>CAWUFW010000568.1:152500-1352500 GCA_963921515.1 Calotriton arnoldi
AACCTTTGTTTCAACCACATTACCCTCTCTGAAGACTTTGTTAAATGGTGGGGCCGGAGAGCGTCTAGTGGCTCGTCTGGCCCTGATTTAAAATAAATTAATTAATTAAAAAAAAACCTTCCCTTCAGAGATCTTTCTTATGGAACTTTCACAGGGCTGTGAAAGTTGCCTCAAACTTATCCAGTTCCTTTATGAAAGGGTCTCAGAAGAGGAACCCATGCACAATGGGACTGGCTTCTCACGTATCCTATTCAGCCAACACGCCGCTCCCCCATTTTGGGATCCATCTATCAACAGGGCAGAGTTAACATTACCCAGCATGCTTATTGTTACATCATAGCAGTCTCCGCTGCTGGGATGTGATTGGAGCTTCCTTGCCCTCTGCTTCCCTCCCAGATGCCTCAAGAGCCTAATCCGCCTCCCGCATCGCGGGACTCATTCCGATACCTCCCGCCAGACTACATATCCCAACAGCCTCCGCTGCTGGGCCGTAAATGGAGCTTCCTTGCCCTCCGCTTCCCACATAGGCGACTCGAGAGCCTGCGCTGCCTCCCGCATTGTCTGTGTGGAGTTTAACTGCCATGTCAACATAGCAAGTGCAAACTTCCTTTTTTTTTTTTTTTTACATGTTAGGCACCCCTATGGTAGGCCCAAGGGAAATGCTTTGTAACATTTTCCAAGTATAACTTCCCATTGAGACAAGATAGAGAAATAAAGTTTAGGCTCTCTGAACTCAGAATTTAATAACACATCTTTTAGTAAAGATGGTTTTTAAATTGTTTGTTTGAAAATGCCACTTTTAGAAAGTAGGCATTTTCTTGTTAAACCATTCTGTGTGCCTCTGCCTGTTTGTGGATTGACTGTCTGGTTTTGGAGTGACAGGGGCTGGGAAAGTGCATTCACTGTAGACAGCCCCTGGGGGAGGGGTTGAGGTGTGCCTGGCCCTTCCTGGATGACCTGGAGCTGGGTTGAATAGACCTTGGCTGAATTGAGAGTAGTGGAAGAGATATTCTTGCACCTGAATAGGGCCTGTCTCCCTTGCACAATGCTGTCTCCACCTCCTGTGGTCATACTGAACCAGTGAGAACAGAACTGGTTTGGACTGGGCTCAGAGACCCTTGCACAAGGAGAACAAAGACATTTTGGGGTATGAGTATTAGACCAGAAACCCCAGAACTTCAGATCACTTCTGGACTCAAGAGGAACCTTTGCCAAGGAGAAGAGCTGAAGAGCTGTAAGGAGGAGTACTGCCCCTATGCTGTGTGGGGTTGGCCTGCAGTTGCTGTTTCTGCCTAGGAGAGGACAAAGACTGGAAATTTGCTTTGAACCTGCTTGAAGAAGATCTCCAATGGCCTCTGTGTGCTGTCCTCCTGTTATGAAGTCTCCGGGCCACAAAGACTTCACTCCCAGCTCCCCTGCACTCTGTTGCTGTGTGTTTTGACCTACCAGGAGGTGCCTGTTCCAGTTCTGGGCCTCTGGAGGCTGTTGGGAGCTGGAAGGAACCTAAAGAACTGAAGAAATTGACGCATCGCTCTTCTTGCGGCTGTTTTTCCGACGCAGCACCGCTGTGCAAGAAGAATCCCCACGCATCGCCGCGCCGCTGCCAAAACCGACACATTGAGGGGTCGCGGCTGAAGAAACTGATGCACCGCCGCTCGACGCCGCCACATCGATCGGCGACGAACCCCGGAATTCCACGCATCGTACCTGTGCTGCAAGTTTTCCCGGTGCATCAACCGCGGACCAGAATCATCTTTGAGTAGACGCATCACTTCCCCCCCTACAGACCGAATTCAACGCATCACTTCTCCTGTCTACAGCAGAACTGTTGCATTGCCTCCCCATAGTCTTGGGAACTGACACATCTCTGTTTCTCAACGCTTCCCATTTCTGAGGCTGTTTGGCCTTGTCAATTTTGACGCATCTACAGGTACTTTGTGAGAAATCACGCATTCATTATCTATGGGCCCATTTGCTTGAAACCTTTTTAAAGTCAGTCTTATCACATGTATGTTGGATTTTGTTGTTATGGTCTTGTTAAGTTTAGATAAAGATACTTTATTTTTCTAACCTGGTGTGGTGTCCATTTGTGGTGTTATCGCTGTATTACTGTGTGTTTTGAGTACAAATACTTTACACATTGCCTTTGGGATAAGTCGTGCCAAGCTACCCAGGGGGTGAGCAGGGGTTATCTAAAGTGTATATCCCCCTTACCCTGACTAGAAGGAAGGGTCCCTATTTGAACAAAGGTACCTACCTCTGCCAACTAGAGACCCCCATTTCTAACAGCGACCTCCACTTCTACATCAGCGCCAAATCCACTGTCTTCCTGGAGAACCTGAACAACATCTGCCTCACCCAACTGGTCACCGAACCCACATACAAAGTTGGACACACACTCGACCCTTTTTTCACCTCCAGCGACCGAATCAAATTCAGCCACACCACAGAACTCATCTGAACTGACCACACCATCGTACACCTCACCATCACGACGCCCAGCACATCATCACCAGGCGTCAGATCTCCTCCCACATCAGTTAGAGCAAGGTCACCAAAGCTCAATGGTCAAAGGCCCTCACCAACCCGAGGCCTCAACAGACCTCGACTAGGCCGGACCAGAACTTTGCCACCTGGATCACCGACAGCACAGTCAGTCATCCCACTGAAACCTACAAAATCCGACAAGACTTCCAAACATGCCAGCTGGTACACGCCAGCACTCAGGACCACCAAGCGCAACTGCCACTAACTGGAGAAAAGATGGCACACCACCAAGAACCCCACTGACAGAGCAACTTACAAAACTGCCCTCCGTAACCATCACTGGCACATCAAAGAAGCCAAGAAAGCAGGCATCACAACCTGTGACCAATCACACAAAGGAACTCTTCAAAATAGTCAAAGAAGTTTCCAACCCTACAGCCATAGAGAACACCATATACCCCTCCCAAGTACTCTGCGACACCCTCTCAGACCACTTCCACAGCAAGATCACCTACATCTACAACAATTTTAATCTCCAACCCGCCACCCTAAACCCCAACTACCGCAATCGACCAGTGAAGATCAGCCAAACCATTACCACCTGGTCTCCGCTCACTGCCCGACTAACTCAACCATCATGTCTTCCATCCACCCCGGGTGCCCACTGACCCCTGTCCCATAACTTCTACAACCTCCCAACAAACCCAAACAGCATGCAACTCGCCAGCATCCTCAACACCTCCATCTCCACAGCAACCTTCCCGGAGAGATGGAAACACGCAGACGTTGGACCACTCCTGAAGAAAGCCTCCACCGACCCCCAGCGATCTAAAAAAATTACCGTCCCATCTCCCTGCTCGAGTTCTTGAGAAGGCCATCAACCAGCAGCTTACTGAATCTTGGAACAAAACCACCTACTGGACACCTCACAATAAGGATTCCGTGCCAATTACAGCACTGAGACCGCGCTGTTTGCCTCCACAGACTACATCCGAACACTCCTCGACCGTGGCGAAATTGCGGCCCTGATCCTCTTTGACCTCTCCACGGCATTTGACACCGTCTCCCACAACACCCTGATCAACAAACTGTACAACATAGGCATACAGCAAGATGCCTTCAAGTGGATCGCCTGCTTCCTTTAAAGTACGCATACAGAGTAATACAACTGCCTCCCTTCACCTCTGCACCCAAAGACCTCATATGTGGCATACCACAAGGATCATCCCTCAGCCTCACCCTGTTCAACATCTACACGACCCACCTTGCAGACGGTGTCCGATCCCGCAGACTCGACATAATCTCTTACGCAGGCAACACTCAGCTGATCCTCTTGCTCACAGAGGAGCCCTCCAAAATCCAAATCCAATTGCCGCGACACCATGACCAAGGTAGCCAAATGGATGAGAGACCACTGCCTCCAACTCAATTCCGACAAAACCCAAGTACTGATCTTTGGGAAGAACCCCTCTGCCTGGGACCACAGGTGGTGGCCTGCAGAACTCGGACCTACACCCATACTGACTGACTGACCATGCACGCAAACTCATCATCATCCTCGACAGGCAACTGACCATGAAACGACAAGTCCACGTAGTCGCCGCCTCCTGCTTCCACACACTTGGCATACTCCGCCGAATCTTCAGATTGATCCCAACCAACACCAGAAAGACAGTCACTCAGATTCTTGTCGCCAGCCGCCTTGACTACCACGCCCTCTACGCTGGCATCTCCAACCAGCTCCTCTGAAGACACTAGACCATACAGAACGCTGCAGCCAGACTCATCCTGGACCTCCCCAAACGGACTTGCGTCACCCCCCACCTGAGAGACCCCCACAGGCTTCCCATCCAGAAGAGATGCCAGTTGAAGATCCTCATGCACGCCTACAAAGCCCTCCACGACCTACCTACATCATCCATCGACTGAACCTCCACCAACCCTCTAGACACCTGTGCTCCTCTTCACTTGCACCCTCACACCCTCGCATCCATCGCAGCAGCAGCGGTGGCTGCTCCTTTTCCTACATCTCTGCCAAGACCTGGAACGACCATCCCCCTCCAGTTCCGTCCAGCCTCCTCACTGGCAGACTTCAGAAAGAGACTCAAGAACTGGCTCTTCGACGGAGGCACATTGCCCAGATATCCCTCGGGGTGACAGTGCTGCGCTTTACAAATGCTGTTTGATTGATTGAGATAGCTCTCTGGGCCCATTTGTGAACAGTTTTAGGAGACAAAGGAAGTACTGAAGCCTTGGCGTCTTCTGCCATATCTAGGATTTTAATGAAGGGCCCTACAACATTCAAAAGCCTATCTATCCCCCCTCCTACCCCCCTCAAGAGTGTTCTTAATCCTTTCCTGGAATCTTTCAGATATTTCTCCAAGAAAGTGCAAATTTCTGCATCCATGTCTGGTATCGGGATAAACCTGTCCTCCAGAGTATGATAAGGGCCTTCAAGCTGTCCCTAACCTCTTTCTTTGAAAGCTGTCGGCTTTTCTTTACCATATTATTTCCCACCTTGGACACAGGCGTCATCTCTGGCTGTGAAAATATTTCGATTTGGCCATTGTTCACCCCTTCAGCCAGCAGAGGTCCAGGACGCCAGATCATGCTGCACCTCCGGCTCACATTAGACATATTCTCATCATCCATACTACTCTCTCCTCATGCAGGTACTCCCTCCACGTGGAAGGTGTTTGGGACAGTTAGGTTGTTATTCTCTCCAGTGTTTTCTGCCTCCAGACAGGAGGATACTGGTTTGAGCGTACATGCACTGTTGCGGAAAGTCTCCTTTCACTTATAAAACAATTCCAGGTGCCCCATGTAACTTTTTTTTTGGGGGGATGCTGGGGGGGGGGGTGGGGGGGATGCTGGGGGGGGGGGTCTTAAGCTGAAGTTTCCTAGGGGCACACAATATGTGGGATATTTTGGTCTTGGACCACTTCTTCCCTCCTCAGGGTTTCAGGAAACCTGGCAGCTAAAATGAGGACTTGGTCATTGATGTGTCTAAGAGCTTCATTAACTGCTTTAGAATGGCAAAATTTCAGACTCCTGGCAGAGTTTTATCTGCAGGATACAAGTCCCCTTTCACATCTTCCTGATGAGAGAAGTAAAGATGGTTCCGGTCAGAGGCCATATTAGGGTGGGAAATGCGAACGCCGATCCCACCCAGCATCACCAGTTGATTAGTTTCCACAACATGGTGTCCCCACTCAACTTGTGACTGTTTTTCCCTGAGGTGGGGGCCTGCTGCGCCTAACAAGGTAGATTTCGCTTACTCGGCTAAAATTATAAAGTGAGTTAGAAAAAGGACACTGCAGTGATTGAACAAAACAACCATACAGAATAAGTCAATGTAAAAGTTTTTTAATGACGCAATGACAAAAAGAAAGCAACCAGCCGACACGTGTTTCGTCATGCGGGATTACTCCCGTGACTCATCAGGGCTGGGGAGGATACAAAACATAGAATGAGGGTATTGAAGCGCCACATGAATAATAACTCCAAAAGCAACACTGCAAAGAAAGGACAGAAACCAAGAAGTGTGGAAATCCTACAAAAACAATTAGCGGGTGCCAATAGATGTGACTAGTGTGGGTGCCGCTATCATGCTCAATACATGATAAAAATCGCGGGAAAAACACAGTAAGAATAAGGTGACTCAATGAAAAGGTGTAAACCGACAAACAAAAACAGTAGCACGGTGGATGTGGAGTGTGGGGAAAAGAGGAAAGGGAGAGACCCATAAAAAAAAGGCACAATGATACAATTTGAAACATACTGAGAAGAACAATTGAAGTTAAAAATAATGGAGATGGAAGTGAGCTGTCAGGGTGGGTCGGTAGGAGAGGGAATGAACACTGGAAATGACAAAAGAATGGCCAAAAAAGAGTAAAAAGGACTGAAAGAGAGCGGAAGAGTTAATAGAAAGGAGGGAAGAAAAGGGGGGACCCCTGCGGAAAAGAGAAGGGACAAGACGTTAAGTGAGAGGACAAGAAATGCACAATGGTATGTACCTGTAATAACTGTGACGGATTGAGTGTCAAGATGGAGGGTGCAAGGAGTGGGTTCCTGAATGAAGGGAAAGAAAATAAAGGCACGGATCGTCATGGGGTACTGGGGGAAAGAAAAGTCTTGGACAGAAAAAAGAAAAAGAAAATTGAAGGACAAAGTGACAGGAATGAGTAGTTGGAACTCACCGCAGGGCCTGTGGACCGGGGGAGCCGGTGGGGAAATCCGTAGGGAAAAGTCAAGCCCTGTGGACGGACATGACCCGGGGGGGTCAGAACAGTAGAACGAACAGGGGCGGGTGCGCCTGGAGTAGGGGAAAGAAAAGAACTGTAGGATGCAGAAACGAAGGATCACAGTAAGCACATGAAAGCTGGGGAAAAAGGGGAATGGGGATGACTGGACCTTACCTAAAATACCAGCTCACGAGGACCAAACAGTGTCCGTGTAGTTGGAGAGAAGAGGCGGGTAGGCTGTGGAGGCGGGAAAATAGAAGTTGAAAGTGAAGCAGTAGGTGAAAGAGAAAGAAACAGGAGAAAAAAGCTGAAATAGTGACAGGTGGGGGCAAAGAGAGGAGGGGTCTTACCCTATGGAGAGATAATGAAGGAAGGGGTATCGTGGTTGTCGAAACAAAAAGGCGGGTACGCCGATCTAAGAACCGAGCAGAGGGAGGGAAAAGAAGACTGTCAATGTCCATGGAAACAAGCACGGGGGCTTGAGCAGTGTGAAAAGGGAAGGTACTGGGGCGCTGACCAAAGGAATGGGTGGCTTACCGGATGGCAGCGTGGTAGATGCCGAATGAAAAGGTGTCGTCTATGAGACCGGATGCGGAAGTGGACGGTGACCTCTGAACCATTAAATAGCGGTGCGTCCAAAGCGACTAGAGCGCAAAACGGCCTATGTGTGGGGGCCGGAAGTGGGTACCGGCCAGAGAGAGGAGGAGCGGAAATAAAGAATAGCGCATACGTGAGTGGTCAGAAATCAAGGACAGAGGAGCTGGAGTGGTGTGGGAAAGGGGGAAGGGAAGAAGTGATAGAAAAAATGGAAAGTACAGAGGTGAAGAAAATAGAGGAGGGTCAAGGTAGAATGAGCGGAAACTGAAGGGAGATGCTCAAAGGGCAACAGAGTAACTAAGAAAAAGGATAACTGGAAAAGGGTGACGGTGGGACTAGGTTGAACAAAACATGACAAAACATGTGGTCCTGAATAAGGGACTATAAAGAGACCATATAGTCATTTGTACAGCATGCGTATGCCAATGTGTTTATCTCCCTAGGTCCCCCCTGGGACTATGACATTTACCAATATCCTCTATTCAATTTGCAATGGGGCCTCCTGCCCCATAAAACATGATCTGCCCTGCTTTTGTTCTCAATTATTACAGTGGTTTGCTTTGTTGTGTCATGCCTCTTCTCCCCTTTTTTAATACAGGATCATTTTGAGTCATGGTTCACAATCACCTTTTCCTCATGATCTGCTCCTTTACTGTCCCGAGTACATGCTTTTATATTGGATCTTCCCCTGTGACTCAGGATTATCCACTATTTATGATCATTTTTTGATATGTCATGGTTCCTTTTACCACAGTCCCTTCACCCCTTTTTTCAGTTTTTCAATTTCCTAGTCACCGCCTCCCGCCCGGGTCCCCACCATATACTGCTCCTCCTGCTTTCTTCATTACACGTGTGCGTAATGGATTTCCCCCTGTTACCCAGGATTATCCATTATTCAGGACCACATGTTTTGTCATGTTTTGTTCAACCTAGTCCCACCGTCACCCTTTTCCAGTTATCCTTTTTCTTAGTTACTCTGTTGCCCTTTGAGCATCTCCCTTCAGTTTCCGCTCATTCTACCTTGACCCTCCTCTATTTTCTTCAACTCTGTACTTTCCATTTTTTCTATCACTTCTTCCCCTTCCCCCTTTCCCACACCACTCCAGCTCCTCTGTCCTTGATTTCTGACCACTCACGTATGCGCTATTCTTTATTTACGCTCCCTCCTCTCTCTGGCCGGTACCCACTTCCGGCCCCCACACATAGGCCGTTTTGCGCTCTAGTCGTTTTGGACGCACCGCTATTTAATGGTTCAGAGGTCACCGTCCACTTCCGCATCCGGTCTCATAGACGACACCTTTTCATTCGGCATCTACCACGCTGCCATCCGGTAAGCCACCCCTTCCTTTGGTCAGCGCCCCAGTACCTTCCCTTTTCACACTGCTCAAGCCCCCGTGCTTGTTTCCATGGACATTGACAGTCTTCTTTTCCCTCCCTCTGCTCGGTTCTTAGATCGGCGTACCCGCCTTTTTGTTTTGACAACCACGATACCCCTTCCTTCATTATCTCTCCATAGGGTAAGACCCCTCCTCTCTTTTGCCCCCACCTGTCACTATTTCAGCTTTTTTCTCCTGTTTCTTTCTCTTTCACCTACTGCTTCACTTTCAACTTCTATTTTCCCGCCTCCACAGCCTACCCGCCTCTTCTCTCCAACTACACGGACACTGTTTGGTCCTCGTGAGCTGGTATTTTAGGTAAGGTCCAGTCATCCCCATTCCCCTTTTTTCCCCAGCTTTCATGTGCTTACTGTGATCCTTCGTTTCTGCATCCTACAGTTCTTTTCTTTCCCCTACTCCAGGCGCACCCGCCCCTGTTCGTTCTACTGTTCTGACCCCCCCGGGTCATGTCCCTCCACAGGGCTTGACTTTTCCCTACGGATTTCCCCACCGGCTCCCCCGGTCCACAGGCCCTGCGGTGAGTTCCAACTACTCATTCCTGTCACTTTGTCCTTCAATTTTCTTTTTTCTTTTTTCTGTCCAAGACTTTTCTTTCCCCCAGTACCCCATGACGATCCGTGCCTTTATTTTCTTTCCCTTCATTCAGGAACCCACTCCTTGCACCCCTCCATCTTGACACTCAATCCGTCACAGTTATTACAGGTACATACCATTGTGCATTTCTTGTCCTCTCACTTAACGTCTTGTCCCTTCTCTTTTCCGCAGGGGTCCCCCCCTTTTCTTCCCTCCTTTCTATTAACTCTTCCGCTCTCTTTCAGTCCTTTTTACTCTTTTTTGGCCATTCTTTTGTCATTTCCAGTGTTCATTCCCTCTCCTACCGACCCACCCTGACAGCTCACTTCCATCTCCATTATTTTTAACTTCAATTGTTCTTCTCAGTATGTTTCAAATTGTATCATTGTGCCTTTTTTTTTTTTATGGGTCTCTCCCTTTCCTCTTTTCCCCCACACTCCACATCCACCGTGCTACTGTTTTTGTTTGTCGGTTTACACCTTTTCATTGAGTCACCTTATTCTTACTGTGTTTTTCCCGCGATTTTTATCATGTATTGAGCATGATAGCGGCACCCACACTAGTCACATCTATTGGCACCCGCTAATTGTTTTTGTAGGATTTCCACACTTCTTGGTTTCTGTCCTTTCTTTGCAGTGTTGCTTTTGGAGTTATTATTCATGTGGCGCTTCAATACCCTCATTCTATGTTTTGTATCCTCCCCAGCCCTGATGAGTCACGGGAGTAATCCCGCATGACGAAACACGTGTCGGCTGGTTGCTTTCTTTTTGTCATTGCGTCATTAAAAACTTTTACATTGACTTTGGTGTCGACTCAAGCAATTTTGAACTCCCAGGAGACTTCTGATTCTATTATACCGTCAATACGTGTGCCCGGGACTTTGTTCTCAAATTCCAGTGTGGGTCTTTTACTCATACACCTACGGGGGTTATAGGGTAGTTCCCCCGACCTGGTAGCACCGTCAACATAGGGACATAATTACACCACGCGTTTTGTCTGTGCGCCATTTCTCCCTGATCTACTAAAAACCCTGCATCCAGACATAACCATACAGAATAGTTGCATGCAGTTAACTTCAGTGCTCAGCATCCAAGAGAGAGAAGGGGGGAGTCTGCGGAGAGGCATATAGTGGACTGAGACATATGATTGGTGAACCGTATTATAACAATGTTGTTAGCTTTTCCCCTTGTTTTTGGGAAATGTAGCTTTGTTAGTTGCAGATAAGTGAACTTGGCAACAGTTACTGCTGATGATGCATAATCCTCGCCTCTGGTCCTTACATAGAATTGTTGTACTTGAGTTTCTCCTTAGTATTCTTCAACACTCATTGAGTATGTTTTTAATCTGTATTTTATATCCTTGAAATTCAGATTTTTTTTGGGGGGAAAAATTAAAATGTTTTTGAAATTATTTATTAAGTTTAAAATTGGTTACTCATCTCATGACTGCCACAGAAAACTGTGCCTAGGTTAAAGGAAAAAGTTGTTCCACGTAGAAGCCCTGTAGACCCAATCCGTACTCAAGATGAATAGAGTAAAACGTGATTTCTCTATTTTTATTTTTTTTTTTAATTTATTTCCTTTATAAAGCCCTTCTTGCGAAATAAAATGCAATACATGTGCTTTGTGGTAGGGATAACAGTGGAAGTGAAATTTTACAATATGGACATTTTGAAGTTTGATCCTTTTTGTCAATACACTCAAGTGTTAAAGATTGCAACAATATTGGTACATTCTAGGCATGACCTTTCACTTTAGTGTTTGATTGTTTTCGTTTATACTTATGCTTTGTCCTCAAATAGTAACAGAATATATATTATCTGAGAAAATTCATGCATGTGGAAAGCAAAGGAGGTGTTTAATTCGAGGAAGTGTATTTTGAGGGGCTTGCCATAATCTTGAATATTTGATAACTTGTATACAGTTAAAATCTGTTACATTGTCTGAAAGTCATTGAGTGAGTGACATCTATTACTTTACAATATACAGTTTCCCTATTTGTCATCTCAGTCTGCTTCGCAGGCAGCCCTTGAGGGAAAATTGACAATGCATGAGGGGGTGCTTGTATTCTGTGACCTACGTGAAATGTCTGTACCATTGGAGGGTTCTCTTTATGTGGTAGGGTACTTTCTAATTGAAGCCGGAGCCTGTATCTTTTTTTGTTTCTCAATTTAACGTTTCTTTAAATGGAATCAGTTTCGGTTTTACTTTCACTTGTGCTTGAAAATATTCTGTATGAAAGGCTAGTATTCCATTTGATTTTAAACATGCAATAAATGTACATAAGATCACTGGGTTCAAGCACATAATCACACTTTTGTATGCCGTTCTCTATATAAATGATATGAATGTAAACTATTTCACAATTTGAGACTAAGGATTATTGGGTCTATCTTGCGGTTAAACCATATTTACTTTTTGTTCCCATCTATAAAGAAAGCTATTCTGACATGCCCCAATCTACTGATACACACACTTTTAATTTACGATTTTTCTTACCATTCTTGCTCTTCTAGTAGCATTTGATCATTTGAAGGCAGTGAAAAAGAAAAATGTACCATCGGATGCAAAACCGAAAGGTGTGACAACTACACGAGTCATTTGATATTCCATGTAATTGCTTACTATACAGTAATGTCTGCAGCAATTGAGTTTGCTGCATTTCTTTTCAATAGATAAGCAATCCTTTAGTGAGTACTCCTATATGTTGGAGCAAAAGGGTCTGTCTTGTGAATCAGGACAGCTGAATCTTCAGCATTGTAATAAAACAGTCTTAAGGTTTTATGGATTAGTTTTTAAGCCTTAAATCCAGTGCGTTTTATCTTTAATTTCTAGTCAATTATGGCATCTAATTGGAGTATTGCAGTCACCACATAAAATTAAAGTTCATGATGATGTATATTGATTTTTGACAGAATATGTGAACTTCTAATTTGGCATGTAAATGTTCAGACTGTGTAAAGTTCTGCCTGTTTTTTTGTTGAGGATGTTGAACTGCAGTCCTAATCTGATATCTGATTTAAGGCTTGAAGCATTTAAGATAGCTATTTAAAAGAAAGGGTGCTTCATGCTTTCTCCCGTCCAACTTCGCTTATGTACAACTCCATAATGCTTGATTTTGGCAGATCCAGCATCTTGATGGTGGGTTTTCTGTAGTATTCCTTGGTTCATTGTTTTCGGTGTAAAGCTATACAACAATGAGTAGAAATGGGATGGTAACCTATTCCAGGGAACTCCAATTCACTTCCGCGTTGATCAGTCCGCTATCTTCTTCAACAACTTTTAGCAGTAGTAATTGTACGAGAGACCCCCACAAAATGCCTGTGAACAACGCCTTCTTTCTAAATGTGGCCAGCCCGAATCCTCTCTATTCAACAACCCCTCTGCCCCCTTCCTCACAAGTTCTGGGATTCAGCCACCAACTGGGTAGAGCAAAACACCCTCCATCCTTTGTCTGCGGTGTGAGTTCAAAATCATAGCACAGTCCTGCTTCACCCCAGTTCCTCTCAGCCACCTTTTGCATTCTTTTGCTGTTTTCAAAATATCTATCACACTTCTGCGTTCCAGAAGATTTGCTTGTTTGTTTGTTACCTCTAGTGCTAATCTGACTATTAGAAAAGGACAGTAGTGGAAGTAAGGGGAGGGGTTGTGAAATTTTTTCACAACAGTGTGATTTATTTATTTTGTAAGATGATGAAGTGTTTAATATGTCACTTTATATCTCTTATTGAAGATAAATCAGCATAAGATTAATCCTGGTGCTAAGTAACCTATTGGAGTTTTGTATTGAAAAAGATACATGCTATACTGTAAGCTAGATGAAATTGTTTGAATGATATGGGAATTAAGAGTTGAACTGAGATATTTACAAAGCAAATATAATCTAATAATTCAGTATTACAGTAATTTAGTGTTATTGTTCTAGCAGTTAATGAAATATTCTGGATAAACAAAAAGATGACCAATCACAGCAATTTGATTTTATTATGAAATATAATGCCAAGATGCTATAAATTATATAAATTCTGAATAAACATTAGTCCAAATTATTAGAACTTCTTTGTCCCATCCAGCAAACATACAAATTGTAAGTAATTTCCAACAGGACACTCCTAATCTCTTACGTGCCTTCTGTACCCCCGCCGCTGCGTCCCCTGCGGCCCGCCCCCCTGACTGCCCATTCGCTGCCCCTGCCTCCCGCCTCCCAGCTGCTCCTCCCTCCCAGCTCCCCATATATGGCGGCCGCTGCGCGGTGAGGAGAGCGACCCTTGACCTTGCCAGGTAGGTCGCTCCCCCGCCACACAGCTCCGCCTGTGTTGTCCTGCCCGCTGCTGCTGCTGGTAAGCTCGCCCCTCTGCTGTTGCCTTGGTGCCCGTTTTGCCTCTGTCCCCCTCGTGCCCCCATTGATTGTGTCCATTTTTGCTTTCTGTTTCCCCTCGTGCCCCCATTGATTGTGTCCATTTTTGCTTTCTGTTTCCCCTCGTGCCCCCATTGATTGTGTCCTCTTTTGCCTTCTGTCTCCCCTCGTGCCCCCATTGATTGTGTCCTTTTGCCTTCTGTCTCCCCTCGTGCCCCCATTGCTTGTGTCCATTTTTGCTTTCTGTTTCCCCTCGTGTCCCCATTGCTTGTGTCCTCTTTTGCCTTCTGTCTCCCCTCGTGCCCCCATTGATTGTGTCCTCTTTTGCTTTCTGTTTCCCCTCGTGCCCCCATTCTGCTGTGCCCAACTTTGCCTTCTGTACCCCCGCCGCTGCGTCCCCTGCGGCCCCGCCCCCCTGACTGCCCATTCGCTGCCGCTGCCTCCCAGCTGCTCCTCCCTCCCAGCTCCCCATATATGGCGGCCGCTGCGCGGTGAGGAGAGCGACCCTTGACCTTGCCAGGTAGGTCGCTCCCCCGCCACACAGCTCCGCCTGTGTTGTCCTGCCCGCTGCTGCTGCTGGTAAGCTCGCCCCTCTGCTGTTGCCTTGGTGCCCGTTTTGCCTCTGTCCCCCTCGTGCCCCCATTGATTGTGTCCATTTTTGCTTTCTGTTTCCCCTCGTGCCCCCATTGATTGTGTCCTCTTTTGCCTTCTGTCTCCCCTCGTGCCCCCATTGATTGTGTCCTCTTTTGCTTTCTGTTTCCCCTCGTGCCCCCATTCTGCTGTGCCCAACTTTGCCTTCTGTACCCCCGCCGCTGCGTCCCCTGCGGCCCCGCCCCCCTGACTGCCCATTCGCTGCCCCTGCCTCCCGCCTCCCAGCTGCTCCTCCCTCCCAGCTCCCCATATATGGCGGCTGCTGCGCGGTCGCGCCGCCGGCGCGCCTAAGGCAAGCCCGTCTGCGCCTGGACTGCGCCCAGCGCCAGAACCCCTGGCCCGCGCGCCCCCCGCTCCAGCCTCGAGGACCGGCGCCGTTACGATGCCACCACACTCCACGCTCTCAACCCCGGACGGAGACACAACTGCTTCAAGGCCGCCCGAAACGCACACATGGCCCCTTCACCTGCCGGAACTGCAGCTACACCAGCCTCGGAGCCACCGAAGCGCCCGCCAAGAAGGACCTCAACCACCTCCGATGCATCCTACTGAACACCCGCTCCGCACGCAAACACGCCGTCGAGCTCTGGGACCTGCTCGACTCATCACCAGACGTCGCCTTCCTGACAGAGACCTGGATGAACGACTCCTCTGCACCCGACATCGCCATAGCCATCCCAGACGGCTATAAGATCACCCGCAGAGACCGCGTCCAGCGGAGTAGGAGGAGGAATCGCCATCGTCCACAAGAACTCCATCAGGGTCTCGACCAGCACCGACTACGTTCTCTGCACCGCCGAACACATGCACTTCCAGATCCACACGGACCCCAACACCACCCTCAGAGGCACCCTTGTCTACAGACCCCCTGGGCCCCGACCCCAGTTCAGCGACTCCATCGCCGACTTCATCAGCACGCACGCCCTGACTTCTACCGACTACATCCTCCTCGGAGACCTGAACTTTCACCTGGAGAACAACAACGACAGCAACTCCACCACCCTGATCGACAACCTCGCCAACCTCGGACTGAGACAGCTCGTCACAACACCGACACATTCCGCCGGCCACACGCTCGACCCCGTCTTCTCCTCAAGCTCCCACGTCTCCTTCACCCACACCACGGAACTCCTCTGGACCGACCACCGCTGCATCCACTTCACCTTCCAGAAACCCACCACACACCACCGCACCCAACAGATCCCACGCCGCTGCTGGAGCAAAGTCACCGAAGACCTCGCTCTCCAGCCCTCCCTCCGACCCATCCAACACCGACGACGCTGCCTGCAACCTCAGACGATGGATAGACGACTGTGCCAACACCCTCGCCCCGCTGAAAAAACTCACCTACAGCGACACCACCAAAAGAGCCAGCTGGTTCACCCCGGAACTCCTAGCTTCAAGCGTACCTGCCGGAAACTTGAGAAGAAATGGCACAGTGATAAGACACCGGACAGCCACGCAGCCCATAAAGACGCCATCCGTAACCACCACCACCACCTCATCAGGTCCGCCAAGAGAATCTCCTTCAAAGACCGCCTCGACAACAACGCACACAACAGCAAGGAGCTCTTCAACATCGTGAAGGAACTCTCCAACCCCAGCTCCAACACCAACGACATCCCGCCGTCGCAAGCCCTGTGCGATTCCCTCGCCACCTTCTTCCACCGCAAGATCGCCGACATCCACGACAGCTTCAACACCCAGACAGCCCCCACCAAGATAGATACTCCAGACCCGCCGCACACCATCGACCATGACCCCTTGCCAGCCTGGGCCAGCGTGAACATCGATGACACCATCAAGACCATGGGCACAATATACTCTGGCTCCCCGTCAGACCCTTTCCCGCACCACATCTTCAACAAAGCCAGCAGCTCCATCGCACCCCACCTGTGCAACGTTATCAATCTCTCCTTCGAGACTGCGACCTTCCCAGAGAGCTGGAAACACGCAGAGATCAACGCCCTACTCAAAAAACCCAAGGCGGACCCAAGAGACCTCAAGAACTTCCGGCCCATCTCCCTGCTTCCGTTCCCAGCCAAGGTCATCGAGAAGATCGTCAACAAACAGCTAACCCGATACCTAGAAGAAAACAGCATCCTGGACCCATCCCAATCGGGGTTCCGCAGCAACCACAGCACTGAGACTGCCCTCATCGCCGCCACCGACGACATCAGGACCCTGCTGGACAACGGTGAGACCGCAGCCCTCATCCTGCTGGACCTCTCCGCCGCCTTCGACACTGTCTGCCACCGCACTCTACGCGCACGCCTCCACGACGCAGGGATCTGAGACAAGGCCCTGGAATGGACCACCTCCTTCCTCGGCGGCAGAACCCAGAGAGTCCGCCTCCCACCTTTCCGATCCGAAGCCTCCGAGATCATCTGCGGCGTACCCCAGGGATCTTCCCTCAGCCCAACACTGTTCAACATCTACATGGCCCCGCTCGCATGCATCGCCAGACAGCACGACCTCAACATTATCTCCTACGCCGACGACACTCAACTGATCCTCTCCCTCACCAAGGACCCCCTCGCCGCCAAAGCCAGTCTCCATGAAGGAATGAAGGCCGTCGCCGATTGGATGAAGATCAGCCGACTAAAGCTGAACACGGACAAGACGGAGGTCCTCATCCTCGGCTCCAACCCCTCAGCCTGGGACGACTCCTGGTGGCCAACGACGCTGGGAGCAGCCCCGACACCCACCGACCACGCACGCAACCTGGGAGTCATCCTCGACTCAACGCTCTCCATGGCCAAGCAAGTCAACGCAGTCTCCTCCTCCTGCTTCAACACCCTCCGCATGCTTCGCAAGATCTACAGGTGGATCCCGACAGACACAAGAAGAACAGTCACCCAGGCCCTCGTCAGTAGCAGACTTGACTATGGGAACGCCCTCTACGCGGGAGCCCCGACCAAGCTCATCAAGCGACTGCAACGCATACAAAACGCCTCCGCACGCCTAATCCTCGACGTACCACGCCACAGCCATATCACCCCCCACCTGAGGAACCTGCACTGGCTCCCCGTCGACAGGAGGATCACCTTCAAACTCCTCATCCACGCACACAAGAGCTCCACAAAACTGGCCCAGCCTACCTCAACAGACGACTCTTCTTCTACGTCCCCAACCGCCAGCTCCGCTCCGCCGACCTCTCCCTCGCCACCGTCCCTCGCATTCGAAGAACAACCACCGGCGGCAGATCCTTCTCACACCTCGCCGCCAAGACCTGGAACACCCTTCCACTAAGCCTACGACAGACCCAAGACCTACTGACCTTCAGGAGGCTACTCAAGACCTGGCTGTTCGACCAGTAGCACCCCCCCCCCCTTCCGTCTCCCCAGCGCCTTGAGACCCTCGCGGGTAAGTAGTGCGCTCTACAAATTCTGTGATTGATTTGATTGATTGATTGATTGACATATGTATGTTGCATCATGTGTGTTGTCTAGATGAGATATAAAAACCATAGTGCAAAGTATTGTATACACTGTTGCAGGGATTCTGTTCAGGGACAGAACTATGCTTGGGATCATAGAACATCAGCGTTCAGGGACTGAGCAACCATATCACCTCAGTACCTATGAGCCCTAGCCCTACTAATGCCTCACTTGCCCTCCTAACCTTACCAAAGAAGCAAGTGAATTGGTACCCCAGAAATCAACACTCCTGACCCTCTCGGGATCGCGGTAACAGGACGCACCCTTTCACTCTCTCACTCGTCCACAATAAGATAAACAGGAGACGCAAAGGAAATCTAGAATATTTATTTAAACTACAGTGTCCTAAAATGCAGTACTCGTGTCACAGTTAGAAAACAGATGCCGACCAAATATACTGTCGGCATGGTCAATAAACCGTATACCATAAAAAGCCTTGTCATGTTATAAGACAGAATATCCTAACCCCCGCCCCCCTCCAATTCTACTGAAGCTGAATGATGATATGTCAAAGATCTCTGGGATTAGTGGAAGACCCCGTACCTTAGCATACACAGATGGACGTTATACATCTCAGCTGACGTAACAATCTTGTCTCCGAACCCTCGCTCCGTGTGTGCGCGCTCAAACTCTTGTCCTCCGTTAAATGAAAAGACATGTGCTCACAAACAGCAGCTGCGTTCTCGTGTTATGTCTAGGTGCTAGTGCCTGACCAGAGAGAATAACAAGGGGCATTGTTGTTTGACCTCATCTGTGGTGTTCAGACTAAATCACAGGAAAAGAACAAAACACGAAAACACAAGCAGGTTCAGTGTGAAAGTACAATGTGGCACAAAAGCAAGCGTGTTTATATAGTAACGTGTGCAAAAGAAAATGCGGTCAACACCTTGCACAATTAGGCTAACATAGGGAAAACTGCAATGTGCCATGCAGGAAACGTAACTGCTAGATAAGGAAAGCAGTATTTTCTGCATGGACAACCTGGATTTATCACCTTTTGCTGGACCCTATAGTTTTGCTTGCTTTAGAAATCTCTTTACTCTTGCTTTGCTAACCAGTAGTAAAGTGCCTGAACTCCCCGTTTAAACAATGTTACATTTTCATACTTGTGATAGGCATATGTAACTTACCTATAAATCCCTAGTATATTATTCATATTGTGCCCAGGGCATG
Organism: Calotriton arnoldi; assembly: GCA_963921515.1. Taxonomy (NCBI): domain Eukaryota; kingdom Metazoa; phylum Chordata; class Amphibia; order Caudata; family Salamandridae; genus Calotriton; species Calotriton arnoldi. Next base: position 171,419 of record CAWUFW010000568.1, read on the forward strand.
CAAGCTAAATGTCACTAGTGAACTGCAGCATCTATTGTGCCATCCACTTCAATGTTTGTGCAAACATGGCTTCAGGCCTGCCAGTGTAGTCTGACTGTTGCAGTGTCAAAACTACAATTCGACAGGTCAAAAACCTCCCTTTTAAATATTGATAAGTCACCACTATGTAGTACTTGTAGTCCACATTGCAGGATGCATGCTATTTAAAAGTAGGACATGTAAAAATTTCATGTTAACATATCCTTACAGTGACTAGCCCCTAAAAGCTATTTTCACAGAGGCAGGCCTAGCAGTCCCATGCAGAAAACCAGAGTACTGATTATAATCCTAATATTGTATCTCAGGAATGGGACTAGTTCGAAAATTAATTAAACCTCTATTTTTAATAGTTTTTAAAATCCAATTCAATCGTGATGTTGGATTATGAATAAACTTTACGGAAATGTACATTTTAGAGGCATACCTTTTCCCTTCCTATGTTTCTGAAGCCTAAACTTGCATTTGCTCCCCACCGTCTCACAGCCAATAATTAGCATTTGAATAGGTGTGAAGTGCCTCCCAGGACAATAGGCTAACATGAATAGGCAGAGAAGACTCTTCTGAACCTCCAGGAATATGGATATTGGTGTCTGTGGGCATCATCCTCTTTGGCATTACAGTTTCAAATCCGGCCGGGGTGTCAAATCCTGCTTGAATTGTCTGCTGAGTTCACATAAAACACTAGGGGTGGACTTGAAAGGTAGAAAACAGGATGCCAAGACCATTCTTGTGTGTCCACGGTTGTGGTGCTGGATAAACGTAATTTTGCTTCACAAGTCTCCTGTCTCTGGGTTTTTTGTAGGGGCACAGTGGCTGCTTCAAACTGGGTTTTGGTGTTGTATGTGAGAGGAAATTAGGATTATCATAATACAGTCCCCCGCCTCCCCCCCTCTTAAGTGCCCCTCCTGAGGAGCGGGAGAGGTTTTAGAAGTACCCTTGGTTGGTGGATTGATTGGGACTTAAAGGACTAAAGCCCAAAGGTAAAATCCTTGACCGGACAAACCTGGTTGGTGTATCCAACCTGTGCTCCATCAGAGCAAGCCTCCAATTGCCCCTAGGTCCCAGTCTACCATGACCATTGACTATCATTGGCACTTTATGCTTCTTGGCACAATTCCTGCCTACAACTTTAATAATTCACATCTCTGGTTCCCTTATTGGATTTTTTTATGTCATTTTGTTTGCGACATTTTAGTCTATTTTTCTTCTTTGGGTTGGGATTTTTATTGTTTGCCTTTTGACTTTATTGCTGTTTTGGTAGTGCATAAATACTCTACACATTGCCCTAGGTTAAGCCTGTCTATGCCACAGCTACCATGAGGTGGAGATCAAGTTAATTTAGTGACTGAGTTCATACTGAGAAGGTTTGTGATTATTCTTGAAGTGGGTTGTCACCCACCGCAAATAATCAATTTCTTACAGGAACATTATCATTGAGACTCGCATAAAGGAGTGCAATGGTTAGTGGGTGGGAACGGCATATGGCACCCTCTATTCTTTTAAAGGTGAGAAGAAAATTCTAGTTTATGTAAAATTGGCTTCATGCAATACTCTTTGGAACCCAGGATTCATATGGGATTTCGGGATTGTAGTTTTTATTTATGAATTCAGTTTATGTCAATTTTTAACTCATTGCAGATGCAGACTCATATCTTTGCAATTCTTCCCTGAATTCCTGGGTGCGGTTTAGGAGGTGAAGAAGGGTGAGAAACAAATCTCACAAATCCTGATGCTGGATTGGTTGAATCCGCTGTAGCCTGTGCTAGGCTTTTTGACATTTCTGGCGTTTAGTCAGGACTGAAGAAAAATTATGGCCTATCTGAAAAGATGGGGGTCTGCTCCTGGCTGGGCCATGGATATGACCAAGTCCTTGTTTGTGTTAGGGTCCAGGAACGTCTAAACGTTTGCAGGAAAGGTGGACTAGCTTATTCTGTGTCACCCAGTGTTTCAGTGTGTTGTTACTTTTCACCTCGTTGGCAATTCTTCAGCAGATTTGTGAACCTTGTCACCAGAGGGTTTGCACTCTGCTTAGGTACTGTGCTGTAGAGTTACTGAAAATCCTTATTTTCTGCTCGTTTGCCCGAATTGCTGCCTTTGAACCGAAGGGAAGGATAACTTCATGTTTGCCATACTTCTTTCTAAAAAGATGTATGTTAGAGTGGCAGCAAGCACCTGAATGATACAGTTCTGGAGTCCTTCCTCTGTTTGCTGTGTTCCTGCATAAATATTTTTGTAATGTCGGCTCTTTAGAACGTAGTCCCTAGGGACGCTCTGTGAAGGCAAATCCTTGTTCCCGCGGTAACAGGACTCTGGCTCTAGCCAAGTTCATGTAGCAGCAATGCACTCTGAACACAGTGGTAATGGGTCACAGTCTGCCATAATCCATGTATTTCTGACAATTGGCAACTAAAAACAGAGCAGATATTTTAACATAGGCCAGGGAAAACCAAAATACTTCTTGCAATACTTTAAACAGTTCCCTCAGTACTGCACATTACATGTGTACTGCTAAGGAATGGGTATGTTAGGCCTTGAAACAGCTTGTACCCAGCTGTCAGAACTAATTGCTGGTATCCCAACTCGGTGACCATTCAGCCGTTAGTATAACCATCACAAGGAAACTCCATCCCAGCAGAAACAATCACCAAAGTGGCTAGACTGATAGAATTGAGTGAAATTCTCTAGTGATATTTATAACACTAGGGAACCTGGTTACATCTCCCAACCAGCTTAAATCCTTGATGTCTTATTGCTGCTTCTGATGAAACTGTGATTTAGAAAGGGCTGAACCTAAGAATGTGCAGAAAGATTCTTTCTTTCCTGTGATTAAGTATAGCGTGCAAAAAATAGACATTTTGCCACAATCCTTTCCTTTGTGCTGGTCTCTGTTCAGTATAGAAAAAATGGATCATAACAAGGAAAATCTGTAATGACGCTCTGTTACCTGCCTTTCACCTTGGCTGCTGGGTCTAGTGAAAGTCATTACTAAGTCAAAACTCAACTGTAATACGTTATTACAGCTCAGCAGCTACATCAATGTCTTATTACAGGGGACTAGAGACTTCATAACAAGGCCTGGGTGAAATTTAAGTTACTCTGGTGTAATTTGCTTGTTTCCTAAAATTGACCATCTTTAAGCCATCACATCATCTCGCATAATTACGCTTTAATCGCAGCAATATTGTAGCATGGGAAAGACTCGAACAACCTGAATGCAAGCGGCTGTTGTTTGCTTCACTTATGTTTTTGATGCAATTTGTTTATTAGTGCAAAATATACCCTTATGTCGAAAATGGATTAAAGAATGCATTTTGCGGTAAAATATAGGGCTAAATAGTGGATTTGTATTTCACGTATTTACACAAATGTCACACATCACTAGTCGCAACTCAACTGTAATAAGTAAAGGTTTATATACCAGTATTACAGACTTTTCCATGTATTATTATAAATAGCTATGTTCTTCTGCTGTGTTACATACAATGAGCAATGTTTTTAATTCTAGGAGTAAATAAACTGAACTGTTATCTTTTTGAAAAAATATTTATTTTAATGAATTACAGTTCTTGCTGATTCTAGTTAAAGTTGATTGTTGTTCACCTGTTCACTGTTCGTTCAGTGTACGAACCATATCTGCATTGAGGGAATCCTGTATGAACGTCCCTGGGAGGACAGCTAAAATTAACACTTTCACGACCCTAGACACCTATTCAGATTGAGCTGGGTTCATCAGAAGTCATATGGGTCTCCCAAAACAATTCGGAGCAAAAAATGCAGTATAGTGCAGCAACACATGCACAGCGTTCTTGTAGTTTAGGGTTCATTGTAAACCCTTTTCCGGCTCATGCTTTTTGGTCTTTTACGTCTCTGCTTGCTAACAAGTTCTATCTGCAAGCAACATTTACACAATGTGGTCACCTGGAGCACGTCCCTGGAACAGAGTAACCAGTTTTGTTCTTGTTTCTTTTGATTAGATGTGATGCTGACCCAAATGCTTTGGCGAACTATGTGGTTGCACTTGTGAAGAAGGACAAATCTGAACAGGACCTGAGAGCCTTCTGTGTTGATCAGTTGGATGTCTTTTTGCAAAAAGGTATGCCTCCAGATTGCTGTACTTATTTAATGTAAGATATGATGCTAGTTTGATCATATGCTGTTTTAAGCTACTGGAAGCCACCCATGCATATTCCATAGTTTCATTAGCCCTCGTGATAGTTATTGCTTTTAACTAATAAATATGTGGCAGCAAGGACATTGAGACGAGTTAACAGTGTTAAGGGAAAGTTAAGGAAACTATTTTATTAAACTCTAACCGCTTTATGTGGAAGTTGCATATTTTGATATATTAAAAAAAGTATGTATGCTTTATGTAGATGCCATTGCTCTTCATATGTTCAGTTTCCAAATTATTTTACTACACTACAAAAAGGGTTTCCCTTTTTTGTTCCAGAAACTACTGGTTTTGTAGATAAACTCTTTGAAGGCCTTTATACAAAGGACTACCTTAAAGTTCCAGAGCAGTTGAAACCTGAAATACTCTTATCAGAGCAGGAAAATAGAGAAATCCAGGAAGAACAGTTGGAAAATGAACTGCTGTCTGCTCCAACACCCACTCAGGTAATGTCTAAAATGTACATTTGTAATGTTTTTGCACACTTGTTCTTCAGGCGGTGGTGTTATTTCTTAACATTAATAGTCATTACTTATAGTCCAAAATGGAATATCGAAAAATTAACCTGTATGTCCAAATCACCAATGAAGATAGACATTCTAGACCTACATGATTGGAAGTAAACACAAGATGTTCATGCTGTATTCCCTTTATGCACTTTAGTCACAGCTGAATGGACTGCCAAGTTGATGCAGCCCACTCAGCATTCTTTTACTTTTCAGAAACTAAACCAAAATGAAGATTTGTTTCAGAAAATCAAAAGAAAATGTCCTTGCCTATGCATTAGGAAAGTTTCCCTTTTCCTGCCCTAGTCCACCCTGCCTTGCATGACTGTTGTGCCTTGGAAAAATCTGTGGCATTTTCCTCAGCCTAAAATAACAAGCATTGGCAAAGCCAATAGGTCTCGGCAATGCCCGAGCTAACAGAAATGTCAATGTGAATGTCTTTTAGATCATTTCCCATAGTAGTCTATAGCATTTGTGAGGCGTGCTTCGATGTGGCAGGCAGCTGACAAAAGTGTGCACATCTATTACAGAATATAGCGGTCATTATTAAGCCCAAATGTAGAATACAACTCACTTATTTTATTTCCTGCCTGGACATCTCTGTCCAATAACTTAAATGACTTCTTCAGAGACTTGTCCCAGGTACCGTGCTGAGCAAATAGAAATGTGAATATCACAGAGAGGACCCCACACTTAGAATATGTCTGTTACCTTATTCCAGGTAAACGATAGAGAAAAACAATACAACCCGTTCTACTGCGCATGCTCACAATACAAGATACAACACTAAATGGTTTCGGAGTCAGCACCACAGGGGTAGGTATATATCACTGCGCATGTTGTAAACCTCCGATTTTCTACTCGCAGCACGCCTTATAGATAGATCTATAGTTCCCCACAGAGCAGATGTGCTAAGTATTCTCTTTTCAGTATGTTTTCACAGTCGCTCCAAAGTGTCAGAGACACTGAGCGTAGTATGCAATGCGAATAAAAACAATAATAATATAGCAACCATGAAGGAATTTAATTCTTTAAAGGGATTAGCCTGCAGTAAGCGCACAAAGAACAAGCAACACCAGTACATTAACATAAAAAGTGCATGCAGGTAGGCTCAACAAGAGAAGAAAATTCACTTTGTGCGTACGAGTTTGAATTAGCCAATCCCTTCTTATTAAGCGGCACTATAATATAATAATCTGCATGTGTTTCCACAAACAAGTGAATCACATCCAAAAGCATCCGTTTCTGAAGTGTCACACTGTAGTAAACAGATCTTCACATATCACAAAGTGGGATGGCGGAATCTAAATACGAATCCCCTGCGTGGATAGCAGATCATGCGGTGACTATTAGACTGGATCTCCAAGAACAATGGTTTTCACAAGACACCAAGCGAGCTACACAAAGCGAATAAAAACAATAATAACGTGACCGCCGTCAAAGAATTTTATTTTTCAAAGGGATTGACCAGCAGTAAGTGCACAAAGAACAAGCAACACTAGGACATTACATAAAAAATCCTCTCATGACACTGAGCGAGGGTTGCAACACACATAAAAATAATAATAATGTGACAGCAGTCAAGGGATTTAATTCTTTTAAGGGATTAGTCAGCACTAAGTGCAAAAGAACAAGCAACATCGGAACATTAACATAAGACGCGCGGCCAAGAAACGCGCTCTCTGGTGAGGGAGGGGGGAGGGGGAGGAAAGGCAGATGGCGCCTCGCCAGCGATGCGAGGAATGGAAACGCGCTCTCTGGTGAGGGAGGGGGAGGAGGGGTGAGGGAGGGGGAGGAAAGGCAGATGGCACCTCGCCAGCGATGCGGGGAATGGATGGCAGCTGTGCGCGTGCACGCCATCGTGAACGCAAGCTGGTCGCCAGCCGAAAGCCAGTGGGTTTGCACTTCCAAAACCCGCTTACTAAAACTCTCGGCCAGCGCAAGCGCTGGTGCAGGCTGAGACCTAAAAAAGGGCCAGGTGTCTACCATTGTGATATCTGCATTTTGACAGATAGGTTGCTAAGTCAAGGTGTTTCGATGGCATAGCCAGCTGAACCTCTCCCATTGTATTGTGTTACAGTATTTGTTTCTCGCTTACCACCCCTATGTGGGGCACTTTAGCGCTTGCTAACAAGGACAGCATGCTACACGGTGTAGATGTGTGGCTGGAAGAGTGTTGTCTTTGCTTTGAGTCTATGTGTTAAGTCTTTTCATTTCATGTATGATGACCACCAAGCTGCAGTTATCGTGTTATGGGATGCAGCATTAGCGGTGTTCTGGACCAAGAAATGTGTGAAATAGATGCATGTTTCAAGTATGGGTTATGCTGACAGCTTTGATTAGCTTTGCAGGTCCCTTTACTTTATTTGCAGTTTATCTTTTTTATTCTACATCTCATTGCTTGTGCTTTTTCCATTTATTCAATTCCGATGGGTGTGGCGCTCCCCACTGGCTGGCAATAATTCCTTTTGCTATCAACAAGCCAAGGAAAATGAGCAGTTTCAGGTATTTCGAAGGTCCTCCCTGCCCCCAGATGTTCAACAGGGCGGCCCAAGATGTGTTTGCCACTTAACTCACCCCCATTAAACCCTCAAACCCCCATTTGCGTATTCTCCCAGTCTGTTCTTAGTCGGGTCAGTGGAGTTAATAATCTCCATATATGTGACCGAAATCTCTGATCAGTCTATCCTCTAGTGGTGAGAAATTGTCCATCTCAATGGGTTCTTATATATGTGTTTGCAGTTCATGCCTAATCTGCAGGTATCAGAAGGCCTCTGTACTCACTAGCTCATATTCTGCTTGGAGAGTCACTCACTGGATCATGTCCCCTGCTCTTCATAATCTCCCAGCGTACTGATTTCAGGTTTGTCTCACTTAGCGAAGCCAGTCAGCAGAGACCATGCACCAGTGGGTCCTTCCTAACCCAATAGTTGAGGGGCTCCAGTGCCAGTCCGAATAGGATATGAGAATACTGGGCAGCCCTGCTGGGTCCGTTTTAGGAGTTGAAACGGGTCTGACCAGGCCCCATTGACTGTAACCCAGACCTGCGGCTGCTGGTATAAGTTTTACCCATTTAATGTCGTTGGGGATAATACCCACCCTTTATCAACACCCCAAATACAAGACCACTCCAGGGTATCAAAAGCCTCACCGGCTACCAAGGACATGTGAGTTCAAATACTCCCTTTACACTTTCTGTACAGCCAACCAATCATCTGATATTCAATATAGTTCCCCTTTGGGGCATGAACACTGATTGATCTGGATGCACAGAGTCTGTGATCGCCCACCTGAGACTGGTGGATAAAATATTGGCCAAATGTTGCTCTCCATATTAAGCAGCGAATGGGCCTATAGGAGGTATTTTTGGTTGATGACCTGCTCTCCTTCAGTATCATTATTATTGTGGCTGTGTGCTTGTCTTTAGGTAATACCCTGCCCTCTCTTGCTTGCTGGAACATCCTGTGCATGTAGGGTGACAACTTAGCAGCCATTCCTTTTATAATACTATAGGTAGTCTGTTAGGTCCAGGCTTCTTTCCTGTCTGTAGTTCCCTTATTGCCCCTATTATCTCTACTTCCTTTGTCTAGCTCCGGTGCCGTTTTCCTTGAGAGTACCGGAATCTTAATGTGGTAGAGAAACTACTGAATCTCCCTTTGGTTCTTGCCACCTGAGGAGCAATATAACTCTGCATAGAATCTTGCAAACTCTACTGCAGTCTGCACGTCCCCTCTGATCCTCACTCTTGCTCAACCATGCCAAAAGCTGTCCTGCCTAATTACCAACCTCGTAAAGTCTGCGTTTGGGTGGCCAAGGCAGTTGCCATAGTGGTATTTTCAAGTAGGTATTGTATTCCACCTGTGTAAGTCTCAGCCTGTGCTCCGCCTCAGAGTCATTAGTCCTGCGACTGTTCCTAATACTAGTTGCAAGATGTCCTTTTCTAACTTATCAACTTGCTTCCTCTTGCACTTTTCTAACTGTGATCCGCGACATGGCATGCTCCTTCAAAGTTGCCTTCTAGGCTTCTCACACTGTAGCTGAGGACTTCACTGAGCCCTTGTTTTCCTCAAAATGTTGCTTAGTCACTTCCCTCAATTAGTCCGACAGGTCTCTTTATCAAGATCCCATGGGTAGCACTCCCCCGCCTTTCAAGATCTGGGCAAGTTGCTCCTAACACTACCAGACGGAGATTTAATAATAGGGGGTGACTTCAATATGACCGTAAACGACGCATTGGACCGTACACCTCCCCGCCCACAACATCGCAATAGTTCACACTTGGCCGACTTTCTAGACGCTCATGGTCTGCTAGACATTTGGAGGTTTCAAAACCCACTTGAGAGACAATACACTTTCCACTCTGGAGCGCACAATAGCCTCTCCCGCATAGATTACATACTCACAGCAGTGGACAATGTCGGGAAGGTAGGGGCAGCCACACACTTACCCAGGGAATCTCTGATCACTCCCGATACGGGCAGAAATCCGGGCGCACTGTAGAACTCAAAGTCGTACATATCCCATTTATCCAGGATTCCTCTTGAATTCTAAGACTAGAAAAATTTGGCCACTGCCACCACGCAATATTTCCAAGAAAGCGAAGCGTCAGTCTCCTCTCCATTGACACTATGGGAAGCATATAAACCAGTGATCAGAGGACAGGCTATCTCCTTAATCGAGGGACATAAAAAGGAGAAAAGACGTGCATTAGAGACCTTAGAGCAGGAAGTACAACACCTAGAATCCCAACATGCCGAAAAACCCACTGATGAGACATCACATACACTGCGCATGAAGAGACAGGAATACAAGGAATACCTTTGGGCTGACGCCAAGTCCCGCTTGCAAACCATCCAATACCGGATCTATGAGTCCGGAGACAAAGCGGGCAAACTTCTCGCCTGGTTAGACAAGAAGGAACGAGTGCATAGGTGGATAGCACAGATCAGGACCGATGAAGGTGACATCACGTCCGACCCACAACGTATAGTGAACACACTAGCAAACCACTACGAGCGAGTATATACGTCCACGAATACTACCACTGTACAGGACGCGCACGCATTCCTTCAAGACATCCGTATGCCACGGCTCACGCCGCAGGACACCGAGAGTCTAGAAGCAGATATTACGATAGATGAACTCCGGATAGCCATCTCCAAAATACAATCCGGCAAGGCCACTGGTCCGAATGGCATCCCGATAGAACTATATAAACACACGGCGGACAAGATAGCCCCATACCTGCTAAAAATGTTTGAAATGAGTCGTGACATAGGAATACTCCCTAGAGATCAACGGCTGGCAACTATTGTTGCCATCCACAAGCCCGGCAAACCAGTAGAGGAATGCACATCATATCGTCCGATCTCCTTAATTAATGTGGAAGGGAAAATCTTAGCCAAACGCTGGCGCTCAGACTCACCCCCATCTCACCACACTGGTTCATCCGGATCAATCGGGCTTTATGCCCGGCAGAAACACAGCCCTGAATCTTAGGCGCCTCCATGGTGTATTGGGCCGAAAACACACTATACAGGAAGACGCCGCGGTCCTCTCCTTGGATGCGAAGATGGCCTTTGACTCGGTGGAGTGGGCCTTCTTATTTGCGGTCCTTCAACACTTAGGGTTTGGACCGAAGTTCTGCTCTTGGATACAGTTACTATACGCCGACCCCGTAGCACAGGTGGTCGCTAATGGCCACATATCGCAGGAATTTACCCTGGGTAGAGGGACGAGACAGGGCTGCCCGCTGTCACCCTTATTGTTCGCACTAGTCCTAGAACCACTTGCGGCGTGGATAAGATGGACTCCCATGGTTCGGGGCCTGAGATGGAGGGAGGGCTGGGAATACCGTATCTCCCTCTATGCGGACGATGTACTATTATATATCGCTTCACCCACACGATCACTCCATGTGTTACTCAATATTTGCGCGATGTTTGGGTCAGTCTCCGGCTATGTTATTGACTGGGATAAGTCTGTGCTGTACATATTACATGGTCCGCCCCCACGTCTCCCAAGAGGATGCCAGGTTCAAATAGTCACAGACAGTTTCAAGTACCTTGGCATACATGTAACATCCGATCGCGACACTTTCTTAGCACTCAACCTGCAAGCGCCTCTACAAAAACTAAAGCGTGACATCAAGCATTGGAAAGCACTACCACTTATCTACTAGGTAGAGCAGCCCTCTTTAAAATGATGGCCCTGCCCAGATTTCTCTATGCTCTACACAACACGCCGTATCCAGTCCCCGAATCATACTTAGAGCAGTAAATTCCGAGGTAGCGGCTCTCCTATGGGATAGCAAACCGGCAAGAGTGGCGGCGAATAAACTGGTGCGGAGCTGGTATGACGGCGGGATTGCCCTGCCTGATATCAAGGCGTACTACTGGGCTTCACAACACAGTCATTAATCAATGGCTCCACGTGACAGATATAGACCCGGCCTATCATCTCGACAGAATGGCTCTGGGGAAAGGCGGTGTTAATAGAGCGCTGTACAATAATCAGAGAGTCCGAGACCTCGTAGGTCCAGCGACGCACACTATCCGCATATGGCACACGGTCAACAGACATTTGGGCTGGTCAGGTAGACTTACACAGCACACACCCTTATGGGACACACGTAAATTGGGAACGCTGGGTAACAGCAAAGGATTTCAAAAATGGGATATGATTGGGATCTCAAATCTAGGGGATCTCTGGCAGAAAGGGGAAGTCGTCAGTTTTGCCGATTTACAAGAGCATTACACAATGGCTATGAGCGAACAGTTCAGATATATGCAAATCAAACATGCGATAGAAGCAGCCCTTCCTACAGCTGAGACGCTCCCGGAATCCTCCCCTTTAGAGGACTGACTGCTTACCGACTACCTGCACAAACGAGCGACATCATTAACATATAAAAAAATCATCAACAACAGGGCAGATCCACTTGTCAGGCTCAGGGAGCTGTGGCAGTCAGTGGTGGGGGACATGGATGACTCTGACTGGCGAGAGGCATTGGCGTCACCGAAAGAGGTGGCAATCTCCTCTAGGCTGCGATTGGTGCAATTTAAAATCCTGCATAGGACCTATTACACACGGACAGTACTGCACAAGATGGGGAGGGCTCCTGACCCTTGTTGCTTACACCTTAGGGGGGACACGGGTACCTTTCATCACACTTTATGGGACTGCAACAAACTTACACCATACTGGGAGGCAGTGGTAAGAACCATCACAGAAGTCACCGGGAAACAGGTCCCGCTTGAGCCCAAGTGTTGCCTTCTCAATGTCTGGGGTCCAACAAACCTTAACCACGCCGAGCGCCAATGGGCGACGACAGGTATGATAATAGCTAAAAGAAACATAGCACAAAAGTGGGGAGTGGGGAATGTACTGACGTTAGCGACCTGGTGCAACGATATGGATATGGATATGGCCATGGTGGCGGAGAAGGCCACATTTATCAATAGGAAATGCCCCAAAAATTGGGGGAGGGTGTGGGGAAAGTGGAATGTATATAGGGGAAACATTTGTAGGCCGCCAGAAGAAAATAGCGACTCAGATGGGGATGTGTAATATTGTTGGAATCATTTGTGAGCCACAGTGGAATCATTTGTAGGGTGACTGTAAAGAAATAACATTCAGAATGTAAAATTGTACATGCGGATCATTGTTGTTTTAATGGAAAACTTTAATAAAAATAAATTTAAAAAAAAAAGATACCATGGGTAAGCATTAAATCCTCCTGCCAGTAGTATTACCAACTGGTCTCCCCGTGCCTCCATCGCTGTATTTTGTTTGGGTGGGACATATACTGAGCAGAGATTAAGTTGGATGGCTTCCCACGTCGCTGCTTGAGCTACATATCACCCCTGAGGAACATAGGGTGTCTATTTTCTTAATAGCAGGCCAAACCCTCATGAGTCAGCTGTATATCCAGAGTGTGCTTGTAGTTTGCAACCTCTTCTATCCAATGCTTTACAACTGTTGCCCTTGAGGTGCGTCTCCTGCAAAATCGAAATGTCTGGGCCTTGCCATTTTAGATATGGTGCCACTATCCCCCTTATCTTGCTGCCTAATCCGTTAATGTCCCATGACAGTACTGTCAGCCTAACCCCTCACTCACTCAACTGGTAGGGTCCCTGTCGCCCATCAAATCTAAAACCCTAGGACTAGTGGTCGCTTTGGTTGCTTTTGTAGCTGCTACTCTCATTTGGTCTCCCCTTTACTGGATATGTATACCCCTTGCATGTGCGGGCTCAGGCTTTAAAGTCTTTACTGGATTCGGGTGGCTTTATATTTCTCACCAGGCCCTGTATGCTTGTAGCACAAGCCCAGCAATGATCAGGACCCTCTATCTGCCCCGCTATCACTGCCAGTCCCCCTCGCGTGCTTTGTCAGTGGAGGGTTTCCCACCTCCTCTGAGTTGTCGTCTCTCTCCCCTTTGATCCGGCCTACTGTCTCTCCACTCCAGGTTCTGCATTGCCTCCCTCTGCAAGGCGGGAAGGCTTTCCTGCTTGCCTGAGAATGATGATACTTCACCTTCAGGCCACAGTCTCTGTGGCTCTCCCCCAAGTTGATACTGTGGGGTTGATCCTCTCCTGCTCCCAGTGCTTTTCCTTGCCACTGGTCGCCTTCCGTCGATCCAGTCATAGCCTTCTTCAAGAGTTACAAATGTCTATGTCTTGCCTTCTGCAATCACTGGAAGCTTTGCAAGGAACATCATATATTTAATACCATGCTCTCAGAGAGTGCGCTTTACTTTGTCAAAACTGTGCCTTTGTGATTGCACGTTGAGAGAAAAGTTTGGAAATATCCTTATCTCTGTTTTTTCATGCTGCAGGTGCTCCCTTATCTTTGCCGCCTGTAGGATCACATCCCTTTCTCTGCAGTTGAAAATTCTAGCTATTATAGTACGCACGGGGCACGTGGTTTTTGCGGCTCAACAGAGGCTCTATGCCTCACTCTATAAATAAGAACTTCGCAATACCTCTAGGCTGTAGAGTTTTGAGAATAAAGTCCACAAAGAATAGCTCGACACTGGGCATTGCCGCACTTTCTGATACTCCCAATACTATCATATTGTTCTGCATGGAACGTCCTTCCATGTCTTCTAGACGTGACTAGGGACATTGGTGCCCTCTATACTCCCAACTGCCTACCAGGTAGGATTCTGGAGCTCGCTCACTGTCCCCATGTCTCATCTCCTCTCCTCCATGGGCTTTAGGTTTTCCCGCAGCCCCTCTGGCAGAGTGTCCACTCCTCTCCATGCTAGGCCTCAGTCTGCCCCCTCCCCCCCATCGTGTCTGGCCCCTTGCCGACCTGGTTCGTTCCAAAACCGGTATCTTTACCCACATATTTACTGGTTCGCTTTGGGGTACATCTTCTCACTTAAGGAAATATGTTTAAAGTGCTGATTGATAATGCTGTATTTTGCTTTCAACCAGTATTCTAATGTATATGTAATCTATTAACAGGAAATTTGTTCTTCGTGCAGGTTGCAAACTGTATTTTGCACCATATCTATTTCTAATGTGGCTGAACTTTGATTGTGCTCACTCTCTATTGTAGACTTCAACTCTGCCTTGACTGTACTGATCTGTCCCAGGCTAATTGTGTCATAGGTTCTTCTCTTCACAATTGTTTTATTAAGATGTTCAAGTTATGGGTGTTGTGTACAATGACACTTCTCAGTCCATAATTCCTACATTCACCCATACCCACATAACTTCTTCCCCGGCCAACCTCCTACACCGGTCACAGCTGCTTAATCCGTGCTCCGCCACGACTTTTCCCATGCGCCACTTCTCTTACAGACTTCCCGTGGTGAGAAGGGGCCTTCCGTGGCCCTGGGATTCTCCTTAGTACAGGAGGGCCCGAGTTCTTCTTTCCCTCCCTTCCCCTTAGTACCCCTCCCTAGTGGGATATCTGGCCCTGCAAAGAGGTGGCTTTGATCGTCTAAGGCCCGTTTAGCGCCCCCTACATCAACACGCCCGTCAGCAACCCAGGAAAAGACCCAATGTCGTCTATAAACGTTATATCCTTGAATATCAAGGGGGTGAACCATCCAGTCAAAAGATCCCAAATCCTAGACTACTATTTCAACGAGCTTGCGGGTGACTTAGTACTCTTCCAAGAGACCAAAATAGGCTTTAAAGAAGCCCTGTCAATGAGGAAAGGTTGAATGTCACACGTGACCTGCTCTGAAGCTAGCGGGGAAAAAATGGGGTTGTTACACTATTATCCAAGAGATCTGGTGTGAAGATGGATGGTTTCTTACTAGGCTAAACAATGGGGTTGATGTCATGGACATATATGCCCTAAGCGTAGACGACCCAAGTTTCTGCCTAACACTTAATAAAAATTAGCAGACATCCAACAGGGCTCCAAAACAATAGAAGGAGGGGATTTTAATCTTCCATTGGACCTCATTCTAGATCGACACTCAGCATTCATATACAGAACTCTCAGGGCACATAAACAGCTGCTCAACCTTTGCTCTTCACACCGCCTCCTAGATGTTTGGAGATTACACAAACCTAAGGGCAGTGATTTTACATTTTTCTATCCACATTCTATTTTCACCCGTATTGATTACTCCTTATAGATGCTTCCCTTCTAAAGTCCACCTCCGATGCTACAATCCACCCAATCCTCGTCTCAGATCACGCTGCAATTTCAATGTCCGTTCTTAACTTTCTGACAAGGCAGGGAGTCAAACCTGGCACCTAAACACTGAAATTCTAGAAAATGCACCTGACATTGCTGACCTACAAAATGAAATAGAGCTCTTCTTTCAGGGAAAGCAAACTCTCTGTCAAATCCCCGGTAATTTTATGAGACGCGCTTAAATGCGGTATGAGAGGGCAAATCATTAAGCGAATGTCCCAAAAAAAAAATAACCAGGCAAAATCAAGAGATCTCTACAACTGCTAGGTGCTGAAATCAAAATTAAAGAAGAAACGTTTAGACATTCTAATAATAAGTCCCTACTTAAAGACATCCAGCAGTCAAAATACAGCTATAACTTTTTAAAGAACTTTATAGGAAGCTAAATACTCTGCAGTCATGTGATATAACAAAATGGCTAGAACTCCTAAACTACAACTTCAGTTTCCGAAGAAGACAGGACTCGCCTGAGTAGACCAATTGTAAACGAGGATATTGTTAAGGCATTCAGGGAAGGCACCATGTTCCGACGGCTTCCTCATTCCTTTTTATAAAACCTTTACATCCTCTGTCGTCCAGCACTTCCAAAATACCCTTGATCATTTTGCTCTACATGGCAAGGTCTCTGGCATGGCTGCAGAGGCCTCTATACTCTATAATGGTCATTCCCAAAGAGGACAAAGATCATTCTGACCCCATAAAGATTTGCCCCATCTCTCTTCTAAATATGGAAGCAAAAATATTTGCCAAAATGATAGCCAACAGGCATCAGAAAATGGTATACCCAAATTTATCCCCAACTCCTAAACAGGATTTGTCAAAGGGCGCCTTGCCAGAGACATTTATACATTCTGCCAGGTAATAGAAAAAGCCCACCTTTCCCTACTACCGACTGTTGCGATCGCATTTGATGCCGAAAAGGCTTTTGATAAAGTGTCCTGGCCTTTTCTACACGCTGTGCTTGAGTCTCATGAGTTTGGCGACTCATTTATCATTATAGTGTTGGTGCTCTGCTCAAATTCCAAAGCAAATATCGATATTAATGGTACCACCTCCACATATTTTGACCGGGATGTCCTCTCACCCCCCGCCGTTTTTGCTTACCATTGACCACTTACTTCAACTACTTAACACTGCCCCTGCTATCAAATGTCTACAATTCGGCACTAATATATACAAAACAGCTGCATATGTGGATGACCTCCATATCTTTTCAGAGGACATTGAAAATGTTATCCCATGTATCATCCATATCATGCATACGTTCTCAGAGGTCGCTGGATTTACCTTAAATAAGGACAAAACTGAGGTATTTCCTTTAAAGCCACTATGCCTCCCTTCACACTCGGGCGATTCTCGACTTACATGGCAGTCCAAACAACTTGAATATCTGGGATTTGGTTCTGTAAAAACCTTGCAGACACCCTACTTTGTATTGAATCACAGACAATCACCAAGGTTAGAGATCTCCAGTCCAGCCTGGTCGCCCAAATTTAACATGTGGTGGTGTAGTCTTCAAACACTCAAAATGATGATCACCTTGATAGTGTACTTTCTGACTTCCATGCTACCCTTGAATCTCTCCCCCCTCCTTTTTCCAGGAGATAGATGAAATCACCTCAAAGTTCCTTAGTAACGACAAAAGAGCGAGGATCCCTTAGGAAGAGCTTCCTGCGGGGAGGCTGTAACTTACCGAATTGGAACCTCTACGAATCAGCCTTCTTGGCTACTCGGAGCGCTGTTTGGCTAATTCCAGAAACACCAAATTACCCCTCTCTGGTTTAAAATTGAACGGGATATATGTTCCCCGTTTAATACGTCTTCTTTCATCACAATGTCGAAATTTATACCACCTCAATCCCACTGCATACTTACAGATACTGCAAATGCGCTAAAGATGTTGGACAAACATTTACCGGAATCTCTAATTACAGATGGGCATCACCATGGTTCCACCCCCAAAGTTAATGCTGAGGTTAGTTCTACCATTGCACTCTTTTAGGCCTCCAGAGGCATCAGGCTAATCGGTGACCTGTACGACAACAGCAACGATCTCCTCCCCTTCCTCAGCTCTGGCCAAAACGTACAATCTTTCCAACTTAGACTTTTACTGTTTCCTAAAGATTAAAGTTAAATTCTCCAAGCTCAACCTCTCTAAACACTCTACTCAAGCGTCACAACTCTCCCTATGGCAACACTTTGGTCATGTCGCCTCAAAAATTTACAGGTTCCTATCTGACCCACAGTCCTTGTAGTACTCAATTACATACAGCAAATGGGCCAAACATTTCAACACAGGTGTATTTGAACACATCGCGGTCGGTGATTGGCAGACTTTCTCTATGCAATAAAATTGCGCCTTCTCTTATCCTGTCCAAATTCTTTACAATGAACCTCCTGCATTGGACCCCATCTAAATTGCATAAATTAAACTTGCGAGAAGACGATAAATGCTGGAATTGCAGCAAAGACCCGGGCTCACACCAACACATGTTTTTTGTATGCTTATTGCTTAACTCATACTGGCGACTGATACAAAGCCAGCTGTCAGCTATATTTAGTATACCCATAACTTTCACCTTTCCCATGGTAGCGTTGGCTCCCTGGGCCTCAGCGACCGCATTAACCTTAGGAGCCATCGATCTTCTGACCATTGCAGCAAGTCATTCTTTCCGGTTGGAAATCATTCAACCATGCATCACATCACACATGGTGGGCATGGGTCTCAAATCTCCGAGGGGCACGTAGCTTACAGTCCAAAAATCGGTCTGCCCCCTCCCCAATCTCCAGTGCAGTATGGCAGTACCCTGACAAATACATAGAACTAAGTATGTAAGGCTTTGCAACCAACCTATAGCAGGCTCTCAAGCCTAAAACACCCACTTTCTAGACAACAGATATCCCTTCCACCTCCCACCCTGCCCCCGTTTCTTATTCACGTTAGGCTTATCTTACTATTAGGGTGATGCATTATTATGATATACACTTCTTGACAACATACACTTGTTAGATACAAAAAACACAATTTACGTTAGTTCTGTTATCATCTGCTGACATAACCTTCCGGATTTACTGCTAAGATTGTTTGTAATGTGAGCCCCTAGACCCGCAGTGCCTTTTCTCTTACTTGTGATTGGTCATTGAGATAGTAGCAACAAATGTATGCAAATAAACAGGGCTTCACATGAAAAATATATATCATATGCTTTGTACTACCGATGCAGTTTCCCCAATTCCTGTTTGTATCTCAATGATTTCTGACAGTAGGCCTGTTCTCTTCCTTAAAATAAATAAAATATTTTGAAATAAAAAAAATGGACAAAATAAATATGGAAAAATGTAGGCAAATTGTGGGAGGCTTGACCAGAGGATTGTTTTCACTAATAATCTCGGAGCGGGAGCTTACCCTGCCTGAACTCCTTTCTAAATTGGGAGGCAAAATATGCCCTGGAAAGTATTTTAAGTTTTGACCCATGTTTCAACCGTTCTATCCCTGCTAGCAAGGTTTAAGGGTTGGCCATCCAAAAAAATGATTTTAGAAGTAGTGAAACGCATTAATCATACAGGACAATTTTACAAGTACATTGGACAAAAGTCATATTTTTCAGGCAGCTCTGAACTATTCCAATAGTTCTATTCTTCTGCAGCAGTAGATCAAGTCTGTTGCCATCAGAACATTGTGTGCCCTTCCTCAGTGCTGTATATAGGTTCCAGGAACATTCAAACTCTTTCAGCCCTCCGAACTTTCTCCTGCCTTAGCACATCTAGTCCTGAAAGCAGCCCATGCCTCAAGTCTCCTAATGTGACAGCAGCATCTTCTGTCAGGCATCCTGAATGGAGAGTAATCTACTATCCTGAAGCCCATCCAGCCCTGAGAGCTGCCTCTTCCCTCAGTACTCCAACATCAAAATCCTGCCCATGCCCTAAAAACTGCATCCTGTCCGATCCCACTAGCCTAGATAGCAGTAATTCGCCATTCTGGCGAATTTTTTACATGAACGTCAGCCTGCCAAAACCTAATTTTAGTGAAACATCAAAATGAAAAAATAGCTTTTTCATGAAAATATTGTCTTTTCATGGAAGAGGTAAATATATATTTTAGAAAGGGGCTATGGAAGTCTTATGTTTACAGTGACCCAGTATATGACCCAAAAAAAACTATAACTCAGGAGTAAAGTTGACTACTGTGTGGAGAAAAAAAAATGTAAGATAGAAGTGGATATAGAAGATGAAGAGGTGGCATTGATGGGGTAGGAGAGGTAGTTAGGGACTTTTAAACAAACAAAACTGGAGTAAAGTTGGTGGGGGAAGAGCAGGTGGAGTATGGAAGGCAGGGGATAAGTTGAATGGTTCGTGGTAAGGGGAACCCCCTTTAAAAAAAACCTAGGGTTAAGCAGTGGCTTTTACCATGTTTGTTGTTACCGCATGGTGAAGCTCATTCGTGATTTAAAACTAACATTTTTTTTATCAAGATTGGTGTGACAAAACATTTTGGCAGAACCACTTTCTTTGGGTTACTTTTTCATTAAAAGCTCATAGAACCCTGACAGCAGTCTCCTGGTTCAGCCCATAGTGCTCAAAATCATCTCCTGCTCTGTCCTTCTAGCCCTGAAGCCAGTCTTCTGCTTTATTCCTCCAGCCCTGACAACCTACTGCCTTAGCCCATCCAGCTTGACAGGAGACTTATGACCGCCTGGTTGCTGTGGGAGCTTTGACTATGTGTGTCCTTTTTGCAAATTCAAACCCTGAAATCTCCTGAGATTACAACGTTTTATGATTATGAAATTGGACTCAAGAACAATTTCTCTAAAGCTGAACCTCCTCTTTTAGATGTTTAAATAAAGCTTTTACTTGTTCAGGTGGGGATGAGCTGTGTTTTAGCTGCCTCCTACATCTTCTGATCTCTTTGTGCAGACGATATGACCCTATATCAAGGGTATTTCGCAGCCTAATAATGCAGAAATTCATAATTTGGTTCTCTTTGAACTAAAACTAGAAGTTGGAATAAATTGCGGATCTTCCCCCTTATGAACAACACAGTCGGGTTCACTCCAGGCTTTCTGCTGGAGTGGTGCGAGAGCTCAATCCGATACCTGGGTATATAGAACAAATATGATATAAGCCTCATCATTAAAGAAAAGTATGCGTCACCCTTGACAAAATGGCGATCCAAATCACTTGCTGGACTTCTCTGCCTTTGTCACTTGGCTGGGCACACTAAAGAAAATGATTATCCTTCCTAAACTCCGCTACCTCTTTGTGAACATTCCTGTTCCCCTCAATGGGTCAATATTTCCGACGTTTAAATCTCTGATCAGGCTGGCATGGGCGGGAAAGCAGCTAAGGAGCAAAGAGGGAAAGATTAATGGTACCATTTCACCAGAGGGGTTTGGGACGCCAGCCCTTGAGCTTGACTATTTTTGTGCCCAAGTTTATTTTGCTTACCAGTGGTTTCATCTGTCCCTTTACCAGCGCACGTTGCTGTTGAACTTGATGGTGCTGTCCCTCAGTGTCCTCATTTGCTGGAGGTGGTGAAGCCTTCCTAGCATATGGCTTTCATAGACCCTGAGGGAGAGTGCTGATCTGAATATTATCTACTCCTCTCTACTCCCTCTGCTTCTGTTTCCCTGTCACCCAAGATTGGCAGTAACACTTGAGGAAACAGCGATTATCCAGTTTCTCTCTTATCGACTCCTACAAAGGTAAGATCTACATAAAAATGGTAGCTTTTTTGCACTCCCTGTCATATGGGGGGGGAGGGGGGGAGGAATTTTCTCCACACTCCTTTTGTGTTTTCGTGTTTAGCTTTTGGGGCATGTGGGTCGACGTTCCCTTGCGTTCTGAAGATGAAAGTACTTAAAACATTACGTACACTTTTAACAGCTACATATAGCAAATTTAATATCTATCCTTCACCGGTCTGTGCAGAAGGAGCTCACCACTATTCGTCTCTCAGTCAAAGACAGGTGGGAGGAGGACTTAGGCGAAGATGCCACTGATGAGACTTGGTGCTTCTGCTACACCCAAAGTGGCCTGTTCTCTGAGAGCAGCCGGCTCTGCATAATCCATTTTAAGCTTTTGCACAGAGCCTACTTCACCCCCAGGGGCCTGTGGAAATTTGAGCTCAGGAAAAACTCAAACTATGCTAGTTGTGGGGCCTCAGACGCAGGCTTTCTCCACCAGGCCTGCCCCTGCGCAAGAGTACGGACATATTGGATTCAGGGTCATGTCGATGATGCCTACGTTTATTGGATAAGTGTTGCATCTTGATTGTACTGCTGGGTTGGAAGGAGGGGGTTTTGGTATTACTGGTCAAGAGATAGATGGCATGTCATGTGGGGGGCACCTCAGTACAGCACTGGTTAGAATCATTCTTCTATTGTAATGAACAATTCTAATTGTATGTGTTGCTCATGCCGCTCGGCCTGTAGGCCTAGGGACATAAGGCTCTTAAGACCCAACTACTGCCTAGTAATACACAAATTGACATAGGCCATTAGAAAGATTTTTTTTCTTGCTTGCAAGCCGAATGGGCCTGGTGTACTTTTTTTCTCCCCAGCCTTGATTGGTATGTAAGCATGTTTGTCTATTACTGCATTCACTGCGCCGCCTGGCAACCTAGCACACTGTTGCATAAACATGAAGACCTCTTTCCCTTATACCTACGATAAGCTCTATCCACATATATTCATTGTATGCTACCTACTGACCATATACCTATGGGGTTATTCTGTCATTTTGTTTTACTGCAGAAAATCAAACAAATTAAATAAATAAAAAAATAAAAAGATTTCATAGTTAAATGGTCTATTCCGATAAAACAGTTGCAGTTAGGACCAACTCAGGAGCACAGTTCCAAACGCTGAAACAGACTAAAAGAAGTAGGTACAATAGAAGTACTGCACAGATCTACTCCCACTCTTTCACATAGTGTGGAAGCGTACGCTCATTGTGACTAAGTGGCTCAATGTCTGGAACATACTTCCTCAATGGCACAGTGGATACTTGATAGTCCGCCCTACATGGCTCCACAAATTGTTTCTGTGCTTGTACTTACCGACTCAAGTTTCTGAGGAAAATTCTCCTGTTTAAATTACAAAAAGGAAAACGTATGGCAGTCTCCACTTTAGTTGGATTGCGACTGGACTATGCCAACTCTGTTTGCAGTTGTCTCAATGTCTAGTTCAGAAGCTTCAAGTGCTACAGAACACAGCCGCCAGGCTGCTAGCAGGAGCTTCGCGTTTTGCTCACTCCAGGCCTCTGCCGAAAAACCTGCATTGGCTGCCTGTGAACTCTGTTTATTTTCCACAGATTTAGTGTAGGGAACATCCTACCTTTGCTTAAAACAGAGCAAAACAAAACCTACAAGACTGCCTCCTGGCAAGTCTCTTGAGATCGTCAGGCAGCAACTTATTCTTTGTGCCAATATTCTCCAAACCCAAAACAGGGAGTATGCAGTTTTTTTGTTTCTGCCCCCAAATTCACTCTTCCTCTTTTCAGATGCAGATGAAAATTCGACTTTTCAACCAGACCTTTAATTTGAAACCTTAAATTGGCCCGGGAATAAGTTTGCCTAACAATATGTGCACCTATAGATGATTCCTGATATTGTACCTTATAAATACATTACAGTGTTGAAACTATTGTCATTTTCCACAGGTTGCAGGCTTCAGGTGAATCTAGTGACGCTTTTGGTGGTTGCTGGAGTTTTGCCTGGGAGGAAGACAGAATTGCACCTCCTGGGATACCTTACTGCCGTGAACCCTGTAGGGCGGGGCATGCATGTAACATGCTTGGGCTGTGCCCGGGCAAAGACTGGGCCAAGAACTGTCCTCTTTGAATTCGTTGGTGCCTAGTAGTGGCTGGACAGTGTTCTTAACACTTGCATATTCAGGCATGCAATAATTTCTTGTTTCCTGGAAAATAGTTTTCAGGTCAATTTGTTTAATTTTTACAATGTTTGCATTTCACTATACAACTTTAATAATTTGTATTCACTTTTTAATATAGAGGACAATTTGCTTATGTCTCTTGTTGACTGCTCCTCACCTGCTACGTATGTGATCTTGGGCAACAATTTCAATGCTAAGATTGGCTTCAGTTTAATCCTTTCATTGCATGATAGCAAGTATTCTTTTTCCTTACCTACTGATTTACGCAGAGCGCTGTTGTATGGCTTTATAATTGAAAGTGATCTTGCTAATGTACATGAGTTGTTTTCTGATTTTG
Organism: Calotriton arnoldi; assembly: GCA_963921515.1. Taxonomy (NCBI): domain Eukaryota; kingdom Metazoa; phylum Chordata; class Amphibia; order Caudata; family Salamandridae; genus Calotriton; species Calotriton arnoldi. Next base: position 195,026 of record CAWUFW010000568.1, read on the forward strand.
TGAGTATTCCAGATTCTACAACTAGTGCCTGCTCTTAGATATAAAAATTTAATCTATAATCGAAGAACCTGACTAACTTTGATGCTTAATCACTCCGTCTTTCCAGATACACTTGTTTTTTTTTTTTTTTTTTTACACCATTGCTCTGTCATTACAAAAAATGTGAGTTTCAAGATCTCTCTAATAGGCATTTACTAATAACTTTCAATACAGCACATGCTAGCGTGACTAAGATGTCTTGCTTAAAGTGTTTCCAACTCCATTCTGTAATTTTCATTACAACTCATCTTCTATATTCCTCTCATCTTTGATATGAAATCTTCATAATAACACAATGGCATTAATATTATGTAACATTATTATTCACATCTCACTAAATTATGTGCCATCACTCTGTCTTCTTGCATCCAGGATGTCGTTTTTGGGTACCACCAGCTGCTGTGTGCAGCTCTTGGCTGTCTATCTGTCAATAAAAGTAACATAAAATGTTTGTATAAAAGCATATTACGATATGAGTAATCTTTATTTCTTAGTGCACTAACTTATACGTTTTTAAACCTTAAGAAGTAGGAAAAACATTGTAAAAGCAGCAGACACGATTCAAACAAAAAGGCTGCTGCGAGTGACGCCAGTGAAATATCCACAAGCCTAGCAAAAATTTCAAGCTTCTCATACATACTAAACTGTCAAGCAGAACATAGTTTATCTAAAAAAAAATGTTAAGTATGTGGCATATTTCTCCAGACATTTTTCTAGGTCTCTGAGAATCAATCTTCATCTCCTTTAATAAGTTAAAGTTGTGTCATTGACCCCGTCTCCATCTGTGTTTTACACTTGGCTTTTGCAGTTATGGAGAGTTGTCATCTTTCCTAGTGTTTTACACAATTGAGAATGACCACTGCGATGTGAGTAAGGTAGAAAGGCCAGTAACCCCAGGTCATTATCACCATCATATCATCTTTAGCCTTGTTCTTAAATTTGTTTGTGCTGTGCCCTTACAAAATGTTGCAGCCTAATTCCCACCATAATATTATGATAATCCTATGCATGCTTGAGCTAATTTGATGTTTGTAATGTAATTTTATGCACTATTTTTCGATGATAACGCCACATTAGCCACTTGACAGCTAAGCCCTTTCCTTCAAATATACTAAGCACTTTTTTGTTTTTTTACGTTTGACTCGTTGCGCTGCAGCCTTATAACTTTTTTTGCCTCCTGTAAGCATATCAAGGCCATGTTTGTCCCCCCCCCCCCCAAACATATTGTGGATTATAAAGTGCTCTGTAACAAAATATGTGTCTGTGTGTTTTTCCATTTTTTTTCCCAATGGTATCAACATAAGGTTTGTTATTTAGGTCTCTCTTAAGACTGTGCATCGCTGTCTCTTGCAGGACATTTTGGGAGCATAAAAGGGGGCTTACAACGTGCCCATTGATTACCATTGCTTGTTTTCGTCACTCATTTCCTTGCTCCCCTCTGGTCAGCGTGCTCTAGCTTTAATCCCTCATCGTGTGTTTGTCCCTTCCCTGGAGCATGGACCAACTACTTCTTCATTTCAGTGTTCTGTGTCCTTCTATTGCTCGCACACATTTGGAGGTATTTTATTTTTATTTTTTATTTTCGTTGCAGCACTCTGTAAGAGTGCGTGTGCAGGCACTCTCTCCTATCTCTATCCTGCATCGTTACTTGCACCCCTCCGCCCCCTGCCACATTCTTTTGTTGTTCCTTGCCCCATCCCTCCCATCCTTCTCACATTCTGTTGTGGCTTGCTCCGCCCCCCCACCATCTCCCCCCCTAAGTTGCTTGCCCAGTAACCGCTCCTCATCCCATAGGGCAGGGTGTGTGGTAGTTAAAAAGTAAGACCTATATATTCAATGTTTTGCATGTCAAGGCAGTAAAAAACAAAAAAAGTCATTCTTCACCTGGCTCTTCGGCTAAACAGATCTGCGGACCCCCCCCCCCCCCTCAGCGCCTTGAGACCCTCACGGGTGAGTAGCGCGCTTACAATTCCCTGATTGATTGATTGATTAACTGTTTAAAGGTTGGCTCTCTCAACCTTGATATGTTTTAGGATTGACACTTATAGAAAGTTGTCATTTTATTGACTAAAACCAAAAGGCTTTCTGCCCACTGACCAGCTGTCACCTGATCACTGATGGTCTCCCTTGTGGTGAGCTGTGTATTGCTCCCCGACAGTGGACAAAGGGCCCAGGAAGTGTGGCAAGGTACTCCTCCCTTAATTGAATGGCCTGGGGGTTGTGCCCAGCACTTTCCCGAGCTTTAAAGGATGCTTACCGTGTCACCTCCAGATGAACCTTGCACCTAGGCTTGCCTCTCCTTTGCCGCTCTTGTTAGACTGGCCCCATACCCAGTGGGGTTAGAGAACTGACCAGAACTGGTTTAGTGGGTGGATAAAGACTTACCCCCACCCACAGGCTGGCACTCGGCACAAAAGAGGACCCCACAGATATCTCCTCCGAACACTCCTAGAAGTATCAGAAGCAGAATTACCTTGCTGTCTGAAGAACCTGAAGGAGGACTGGACCTGCCTGCCTTGAACCCAGGTCCCCAGAAGTGACTCAAAAGGTCAGTTGGCTGACCTACTGTTTGAACTATAGGGACCCAACAAGCTTGCAGAGGCCTTTTCCTGCAACTGCCCAGTTAAACAGTTCCAAGTTGAACTGCCCTTGCTCTGCTGGAGTGAGTTCCACCCCCCAAGAGGTGCCCCCCCCCTCCCCCCCCCCCCAGTTTCTCGACCTTCAGCTTGTGTAAGAGTGGATTCCTCCTACCCACGCTGCAGAAGCTGGGGAACATTTTGTCAACTTTCTGCCTGGAGAAACGACAGACTGAAAAGAAACTGACGTCAGCGTGCTGGCTGGTGCCTATATTGGCACAGCGCACGTCACTTCTTGGGTGAACAGCACCCGGAGCTGATCGGCACCTACTGGCAAGCAGGGGTACTGCTGAAGAAAAATATCCAGTTCCAGTCTGATGCCTGGGTATGATTCTAAAGTAAGTATCTGCGGCTAGATAGTCTCTACCAGATAAGGTGTTACTGACGGTTGGTAACTTGTTCTTTAATCGTATCAATTTAGTAAACTTACTCAGATCGGCAAGGCAAAAGCCTTTATCACTGTCTTAGTGTGTTATTTCTCATGATCCTTTAAATCAACCACATATTAAAATGCTTAGCCAATAAAAGACCTAGAAAAAGGGGCAGTACATGGAATGAGAAACTGGCTGTTCGATGTCGGCCATCTTAGAACGGTTTAGATGCAACAATCCTCACAATTTATTTTCCTTTATTCCTTTTTTAGGTCTCGCGCCTAGCGTTGCAGTGCTTAGCACTGCTCGCGCAGCGCGAGACCTCTAGAAAGGGCTTCTGAAAACGACCTACACGCTCGTGCGTGTGGTTTTGTTTTCAGAAGCCCACATTGGCTGGATCGTCCGTTTTTTTAATGGGGGCGGCACGCGATTGGTCAAAGGCGGGCGCATGTCCCGCCTTTGCCGCGCCCATTCCCGACGGTGGCCAGAACGCGCAGCAGCGCGCGTTCGCTTCGCTGCCGGGCTCCCTAGCCCCCGCTCCTCTGTGGTGCGCGCGCACCACTGGTTTTATTCTTAACACTGCTGTTATTTCCTAATGTTTATTTCTTTAGCTTTTCGCGGCAGCTTGGCGGCCGCTCCTGCAGCACTGGCGGGTCATTGACGGCGCCTCTCCAGGGCACAGCACTGGCGGTGACGACGGCGGCGGCGGTATGCGGACCGGACAGCCCCGGGCGCACACTGCCCGCCTAGGGTTCATGTTGGCACTTGAAGCGCAACCTCCTCCACGCGGCATGTTCCCGTGAACCGCAGCAGGTGAGCCAAGGCCAGTCTTGTAGGCAAAATGTCTTGGTCACACCCGGCACCGGGTTTGTTTTGCAGTAATGATACTTTTTGAAAGTTCCACAGTAGGAAGTGTGTAACATCTGCTGCTGTGGTGCAGCTATAACGTAGTCCCTGTAACTCGAAGAAGCTGTTAAGAGTTTTATTCCTTAACTGAAGTGTAAGGTCGTGACTCTTCCTACTGCACAAAGATGGTACACCGAAAAATGCAGAGGTGGGTAACAGGAAGGCCATACTGTCCTTTTGGTTGGTGTAGTTTTATTAGAAAACGTTTTAGCGAGCACCTACAACTGTAATCCGCTCGAGGTCTCGTTGGATCCTCGAGTCCACAGCAAACCGAGCTTTGATGGTGCTTCAGCCTGCCACCCTCGCCCTGCCTTCATGCACACAGGGACAAAGAAAACATTATCATTCAAGGTGTAACGAAGAGACAAATCTATCAATTTAGTGGCTGATTTGTACAAAGAGAAACCAAACGCCTAAGATTAATCGCGGCTTCCCGTTTACACAAATTGTGTGACATTAGGCAAATATTGTATTTTACCTAGCCTCCTTTTTCGTCACTATCTCATATGAAAGCACTTTGAAAAACGTGATTTCAGAATACTAGCTGTGCAAAGACCTATTGTGTTTGATTGCATAAACTATAGCTGTCTTGCCTCGTAGTTCACTGAGGGCACTAGTCGCCCGGCTGCGGGCGGGGGCAGTTCATGTTTAAACACCTATAATTTTTAATAAGTACTTCTCAGGGTAGTGCTAGAATGTGACATATTAATGCCAACCCTTCCACAATTTTTAAGAGTCTGTAGCATATTTTACGTGGTTTGCTGCATGATTTACATGCAAACATTTCAGGGCTCGGCTCGTGCACGTCTGAAGGAGCCAAGCCACACCATTGGCTCGGCTCCTGTTTGCCTTGTTAAATTGTTGGCTCCCCACCTCTTATAATAGGAATATGTCAAATTGATGCAGTTGAAGATGTTTGTCTGTTTTGCAGTGCTTAATTTGTAAAACAATTAGTGCCAGGGCCATCATCAGAAGGTCACTGCAGTTTACACAACCCATTGCCCCTGCCAGTGCTACCAATGAAAGTACCAATACAACAATCAAACTCCTACAAGTGTGACAATCCAGACTATTCCAGGTCCCCAAAGCTATAAGAATGGCTTGGGCGGCAGTTATTAGTCACTTTTAATGTATATTGAATGAAAAATCAACTTTTGTAGTGTTCACCCTGAAAGCAGACAACAGCACCACTTTGTGTCAGACTGTAATAAGTGCCAGTGTTGACAATGAAGTGCCGGCTCACTGCTGTTTTGTAAGGTGTGGGTGTGTGTGTGGGGGAGGACGGTGTTGGCGGTGGGGGAGATGGGAGATGAAAGTGACCACGTATGAAGTGTTTGTTTTAATTGGTAACTCCTTGAAGTCTCGTCCCCCAAAATAGGGGCTCATGTATTACATGTGATGTAGCGGGTGGGTGTTTTTTCTTTGTTATTCATGTAATGTTTCAAAAAAGTGTTCTTTTAAGAAGGAAATATCAGAGACAGAAAACAAAGACGGATTGTAAACTAACTCTGTGGTCCCCTGTAGTACAGAGGACGTGCTTTTTATGGGGGGGGGGACAGTTAGCGCGAAATAGCTTATTTGTGACTTTGCAAGTGAACCAAGAGAACAGGACGTGGCCCAGTACATTAGCTTGGGTGCGTGTCAGTCATAGCACACTGGATCCCAAGACCTGGCGACTGCCATGTCGAATGCACAGTAACATTTCTCTTTGTGTACGTCAAGTCGCAAGACAGGCTTCCTTGCTCTTAGTGAATCCTCACACAAAATTCTTTCCCAACCAGCTTGACAAAAAACCAGCCCTTTTGCCAGTGAAAAATTGCTGACTGACTATAGGCGCTGCCTGTCTGTGGTCCCTGCCTGGAGGCACCGTTCAGCCTGAAAATCGATATAAAATGGCTGCATCGCAGTTGCAAAAAAATCCCATCTCCGCTTTCAAATTTCTTGGGACAATATCGCTCTTGAGTAGGAATCCAACGATTAGAGCGCTAAAGCGAAAGTGTCCTTGGATTTCCTCAGCCTGACTGGTTAAGGATTTCAGGGCAGAGACTACCTTTTGAATGGGGTGGGCTGGCAAACATATATATGATGGTTCCCATCTATGAATAGACAAGCAGGTATACAAGGGAGTAAGATCTATCAAATCCTTAAATTGAGCAATTGAATCAAACCACATGTCCTTTTGTTGCCTTTTGCCATCCCTCTGCCTTGGAGCCTTTTTCTCTCAGCAAGGATGAAAGTTAATCTTGAAATTGTCTTATATTGGCATTTATGTTGCGAGGCAACAGTATTTAAATTGCATCTTTACCAAGCACTGCTACCATTGGGAATGGTAAACCAGTTCCATCATTTTGACTTCATTGATACTATCTGTATTGCCTTTTGGTTTTGTCCAAAGTAGAATTGACTTTGTGCTGACATGCTTTATTGGAAGTAAAGTGTATTTACTTTGTTTTTTCACATCTGTTGACCTGTAAAGTGTATACGGTATATTTGTAGTTGAAAGTTTCATGCTAAAGTAGTTTTGTTTTTACCTATAGAGAACACCTGAACACAGTATGAGGGTTTGGCTTGTAATCTGAGGAGGCTAGCCTTACAGAACGATTGATTAAGGATATGGAAACAGGTTTTTGCGTAAGAGTCAAAACTAAATTCAGAGATTCGGTTTGTGGAGCAGCACTATATCTTGCATATTAATTCATTGCTTCATTAAGTAAATACACCACATTATTTTAGAGGTTGACATAGTTTGCTCTGTTTTTGACGAAGGTGTTTTTTTCTTTTTGGGTAGGATTTCTGCTTTTTGCAGCAGCGGTTGAGGATGTTGTCATAAAAACCTTACCTGTCAGGTGCTTGGGGAAGGGGACGTGTTATTCCAAAGCCCTGCTCTAGTAATTCGGTATTCATCTTGTTTCATTGCTTGTCCTCGCTTATAGAGAGAAGGTTGCTGCTGTATATAGTTACCAGTGTTGAAGGTCCAGCTTGGAACAGCATATTCTAGTATCGCTCTGTAAGCGACTCTGGCGAATGAGTGGAGCTTGTTATCAGGTTAGAATGCTCCCATTCGCGTACTCGTGGTTTGCGCTTGAGCCGTTTCCCTACTATTGTATTTCTTTAGAGAAAAAACGTGTTTTTGTACAAATATGTATAATCAGTTACATATAGAGTGGATACATTGATACCTTTGTGCATTCATAATGACCTCTGAGGAGGAAGTTCTAGAACAAAAGGCATGGCTGGTAACACAATGCTCTCTTGCTTGTCTGCTTAATAATAAGGCTTTTTGTTGGTTGTGTTGCCGGAACAAAAGCTGGAAACCTAAACAATTAAGAGGACTTGCGCAGTGGATTACCCGTTCAGTACTGGCAACTAGATATTTGGTTGAAATGTATGTGTGTCTGTAATACTAACCAGGAGATGGTATTGTTTACCATGGAGCGGTCCTGAAATAACTTATTGTACTGAAGTTCACAGAATGTTTACTGTTTACATTAATTGTAGGTATGGGTATTTCTGTAGCTTAGACTGGTTTGTAAAGAAAAGGAGTGCTGTATGGGGTATGTGGAAGGAACTTAGTGAGAGTAAGATATGGGCTTGCTTATGGTAGAGCTTTTCATTGTTGGTGTCCTAGAGGAGTAAGTGGTTGAGAGAATTTCCTCATCTGAAATTCCTTCAAGAGGAGGGTCTTCTTGAGCATCAATTAGGAGTAACAGCTGGTAACCCTGGCATGCTCCTGCACTGGTCTTGCTAACCCTGGTTCCAGGGGTTGTGAAAGAATCATCAGGAAATGAAAGTAAGTCGGGCTCCGCAAGGCAGCTTTACTTCCTGTAGTTTCTGTACCTTGCCCAACTCTTACCCTCATCCACAAATGAGAGGAGATGGAATGGCTAAGGTTGGAACAAGTGGTCAACCATGTGACGTCACAGGAAGAAATTGATTGCATAATGTTGTACCAACTACTTCAGGCATTTTGGTGAATTGACGTTCATGGCAAGTCTTTGGGTTTTTCCATGGGTGGATGAGAGGGATTTGGTGGATAAATCAGAGTTTATTGCACTGAGGCATTCATGTACTTGAGCTTGTTTTTAGGGCTCGCGCCTGCGATGCAGTGCACAGCACTGCTCGCGCAGCGAGAGCCCTTTTGTATGGGGTTCTGAAACCTGCTCACACGCTCCCATTTGTGCGTCTCTGAACTGGTCGAAAGACCCCGGTCTGGAGTCTAGGCGCTGTGCTTTCTTCCACGAGTGCTGCTAACGTCTTAATTTTTGTGTCGGAGAAAGAAGGAAACGCGCGGGTCAAAGCCACAGGTCTATGAGATGTTAAACAAGCATTTGCAATGCAATAGGTCTCGCATTATTAAAGTTTGAGCTATTGGCATTGCTAAATAATGCAACACCAATAGCTCAAACTTTAATAATGCGAGACCTATTGCATTGCAAATGCTTGTTTATTGCAGTTATTGCTTTAATACTAGAGTGCAAATAATCTTAGTAAGTTTGAGTTGTGTCCAGAGATTAATGTGTGATCATCATAACAATTTGGTGTTATTAAAAGAAAGTTCTCCTTCGTACATTACGTTTTTCTCAACCTCCCGAAGGGAATTGTTTTTTAGCAATGAGTCCATGAATTGAGAAGTTAACACTCCTAAAATATATTTGTTCAATTATATCATGGGATCAACCATATAAACCAAATTGATTCTTTACAGCACATAGCCATAATTCTTGAAATTATAAATGATCTGGTATATTGGATCGCACTCCAATACCTATATGAACGCACACCATATACCCTCCTGTGTGGTTGATGTATATCCTGAATATATCCTATATTGCCAAAATGCATTGAGGTGTTCAAATAGCACTTTAAACCCCTGGAGTGCCCGTCTTGCAGTTTTTTCCGTGAATGGTGCAATTCTGCCTGAGTATCCACTCTCGCAGATGGAGGTACCCGCCCCGTGAGGGTATGCAGCGAAGAATATAAACAAGATTGTCATGTATGTACATGTCTGAGGGGGGATTTAAGGGGGAGGAAAGGGAGGAATCCCCCTTGTCGCCTCCTAACTATTTTCTCCTGGACGAAACTGCATGAAAGTTTGCACTCAAAAACTTGGATTTCATATGTCAAGAAAGTGGGAAATTTGGTACAGACCTGTCCATGTGGACACAAGTTAGGGAAAATCAAAAAATGCTTCTTTAGTGGAAAGTGTGGCTAAAATATAACTACCCAATGCGGTTTAAGGGTGGGGGAAATAAAGAAATTACATTTCCTATTTTAACTGTCTTAGGAATTATTGCTCAGTGCCACAGAAAGAAACACTGCACATAACTACACCAAAAGAGGTATACAGACTATACACAGCCGTCGCCACACATGACCTTTACTATGCATGTAAGGTTTTTAATTTTCTTCTTCAAAATAACAATGTTTAATGTTATTATTATTTTTTTTAAAAAGGGGAGTAAAGGTGCAGGTAGAGGAAAACTCGTGGTAAGGGTCAATTTTGGATTTAGGGGTGGGTAGAGTTGAACGGAGATGAGAGTAAATTTAGGCCTTAGGGATGGTTTGAGGTAAAAGGAGGCAAGGATCATTTAAGGATTTATGGGTGTGTAGAGATAAAGGGAGTTATGGGTAAATTCAGGGGTTATGGGGTGGGTAGAGGAAAAGGTATGTGTAAATTTTCGGGTTTAGGCGTGGCAAGAGTACATTTAGGGATTAGGGCTGGGTGGAGGGAGATGCACGTGACTTTAGGGACTAGGGAGGGAGATATAAATGAAGATTGGGATTAAATAAAAAAGGGTTGATTAGGAGGTCCCCACCCCCCAAAAATAAAAACTACCCAAGTGTTCAAATTTGTGTGTATATATATATATATATATGTGTGTGTGTATATATGTGTATATATATATATATATATACACACACACACATACATGCATTGTAAGGGCTGATAGTACAAAAGTGGTATGAAACTATAACGTTTCACAAGCATGTGCTTCATTTAGTGTAACTCCTTTCAGGAGTTTTTGAGAAATGTTTGTTCCAAAACTGTCTGTAGGCTTGCAACAATGAAAACGATATAGATCTATTGTTTGTTCTGGAAATTCCCAGTTTCGGCTTTGCGGACAGGCCAGTGACCCAAATGTAAAAAGAAATACAATTAAATTTGATTGGAAGTGGAAGCTTGGAGTCTGTGGCTGCTTGATATCTAACTGCTTCAGCTCAGAAGAGCACTTCGCTGATGGTGGCGAGTGCCAAGGAAGCCTACTTCTGGATTGAGAACAGGACTTGGATGAGTGTGACAAACGTGGCTTTGTCCTAAACCTGGAGCGCGATTGGTGCCAAGCCTGGTGCTTAATGTGCATACCATGGGCTCGTTGCACGTACCATGCACACTTTTGCCTCCTGCTCATTGAAGGCTTTCAAATTCCTTAGGTTGCACTGCTAGCACAACCTGGAGTTCTGCTTGCGCCCCAATCATCATGAGAAAACTTTGTGGGGGTCTCGTATGGATATTGGTTCATGACATGCCTAGCACTGCAACAGGGAAGTTTTGTTTGAAAAAAGTTTCATGAATTGCTGCCCTGGGACCGCATTAAATGGTGTGGGGGGAAAAAAAAAAGGGGACGTACATCAGGGCCTCAAAATGGTGCATTATTTCATCACAAGCATATTTTCTCCTGCTGCCTCTCTTCAGGCCCCTAACCCTACTCGCTCCCATTTCACGTCTTTTCTGTTAAATCTTGTGCTCTCTTTTGCACCAATGCCCCACCTTGTATCACTTAAGGGGTCCAGACACCGTGGGCCACCTGGCACCCATAGGTGCTATGGAGGCTTTGAGCATGATATGCGACTTCTGCTTGCCAAGAGTGGTTACATTGCTGCCCTATCGTTAACTTTTTTTCTGTATGAAAAGGGAAGTTTTGATGTTTGTGGGTGGCTTTTGATGTTTGTGTGTGCCCCCCCCCCCCGACATTCCTGACTCAATATTTCTGTTTATTAAGAAATCTTTGTCCTAACGGTCAGTTGGACCTGGGTCATATTCCACAAATTTGTGTTTGTATTACCGTCCAAACTCGCACATCCTTTCTGGGGAAAAAGGAACACTGTATTGGCAGTACAGAAATAATGATTAATTGAGTTTGTTCAAAGCCACTGTAAGCCAGTGTAATAATTCGTTTGGTTTATCTTTGAAATAATTTTGTGATCAGGAGTATAATTTATTCTCTTTATTTTGTCAGGTTTCTTTTGATGAAGAACGTGATGGCAGGAAAAAGAAACACCCTAGTCCACAGAAGAACCGTTCCAATTCCAGTGAAATGAGGTGTGCGTCTGATTCTAAAATCTCAGTTCTGCAATATCCCTTTGTTGAGCTATCTTGATTTCTTCCCAGGTGGAGGCAAATCCTGTTGAAAAACATTCTAGTGGGTTAAAATATGATGACAGTGATTTGTTGGAAAGTTTGATGCATCATAGGTCATTGAGGTGAAATCTTGTTGCCTCTCATTTTTCTGTCATGCAATGCTCTTTATCCTCAAACAGCTTGTCATTGTTCAGATGCTGTCTATAATTTGTATATGAACCGAGTGCTCTGCCCATTGAAATGAAACTTGCAATCTCAATTTATTAAATTAAAGTGAACATCTTGGATGATTTACAGATCAAAGTAAAGTAATTAATAGATGAATCCAGATAAATGAAGAAATAATTCAGCGGCTATCCACCCTGTCCCCCAGTAAGCCCCACAGGCCCAAAACAAATTAATAAAAAATGTAAAACCTATAAACAAATCAGTGTCAAGCAAGACAAATGTAAAATGGTAAGCAATTAATATACACGTAAAAAAAATAACACTACCCACCCAAACCTCAGGATAGCCCACATCTCATTAAAAAAATATAAGATGGTTTCCTAGGTACATAAACAAATAGTTATAGATTTTAAAATTAACTAAAATAATTAAAACGAATTTCCAAGTAAAAATGGACAAATACATTAATCAGTGATTATCATGTTTGTTTTTTACATTTTATAAAACGCTACCTCTCAATCTGATGAGCCCCCAACTTGAAATTTAAATGTATAATATTGTTAGAAATGTATTGAACAAATAGCAAAAAGTAAATAATAATTAACATTTTAAAATTAACAGATTTATTCATTAAAATTAATTACTAAATAATTTTAAAAAAACTCTACCCTTCCAAACACCCAATGAATATAGCCTGGAAAAATGAACAAGTATACTGTTTTTCAAAATAATTACTTGTATATTTCACACGAAAAAATATAATACAGTAAAACAACTTTATAATCATATAATAATCAATGTTAAACTTCGATATTGTAAAAAATCTTTGAAGAAAAATATATACTTAACTTAGATACTTCTGTAGTCATGATATTTTGATTACAATATTATAGTCTGATAACATTTTTGAGTTGAAGTTTGTGTGGAATAACGGCAGACTGCCCATTCATCTCCTCATCTCAGGGTATTAGCTAAGAAACGTGAACACTGCTATCCATGCGGTGGCATGGGCAAAAACCTGACCTGAAAGTTTAAGGGAGTGGTTGGATCTAATTTTTTTAAAAGATTTTTTTAGTTTTAGCGAAGGAGTAAAAATTCTTTCAGTCTTTGAGACTGGAAAGTATGGAGCCTTTTTAGGTGTAGTTTAACAATAGTCCAAAAGCAAACCTTCTCAGAAGCCATGCTTGCACAATGTCCATAGTCACGTTGGTGGTATTAAGTTTGCTTGGAATTGTAAGTCTTCACAGAAGTGTAGCTAAAAGAATTATTTTATGTACCCTAACCCAATCACTGAGAAACACACACATCTGTTTTTTCTACTCAAACAAATTGGCTTCTGGATGTCAGTCCAAGAGGTCTGTAGAAATGGAATGTCTGCATAACACACCCCAAATGTAGCTATAGTACAAAAATATAAAGCGGAATTTGATGAGATATATAATCTTAACGTCTGGGGTGTCTGTATCAAGAAAAAGACGATATTTTAATTTGATTCCTAAGGGAGACTGTCGTGGGCTAAAGTATGTTTTCAATCGAAAGTGCTTGATCTTTTTCGTGGACATGTCTACCATTCTTTATAGCTTAACATGGAAACAGTGGACTTTGTGAAGTGAGGAATACTTGAGTTCAATCAGAGTATACCAGGAGTTGCAAGTGCTGGCGTGTAAATAATTGTGTGTGTTTTCAGTATTTTGATGTGCTGTATTGGAAAGGTAAATAATGATTAATTCGCTTCTGCTTCTTTTGTCTTGGGTATTTAGCTTACTAAGTTCTCATATTGAGACCTAAACCTAGTTCTGCTCCTGGTCTTTGAATCCACCTTAGCCAAGAAACCAAGTGGCCATCCATCACATTCATTATATTGAACAAGTCATACATATTCTAGTCCATGTACCAGTTTCAGGACTGAGACATAGATTTTCTCAAAAACAAAACGTAAAACGGGAAACCTTTGGCATAAGCTCTGTAGAATTATCAGTTTAGCTAGCAGACTTTAGTGGAAGTGTATAGGGCTACTATTCACACTTTTTGTGATAAGCACTACCTTGTTCATGCACATAATATAAGCATGAATTATACAGACGATCTTGACATTCTGCCTTGCAATGGTTTGCTTCAACTCCAGCTTACTTGTTTAGGCAACAAAATGGTCCAAATGATAACTATCAAAGTTATTTGTAAGAAGAAATACATTCTCATTGAACCAATAATTACTGTTAAATTAGGACCTAAAAAGAATCAAAGAGGAGAGAAATAGACCAGTGGCATAAAACTTGCAGAGCATCACGTATATTAAGGTTTTATAATGTATACACAGAGTTAAAAATATCCATTGTGAGAAACAAGTGCTCATAAAAGTGCCCATGCATAAGTGATAGGTGATGAGTATATAGAATTAAAATGAATTAAAATGATAAATTTAGAATTAAAATGATGAAAATATATAGATTGCAGTTCATGCAGTACTGCACAAAGCCTGTCTAACGTAATGATGGGTAGCCTAATAAATGTCCTTGTGGTAGAGGATCATGTTTTAATCAATTGATTCCCTCTTTAAAGATAGTGATGTAGTCCAGGCATACGTTTCGACCCAATATAGCGGTCATTCAAAACCTTAACGGTCTGTCTATCAAGACAGAATGCCACGGGCAACCTGCATATAGGGATAGTGGTGATTAAAATGGCTATGGTGGGTTTTAAAGAATTCAGTAACTGGGCAAATAGATGAGTAAGGAAGAAGGCACAATGGGTCCTCGTCTAAGGGTAATGCGTCCTGCATAATCTGTAATGTGGAAAAAACGGGGACCTCATATTGAAGTTCTCTGATAATATGCTATCGACACACACATGTTCTGACCAGTGGTTTTTTCACATTAGATTATTGAGGACACATTCACCCTAGATGAGGAGCCATTGTACCTTCGTCCTTACTCCTTTATTTTTTTTAACGTCCATTTACTTTTTATTTAAGATGTTTCCATTATTTTATTTACAGTCACTGAGGGCTAAACATCAACAAAATAGTTACAGAATACTTCATTCTTTTTAGCCATGTCTTTGCCCCCTGTCTCCTGCACTCACTGGCCCTGCCACCATTGAAGTTAGGATCACTGTTCCTATTGCTTTTTTATGCACTTCGCCGCTGGTCATGACAATGTGTGACACTCCGGGTCGTCGAACATGCCCTAGCAGTGCAGATATTTTTTTTATTTTTTTATTTATTTTTTTTAAATTTTTTTAAAGAACTTTATTGAAGAGACTTGCACATCCAGTTACAGGGTATACAGGCAGAACAGTAAAAGAAGGCACAGCTGATACGTTCATCATAAAAACAATTGCATAGTGATAGTCCACATCGGGGCATGAGAAGAAACATCAGAGGGTGGAGCATGAGTGACCAAGTAAAGTGCCCGAGGGGGCAGAGTATGTGCAGGAATGGCCACAGAGCGGCAATAGTGAACAGAGGAGGGGGGGGCGACATCTACTAACCAGCACCGGCGGCCGCCGCGGGCAAGGAGCCGGCGGGAGGTGCGGGAGAGGACGCAGAGGGCGAGGCGCGCTGGCGCAGGAGGTACGAGACAAGGGGTCCCCAGATATCATGCGGCCGGCTGATTGCCGGCATCAGGTCCCAGAATTCGGACAGGAGCGTCTGACAACGCGCAGCATCCTCCAGCCAAGCGCCAACCCTGGGCGCGGGCCGGCGACCCCCAATGCATGGTGACCCTACGTCGCGCAAGGACAAGCAGCATAGCAGTGAGCCTACGGGAGGCGTCGGGACAGTGTTTCACAAAGCCTAGAAGGCACATCAACGGATCAGGCAAGACTGGCGTGGAAATAATCTCAGTAATGGCAGTGCACACATCATGCCAACACTTAGAGACCTCGGGACACAGTCATGCGAGGTGAGATAAGTCTGCAGCGGGAGCAGAGCAACGAAGACATTTATCGCTGGAGGCGAGACCTATTCTATGCAACTGGGCAGGGGAGCGGTATAATCTATGTAAATATTTAAAATGTATGAGGCGCAGACGGTAGTTGGGAGACAGTCGTTTGGTCTGCCGGCAACTATACAGCCAGGTCTCTCTGGAGGGAGGTCGGTTCCCAAGTCCTCGCTCCACGCAACGCGCGCCCGGTCAGCGGAGATCGGGGATGCTGCCAGTGTAAGGGCATAAAGTCTGGAGACCAGCTTACGAGGAGAAGTGGAGGTGTATGCAAGGTCGAGAGAGGCCATCGAGGGGGGAGGCTGTGGAAACGTGGGGTGCAGTTCCCGACAGGCAGCTCTAAGTTGGAAGTAGAGCAGGGTATCCAAGGGGCCAGATTCAGCTGGAAGAGAAAAGAAGACGCCAGCAGGATAAAGATCTGATAGCGTAGAGAGCCCCAGGCAAGTCACACGTTTTGCCATTCCAGCAGAATGCAGGGAGGGGAATACTGGATGATAGGCAATGGGCATGGAATTTGTGGAGAGCGAGCTAGAACCGGAGAACCTCCGGAGGCCGTCCCAGGCCCAGCGCAGAGTCTCGACCGTATCTATCTCTCCACGCGGGGGTTTCGCAGGGGCAAAGACGGCCGTCTGAAGCGGCAAGGGGGCCGCAAGGTCTGCCTCAACCGCTACGTGGGGCAGGAAGGGCGTCGGGTGTAACCAGAAGTGAAGAAAGCTGGCTTGGGCACTGAGGGCATACAATTTGAAATCCGGGGCACCCAGCCCGCCGCACGTCAAGGGAAGTGTGAGAAGTTCATATGCGATTCTAGGCTGACGCCCAGCCCAGACAAGAGAGATGATGAGGGAGCGAAGTGTCCGAAAAAAATGAGCCGCGAGTGGGATGTGGATATTGAGAAATAAGTACAAAAACTTCGGGAGCACCACCATCTTGGCGATAGTCCTGCCAGGGACAAAGGCAGGCGCCTCCAGAGGGGAATCTTAGTCTCTAACCAATCGACCGCACGGCCAAAGTTCACCCTCCAAAGTTGGTCAGTGTCTCTACTCAGCCAGATGCCCAAGTATCTAGTAGGCCCGGAGGCCCATACAAATGGGTAATCCGGGGTGAAGGGAACAGTGGCGTCGGTCAACGGAAAAAGAATGGATTTGCCCCAGTTAACCTGCACCCCAGACAAACCCCCGAATCGCACCACTTTGCGAACCATGGGACCGAGATTTTCTTGGGGGTTGCGAACATAGAGTGTGACGTCGTCCGCATACATGGAGACGACCAGCGCTCGGGCCGCGAACCCAAGGCCTTTTTTAGTGTGATGCTGCCGGAGCCGGGCGGCGAGAGGTTCCATAGCCACAGCGAAGAGCATAGGCGAGAGTGGGCACCCCTGCCTGGTTCCTCTGGAAACGGGGATGGGCTCCGAGATCTGACCGTTAATACGAAGGCGCGCCGTAGGGAGGGAATAGAGGAGGTGAACTTTGCGCAGAAATATCGGGCTGAAGCCTAAGCGGGGAAGAAGATAAAAGAGGAATGGCCACTCGAGAGTATCAAAGGCTTTGGTGGCGTCCAAAGGGCCGCCACGGCTGGGAGAGCAGGGTTTATCTGGTGGAGAACAGCAAATATAGTTCGAAGGTTATGTGATGTGGCACGACCAGGGATGAAACCGGACTGATCGGGGCGGGCAATCAGAGGCATAAGAGGAAGGAGGCGAGAGGCCAATAACTTGGCGAATATTTTATTGTCGGTGTTAATAAGCGACAAAGGGCGGTAAGAATCGAGAAGCTCGGGGACTTGTCCGGTTTCAAGAGAAGTGTAAGCAGGGCCTCACGCAGCGATGGAGGAAAGTGACCGAATTCGAAGGAGTCATTAAACATAGCAGCAAGGTGTGGGATGAGGAGGGGCGCGAACGTCTTGTAGAAGGAAGCAGGTAGCCCATCAGAGCCCGGAGCCTTGTCATCAGGCAGACTATTTATGGCCGCCAAAATCTCCTCCTTTGAAAATGGCTCGTCCAGGTATTCCCGAGCCAGAGAAGCTCAAGAGTATCAAAATATTGATCCAGGATAGCATGAGAAGGAGCGGACCCAGCGGTGTAGAGTTGGGAATAAAAGGTGGTGAACCTGGACACCACCTCAGCAGGAGAGGTGACCCGCTCAGAGCCCCCATCTCGAAGCGCAGTAATATAATTGGCCGCGTGAGGCGGCCATAGAAGGTTGGCTAAGGTTTTACCCGGGCGATCCCCCTCACCATACCGACGCGCCCTTGCATCTCTCCCTAAAAAGGAGAGCTCCCTATCGGCCTCATCATTAAATTCAGATAGTTTGCCCCGGAGTTGCTCAAGAGTATCGGGAGAGGGGTCGAGCGAATGAGAGGAGTCCAGAGCTTTGATTTCCCCTTCCAGACGTTCCAGGGTGCCGCGAATGGAGCGCAGGACACCAGCCTACTTGGAGATGCATTCGCCACGGATCACCGCTTTGAAGCCCTCCCATAGAGTGGAAGGAGAGTCCACAGAGCCGACATTGAGGTCAAAGTAATTTGTGATAGCAGTTTGGTTTTCATCACAAAAGACTGAATCGCGGAGCGCATTTGAGGGCAGCCGCCAGGTGAACGCGCGCCTCTGGGAGTGCGGGGGAACCAGGCTGAGGCGGACAGGAGCGTGGTCGGAAAGGGTGCGCGCCATATGTGAAACAGAAGTGATCCACGAAAAAGCGTCCCGGGTGGAGATCCAGAGGTCCAGGCGGGACCAGCAGCCAGCGGAACCCGAGATGCATGTGCCTTCGCGCGCTTCTGGGTGAGTGTGCCGCCATGTATCAAGCAGCGAGTTATCAGACAGTATGGAATGAAAGAGTGATGTGGCGCGTGAGTGCGAGACGCGGGACCCAGATCGGTCCAGGGTGGCTGAAGGCGTGATATTGAAGTCTCACTCCCAATAAGCTGTTCCACGAAGTCCTCCATCTTGGAGATGTTGGAGGATTCAGGCACGCCCGTGATGCGGAGGTTTCTTCTACGGGAAGGCGCCTCCAAATCCTTGTTCTTGTTCCTGATCACCTCGAGGACCTTGTCCATTTGAAGAAGCTTGTGATGGTCCCGTGCGGCAGCGTCCTCAGCCTCAGAAACCCTCGCCTCAACCTGCAGCAAGCGTGTGTCATGCATGTCGACTCGGGCCCCGACGGCGTCCAACCGGGTCGACAGTTGGTCGAGTTGGGCAGCGATGCCAGTTACTGTTGACTTGACGTCCAACATGATGGCCTTCAGTCGTCTTCCCGAGTCGAGACGGCATCAGCCTGGGAGGCGGAGTCGCCAACGTCCGTGACCGCACCGTCCTGGCGAGTTTGCCGGCGTTGGTCGAAAGCAATCTTGGGTTGTTTAGGATCCGTTTTCCCCATGATTAGGCGCAGACCTGAGGGTGATGTAGGCGACTGTGCAGCAGGGCAAAGCGACAGCACCAAGCAGGGTGGGAGAGAAGGAGGCGCTGCTGCCGTGGGGAAAGAGTGTGTCAGAGCAGCAATTGAGGCCCCAGACAGGGGCGGAAGATGAAGGAGTTGGCAACCAAGGATGACTGCAGCCGCTGGGTCCTAATGGAGCGCTGAAGCCGGAGAGAGGCCGGGCGGCCAGCCGGGCCCACATGAGGAGGCAGCGTCTGGGCAGGCCGCAGGGAGCTCACTGGTAGGGTCGTGCGCGCTGGAGCGGCCGGCGACGGGGAGTCATGGGGAGCCCGCAGCCCACGTCGCGGGGCCCAGAAGGAGCAGCCAGAAGACTGCAAGCGCCTCGGGCTGCGAGGGGTGCTGGGATGCAGAAGAAGGCCCAGACCCCGCGGTGCGGCTTGCGTGCCCCCAACCCCGCCGCGCTGCGGCCCCAGCGACAGCGGGACTCACCAGGAGATTGAGGCGTGAGGCAGTCGACTGGGAGAGGCACTGGTCCAGACAGGCAGGTGGCAGCGGTAGGAGGTTGTATCCAGGCGGTGGGCAGCGAGGATGGCCGAGGCGCCCACAGAGTCGGTCCTCCGCCGGCCCCGGACCCAGCGGGGAGGCTGCCCACCGAGGAGGATGCAAGAGGTGGGCAAGGCCGCCGGCGCCGGCAGGCGGAAAACGCGTGGCCGTAGAGTGCTTGCACACGCGGAGTAGTGGAGTAAGGGATAGTTATATTCGATTGACTCATATTTTACAACTGACCGGGAGGCGGTTGCTATTTTTGAAGATTCATTCAACTGGGAAAGACTAACCATCAAGAGAAGTGAAGGGAGTTCAGTTTGAGCTTTAGCGCCCACCAGGCGCCATCGAGGCGCAGTTTGAGGTCTTTAACTTTAAGTTACAAGACCGGGAGATACCCAGATGATTATTGTTCCTTTGCCCTCGTCCTGAGGAGGCCAATAAGTTTTTCAGAGGCTGAAACACGTCCGCGTTGACTATACTTCTATGGAGGAGTCTTTTTTTACAATTTAAAAAGAGTTTTGTACTAAGCACATTGTGTGATACTAGAGAGCCACGGCAAGAAGGGTTGTGTTGCCTCTGTACACATACCTTTAGACTACCTTCAGTGGACTGCCTTAAATATATGGGCAGACACAAAATAGACTTTAGGGTATTGGTAACATTACGTTGTTTTTCAATGTTTTTTTGATGTATGTATTTCTTCCTTTTTCATTTATGTATAATTGTTTATTATCTTCAGTTGAAGATCGGTTTCATTATGTTTGTGTGCCCCAAATCAATTTAGGTAATTCATGTCTATAGGACTGTTGAACTATTAGTGAGGGTAATTGACTGTGCCCTACTCTTTAATAAAAAATTATATTTATTCCTCCGTATCATTGTTCTTTTATATATGATTGTCTCTCTTACCCAGATATAGGAGGGTGAGTTGGGTATACCCTTAGATATATATATATATATATATATATATATATATATCTGAAAGAGACACGTTAGTGACAGATTCCTTACCTTAGAATATCCCCAGGCGTCAGGAAGAAGGGTTTTTCTTCCTCCAGTGCTGGCTTGCGGTCCGTCAACACCGCTTGTCTTTTGCGCCGATATACCCACTCCTTGTGGGATTCGGTGGCGAATGTTTTGCCCCAGTGTTCTGAGGAGGTCCAGACACTGCTTTCCCGCGCCATTGCGGAAGGAAGGGATGCGGCCAAATACACGATACGATGTGGCCTTGATACCGCCGACTCGCTGGGCAGGTCTATTGCAACGACGGTGGCGCTGAGACGCCACGCCTGGCTGAGAACCACTGGTTTTTCAGGGGATGTCCAGAATACTCTCATGGACATGCCCTTTGATGGAGTCGGTCTTTTTGGGTCCAAAGCAGACCATGCGTTGGAGCGCTTTAAGGACTCACGGGCTACTGCCAAGTCCCTGGGTCTTTCTGCTACACGCCCTCCGCTGACTTCTGCTTTTCGCCCCTATCGTGGCCACGGTAGGGGCGCCCTTCACGTCAGCAGCCCAGCCACTGGCCCGCGCAGCAGGCGTCTTCGCGTGGCCGAGGACGTGGATTCCGCCGTGGCGGATCGGGCAACCAGCGTGCGGGTCAGGCCACCACCTCCAACCCGTCCGCGGCCTCCAAGCCCTCCTAGTCCCTCCTTTCAGGTGCACAGCACGCCAGTAGGGGCAGGGTCCGCCATCACCTTCCCCACTGGCGTACCATCACCTCGGACAGGTGGGTCTCGGACATTGTCCGAAGGGGCTACTCCCTCCCCTTCGAGACCACCCCCCAGCCATGCCACCTCAATTCCACCGCATGTCAGGGGATCACTTGGTGCTTCTACAGAAGGAAGTCACGGCCCTCTTGACCAAGAGGGCCATCGAGCGTGTTCCGACCCCAGAAGTAGGGCGTGGTTGCTACTCCCACTACTTTCTGGTGCCCAAAAGGACAAGGAGGACATGCGTCCTATCTTGGACCTCCGGAACGTCAATCGCTTCCTCCGGAAGGAGAAGTTCAAGATGCTCACCCTAGCTCAGGTCTTGACTGCCCTCGACCCTGGAGACTGGTTGGTAGCGTTGGACTTGCAGGACGCATATTTCCACATTCCCGTCCTGCCGGCCCACCGGCGTTACCTTCGGTTCACGGTAGGCCCCGAGCATTTTCAGTTCACTGTGCTCCCCTTTGGCCTTACCAGTGCCCCTCGGGTGTTCACGAAAGTGATGGCGGTGGTCGCAGCTCATCTGCGCCGGGCAGGGGTTTCAGTCTTCCCCTACCTCGACGACTGGTTGCTGAAGGCGGGCTCGTCCCAGGCAGTCGTCTCCCACCTCCAGACTACGGCCGAACTCCTGCACTCGCTGGGGTTCTCCATCAATGTGCCGAAGTCGCATCTGATTCCTTCTCCACAGCTCCTTTTCATCGGAGCAGTTCTGGACACGACGCAGTTTCGGGCCTATCCTCCCGAACGGCGAGTCCGGGATATTCAGGCTATGATTCCGATCTTTCAGCCTTTATCCTGGGTTTCGGTACGGATGACCCTGAGGCTGCTGGGCCTCATGGCCTCCTGCATCCTGCTGGTCAATCATGCCAGATGGCATATGCGGGCTCTGCAGTGGGACCTGAAGTTCCAGTGGGCGCAGCACCAGGGCAACCTGTCCGATCACGTCCAGATCTCGGAGGGGACTGCAAAACAGTTGCAGTGGTGGCTCTCGAACCGGCAATGGGTCATGGGCAGATCCCTCTCCCTTCCCCAGCCAGAGCACACAGTTGTGACGGACGCGTCCCTTCTGGGATGGGGCGGTCACATGGGAGAGGCGGAGATCAGAGGCCTCTGGTCTCCGGCGGAGTCCCGGCTCCATATCAACCTTCTGGAGCTCAAGGCGATCCGACTTGCACTGAAGGCATTCCTTCCCTCTGTCAAAGGGAAGGTAGTGCAGGTGTTCACAGACAACACCACCGCCATGTGGTACTGCAACAAACAAGGCGGGGTGGGGTCTTGGACCCTTTGTCAGGAGGCTCTGCGCCTCTGGACATGGCTGGAACATCAGGGCATGTTCCTGATGGTTCAACACCTGGCAGGTTCCCTGAACGCCAGGGCGGACGAACTCAGCCGCAGGTGCATGATGGATCACGAATGGCGCCTTCACTCGGAAGTGGCGCAAGGACTCTTTCTACAATGGGGAGAGCCTTGGTTAGATCTATTCGCCACCGAAGAGAACGCGCAATGTCATCAGTTCTGCGCGTTGGAATTTCCAAGGCGGCACTCGCTCGGCGACGCTTTCGTCACGAGTGGAGTTGCGGTCTGTTGTACGCCTTTCCGCCTATACCACTTCTACCCAGAGTGTTGAAGAAGATTCGGCACGACCGGGCCCAAGTCATTCTTGTGGCTCCGGACTGGGCTCGAAGAGTTTAGTATCCCGAGCTACTCAATATGAGCGTAGATCCCCCGATCCGTCTGCCTCTTCGGGAGGATCTTCTGTCGCAGCAGCAGGGGACGGTCCTCCACCCGAACCTGTCCAGTCTACACCTGCTTGCGTGGAGATTGAGCGGCGGCAGTTGATTCCTATCGACTTGCCTTCCGAAGTTTGTGATGTGATTCTGGCAGCCAGGCGTCCCTCCACTAAGGTGGTATACGCCTGCAGGTGGAACAAATTTGTGGCATGGTGCACAGCAAAGGCTGTGAATCCCCTTTCTGCCCCTCTTTCTGAGGTCCTTCTGTTCCTTCTTTCTCTGGCCCAACAGGGTTCTGCCCTGGGTACCATCAAGGGTTATCTTTGTGCTATCTCGGCCTTCCTCAGGCTCCCTGATCAGCCCTCTCTTTTCAAGTCCCCTGTTGTTAACCGGTTCTTAAAAGGCATTACTCACCTCTTCCCTCCTGTGCCGTTTGTGATGCCTCAGTGGGACTTGAACTTGGTTCTTACCTTTTTAATGTGCGCTCCCTTTGAGCCTCTACATAACTGTCCTCTTCGTCTTCTGACTCTGAAGACAGCCTTTCTGGTGGCCATCACCTCCGCTCGGCGGGTGAGTGAGCTCCAGGCTCTATCTTGCAAACCTCCCTTTCAGTCTGTTCATCCAGACAAGGTTGTTCTTCGGACGCGTCCGTCCTTCTTGCCAAAGGTGGTTACTGCTTTCCATATTGGGCAGACCATCACTTTGCCCACCTTCTTTCCGCCTCCGCATCCTTCCAGAGAGGAAGAGAGGCTCCACCGTCTGGACCCAAAACGTGCGCTCTCCTTCTATATTGACCGCACAAAACACTTCCGGGTGGATGACCAGCTCTTTGTTGGCTACGTGGGCGCCAAAAAGGTCGGGCGGTGCACAAGAGGACCATCTCCCGCTGGGTTACCTTGTGCATCAAGACCTGCTATTCTTTGGCTAAGAAGGAGCCTCCTGTTGGGCTGCGTGCCCATTCCACCAGGGCAACGGCTGCTACCACGGCCTTGGGCCGCGGTGTTCCGCTGCCGGTTATTTGTCAGGCAGCTACGTGGGCCTCGCTGCACACGTTTACAAAGCATTACTGCCTTGACAGTCAGGTCCGGAGGGACGGCTTCTTTGGCCGTTCTGTCCTCCAGGACTTCCTTGTCTGATCTTTGTTCGCAGACCCACCACCGGGGTTGGTATTGCTGGGGTATCTATTCTAAGGTAAGGAATCGGTCACTAACGTGTCTCTTTCAGATGCACAAGTTACTAACTCTGTGTAACGATATATCTGTAAGAGACAGTAGTTAGTGACAGATTCCTACCGCCCACCCATCCTCTCCGTTCTGCGAACTGATTTCTAGGGTTAAGGACATCCCTTTCAGGGCCCTAGTATTTTTCAGACACCTATGTCAGCTTCTTGCATGGCTCTGCGTTCCTGGCGCGGAAAGTCGTGTACAGAACTGACGTCAGCGCGCAGGGGCGGCGTCTAAGTAATGCCCGCGACGTCATCCCGGCGATCACGACGCCGACGACGGACGCGGAGCCGCACGACGCCGCCTACCGACGCGCAAGGGTACTGCTACGCAAAAACGTTCCGGATCCAGCCTGACGCCTGGGGATATTCTAAGGTAAGGAATCTGTCACTAACTACTGTCTCTTACAGATATATCGTTACACAAGTTAGTAACTTGTGCGTTAGGTGAGTTGATGGCGGTAGAGGGCAGCCAGCAAGGCAGCAGCAGCAGGTAGGCGGAGGTTGGAAGGCAGCAAAAATGTCCCCAGTCGCTGCCGAGATGCGGTAAGGGCAGCCGGGAGACCGCGCTGGGGGAGAGCAGAAAACGGCGGGGAGTCGTGGGGAGCGCGCCGCCCTCGTCGCAAGGCCCAGTAGGGACGGGCTGTTGTAGCGGGCGCCAGGAGCTGGAGAATGGCGCTTGTGCTGTGTAGAGGCCCGGGCCTTGCGGTACGGCACATGAGCTCCCGACCCCGCCGCGGGCCGCCCCCACAGCGTCAACACTCACCAGCTCCAGAGGTGCAGGGCTGTAGGCAGGGCCCGAAGCGATGCTCCGCTCTTGAGGAGGCCGCCGATGCGAGGCGCCAGCAAAGCCCAGGCCGCACCAGCAGGAGGGCCCAGACACCACGCCCGGCCACGACAGCAGATCTCGGCGTGGCGGTACCGGATAAGGGCCAGAGTAGGATTAAGCAGTGCCCTGGGGCGAGGTAAGTCGAGATGGCGTGGCGCAGATGAGCAGCGACATGCGTGTCTGCAGGATTCCTGAAGGATTATCGGCTTGGCCGGCAGAGCCCACTTAGAGTGCGGCCATCTTGCAGCCGGCTAAGCCACGTCCCTCCTTACTCCTTTATTTGCCCAGTTTTGGGACACTTTTGTGTGCTACTCTAGATGAGTTCTTGCACGTTTTTTGTTTGGAGAGTATTGAATTCTTTAAAAACACGCCAAACCCAGGGAATTAAATGATTAAAACTTGATCCTCTACCTCAAGGACATTTATTAGGCTACCCGTCCTTTAAAAAGGCAGTTACCTGCGATCTATCTTTTCATCATTTTATTTGTATATGCTCCTCACCGGTCACTTCTGCACAAGCACTTTTTTGAGCACTTGTTTCTCACGATGAAGCAGACATTGTATGTTGAACTCTGTGCATATATTACAAAACCTTACTATATGTGATGTTTTACATATTTTGTGGTTCTAGCAGGGCCGGACTGACCGTAGCGGGCACCGGGTGTTTCCCCGGTGGGCCGCCAGGGTGGGGGCCTGTTTTGGGCCCCTGGGAGGCTGTTTTTGTTACCTGGGGCTGGCAATATCGGCCCCCTATAACAAAATCGGTCGAAACCGGCCCTGGCAAACAGCTTGGTCGCAACCCCCTCCCCGGGTGCCTGCCGAGCAGCTTGCCAGGGCTGGTTTTGGTTCCCAGTCCGGCCCTGGGTTCTAGTGTTGTATTTGTTTCAGATTTCTTTCCTCTTTGATACTTTTTAGGTGCCAAACTATACCCATGTCCTACAGTCTTTGGGTTATACAGTTATGTTATAATGGTAATACTTGTTTGAGAGCATGCATAATGAATGTAGCGCATTCCTTGATTTAGAGGAAGTTGCTTTGTGGTGCAGTTTGCACTTTGTGCTGGATGTCTGCAAGGAAATGATTTCTAGAACTTCGTAATGCTGCTGTGAATGTGACTTAATATGTCATGTGGTGCTCACAGCTTGGAGATAAGCTTGTGGATTCTCAGACACGCTCGGACCTTTTTATGTTTTTGACAAGGACAGGTTCAAACACCCAAAGGTAATTCAATACTATACATAACTACAGTATAAAAGAAGATACATAAACAATTATTTAAGTAAGGAGTTGAACCTTTTGCAAGTAAAAAATAAAATTGCAAAGTAAAATAGCCATGCAGAAACAGTCAAAGGCATATCCAGACAAAAAGCAGTTAAATCAGTCGGAAAGTAGGATAGGCTAGTAGTTAAAGAAATTATATCTGATATTTTCATGCCATATCACGAGGGTAAGAATTTGTGGTAACTCTGAAGGCAGTGAGTTCCAAATGTGGGGGATGGATATCCTTCTAGGTATTTAAAATAACCCAAGATCATCTCTATGAAAGAGAGGTAGCATATGATTAAGGAAAAGCAAAGATATTAAGGTAAATAATACAACCAAACAATTGTCAGTAATGTGATCAAATGTGAGTGACTTAGAAAGCAGGCAATTTGCAGAGTGAAGAACAGCTTTAAGTGGAAGAATCGTTGAAGCAATTGTCCCGACAGTAGTGCATCCCCATCCTAGAAATCACTTCAGATTACACCATTGTTCAGAAGACGGGATTCATTGTAGACTAAGTAGAAATCCAAGACTCAATTGGGTGAGAGATTATAAAGGATATATTAAAAAAACTAAACTTGTGCTTGAAGCTATTACATTGCACGAAATGCTGAGATATACAGCCCTCTAAAGCATAAAGGCAGACACTCAGTTGGTGCATGTTATATAATGAGGCCCATACCCACAAGTAGATCCCGCCAATTTATGTAGATGTTGAAGAGTTTGGCTTTACAGGCAATCTAAAAGCGTATGCATTTATGTATCAAGGTCTGCATTATTAATTTCAAACTTCTGTTATAAACACACCGTGCTAGGTTTGCAAGTATCCTATCGGAATCAAGGACAGGCTGCCTATTTTTTCCAAACTGACAGTATTGTTCTACAATGGCACATTGCATTCACAGGATTTAATAGTTTGATTGTATTGTCACTATGTGACACAGAAAACAACTTCTTCCAGATGTCTCGTTAGTAACTGATTTCTTGACTTTTGATGTATGGTCGGAACCTGTTTATTTGTGCACTTAAGATTGTATTCTTCCCTGAGCTGCACTTGGATTCCATTTTCTGGTTTAATCATTAGTCCGGTGCAGATGAAATGGCATTCTCTATAGATGGCTCCCCCGCGACTGAGTACATTTCTGAAGGTGAAACACTGAAGCATTATCCTGCAGAAAGCAAAATGATAAATATCATCTATGCTAAATGATTGTTCTTCATTCTAAAGATTGGGATTTTTATGTAATCCAGACTTTGTTCGTTGACTGTCTTTTTACCCAGTAAGATCCATTATGGCTTGGGATTTTAGTAACAGTAACTTGACACAAAACCGTCAACCTAGGCACAAGAACGCATTTGGCCTAGTTTGAGGAATAGAAGGTGATGTAGCACTTCAACATCACTGTGAATTCTGCATTTAGTTTTTGCCCCAGCACACAGTTTGTCATCAAGATTCTTGGCATGGAAAAGTGATGGTAATTATGCCTTCTCTTTTTTTGCTACTTGAAGGTTATTTTTAAAGGCATATTTCTGGAAGCTTCTAGGGCCAGTCGTGATATGTAAGCAATGTGATATAACGGAGTAGCTTGCATTAGGTAACTGGCTTCCATATGTCTATGGTGAAAGTATGACCAAATTTTTTGAACTTGGCTAAAACTCTAATCCTATTTCAGTTAATTGTATAGAACACACAACAAAATTCAACTTGGTGTAGATGATTGGTGGTAGTGCAAATCATCTTTGTTTAGCAAGGTTTCATTACATCAGCCCTACAGTGAATCTCCTGTCACATTCATTCACTAAGTAGATCAATGAATAAGGCTGTATTAAAGACCATTTATTTAACCATTTTTAGGTCTCGCCTGAGCCAGCGCATGCGCTGCTCTGCGAGACATTTAGTAGTGGGGTTTTCAAAGTGCTAACACAGCTTTTGCTGGCCTAGCGCTCGCGGTTACGCGCGCGTGCACGGGCGCAGCCGCCAGCTTTCAGCGCCCGAGGCGCCATCTGGAGCGCGATCACTTTAACTTCTGCTGCGGATCACTTTCGCGCGCGCACACAACTCCTGGTCGCGGCCGCACGTCTTGCTTGTACTATTCGTCATGGGAGTTGAGATCTGAACAGCACATCGCTCTTTACACCAGAAGGCCTCTTATTTAACATTATCTGTATTCATATATTGTACACATTAAATCCCGCTGGCTCACGAACATTGCCGCGTGAAAATCCGGTTCAACAACGAAGCGTTAAAAAATGCGCCATACACTTCTAGAACAAATTCATGGAATGTAGGAAGGACACACTTGTCGGGTGTGCGCGAGGCATACACTCTTCCAGGGCAAAACTAAACCGAGTCCATGCGTGCTTTATCGTAAGACCCAAATTATGCACCCTGTGTAGAACTGTATATGATTTGCAGATGCAGCCCTGCGAGGTAACTAACTCCATTTGCCCTAATGCAGTCTGGGGAAATACGGCTCCTGCCCCCACAATTGGGGTGCAGTGGGTTCCTCGCGCCTTGCCTCGGTGCCACTGCACCACTATTGATAGTTTCGACCCTGGAGGTAGTCACGACGTCTTCTCATCAATGAGGCGCTGTCGCTGTGGTCAGAATGAGTAACTGCGCACAGAGACAATATCTGCTTAACAGGAGCTACTTGCATATCGGTTCCGAAGAGCTGTCTGTGACGAGATGTATTGTGTGTCCAGCCAGGAAAAAGACGTGGCAAAATAATGCTCCATTTATTTAGGGCCTAGGGTTAAATAATCGATGGAAAAGAGCAACACTACACTTAAAAATATGTTCCAGAAACTTCCTGTGAAATGGCCGCAGCAGTTGACATATTTAAGCATTAACGTCGGCACACCCTTTTTGTTACATTTGATATCTTAGCTTCCAGCGAAACAATAACCTCCAAAGATCCCTCCCAATTGCACAGTATTACTTACACTTTTTTTAATCTGTTTTTAATCTGTTCGACTGAGCCAAATGGTTCACTAAGAAAGGGCACGAGCAGGGCTTTAAGTGGGATGAAAAAACTGAGGGTCTCTCAAAGGGGCGTGGCCAATGTAATTAAGGTTGTGGCTTAAAAAGACGTAAGCTAAAAATCTGTGCTTAGCATAGTGTGCTGCCTGACTTGTATTTTGCTGTTTCTCACACTGCATCCAGATATATGATACAGCAAGTAACATCATACATACAACAAGTCAGGACTATTGGCTTTGTCAATAGTTGTTAGTAGCATAAGATAAATAAGCAGCAACTTTGGCTTGTATATAATATTGAAAAAGCTTCCACTTAAAGCCCTGGTGACACCACGAGAATGTTGCTGCTCCTGAGTTTCAAAAAGAGAAGGGAAATCCAGAGAGAAAATGACTCTTTAAAGGATTTCCCTTCCCCTACAACGCTCACCTGGCATGACGTTATGCCGTAACGTCTCCACTAGTGAGAAGTGAGCAGTGTGTGCACGGGCACCTCGATGTGCCTGCTGTCCTCGCAGTCCGGAAAACAAGCATTTGCAATGCAATAGGTCTCGCATTTACGCAAGTTTAAGCTATTGCCATTGTAAATGACACTGCCTTTTATTTATGTTTTAAAAGCAAAAACAAAAATAAAAGGCATTGTTATTTGCAATGTCAATAGCTCAAACTCGCGTAAATGCGAGACCTATTGCATTGCAAATGCTTGTTTATTATAGTGATTGATACCATCCCTCTCCTTACCAACTCCAGGGTTGGACTGGCCAAAGCGTTTCTTTGTGCAAACCTAAACAGTCCTAGCTTTACTCTGTGATATGGTGTGAGATAGTGCACTTTTAAGTAAAATGAACACTGTGAAGAGTGTACCCATAATGGGGAGTCTTTTAACAATTGGTACCAGGTAAATAACTTACTCTGTCTTTCTAATTTGAAGTAATGAAGTCTCCAGAAGGATTCCTGATGGGATTGAATTTCATGCACGAGGGCCACCTTTGGAGAAAACCCTCTTACCCAACGAAGATAAGTCAAGTTTGGGTGGTAACAGAAGACCTGTGTTGGAAGACATGATGGAGCGTCCAGACATGTACAATCGAATCTCAGTGGAGAGGTAATTAGTTCAAAAACAAAGGTTGGCTCTTGCATCTGTGAAGGGCATTATGGGTTTCAACACTTATTGATTGGAAAAACCTGAATGTTGAGAAAAAAGTCATCCTTCAACAGCTCTAAAAGTAGCTTGCAAAGTCCCCATTTATTACTGCCATGATTCTGAAGACACCTTGTGTTTTGATAAGTAACATCTCGTGTGCTTGGTTTAGTAGTACATGGTGATTAACTGTTACATTTCATAAATGTGCTAAAGGAGTTGTCATTGGCATCCACTAGTGATTGTGACTGTGCTAGTGCATCGCCTTGAATGATGTTTAGTCTTAAAATAATACTCCAGAATGGGGAACAGCCCTTACAACACAGCCAGAACCACGCAATACCATTACTACGCATCCATTACAAATCATGGGTTTTACCACACGTCTTTACCATGCAAATTTTTATCACGAATATTCCTTTACTCCGAAAATCTAAGTATTTCACAGGTAAGTGTATTATATGTATGTGTATAGATCTATGTTAAGGCAAGGGCGTTTGTAGGGTTTAGGGTGGGTATGGGGTTTTGGGTGGCAAGGGTATTTTTAGGGTTTAGAGTGGGGAACGGTTTTTGGGTGGCAAGGGTATTTTTAGGGTTTGGGGTGGGTATGGGTTTTTGAGTGGCAATGGTATTTTTAGGGTTTAGGATGGGTATGGTTATTTGGGTGGGAAGGGTACTTCTAAGGTTTAATGTGGCTGGGGTATTTGGGTGGAAAGGGCATTTTTATAGTTTAGGGTGGGTAAGGGTTTTTGGGTGGCAAAGGTATTTTAGGGTTTAAGATGGGTAAGGATTTTTGAGTGGAAAGGGTATTTTTAGGGTGGGTAGGAGTTTTTTTTGGCAAGGGTATTTTTTAGGGTTTAGGGGGTTGAGGATTAATAAGCTAAGATGTGCGTATTTTATATATATATGTGTGTGTGTGTGTGTGTGTGTGTGTATATATATATATATATATATATATATATATATATATATTTACGTGTGTGTTTGTGTGTGTCTGTTAGAAATGGGGGTTTCTTGTTGGCAGTGCTATACACCCATATCTAGTAGGGACTCTTCCTTCTTGTCAGGGTAAGGGGATTACACAGCTAAGATACACCCTTGGTAGCTTGGCACAAGCAGTCAGGCTTATCTCGGAGGCAATGTGTAGAGCATTTGTACCTAAACACACAGTGAAACCACTACAAAATGGACACCACACCTGTTCAGAACAAGTATTTACAATGCAGTAGGTCTCGCATTTGTGAGAGTTAGAGCTATTTCTTTGTAAATGACTGTTAGACTTGGCTTTTTCAGCGGGTTTACCCCCAGACTTTTCGCTTTTTGGCCTCTTGTTTTTGTTGGTTTTAGGACTCTGGGCACTTTACCACTGCTAATCAGTGCTAAAGTGCATATGCTCTCTGTGTAAATTGAGTTATGGATTGGTGTTTCCATGATTGGCCTATTTGATTTATGTGTCAGTCACTAGTTAAGTGTACTGCGAGTGCCAGGGCCTATAGATCAAATGCTGTTGGTGGGCTGCAGCACTGGATTGTGCCACCCACGCAAACCGCCCGTAAAGTGTAACTCTGGCCTGCCATTGCAGAGCCTGTGTGCAGCCTGGGGCTGCCATGTCGACTTGGCAAGTGCACACACTTGCCAGTCCCTAAACCTTCCCTTTTCTACATGTTAGTCACCCCTAAGGTAGGCCCAAGGTACCCCTGTGGGCAGGGTGCATTGTATGTGAAAGGTAGGACATGCCCTGGTATGTGTGGCATGACCTGATAGTGAAATACAGCCTACTTCGTTTTTCACTATTGCAAGGCTACCTGTTCCCCATAGGCCAGAATGGGCGGTTTTGATTATTACATCCTATGATCCTAACTGACCCAGGGAACATGGTAGAAATTCGAGTTTAGTATGCCTGAACTCCGAATGATAAAATGCATCTTTTAGTGAAGTTGGTTTTAACGTTCTGTGTTTGAAAATACCACTTTTAGAAAGTAGGTATTTTCTTGTCTAACCATCCAAGCCTGCCTCTGCTAGGTTGTGTATTCCTTGTCTGGAGTGTGAGTGACAGGGGCTGGGGGATTCCCAGAGACAGGATGAGTCAGCACAGGGCTGAATAGCCAGATCTACATGTAGATGGGTGGGAGGAGATGCACCTGGGACCTGAATAGGGCTGGGCCTTCCCTCCACAATGCTGGCTCCACCTCCTGTGGTGTGTCTGATGTCCCTGGCCTGCACTGCAAAAGGAAAGAAGGAGCCTTGTCAACAAAGTGCTCCAGGACTGACCAGAACTGGTTTGGACTAGGCAAAGGCCTCTCTGCCTTCAGAGAACAAAGAGAAATTGAGGATAAAAAGGGGGAGCTAAACCCCAGAACTTTAGAACTCTTTTGGACCAAGAAGACTGCCAAGAAGAAGAGCTGGAGAAGCTGTGAGGAGGAACTACCACTTTGCTGTGTGCTTTGCTGTGTTGGCCTGCAGTGGCTGCTTCTGTCTTGGGCAGTGAAAGGCCTGGACTGGACTTTCTGCAATCTACTTTTGTGAGTTTCTCCAAGGGCTTGAGGTAGAGCTTGCCCCCTGTTCAAGAAGTCTCAGGAACAGCAAAGACTTCAAGTTCTTCTGCCCTCAGCACTGGGGACTGTGTGTTTTGTGCTGCAACAGAAGAAAAGCAACTCGACGACGCCGCTGCCGACTCCGTGTCCCAAAGGCACCGCAGAGGGCACCGCGACCCTGGTCTCGCTGACTACGCCTGCTGACGCCGCCACCGAGCCGCTGCTCGCGCCGCGACCTGTGGGCACCGCACCGCTTCGCGACGACGCCTTGGCACCGCCGCAACGCTGCACCGCGACCCTGGTCTCACCGACGACGCCTGCTGACGCCGCCACCGAGCCGCTGCTCGCACCGCGACCTGTGGGCACCGCACCGCCTCGCTTCACGACGACGCCTTGGTATCCCCGATGACGCCGCTCCACGCCGCTGCTTGCACCGTAGTTAGAGGGCACCGCTCATACAGTTACACGACGCACCGCCCTCATCCCGCACCGCAGCCTTGGCCTACCGACGCCGGTGCCATCGACTCCAGTTCGTCAGCCGACAGCGCTTCAGCAACGACGACGCCGCTGCTGCACCGTGACCTGCCAGCACCGTGATGAGCACCGCCTTCATCTCACACCGCGACCCTGGTCTCACCGACGCCATCTGACGCCGCCACCGAGCCGCTGCTCGCACCGCGACCTGAGGGCACCGCACGCCGCACTGCTGCACTTCGCACCGCAGCACCCGACGCCAGCGCTCCTGACTTCAACAGAGAGGAGATCGATCTGCAACTCGTGTGACTTCGAGGGCCCCGACGACGCCTGCACGGACCTCCGGAACCGACGCCTGCGGACGCCGTGTTTTCGGAAGCTCACCGCGAGGTCATCGACGCCCTGCATTTCTGAAAGGTACTGTTTGCGGGTCTTCCCGACACCGTAGCTGACCCGCGACGTCGCGGTTAGCCAGAACTGTTTGGATTTGTTTGTTCACGACGCCGTGATAGCCCCGGACGGAGCTATCGACATCAAGGAACTGTTTTTAGGGATACTGTGATAACTGAAGATTTTTAAGGTACTGTATTGTGGATTTTTAACGTATTGGTCTTGTTTTAAGTATATAAAAATATTGGATATTTTTCTTAACTGGTGTGGTGTCAGTTTGTAGTGCTTACACTGTATTACTGTTAGTTATGTGCAAATGCTTTACACACTGCCTCTAAGATAAGCCTGACTGCTCGTGCCAAGCTACCAAGGGGGTGAGCAGGGGTTATTTTAGGAGTGTAACTCCCTTATCCTGACTAGGAAGAAGGGTCCCTACTTGGACAAAGGTGCAAGCCCTTGCCAACTAGAGACCCCCATTTCTAACAATGACAATGTCTTTTATCTAAGAGTTTTCTGTTTGGAGTGGAATGAATGTATGTTGTGTGGAGTGGAAATATGTGGGTTTGATTGGAATTGTTAGTTGTGGAATTGTGTGGAGTGGTTTTGTATTGTGGAATAATGTGGCAAGGTGTGCAGTGGAATTATGTGGATCGTAATTATGTGGTATTGAGTGTTCTGGAATTATGTGGAGTGGGATTGTGTGTTCTGGAGTGTAATGATGTGGAATGGTATTTTGTGTTGTGGAGTGGTATGTAGTGGATTTTATTTATGTGGTGTGCTGTTGAATTTTGTTGCATGATGTGGAATGTTGTGGTGTAGACTGGATGTATGTGGTGTGTTGTGTAATTGTGTTGACTTGAATTATGTGGTTTGTTGAATTATGTGGTGTGGAATGGAAATGTGTAGTTAAATTGTGTGACGTGGAAGTGTGTGGCGTTGAATGAAAAATATGTTGAGTGGTATAATGTAGAGTGTTGCTATGTGGCATAGACTGGATTTATATGGAGTGTATTTATGGAGTTGAGTGTAATTATGTGGAGTTGAATTATGTGGTTAGGGGTATTATGTGGAGTAGAAGTATGTTGTGTGGTGAATTGTGTGGGCCTAAATTGTGGAATTGTTATGTGTTTTGGAGTTGAGTGTAAATATGTGGTGTGAAGTGTAATTATGTAGGCGTGAAGTGTAATTATGTAGGCTGAAGTGGAATTATGTGTAGTTGAGTTATTTGGAGTTGTGTTGTGTGGAGTGTAATTATGTGGTTTTGAGTGGTATTAAGTTGCGTGGAGTGCTATTATGTGAAGTGGAATAATGTGTTATGGAGTGAAATGGAAATGTGGTTTTTAATTTTTAGGATTGTAATTATGTGGTATGGAATGTTGTGGAGTGGAATTATTTATAGTTGAATTGTGTGGCATAGAATTATGAGATGTTGAAATGTGCTGTGTGTGGTACAATTATGTGGTGTGGATTTGGACAAGCAGTGCACGCTGTGGCTTTTATGTCATGGGGTATAAACTAAAGTTGTCCATTTGATAGAAGAGGACTTCTTTTGAACATTTAAAATGCAAGCCTAAACCGTATAATTTGTTCCTCCAGAAATGTTTCACCTGAAAAAGTTTCTTTATATGTTCTGGTTGGTGCAAGAGTTTGGGTCTATTTATGTAATATGTACATTGTATATCTGAAAGAAACACGTTAGTTATAGATTCCTTACCTTAGAATTACCCCCAGGCGTCAGACTGGATCCGGAAAGTTTTTTCGTCAGCAGTACCTCTGGGCGTCGGAAGGTGGCGTCGGTTGGCTCCGCGTCCGTCGTTGGCGTCGTGGTCGCCGGGATGATGTCGCGGTAGCTACTTAGACGCCGCCCTCGCGCGCTGTCAGTTCTTTCTTTTTCCGCGCCAGCCAGCGCAGATCCGGAGAGAGCGGTACCTCCAGTCACTTTTTGACTGACTTTTTTTCTCGACTTTTGTCAACTTCTTTTCTGAGTTCATCGCCTCCTGGTGCACGAGGGATGCCCGGCTTCAAGGCATGCGGTTCCTGTACCCGACTGATGTCGGATACGGATCTGCACCGCGTGTGCTTCTTTTGCCTGGAGCGCGACCACGACCCAAAGTCGTGCTCCGACTGCCGGTCGATGGCACCGAAGGCTTTGCGGGAGCGGTCCCGAAAGTTGCTTGAGGGCTGGCAGTCGGCTCTGCGCCGTTCGAGGTCCCGGTCGCGAGGGAGGTCGAGGGACCGGTCGCGGAGCCATCACCACTCGTCCAAGTCATTGAAGTCTTAGCACTCTGGGTCGGGTAAGTCGAAGCACAAAAAGATTTCGAAGAAGCATAGTCGCTCTTCGACTTCTCCCCGTCGGTCGTCTGACGCGACGAGGGATGCAGGCGGTGCCCCTCCCGCGGCTCCGCGCGCGGAGCCCGAGGAGTCGACTAAGGGGTTTCCTCCCTTCCCGGCACCCGGAGCGACTCCCGCCCAACTTCGTACTATCTACAAAGAGATGCATGCCATTTTTGGGTGGCCCGAACCCGCCGGCGTGCCTTCGGTTCCCAAGGACTGGGTGGGGGGACCTAGGCCTTCTCCGCCGTCGGCTCCGGCCCCGCCAGGCCCCCGTGGATCCAGGCCTGGATCCAGATCGGCGCCGGTAGACCTAATTACACCTCCACTGGCGCCGCTTCCTCCGGCACCCCAACCGACGCCGGTCGTGTCCCCGGCTGGCGTCGACCCCGGCCTCCATCCCGGAGTCGGACCGGCGTCGCCCGACGCCGGATATGGCGCAGAGTGGGGTTTTTGTGCCCCTGTTCACTCCTGGGGTCCCTTTTCGGCCAGATTGGCAACCTGAGGATGAGGAGGAGGACTGGGAAGGGTCAGGTGTGAACCTTTAACTGATCAGATGGAATCTGAAAAGGACTGGAGAGAGGAACTGGGGGATGCCAGTGGTCTTGACACCTCTCCTGACCTTGGCATGTTGTCTCCTCCTACCGTGGCTACGGAGGAGGGAGCGTCCTATGCAGTGGTGTTGCGTAGGGCGGCTGAGGCCCTCAACCTCAAGCTTCCTACGGTGGCGGTCAGGACAAACCTCCTGACAGAGGTGCTTCAACCGGCGGCGAGCTCTTCGGAGCCCCTGCTGCTGTTTAATGAGGCCCTTACCGACGTCCTTTTGGGCACGTGGTCCAGGCCCAACACGGGGGAACCCGTGGATAGGATGATTGCCCGACGCCACCGCCCGGCTCCGGGCGACCCCACTTTCCTCCCCACCCCCGGGCGACCCCACTTTCCTCCCCACCCCGAAGAGCTTGGTGGTCCAAGCCTACACGTCCAAGAGCGCATTCCCTACCGCTCCACCGGAAAGGGAATCCAAGAAGCTGGACCATCTTGGGAAAAGAAAATTCTCTTCCGCCAGCTTGGGACTGCGGTCGGTCAACACTGCATGTTTATTGGGCCATTATTCCCATTCTGTGTGGGATACGGTTGCGCAGGTGCTGCCCCGGACAGTGCTCTCCCTGTCTGTCGCCGCCGGGAGGGATGCGGCCAAGTTTACCATCCGTTGTGGGCTGGATACCGCAGACTTTCTAGGCAGGACGATTTCCACGTCAGTAGCCCTTCGTCGCTACGCCTGGATGAGATCGACTGGCTTTTCGGGGGATGTCCAGAACACCTTGATGGACATGCCCTTTGATGGCCGTCGCCTTTTTGGCGACAAAGCGGACAACGCTCTAGAGCAGTGGTTCCCAAACCTTTCACTCCTGAGGACCCCCATTGAGTCACTATTGGAAGCCGGGGACCCCCAAGCAATTTGTGTGATTTAATGTCAAACATTAAAACTGTAATTCAAAAAAAATAAACACACGTGTGCACATCAAACAAAAATTAGACTTAAATTACTAAAGATTTTAGTATTTTTATTTAAAAATATTTTCAAAAATCGAAAAATCTTAATGAGAAGGTTGGTGCTGCATCTCGCGACTAACTTTTCATTGTTTGGTTTTATTTCGCTGCCCGAGGCTCCTCCTCCTCCTGCCAAGCATCGCCTGGAAACCTAAAGCTGCTCTGGCAAATGTTGTCAGACCAGTCCCTGTACAGTGCACACCAAGTGCAGCAAGTGAGCCTGACCACTACAAGGGGGCTTTGGGAGACTCTCCCCAAGAAAATTGAGGCGGAAATGGTGCATTTTACAACACATTTGACATTATATATTGAATTGTATTAGCTTTTAAGGCATAGTAAATAATGACCTCACTATGCACCAGGATACAACAATCTTTTGTCAGTCTTCAATGATTGACAATCTTCAATAATTTCCTCACTACTACCCTCCAACAGTGCCTCTCATCTCTCTATAGCCCCACTGTCACATGTATTTAATTTATTTTATAGCACCTCTCATACCACTGTAGGGTGTCAGAGCACTTTACATCACACACATACAGAGGCAATGAATCATACATGTGTAGATCAGTGAATAGAAAATGTTACATGAGGCAAAGGGGACTACAAGGTGTAGGATTCACATGTCATCCATACTGGTAGGCATTTTTTAAGAGTGCTTGGTCTGGAGAAGCACAAACTCAGGATTCAGAACCTTACACAGGGTTAGCGTTGACTTTAATAATAAGGATTTATTTCTACCCAAACAAACCTTTTAGCAGCATCGGGATAATGAAAGACTGGGAAAAAGCATAACTTACTAACTTGTACCATGCAGTTTGCATGTAGCTCTTTGATGACAGTTTATAGCTCACTGTGCTAGATTACGATTGGAACTTGTGAACTGCACAATAACAAAATAATCTCTGTGGCAAAAGCAGGAACCCACTGAGCTATGCACAAAATAAAATACTGTTTTTTCTTAAATGGATGGTAGACATTCTTTGCAGCAGGGATATTAACCATCTGCGCTTCCTTAGATGAGTCAAACCCCCATCTCTTTCCAGCATGTACGT
Organism: Calotriton arnoldi; assembly: GCA_963921515.1. Lineage (NCBI taxonomy): Eukaryota > Metazoa > Chordata > Amphibia > Caudata > Salamandridae > Calotriton > Calotriton arnoldi. The sequence goes on from CAWUFW010000568.1 coordinate 233,575, forward strand.
TAATCACCGGAGTTATCTTGACACTTTTATTGCTGCCCAGAAACTGCTGATTACACAAGGAACTTTGCAGTGCTTTTAAAACTGCTGCCTGCGGACCCCCTGGGAATGTGTCACGGACCCCTGGGGGTCCGTGGACCCCAGTTTGGGAATCACTGCTCTAGAGCGTTTAAAGGACTCACGGGCTACGGCCAAGTCCTTGGGCCTCTCCAGCCGCCCAGCGCAGTCTGCTTTTCGCCCCTTTCGTGGCTACGGAAGGGGTGCCCCACTACGTCCCGCCCAGAGCCACAGGCCGCAGCAAGTTTCCCAACCTTTGTGCGGCCGGGGACGTGGGAACCAACACAGTGGTTCAGGGGGCCAGCGGGCAGGCCAGTCCACCAACCCCCCCTCTGCAGCAACCTCCAAACCCTCCTAGTCCGACCTTTCAGACCCATAACACGCCAGTGGGCGGCAGGATTCGCCATCCCCTCCCCCACTGGTGCACCATCACGTCGGACAGGTGGGTTTTGCAAATAGTTCAAAGGGGCTACTCCCGCCCCTTCGAGGCTACCCCTCCAGCCATGCCACCTCAATACTACCGCATGTCGGAGGATCACCTGACACTTCTCCAACAGGAAGTTTTGGCTCTATTGGCCAAGGGAGCCATCGAGCGCGTTCCTGCCCCAGAAGTAGGTCGTGGTTGCTATTCCCACTACTTTCTGGTACCCAAGAAGGACAAGGGCCTACGTCCTATCTTGGATCTCAGGAACGTCAACCTCTTCCTCCGGAAGGAGAAGTTCAAGATGTTGACCCTCGCTCAGGTCTTGTCTGCACTCAACCCTGGAGACTGGATGGTAGCGTTGGACTTGCAGGACGCTTATTTTCACATCCCCGACCTGCCGGCCCACCGGCGTTACCTGCGGTTCACGGTAGGTCACAAGCATTTTCAGTTTACCGTGCTCCCCTTTGGCCTTACCAATGCCCCTTGGGTGTTCACGAAAGTGATGGCGGTGGTCGCAGCTCATCTGCGCAGATCAGGGGTTCCAGTCTTCCCCTATCTCGACGACTGGCTGTTGAAGGCGGGCTCGCTCCCACCTCCAGACTACGGCCGACCTCCTGCATTCGCTGGGGTTCTCCATCAATGTGTCGAAGTCACACCTGATTCCCTCTCAGAAGCGCCTCTTCATCGGAGCGGTTCTGGACACGACGCGTTTTCGGGTTTATCCTCCCGAACAGCGAGTCCGGGATATTCGGGCTATGATTCCGATCTTTCATCCTCTATCCCGGGTTTTGGTCAGGATTTCCCTGAGGCTGCTGGGCCTCATTGCCTCCTGCATCCTGGTGGCATATGCGGGCTCTGCAGTGGGACCTGACGTTCCAGTGGGCGCAGCATCAGGGGAATCTGTCCGATTGCGTCCAGATATCGGAGGGCACTGCTCGACAGCTGCAGTGGTCGCTCGCGAACCAGGATTGGGTGAACGGCAGACCCCTCTCCCTTCCCCAACCAGAGCACACGGTGGTGACGGACGCGTCCCTTCTGGGGTGGGGCGGCCACATGGGGGAGGCGGAGATCAGAGGCCTCTGGTCTCCGGTGGAGTCCGTGCTCCACATCAACCTTCTGGAGCTCCGGGCGATTCGCCTTGCACTCAAGGCATTCCTTCCCTCTGTCCGGGGAAGAGTAGTGCAGGTGTTCACGGACAACACCACCGCCATGTGGTACTGCAACAAACAGGGCGGGGTGGGGTCGTGGACCCTATGTCAGGAGGCCCTCCGCCTCTGGACATGGCTGGAACATCAGGGCATATCCCTGGTGGTTCAACACCTGGCAGGTTCCCTGAACGCCAGGGCGGACGAACTCAGCCGCAGGTGCATGATGGATCACGAATGGCGTCTTCACTCTGAGGTGGTGCAAGGTCTCTTTCAACAGTGGGGAGAGCCTTGGTTAGATCTATTCACCACCAAAGAGAACGCGCAATGTCAGCAATTCTGCGCGTTGGAATTTCCAAGGCGGCACTCGCTAGGCAACGCTTTTCGTCGCGAGTGGAGTTGCGGTCTGTTGTACGCCTTTCCGCCTATACCACTTCTGCCCAGGGTGCTGAAGATCAGGAGCGACCGGGCCCAAGTCATTCTTGTGGCTCCGGATTGGGCACGAAGAGTCTGGTATCCCGAGCTGCTCAACATGGCCATCGATCCTCCGATCAGACTGCCTCTTCGGGAGGATCTTCTGTCGCAGCAGCAGGGGACGGTCCTCCACCCGAACCTTTCCAGCCTCCACCTCCTTGCGTGGAGATTGAGCGGTGGCAGTTGACTTCTTTCGACCTGCCTCCCGAAGTTTGCGATGTAATCTTGGCAGCCAGGCGTCCCTCCACTAAGACGGTATACGCCTGCCGGTGGAACAAGTTGGTAGCATGGTGCACAGCAAAGGCTGTGGATCCCCTTTCTGCCCCTCTTTCTGAAGTTCTCTTGTTCCTTCTTTCTTTAGCCCAGCAGGGCTCTGCTCTGGGCACTATCAAGGGCTACCTTTCGGCCATCTCTGCCTTCCTTCGGCTTCCAGATCAGCCTTCTCTTTTCAAGTCCCCTGTGGTTAATCTTTTCTTGAAAGGCATAACCCATCTCTTTCCTCCTATTCCTTTCGTTATGCCTCGGTGGGACCTGAATCTCGTTTTAACTTATTTAATGTGTGCTCCCTTTGAGCCGCTTCATAACTGTCCTTTGAGACTCTTAACTCTTAAGACTGCATTCCTGGTGGCCATCACTTCTGCCAGAAGAGTGAGTGAGCTCCAGGCTCTTTCCTACAAACCTCCTTTCCTGTCTGTTCATCCGGACAAGGTGGTTCTCAGCACCCGTTCATCCTTCCTTCCTTCCTAAGGTTGTCACTGCGTTTCACATCGGGCAGACCATCACTTTGCCCACCTTCTTTCCGCCTCCGCATCCTTCAAAAGAGGAAGAGAGGCTCCACCCTCTGGACCCAAAGCGTGCGCTTTCTTTCTATCTGGATCGCACAAAACAGTTCCGGGTGGATGACCAACTTTTTGTTGGAACGTGGGCGCCAAGAAAGGTCGGGCCGTACACAAGCGAACCATTTCTCGATGGGTCGTTCTGTGTATTAAAGCATGCTATTCTCTGGCTAAAAAGGAGCCTCCAGTGGGGCTACGCGCTCATTCCACCAGGGCGACAGCAGCCACTACTGCCTTGGGAAGAGGAGTTCCTCTACATGACATCTGTCAGGCAGCTACGTGGGCATCACTGCACACGTTTACGAAACACTACTGTCTGTACAGTCAAGTCCGGAGAGACGGCTTCTTTGGCCGTTCTGTTCTCCAGGACTTTCTGGTGTGATCTTGGTATGCAGACCCACCACCGGCGTTGGTATTGCTGGGGTATTATAAGGTAAGGAATCTATAACTAACGTGTTTCTTTCAGATGAACAAGTTACTTACCTTCGGTAACGATATATCTGTAAGAAACATTAGTTAGTTATTGATTCCTTACCGCCCCACCCATCCTACCCGTTCTGCGAACTGATTTCTAGGGTTAAGGATGTCCTTTCAGGGCCCTAGTTTTGTGCACCAGTGGTCAGTGTCTTGCATGGCTCTGCGTTTCTGGCGCGGAAAGTAGTGTACAGAACTGACGTCAGCGCGCGAGGGCGGTGTCTAAGTAGCTGCCGCGACGTCATCCCGGCGACCACGACGACGGACGCGGAGCCGACCGACACCACCTTCCGACGCGCAGAGGTACTGCTGACGAAAAAACTTTCCGGATCCAGTCTGACGCCTGGGGGTAATTCCAAGGTAAGGAATCTATAACTAACTAATGTTTCTTATAGATATATCGTTACTGAAGGTAAGTAACTTGATCGTTATTGACTTTTTAATTGTAAATTAACAGTAAAAGGAGGCTGTCTTCCTAAGAGACTTGTAGAGCTGTTTCCTCCATCTTTGTGAAAGTATTCTGAAACTACTGGAGAGCACTTGCAAAGGAGTCGACATGTGCAAGTGTTTTCTGATGTAAGCGTCCCAATTGCTTTTCAGCTATGGTCCCTGGTGTGGTGTACATGGCAATAAGAAAAGGAAACCACCAATGGCGCCTTCAAGCCTACACTGCTTCCAACACAAATCTTGCAGCACTCACAAACAGCTTCTCTGCTGGCAACCAAAAGAACAAATCGTCCGCCTTCCACGTAATCCCTTAAACTTGTTTTGTTTTAGTGGTTGTACGTGTTAGGAAGCCGTGCCTTAGTTAGGAAGACCCTCTCATCTTCACATATGCGATCCGCTATTTGTGAGGGTAGTAGAGGACGGATTTATTGGATTCATCTGTTTTTTTAATAAGTTCAATACTTAGTGCAGCAAAAGGAGCCCCAAAATCCTCTCAAACAACTGGCCCAATTTATTAGCAAGACTGGGCAAAAAAAAGCCATGTGTCGCTTACAAAAAGCGCACATGATTGCGCTTAGATTCTACTTCTGGTTATTGTCTGTATATTCTGCATTAATTATGCAAATTTATTCTTTGAAGTAGCCTCATTGTGTGGTGACCTGGCTCAACGATTTCATTATTTATAGGTTTGCTAAAGACATTTAACAATTTCTGAAACAAGAACCGGCACTGTAATTTTTTTCAGGAGGATTCCTCGCAGGCTCCTTGGATGGGGCAGCCTGTCAAGCTCTGGGTACTGCGCAAGGCACTTGCGCTAAAGAGACATCTGTGTTGGGAGGAAGAAAGGTTCCGATGTGTTTGAGCGCACTGACCCGAGGTGCACGCTGTAGTGCGGAGTCATGTGACCATGAGCAGGCAGCCCACAAAAACAAGTCAAACTGTAATGCGCTGCTGGAACGAAAGACTGGTGTGTGCAGAGTTTTCTCCTGTGACACTCTGTAGGGGTTGCTGCTGCCGTCTTCCATCGTCACCTTAGCACAACCCATCCGTGAAGAAAAATCAAATGCTATGAAGCGGCCAATGCTTCAGTTGGGAGGGTGTGAATAAAAAGACACAGGTGCATGTCGGAGGGTGACAACAAACTGGATCAGGGAAGAGACGAAACAAGATTTGGGTGGGTGGGGACAAGGTAAGCAAGATAAAGGCACGCACAGAGCCACTCAAAACACAGACGTGTGTGAAGACCTGCTTAGAATTTTAATAAAAAGTTCCTGAAAAGATAGTAAAATAGAAACAAGCGGTTGCGAGAGAGTGTCCTGCCTGCAACAGCTGGTAGGAGAAAGTCCTTTAAGAAAATAATGCCCATAGACTGTTAATAAAGCCTGCGGAGTAAATACACAAGTAAAAGGGCCAGTCCTCATGGGAGGTTACAAAAGTAGAAAAAGGAGGTACTAAGGAGGGACTACTAAGCATATTCATGAATCAAAAGCAACCATTTAGAAAGGACAGGAACAGTAGCCAGTTGCAAGGATGGGCAGAGCTTCAAGTCCATACCTGAATACAGCATGTCTCGAAGCGCTGCCTAGTCGAGACCTAAAAATAGCCAATATTTATCTAATGAAAACAAGGGCAAAATGACAAAAATCCAATATACACAAAAGCTTAGATATGAATTTCATAAGAGTAAAGCAAAAATATAGTTCCTTGAAGTCGATAGTGTTGCAGCGGAAGACTTACCAAATTTCATTTCTCTTCAACATTACAATTGATCATCACCAACTTGGCCCATGATTTTTTTCCTGTCTCTTACAATCTATTCACCATTTTAATTATCAAACCTTGCTCCTCCAATGGATCTTTTTGTTGAGCTGACAGGGTCTTGGATATTTGGAGAACGTGAGGCAATTTCCTTATGAGGACCTGGAATAAAGAACTGCCAAACACATGCCTATTTTCATTACCTTTCTCTTTAAAACTGAAGCACTAGCCTTAAGACAAGATAATATTGACCAAAAGAACGAGACAAATACAATAAAAAAATTCTCAAGAAAAACATTTATCTAAAGCCTCAATTTGAATGAACAGTGCATGAAGTCTGAATTCAAATTAGATTTAATACTGTAAATTTAGCACAAGTAGCCACACAATACAAATAATGAACATTTGCTAGACACACAGACACACAGACACAGAGACACACAGAGAGAGATATATATATATCGAGATAGAAAAGGAAATTCGAATTTCAGTTGTCAGATCATACAAACCAAAAGGGTTGTTGGGCAAGACAGAGATGCAACACAGCGTGGCACAAAAGGAGTAAGTTAACCCTTCAGCCGGAAGGTTATTTCCTGCTCAACTTTATTAATCTGCAAAGTGCAGGTTCAGGAAAGTTCAGTTCAAAGGGTTTGGCACTGAGGAAATTCAAAGTCAGTCCGACAGCATGCCAGGCATGGAAAATGGCAGCCAGCCCCCGCTCCTCCTCTAAGGGGCAATTATACTTCCAAAAGTTCATGGTTTACACCCACAAAGTATCTTTTCCATCACCCCATATGGTTTCCATTGGTTGCTCACGATGGGCTGCTCATGGTGTGATCAATACCTCACTTAAAAAATCCTGAAGCATTAAGTGATCCTTTTGCAAATTCATTAAGTTCCAGTTGTATTCTATTTCCATCCTTTCCACAGAAGTAAGAAAACTTCACTTTGCTCACAGTCTGTCCGTTCCCAGGCGCACTCTTTGGGTTTACAATAATATTGATACATTTCTGTCAAAAGTGAGTCCATTGTTGACATCTACAGAAAATAAACTTTAGGAGAAGTTCTCACAGCGTCTAAAGTGACTACTTCAATTTTGATTTTACATCTTGAGCAAGAAAAAAAGCATCTGAGGCCTACATACAATTTCGCTGAATCATTTCCACTTTATGATTATTATAATTCACACTTTAATAAGTGCATTTCAACTTCCTTTAATTTAACTCCATTAGTATCCTTCTCTAAAGGTTACATGTCAATATTAGGCACTACAAAACTTTTTATAACATCTTTTGCATGTTCATCATTTTCCAAAACAAATATTAACGTGTCACTCTGAAATACACGTTTTCATCACATAACGTTAGAGAAGCTGCAGTTTTGCATACTATCAGTTATTACTAAATTAAGCATTCTAATAATTTCAGAAGCTTTATTAGGCAGTCATTATTTCAATATTGACGCATTTTGAAAGTTATTGTCACCACACTCTGTTAACTATATTTTTGTTTTTCAAAACACGTGATTACATACATATGTAAATATCGTTGTTTCTCTCTTGAATTACGTTTCCATTTTGTCCTTTTTCAAACACTCTGCATGCTTTTACGATGCAGTATGAGACCTCACGTTTTTCAACTTATCCAGCATACATGTTTTCATCAATAACGTATTGTCGTAAATCTTTTTTTATAATGAGAATTGATAGAGGAAAGCGTCATTTAACATTTACACTGAATCCTCAACCGGGGCTATTGCGGTGTCGTGACCAACTAATCCAACAGTTCAGTCTGACCTCGATGGAGTCGAGGGCCGGCTATGGCGTGGGGAAGACCCGCAAACAGTACCTGGGAGTTGAAGAGGCCTGGAGGATCTTGCGGTGAAGTGTACTGGTGAGGTGTCACTGAAGTAGTTAGGTGTCAGTGCTGCACGTCGGTGAGATATTGAAGTCACACATGTTGCAGATCGAGCTCCGTGAGGTCAAAGTCAGGAGCGCTGACGTCGGCAGTGCCGGGGCTGTGGTGTCGCCGAGGGTGGTGCACACGGCGGTGGTTCAAGCTGTGGAGTCGGTGGCGGTGCTTAAGCGTCGTCATCTTCAAGACCAATGTTGCAGTGCATTAGAAGTTGGTGTAGTGAGGTGATGCTCACAGTGCAGGCAGTGGCGTCTATGTCAGCAAGAAGCGTCCTCATCGGTGAGACCAGGGCTGCGGTGTCGTTAAGATCAGAGATGCGCACACTCCGCGAGCGGGGACCACGGCTTTGGGGCAGGCAGCGACATCGGATACTGCATCGGGAATGCTTTTCTGGAGATTAAAGCCCAGCAAACACCTCCAGTGGCCCAGAACTGGAATTAGCACCACTTGGCAGGTTTAGAACTCCCAGCAATGGAGTCCAGGTGCTGTAGGTGAAGTCTTTGACCCGGACACTTCCAACAGAAGGCAAGCACACACAAGCCCTTAGAGAAACTTGGAAAGCAGGATTTCAGAAAGTAAAGTCCAGTTCTTTTCACTGCTCACAGACTGAAGCAGTAGCTGCAGGCCAACCCAGCAAAGCAACACACAGCAAAGGGGCAGTCCTCCTCCTGACAGCTCTCCAGCTCTTCTTCTTGGCAGAGTCCTCAATCTAGAAGTGTTCTAAAAGTCTGGGGTTTTATGTCCAGTACTTATACCCCTTTTAGCCTTTGAAGTAGGCATTCTTTAAAGGACAGTCTTTGTAGTGCTTAAGTCCTGCCTTGCCCAGTCGTGGCTCCAGACACACTCCTGGGGGATGGAGACAGCATTGTGAGAGGCTAGGCACAGCCCTATTCAGGTGTCAGTGACAACTCCTCCTCTACTCTAGCTCAGAAAGGCCCATCAGCCTGGTGTTGGGCAATCTGGATATGCAGGGCACACCTCAACTCCCTTTGTGTGACTGTCTAGAGTAAATGCACAAACAGGCCCCTGTCAGTTTAAACCAGACATTGATTTACCAGGCAGACAGAGGCACAGGATGGCAAAGCAAGAAAAATGCCCACTTTCTAATTCTGAGCTCAGAGAGTCTAAACTCCAAATCACTAGATGTTCCCAATTGCAAATTACACTTGTAAAATGTTACAAGGCAGCTCTAATGTTAGCCTAAGGGAGAGCTAGTCCTTTCAATAGTGAAAAACGAAATTGGCAATATTTCACTATCCGGACATGTAAAACACAAAATACACGTCCTACCTTTCACATACACTGCACCCTGCTCATGGGGTTACTGTGGGCCTACCTTTGGGGTTACATGTAGTAAAAGAGAAGGTTAGGGCCTGGCAAGTGGGTGCACTTGCTGGGTCGACATGGCGGTTAAAAACTGCGCTTACAGAGAAAATCATGTGAGTGGCACAACCAGTTCTGCAGTCCCACTAGTAGCATTTTATTTACAGAGGGGGGGGGGTCGGGTGGTGGGGGTGGGTGGGGGTGGGGGTGGGGGTGGGGGGGGGTCGTGGTCTGCGTTCTGCAACAAGTAACCTCTGAGCCCAGAGGTTGATATGAAAACCGCACTCTCTCGGAATCCGTATAACAAAATTGCTTTATTTCATAACAGCAAACATCGCTATGCCCAACGCGTTTCGGTTCAGCTCCTCGAACCTTGGTCACGGGTGGTTTTCTACTAACCGGCAAAACAGGCATCTTTTATTTCCATTACACACACATTTCCTGTTGTGTGTGGCTGCAAAGCATTATGGTATGCGTAGTTCAAAGAAATTTTACATTTTTTATATTTTTCAAAACGTGAATGAAAAAAAAGGGGTGCTTATAAGTGTTGACGTGTAATTTACAATTGGTGTGCACAAAATAATTATGTGACAGTGCCTGATAGTGAAATTGTTCTAAAATATAATATTTTTAAAACTTATTTCAACATTTTGTATAAAAACAACTTTATAGTTGCAGAGAAGCCAAAAGACAAGTTTCTTTCCACTATGGTTTAAACTTCCTGTTTGGACTCATAGATCCCTCTAGTGGGGATTTTTCTTAGCTTTAACCACTAATCTTATTTATACTCCTAAATCCCTCTAGTGGGTTTTATTATACTTCTTCAAATTTAAACCACTAATCCCTGTTTAGTCAGGAAATTATGTTTTTGACACTGTTTTTTTTTCTCTGTTTTTTTCTCTTTTTCATCTCCATTTGCATTTCTTTGTACATATTATATACAAGTATGTATACTGATTTAGTGTCTTATCTAATCAGTAGCTCTAATTACAGCACAAAATAAACTTCATATAATATAACATAAAATTTTCTTAAAGATGTACAAATAACTCTTCGTCCTGGTTCAGGCCCAACGGTGTCAAAGTACTGAATGACACAATATGCTTTGACTCCGTTTGTCTCAGATGTTTTTCACAATTTCCTCCTCTTTCTGAGTACGGTATATGTTCTATTGCATAGAATCTCAAAGACTCCCAGTTACTGTCGTGCTCCTTTTCCATATGCTTTGCTATAGCATTTGAGCGATCCTTGTTCACAGTTGCTCTAATATGTTCAAGGATGCGTTTTTTAATCTCGCAACAATTTCACAATCAGGCACTGTCACATAATTATTTTGTGCACACCAATTGTAAATAACACGTCAACACTTATAAGCACCCCTTTTTTTTCATTCACGTTTTGAAAAATATAAAAAATGTAAAATTTCTTTGAACTACGCATACCATAATGCTTTGCAGCCACACACAACAGGAAATGTGTGTGTAATGGAAATAAAAGATGTCTGTTTTGCCGGTTAGTGAAAACCACCCGTGACCAAGGTTCGAGGAGCGAACCGAAACGCGTTGGGCATAGCGATGTTTGCTGTTATGAAATAAAGCAATTTTGTTATACGGATTCCGAGAGAGTGCGGTTTTTCATATCAACCTCTGGGCTCAGAGGTTACTTGTTGCAATATTTACGGCTGCCCTGTTGGAGAAAAACTGCACCGCTTCAAGGAAGGAGCGCTGGCGTCCTACTCGAGGGCGTTGTGGAATGATATATATATATATATATATATATATGTATGTATGTGTGTGTGTGTATTCATTACTTACCTGCAAAATACTTATATTTTCATAGGAACGACATATGCGTAGTACAGACATGCATGAGAGAGAGAGAAAGAGAATGTATTTATCTTACCTGCAAAATATTTACATTTTTGTTGTAAAGGGATATGCGTGGTAAAGAGATGCGTTGTAAAGGCATATGCGTGGTAATGGCATATGTGGTTTCGTGTACAACCCTCCAGAAAATTCTTTTAACTTGGAAAGGTACACCTGTGAAGCAATTCTGTAAGTGTTTGTGATTAAAAAAAAAAAGATAGTGCCTAAGGAAAATTGAAGGAAGCTGTTGCAGTACTTTTAGGTTGTTGATGAGTGACAGCTGGAATGCTGAAATAGTGCAGATATAATAATGGTGGTGGTGATTGGTATGTAAACAGCACACTATACGTATACATAGAAATGAGTGATTGGAATACTAAGGTACAAGTATCTGCCTTTTGCCAGGCTTACTAAAGACCCAGGGTGTTCGGAAGAGGAGGGGGGAGGGGGGGGTAGGTTTAAAAAATATAAGTTATTATAGGCGGCTGTTAAACTGCATAAGGAAGGTCCACTGATAATAAGCACAAAAACGAAACTGAAGGCAAACTATTGATACTGATAAAAGGCATAGTAAAGAAATATTGGATAGGAGTTAGCTTTTACGTGCAAAGGACCGTGATTAGAGTGTAAGCCAGAAACTAGACTAATATGGATAGAAAAGTGCAGTCTTGTATAGTTCAGGTAGAGCTGAAAATGAGGGGAAAACCCTCCAATTGTGGGAAATGTTGATCAACAAACTGCTGTTTCACCCTGTAGCATGTCACCAAGGCAAGTTTAGAACTCTTGAGCCAGAATGAAATGTGCTAACAAAATCAGATGTGGGACGTGGTTTGAGTATAGCCATCACTAAAGAAAATAAAAATGTGAGACGCAAACTGATGTGAAAATTTGCTGCAAAAGTTTATAAAATAAATGAGCAATATTTTTCTGCTTGCCTGCAAATATGTGATCCTCTGTCTTGCTTCGCCTTTCAGATAATACAGAATCTCCCACACGGTGGCTCAAACACGGCGAAGCAGGAGACCTAAAACACAACAACACCTAGAAAAGGGTTTTATTTTACAAAATGCAAAGACTCTTTTTAGGTTGAGCCTAGAGTAGCGCGCATGCGCTGCTCTGCAAGACTTTATGTAGGTGGTTTTAAAAGCGGACCACACGCTCGTGCACAATGGCCTTTTCCGTGCGGTTACCCGCACGGGCGCCATCTGTTTCCAATTATCGTGCCCAGACGTGGGCGCGATAATTGAAAACACATGGCGCCCGTGCGGGGCAACACTAAGCAACAGGCCATGGTGCACGAGCGAGTGGTCAGCTCAGCACGCTGCCGCGCTCGCTCGCCCCCGCTCCTCTCTGACGCTGCCGTCTCTGCTGTCCAGCGCTTCACTTGTGCTGACGCTGCCTCGTCCCGAGAAGAGAGGGCTGTTCGAGGCACACTCGGCTGTCTGCTCCGAGCTGACTTTTGTGTTTCCTACCATTGGAATATGTAAGTTTTAAAACAAAATCAGTTAAACACACGCTTCCATGTATACATGAAAAGAAGCCCCGCTTCACCCCTTCCCGTGCATGCGCCCGTTTTAGTTGAACCCGTCGTCACTAGCTTGTTTAACACGTTTGTGAAAGCCGTATTTTATAAGCATTACCCCGCAGGCACAAGCGGCTACGCTCCATTTGCCCACTAGATGCCGCTCTGGAGCTGAAGATGGACCTCATCCAGCTGCTATCGCTCTCTGCTCCTGTATTGTTCCTATAATCCAATGCAGTGAGACGGGGGCTGGCTCTGGCTCCGCTTGTGAAGGTTTGATGATCTATTGATAACGTAATGCCACTGCAACCGCCGCAGGCCAAGTGCATCCCCTGGCAGGAAGCAGGACCAGCTCCGCTGTGTTCGCCCGCTCCTAGGACATTCTGTTCTTCTGGTCTGCGTTAAAGAAAGGTCCATGGGAACCTCTTCCCAGTTGAGCTGGGTTCTGTTCGGGGCGCCGCGTCCTTCTTATAGATTTATGCAGAGCAACTGTAGAGAGACTTCTCGTGCGTTCAGAAATAATGCATTGTAATGCAGTATGGATCGAAGCGACTTCATTAGTGCTGGTTTGAAGTATAAAACAGCCGCTCCTGCATCTCTCGCAGAATTATTGATATATTTAGTTTCTATAGTATTGTCATCAATACAGGCATTATAAAATATTATGGTGTCCGCCTCTTACCGGTGACTTACAACCACACGGCAAACTGTTTTTATGCATCACAGCATTTTTTGAAATAGTGACCAACATCTACCCGATATTTAACAAGCATTGACATAGCCAATAGGTCTCGCCTTTGGACCTTACAAGTGTTTAGTTATCCAGCAAAATATCCTTGGTGTAACAACATCAACTGTTGCATGGCTAAACACTTATAAGGTCCCAAAGGCGAGACCTATTGACTATGCCAATGCTTGTTAGAATAAGACTTAGGGTTTATTTATACAATGCTCTCTAACAGAGAGGCTTTCCCAGATGCCAAAATAAATCCCATTCAAATATATATATATATATATATATAGAAGTATATTTATATGCAAGCAATAATAACACACTTGATAAATGCAACAGTTAAATGCATGAATAATACTAATGAATAAACAAGCAGCAAATAATATGAGATAACACTCAAGAAAATATGCTGGACGTCCTGCAAGAGATCAGAAAGATATATACACTGAATCACAAATAAAACACCTCAAATGACCACAGCCACTGGAACCACGCATCACAATGGCACTAGTAAGAAACAAGTCACCTCACCCGATCGTTCACTCGTCATCCTTGCAAATTCACGCTGGGGGGGGGCCCCGTTCACAGCTGGCTTGGACTCTCGACCGGGACTCAGGTTCTGTTTGTCTTACAGCAGTACGTCTACTCTGTAAGTGAGCTCCCAACTCAGCTGTCAACAAACTTCAGCTTTATAGTCTCAAAACACACACTAGAAGGTTCAAGAGTCTTCCTCCCCGCGCCAAAGGAATCTTACTGTAACTGGACAGCTTCCAGGCAAGCATTCCATGGCAGAAAGGAGTTCCCATGTCCCCTCTACATTCTCGCGTGTTCCAGCCTTTATCTTGACGAAGCTCACGAAAGCCTTCCAGGGTACATTAAACAATCTCTCACAAAAACAATCCTTGAACGTGATTAACCCAAACAACTTGCGAGCCTGGCTGTGCGCACAGATAAAGCTCAAGCCAGGCAGAGTCAGAATTCAGGATGACATGAGGCCATGTCAAAGCCAATAGTAAGAAATTAATCATTGTTCCCAGGGTACAATACAGTGCACATTTGTGCACTACTGCTTATAGCATCACATACTTCATCTCTCAATGTATAACACAGTGCACATTTGTGCACCACTGCTTATAGCATCACATACTTCATCTCTCAATGTACAACACAGAGCACATTTGTGCACCACTGCTCATAACTCTGCACTTCGAGACCAAAAAGTACATTCCACACCTCTCTCTAATGCTTTCAAATGCACATCCCACACGTTCTGTTCTTGGCAAGGCTGTCCTACTCCGTGACAGCTCCCACTGAAAGACTGCAAGATTACAAGAAAGAAACCTTTAAGAGAAACGAGGCATATCCAGGACGTCGTACATTCAGGCTAGGATAAAATAACACACCAAAGTCAATTAAAATAATGGTAGCCAAAGGTCATCACAGGGTTTCAGACCACAAGAGTGCCTCTAGCACTACATCTGTACAAAGAAAAGTACAAACAAAATACCTTTAATTGTGTGCTGTGTGGGAGCCTACTGCATTTATGATCTTGGTTGTTTGAGAGAGAATCAGTTGTAGTGGTGTATCTGATCACCCAGTTTTCGTGAGAGCAGTCTTACCTTTACTGCACATAACCTCAATTGCCTCTTTGTAGCTACTGTAAAAGAGCTCCATGAATGGTGGAACCATACCAGATTTTTTGTATAATCAATTGTGCATTTTTCTTTTTCAAACTGTTGTATCGGACTTTGGTATCTTAAAAATCTACCATGGCTTCCTACCTCTACATTGGACATCCCTGCAATTGCAGATCTTGATTATCACTGACAGTAACCACACTGAAGGCAGCTGAATATCTTATTCTCTACTTTCTATCTTTGCATTTTAAGTAACAGGTTGTGTGTTTCTGTCCTAGACCTCGTGAGAAGAAAAGGGAAGATTGCAAGTGGCGAGACCATGACCGGTACTATGAAAGAAATGATCTCTACAGAGACAAATATGACTGGCGAAGAGGAAAAAGTAAAAGTCCTATTAAAAGCCGTCCAATAGGTCGCAGTCGAAGTCCCAATCGTGGGAGAAATCGAGAACAGGACACAAACCGAAGCAGAGGTAAACCTCATAACATTTATGTGAATGTTAATATCAGTATTAAGTTAATATTTTAAATAGTTTACTATTTTGATTTTTCATGTCCGTTTTTTGAGGTCTTGTGTGAAAGTTTATTACTTGTAATTGAGACACTTTGCATCACCTTTACTACTCCACTCTGCAAAATGGTAGAGAATGATTACTGATAGCTGCAATGTGTACACATCCATTTTCCTTTAAGGCATAACATGTCTGTTTTATTTTTTTTTGTTTTTTATAATAAGTATTATATTGGTGATTCCATACAGTTTTGTACTATTATCCCAAATACTTGCTCATTAGTAATTCTCAGAAAAGTTTTGAACTGGCAATTTACCTTTCCCTATTTTATGACTTGGGGTCTGTGGCGGCTTGGATATGAATGGGTTAAAAAAAAAAAACGGGATTTGAATTTAGGCAGCAATCGTGTTTTTTGTAAGCACACTTTTATATAGGTGTTCATTGATCAAAGTTGTTTTATGTTTGCCTTTAAAGATCTTCTTTAGATCTTATAGTATCTTAACTGTGGTGCAGTGCTACTAGTGCCATTTCTATACATAAGCAATCACCTATGGCACCCTTTTACTGATCAGATCTACTGTCACTACCAGCAATTAGCTCTGTAGTGCTTTTTGAACGTCACATGGATGTATAATAAATGGAGGAAGAGTGTGCAAAAAGAAATTTGCTTTGGACACAAATACCTTGTGATGGCCCTTGTTGCTACTGATACTGATCTGAACAAACCATCCTTTCATTTGAGAAACAGCACTGTTGCATATCGGATACTCTTAAGATTGTTTTGTTTAGCATACTGCTAATTCCTATTCAATTTGTGAGTTTTATTGTAGAAAGGAACACTGGCTCATAAAAGCAGGAGAGATTCACCTGTAAATAGCTTATCCAATCTGTGGAATAGATGAAAGGATAATAGAAATAGGGTAGTCCGAGATCACCATCATCATCTGATCATCCATACAAAGTCAGTACAACTAATCTGCCATAAATTATAATACGTGAAAATATATCTCAAGTACTGATGTGTTTTTCAACATGGTTTTCAATCAAGTGTCAAAGCATTTAGATTTAGATTTGGTGAAGTTCATCTTGTTGGTCTGAAGGACCCTTACTCCTTCAGAACTTTTGTCTTAATGTGTAATGACAGTAACCTCTCTACAGTTACTTGACTCATTAATTTTGTTTAACATTATTATGGGATCTGCATTTTCCATCTTTACCTGACCATTCTGTTGCCTCACTAGTAGTTTTCCCCTTGTACCCTTGTATTGCTCACATCCAAGCAAGCTATACATAAAAATAAGTTTTGGTACAAGACGTATGTGTGTAAAAAAAAAAAAACTTATTTTCTTGCCTTTAAAACCAACTTTGTGTCCAGTGCAACACTTTACGTCTTGTGACATGGGACATGTTTTGCTTGAAATTCATAATTAAAAATACCCTAATGAATACTTAAATGCCAGATTACTCTGTAGCAATCGTTTTACCTCCTAGATGAGTCAGGCTGTTGTGATGTACTCTTCTCTGGGGTTCCTGCTGTTTAGCTTTCTATCTGTGTGGTTTGGGGGGGTGGGTGAATGGAAGTGGTGAATAGTGTAATGTTCGTTTTTGTACCACATTGCTGCTCTCAAGGGGCAAAAGTCTTGCGGGCCCCGACGCCTGCTTCAAGGAATGAGTTATTGCTATGGGCAGGTTTAAACAGTGGACCATATACTTATTCCATTGTTTGAGGTGATCATTCTAGAAAGTATGTACAACTCTATAGGGTTCTGACGTACCCTTCTGGTCAGTTTGGTTTATCTTATGAACACTGCTTCTTTATGTTTGTAATCTCCGTACCTTTGCCCTCTTATTCTGAAGATCAGGCAACACTGATAAACGAGGTAATCCACTAGATGAAAAGTGAGGGACTGTTATTCAGTGATTCGTTAAGGCATACTTGGGGCAAGAGTTTTTCTAAGCTCTGACTTTAACAAGCAATATTTACATTTGTCCTTGATCTCAGCGAGTGCCTATTGATATCAGATTTTAGGACTTTCTGGGCCACTCCTCAAGGATGAACCGATTATTGAGGATTAGGTGATTCCTGCAGCTAGGATCCGCACACCATCTGACGCCTCGCCTTCACAAACTTAAGCCTTGGTATTGCTTCAGAGGATGCCCTTGTTTCTAAGGCACTGTCTGATTCACCTTTGGCCCTAGCATGACATTCATACGAGCACCATCCTCGATGCTAACTTTTGTGCCGTAGTCTGCCTCCAAATCCGTTGACATTATCAGAGTCACAAAAGGGGAGGTATATGCTTGTTTTGATGTCCCTCTAAGTATCTCCCTAAGTTCCAAACGTTCACCTGGATAGAGGATCTTTTCTGACCAACTTACAATGCTCAGCAAAGATTGGGCGCTTGGAGGACAATGGCACTGAGACTCTGTCTCATCCCTCATGCCACCAAGCTTCCTTCTCTGGTATTGTATCTTTTTTTTTTAGATTCACATGCTTGAATCTTCCCTTTCTTCATGCTGAGAGTCCCACGGTAACAGTAGAAGCAGCAGTTTTGAAACATTAGCATAGACCTCCTTAGAAAAAGAAACCACAATTAAGTAACCTTTCCACACCTTTTTATAACATGCAAAGTTCAGCCAATCAGAGTAGAGACCTCAGAGTATCTTTCCCCTACAGAGCCACCATACCTCAGATTTCTTACAGCACGTTGTGTGATAGGGAGTCTCTCTGAGCCCTGCTCCGTAACAGTGTCTTTTTTCAACTATTGAGCCATCTCTTTGCCTGTTCTTTCTTTTCAAATGCCGGAGCCTAAAAAAGGACTGTTTAGGCCCTACAAGATTTGTGGGGATTGTAGACTTTTCTCAGAAGACCACCACAAACAATGTCTGTATTGCCTCTACCCTTACCTTTAGTCCAGGGAATGCAAATATTGCAGCACTTTTTCAGCCAAAACCCTCAAGGATAGGGAGGGTAGGTTGCTCCTGTGGCTCCAAAAGAAGAAGGCTGCCTCAGACTCTGGGTCTGAACCTGAGGAAAAAGCTCATTCTTCTTCTAGAAAGAGAAAGGAAGACGGCTCCTCTCTTCACCATGGGGACTCTAAAAGATTCAAGTCCCAGGAAAAGGATAAATCTGAGGAGAAACGCCTCAAAAAACCTCGGGCGGAAATTCCAAAATCTTCTTCAGTGCCAAATTTGTCAACGGCTTCATCTTTAAAGATTCCAACATCTCCGAGGAAAGCTGACGTTTCTGCACCGTCGACGACCTCGCTGGCAACAGTCACTACGACGCTGGTCTAGACTGTGATAGTAGCAGCATCGTGAGGCTCACAACTGACATTGACTATGTCGTCATCGTCAAAGACACCATTATAGTTGACTAGGATTTTGCCGTCTTCCACCGGCCCGTCGACAGCACTACAGACAGCTGCCCCCCAGACAAAAATCGTCCATGCAGCGTCGTCTATGTCGCAGACTGCTTTATCGGCGCTGTCGTTGAGCCAGTCGACGAGAGGGAATACCGGCTTCCTGCAGCCACAGAAACAAATACAGGACTTTTCAAAGATATCCCCTTTACGTCCAGCTTGTTTATTGGACTTTCAAGAGTCTGAGGATGAATGCTTGTTTGGCCCTGCTTATAGTCCATCCCAGTTAAGGGTCAAATGTCAGGACTTGGATGATGAGGACATTGAAGATAATGATCCATCCTTTTATCTTTCAGAGTAATATTCTTTCAGGGAGAGAGATCCTTCTTCTGTACAGTGACCTGATTCTTTTCAGGAGCATTATCCCTATGATGACCGAGAGGAGGAACTCCATCACTTTAGGGAACCATCAGTTAATGTTCCGGTTTCTTTGGTGTCAGACTTATGTCACACGATAGATGACTATTATAGACGCCTTGCTGATGCTAGCCCTCCTCAGCGGCCTCCGCCTCCTCAATAGGTTCCTATTGATCTTGCTTGCCAAAGCACCCAAAGTCCACCAGAGAAAGAGTATTGCCTCCACCGAGCATCATCGCAGAGGACACCCAGGATGCGGATCAACAACAAATGGAGGAAGGTGAGGTCCATACTGATTTGGACGTTCATGATGAATGGGATGACTATATAGCTATCATGCTGCAGTCTCCTATCCCACCTTCTGCGGATTCACCACCTGCAGATATTGGTGGCTTCATGATCTATTAGAGCGTGCCTCCAAGCACTTTGGTCTACTTATGCCAGCTAACAGGCTGAATGTTTTTTGTTTGACTTCAAACCAGGCACTCGACGTTCCATCAGAGCAATCCCCATAGTGGATGTTTTGTGGCAAGAGAGGCTCAAACTCATGAGAACCTCTGCTGCCATACCAGCGGTAGTACCAAAGCTGTACAAAAAGTACAAGGCCTCTGAGAACTCGCCCACATGTCTCATTGGACATCCTAGGCCGGATTCGGTCCTTATGCAGGCCGCACAGCGGCGGCCAAAACTCCATCGTCTCCATGTACGGCTCCACCTGACATAGAAGGTTGCCGTCTTGACAACATCGGAAAGAGGTTCTCTGCTCTGGCGGCCACCTCTATTAGAGCCTCCAATGCCATGGCCATCCTAGGAAGATCTGACTGACTGGTCGGATATTTCCGCTCTGTTGGAATGTATTCCGGAGGATAAAAAGGAGGCTAAGAACATTCTGTCTGAGGGGGGAAAGCATCTTCAGTGCTTATCGAGATCGCTATGGGTGTCGTCCACCGCTTTTTGCCAGATGACAGGAGCAGCAGTGCTGTGTCATCAGGGTTGGTGGAGAGCGTCTACCTTCCCTCCAGAAGTGCAAGCCAAGGTTTGGATGGGGAGTGTCTGTTTGGTAAGCACATAGATGAAGCACTACAGTCCATAAAATTGGACACAGACACAGCTAAGTCGCTAGGCAGTTTACAGCAATGCTGCTTTCAGCCCTTTCGAGAGAGAGAGTTGTGGGCAATCCTTATCTTGGCTGCAATTCCACCAGCGATACCAACCTTATCCACAGCATACCTACCATCTATCCTTTTACAACCAAACTTTCCGATCCAATGCCATGCCTTATTATTCAAGACCAACAGGATGTAAGCAGCAACAATCTGCTGAAAAATCTCCAGAAGGCAATGAGAATCCCCAGGCCCCTGCCACCACAGTCCCACTCCAATTCGGTCCAGCCGTCTCCAAATTCTTTCAAAAATGGAAATCCATTTCATCAGACAAATGGTTTTTAGACATCTTCCAGCATGGTCACACCCTGGAGTTTGTTCAGCACCCTCCAAATGTCCCACCGCAGAAAGCTCCTCTTCGTCATCTTCCCGATCTCAGAGAAGAAATAGAATCACTTCTTTTCAAGCATGCCATAGAAGAGGTACCCCTCAACTAATGCAATCAAGGGTTTTACTCCCACTTCTTCCTCATCATGCTTTCTCTCCAGGAGATCCTTCTCATGAAAAAAAGGAGGTGATCGGTCTTCTCTCGATCTCCTCAATATGTATTTCCATATTTCCATACACCCCAAACATTGCAAATTTCTCAGGTTTGAAGTGGCAGGGTACCATTACCAATTCAAAGTGCTTCCCTTCGGTTTAAAATCTGCTCCCAGAGTTTTCACCAAATGCATGGCCCCGATAGCAGCTTTCCTTAGATGTTCAGATCACCAGGTGTTCCCTACCTGGACGACTGTTGAATAGAAGCTCTGGATTTCCAGGCAGTCAGAATCTCAGCGCAAGACTGTCTGAATCTTTTCCAGTCTCTTTGACTTTGTCTCAATCTGCAAAAATCGTCTCTCATCCCTTCCAAAATCTGACGCTTCTAGGGGCATGCCTCCACACAAATCTCGGCAAAGCCTTTCCCACTCACAGAAGAATTTTACGTCTTCAGGATACAACACAGCTTCTGTTATTAAAAAAAAAAAAAGTCAGTTTCTGTGAGAGTATACAAGTCCATGCTGGGGATGATGTTCTCTTGTATCCCGTTAATTCCCAATTGCTGTCTCTGTATGTGACCGCTGCAGGAGCAGCTAGATGCGCAGTGGACTCGATCTCTGGGATCTTTCAACGACATGATTCACATTTCTGCAGCGATGAGAGCTGCGATGTCCTGGTGGATGGTCAAGAAAACCTTTCTCAAGGTCTCTCCTTCCTTCACTCAGTGCTGCAGCTGGTGATTACCTCAGATGTGTTGATGGAAGGATAGGGGCTCACCTCCACGAATTGCAGGTTCACTGCAAATGGTCCAAGCAGGATTCGGAATGCCACATAAACCTTCTAGTACTCAAAGCTTTGTTCCTCGGCTTGAAAGCCTTCCTACCTCCGATCCAAGGTTCTTCGGTCCTCGTCAGGATGGACACCACCACCACCACCATAGTCTACCTTCGAAAGCAACGCGGCACGAGATCTCGAGAGCTTTACCTTCAAAAGCTCAGCAGATATGCTTTGCCAGTGGAACACGTACCAGGAGTCCACAACGAGTGGGCTGCCTCTCTGTCGGGTATCCAAGCAATGCCACGAATGGGAGCTCAACGACCAACAGCTGAAAATGGTCTTCCAGTCTTCGGGTGTTGTCCAAAATTAGATCAGTTCAACAAAAAGGGCACTTTAATTGCAAGCAGAATTTCTCATCCGGATTCTTGGGGAGACCCCTTTAAGTTTTCATGGGCAGGGGAGGTTCGCCTATGCCTTCCTTCCCTGCTTCCTCTCTTCTCTCCAGTTCTCCAAAAAATAAAGCGAGAACCATGTCTGCTGATCCTCATCGCCCCCAGATGGATGAGGCAATTCTGGTACACCGAGCTGTATCGCCTATTAGTGTGCTCCAATTCTCTTTCCACCAAAGGAAAATCTTCTCTGCATGAATCGGGCCAGGTAGTTCATCTACAAATTCCCTCTCTTCATTTATCGCCTTGGCTCTTCACCACGCTGAATTTGAAAATTTTAACTTATCCGAGGAATGCAGGTCAATACTGCAGAAGTCTCGAGCCCCTTCCACGCTCAAGTGTTACATGGCAACATTGAAGAGATTCTGTGCATGGTGTACTATTCAGTCACATCACTCTTTTTCTTCCACACCTGAGCAGGTGTTGCCTTATCTTCTGCATCTTGCCAAAGCAGGACTTTCGCATTCTTCCATAAAAGTTCACCTTGCTTCCATATTTAGATATAGATGATGTTCGGATCAATTGTCATTGTGGTCCAATAGGCTTATCAAAGAGTTTATGAAAGGACTTTTTAGGGCTTCCTGTTAACCCTCCTCCAGTAATTTGGCAGCTGAATACAGTTTTGTTGCAGCTTATGCAACCACCATTTGAGTCTGTCCACAAATGTGAGTTGAAGTTTCTTTCTTGGAAGGTGGCATTTCTCTTGGCCATCACGTCAGCTAGACAAATTGGCGAAATCCAGGCGTTCACCATAAAAGAACCATATCTTCAGTTTCTACAGGACCGGGTACTCCTGCGTAATAATCCTTCATTCATACCAAAAGTGCCTTCAACTTATCACTTCAACGAGCCTATAGTTCTGCCTACGTTCTTCCCAACCCGTCCTTGGCTGCGGCAAAAGCTTTGCATTCACTGGACATTAAACGTTGTTTGAAGTTTTATCTGCAAAGAACGAAGGCTTTTCGAAAATCATCTCAATTGCTGATCTCTTTCTCTGCCTCGAGAAAAGGACAAGCCGTGACACGGGCCAGTATTATTTGTTGGGTCACCTCAGCAATAATTTTCTGCCATGAAAAGGCTGGCCGTCCGCTGCCTGCAAAGACGCAGGCTCACTCAACGAGGAAGGTTGCAACTTTTTCAGCCCTGTTTGCAGGAGCAGCTCTCCCGAACATCTGCAGGGCAACAACATGGGCGAACATGCACCCGTTCACTAAGCATTACTGCCTCGCTGGTTGGAAAAAGACAGATATAGCGGTTGAACAAGCTGCACTACGACGACTCTTTGCTTATGGTATGCGGCTATTAGCCTCTTTACTTTGTATTTCTTTTTGCTGTTTTTATCCTTGCATTTTATATACCTAATTTTATGTATCTTGTATTCGCATTACAGTATTTTCCTTTAACGTCATGGTGGGATAGTTTGCCTACCCACCGCCATTCTTTTCTTAGTGTTGGTATACTGCTTACTCGTCTGATTCAAGCACGTGAATCTATAAAAGATACAATACTAAGAAAAAATAAGTTACTTACCTGTACACTGTGGTTCTCCAGTATTGATATCTTTTATAGATTCATGTGACCCTTCCTCCACCCCGATTTGGCTCACCATTTTATACCTCTAAGTTATTTTTATATGCACTTGTGCTCGAAATCTGAGGTATGGTGGCCCTGTAGGGGAAGGATACTCTGAGGTCTATACTCTAATTGGCTGAACTTTGGATGTTATAACATTATGATGAAAGGTTACTAAATTGTGGTTTCTTTTTCTATGGAGGTATATGCTAATGTTTCAGTACTGCTATTTTTACTGTTACCGTGGGACTCCGACCATGACGACGGGAAAGATACAAGCATGTGAATCTATAAAAGATATCGGTACTGGAGAACCACAGTGTACAGATAAGTTACTTGTTTTTTTCCACAAAATCCATTCATGCTTGGTGCTAGGACAAATTTGTGGCCTGGTGTGGTGCTCGTTAGATTGATCCCTTACAAGCAAAGCTGTCGGCATAGATCTTTTTGTTTGCTTTGTCAGCCCAGCAAAGCCTTGCAGTGGGCACTATCAAAGGTTATTTTTCGGTTCTTTCAGCCTATCTACTTTTACTGGACCAACCGTCCTTATTTAAATCATATGTTGTAATGAATTTATTTACAGGTTTGACACCTGTTCCCTCCCAAGCAGTGTGATATGCAACAGTGGAGTCTCAACTTAGTCTTGATGTTTCTGATCTGTATGCCTTTACAGCTGATGCATAGTTGCTTGCTGCGTCTCTCGACTTTGAAGACTTTCTTCCTCATCATGATTACCTCAGCCTTGGAGCGTGAGTGAACTCTAAGCACCATCGTGTTTCCTAGAAAGGTTGTTGCTGAGGTCTCATGTGCCATTCTAGCCAAAAGTCGTGACTCCCTTCACATTGGGCAATCACTCATCCCTCCTGCTTCTTTGTACCCCCTTCGAAAGAGGAGGAGAGACTCCATCAGCTGAACCCCAAAATTGCTTTAAGCTTTCACATTGATCATACCAAGGAACACTGTTCAGATATTTGTCTCCAAGACGAACAAAGGAAAGGCTGGGCAGCAGAGGACCCGGTTGAGATGGATAAAGTTCACTGACCGAGAACCAGCCCCTGAAATGTCTAAGATCACTTTTCATCAGGGCTAAGGCTACTACCACTGCATTGTCTCATGGAGTGCCGGTCTTTGACATCTGTCGTTAGTACATACGTTCATGAAGCACTGCTGCCTTGATGGCCAGGTTCAGCGGTAGGGACACTTGACACACTCAGTCCTGCTCTGCTTTTTGGTCTCAGTCCACTTCACAGACCCTCCAACTTTGGGAGGTACTGCTTTCGTATCTATTCAAACGTGATGCGTTTGCTGTTAAAACTATCGATCAGAAGAACAAGTTTCTTTCCTTCGGTAATTCCCTTTCTGGTGGATACTCCTACTGCAGATTACTCACCACTCTCCCACATCCCCCTTCTGGAGAGTATCCTCTTTTTAACACTCAAAAAGATTCCAATTTAGAGATCTGCACACTAATTATAACAATTGTTCACGCTCCACCTGTAAAGGTGCAGAAAGGGAAATGAGCAACCTCCATCAGCATGCAGGGTTGGTGTGCTTCTATGTAACTCTGCTTCACCACTTCCGGGAAGGTACAGAGCCAAAGCAGAACTGCACACCACCAACTAGCGACACTTGAGCACTGCTGAAGAAAAGTTTCTGGGTCCAGCCTGGCTCCTAGGGGATTGTTCTAAGGTAAGGTATCTGCAGTTAGAGTATTCACCAGAAAGAGCGTTACCAAAGGCAAGTAATTTGTTTGTTTGGCCCACCAATAAAGCTCGAATAACAGTGCTGCGGCTATCCATATCTTGTCCATGGGGCTGCTAAATAACTTGTTACACTGAAATCTTAAGTTACACTAACTTAGGAGGGACGACTGAGCTAAAAAAAAAAATGCACAAGGCTGTTGGGTGCAATTGCCCCAGTACTATTCAGTCATTAAGAAGTGAAATCTTTGTACAGTAAGCAAATAGTTGTAGAATATGTTGCACTGTTTCTAATAGTGGAAAAGACAGTTCTAGTAGTATCCAGGGTATTAGAACTGTCAATGATTGAGAACTGTTGAGTTTAAAGGTAGTGCCAATTTCTTATAGTGGCTTTCAGTGGGTCATAATACTAGCTCATCCAATCGTTGGCGGCTCTGCAGATCATACACAGCAGTGTTGTGTGTGCCAATTGGGATTCTATACGAAAGTGTTTGAAGGAGGTAGATTACTGTTGAAATATTGACGGGAGGAAATAAATAATGCAGTGCTTACAGATGACCAACTGCATTGTTTGTAAATGGGAGTGGTGAAGTGAATGAGATGCAAAGAAGTAAATGCAGGAGAGAGTGAAAAGCTGGTGCTAAAGGGGGGGGTTTGAGGTTTTGATGGAAGATTTCTGAAAGATGTGGGGAAAAAGGCTGCAAGTGTTCAACGGAGACTGCAGAGGAAAGTGGTGTGAAGTAAAGAATGAGTTTTTGAGACATTCAGAAAACACTAGTTATTGCACAGACCTTAGTCATGTTTAATTCAGGGTCTCATATTTTCAGAATTGAACCATTTTTAAATATTTGCAACACAATCATTGTTGGTACTCATTTGTTACTGCTAGCAAGTTTTAGGTGCTTGTCTGTTGCTGTGGGATATGTTTAGATACAATAGCACAATGCTTAGAGAGAGGCAAGTGGTATGCTATGGCAATCACAGGATTTTAGTTTGTTTTAAGCCACACCCTTAATTATATAGACCACACCTTTTGAACATTATTCCTGGTTACACTTCTTAGTCAGCGTCCCTTTTTAAAGACTTCATTATTTCTATCCCACTTAAAACCCTGACTTCATGTGATTGTATTTTCTGTTTCCAGTCATTTCTGCAGTGGGCCTTTTTCATTGGCAACTAGTCATCCTATTATGTGTAATTATGAATACCCGGTCTATAAATGGAAGGTACCACCACTGCCATCCCTTTGTGAACCCTCTAACATTCCATGGGAAAGACGACAATTCACTCCCCCACTATAAATCTTGGGGATTCTTCATGGCATTCATTAATATAGATATAAAATATGCATCCTGAAGCTCTGAAGTAATGAAGTGTCTAAACAGTCTGCTGGAGGTAGACCAATTTGGAACTGGTCTACTCCGTTTTTTTTTTATGTCAAAGATGTAGCATCTAGCATAATTTCTAACCCCTTTGCTCATCAGAAAATATCTTAAGGTCTGGTTCTTCCTCTTTTTCCATAAAGAGGTTTCGTCTCTTTCATAAAGAGATTTATGTAGGGGTGGGTGGGATGGTGAAATGTCCTATATGAAATAGGAGTGTCCTTATCAGATAATTTGGAATTTCTCATTTGTTTAAGATCTATTTTTACTTCAGAA
This sequence comes from Calotriton arnoldi, assembly GCA_963921515.1. Classification (NCBI taxonomy): domain Eukaryota; kingdom Metazoa; phylum Chordata; class Amphibia; order Caudata; family Salamandridae; genus Calotriton; species Calotriton arnoldi. Next base: position 260,269 of record CAWUFW010000568.1, read on the forward strand.
AAGAACGTTGTCACCAGATATCCAAGGCAAATTGTGCCACTTTCCAGCCAACCTCTTGGTATGGTTTGAAGATGGTGGGTAAGAGCAGGTAGAACAGCAAGTTTGTTGTTGGTTGTGTTTGCTATCTGGGCCTGTTGTATGGGCACATGGATCCCCAAAACCTAAAATACTACTTATGGAATTGTTCTAATGGAGAGGGACAGGCCTAAAGAGCAGGTTGGAACCTTACTCTATCTGATAGAGACATCTAGCTACAGATTCCTTATCTTAAAATCTTCCCCAGGCGCCAGACTGGATCCGGATATTTTTCCAGCAGTACTTTTGCATGTCGGTAGAGGGCATTGAGCAACTCCATAGCGACGTCATCTCCTGAATGTGACGTCAACAGAGTCCCTATAAGCCCTCCCCCAACTCGCTGACGCTGGTTCCTTCTTTTCCGCGCTAGCAACGCGGATCCGCAATGAAGTTACCCTAGCTGTTTTTCAGCCTACTTGATGTTTTTTCAGTCAACGGAGCAGTGTGCCCTTTTTCTACCCATTTCAGTGTCCTCTGGGTTCAAGCCTTTTTTCTTCTTTTTTTTATAACATATTTTATTGTTTTAGAGCATAGTAAAACACAGCTTTGGCATGCCAAAGTCAGAATAGTTGACCAAGAACAAATAAAGACAAAAAAAGAACAAAACAACAATGCTAAAAGCACATTAGTCAACGTTTGGCATTGCTCGTTCCGTATACAGTATAGTCAAGCTAAATAGAGCACCCCCCCTCCCAATATCTATTAACTAGCAGGACCCACCCACCCTAGATTCATTGCAACTATAGCATTACTTGCATATGTCCACCGAGACGCTGAACAGAACATAGTTTTGATTATATCCAGTAATCCTACATATCGTATTGGCATGAGATCTCTGCGGGGTCTGTCATTCATTATTATGCTCACAGTTTTATTATTTAGCCTGGCCTTTATTTGTTATTCAGTGCAATGAAGGTTCAGCAGACACAAACTGTTTCACCATCGCATCCCATTCCAGTGCTATCGGATCTTTCCTAAGGCCTCTGTGTTCTTCTCTACGTAACGCCATACTTTCAGCCCTCCCCCACCGTACTACATCGTTATGCATTGTCAACACTGCCGGAGGCTGCGTGGATTTCCAGCTCATTGCGATAGATCGTTTTGCCAATATAAGTAGTAAGTTAGCAAACCTATATTGCGTTCCCTGTGATTTGCATTTTTTACAAAGCCCCAATATACCAAATTCCACTGTTTTTTCCTATTCCTGGTGACACCTCATTAAGAAGTTTGTAAACGGTCTCCCAGAACGGTGCCAATTTTGCACATGTCCAGATCATATGAAGCAGCCCTGCCGGTTGTGTGTGACACCTAGGACAGATATCCAACACACCCGGGAACATTTTACTCTGTCTATGTGGGGTCAAGTATGCCCTGTGTACCAGCATAAATGGAATCAGCTTAAACTCAGGGTTACGTGACACTTTCTTGGGGTATTCTAGTAATTTCTCCCAATCCTGGTCTGTTATAACATGACCTAGATCCGCTGACCATTTTTCTCTGAGCTCTCGGAGTGAGATTGCTGCATGCGTTCGGATGCTTCTATATAGCCATCTAGTTCAATGTCCCCCATTACCCATGAGATATGTCATGTATACTAGCTCATGCGTTTGGGGCTCTGTGCCATCTGGTGCCCAGGTGCATCTCATATATTTACTGATCCTAGCATGTAGTATATAAAGCGAAATAGGGACTCCTTGCTCTCTTACAAATGCATTATGATGCATAAGCATATTGTTAGCAAACAACATTCCTACTGTAGTTACTCCCTCTTCAGTCCATTTGGTCAGTTGCTTAGAGGAGATTATACCAGTCAGAGTGGGGATCCCGATCAGGGGGATATTAGGAGCATACGGGTTCAGTCCTTTGGTATAGTGGATAGCCTTCTTCCAGTAGGCCATAGCCACCTTTAATAGTGGGGGTGCTGATCGAGGAAGCCTGCGTTTGGGTAGTAATAACGTATGCAGTGCTCCCTTCTCCCATGCTGTCTGTGACATGCCTATTTCTTGCAAGTGGCGACCGGCTGTCCAATAGGACAGCCACTGCAGTTGACTGGCATAACAGTATGCCTGGAAGTCCGGGACACCCAGGCCTCCCTGGTTTGTACTAAGCTGTAGTTTCGGAAGCCCTACTCTCCGTCGTCCGTTACCCCATATTAGCTCAATAAGTAGTGTGTTAATTGTGTTGAATATTTTCGCGGCGGGATTATTACCGGTATATTGGTGAAAAAATAAAGCAGTATAGGGAGCATAACCATTTTCGACCGCTCGCATATGCAAGCTAAATTTAACGAGGACGAGCTGTTTTTAGGTCCTACTCGCCCTTTCTGGCGAGTAGGAATACAAACTAACTTTTGTCCTCTGTCTCTGAAAACGGAGCAAATGTGACAAGATAAGATTTAAAGGCATTTTTATTGCTCACAAAGTTAATGAGCAATAAAGATGCCTTTAAATCTTGTTATCTTGCCACATTTGCTCTTCTTTCAGAGACGAGGTCAAGTAGGTTGCAGTTAGGTCGAGGAGATTTTTCAAGGTACTAGACCTGCAGGACTAGTACCATTTTTTTGGATTTTTCGAGCCCTGCACTCTCCCTGCCACCGAGAGCGGCAGCGAAGTCCAAAATGAGATTTGTGATTTTAGCGCTTAAATTGCACGGTTCAAATTACCTTCCAGCAAGTCCTGCGGTTTTCTATTTATGTGAATACTCCAATATTTAAATGTGACCGGTCCAATAGGGAATGACCAGTGTCCGAACCTAACCGGGCCAGCATAATCAGAGTCATTAAAGTAATAAGCGTTAGATTTGGATTTGTTTATAGCTAGGCCAGACAATGTTTATGATTGCCGAAATATCGCAGGGAGAGGGTCGTTGGGGCCTCGGAGATTGTTAAGATACAGAATAATGTCATCTGCATAAGCAGAGAGAATATGGGTGGTTATCCCCAGTTTGATGCCCCTATCTCCCGCTACTGTTCGTATCTTAATGGCCAGCGGTTCCAGCACCAACACAAAAAGCAGGGGCTATAAAGGACATCCCTGCCTCGTGCCTCTGGCCACCGAATATGGCTGAGAAATATGTGCCTCTGGGTTCAAGCCTTGTGAGTCCTGTGAACGACATATGGCTGCCACGGACCCTCACTCTGTTTGCATGTGGTGTCGGGGTGAGCACCATGACTCCGATGAATTTGACTCTTGTCGCCAGCTCCGACCGAAGGGGCGAAGAGATTGTCGCATGGAGCTCCTTGCCGCACGGATGTCAGTCATCAAAGTTTTCTCGCCATCCTTGCTCCCCTACGCGCGCCACGGACCGACCCCACGTCCACTCTAGGAACCGTTGCCTCAGGCTTTATTCCCCTTCGATGTCCGGAGGGAAGTCTCGGCGATCGAAGTTGCTGCGTCTCCCGTCTTTGTCACCTACTGCTGGTCACTCTCTTTTGTGGAAGTGACAGTGCATGAGCCCGCCCTGCATCTCCCTCGCCTATCCCGGGTCGTCTTTGACCCAGATGAGACAATATTCTCAATCTCTTCAATCTATATTTGGGGTCCCGCATTACTGCCGCTTGCTGCTGCTGTCATTTCCCGGACCGCAACGACCAGCCTGCCTTCTGTTCCGCGGCGCTTGGCCGCCAACGTCATTCGGTAGCGCCAGGAGACGCTTTATTAACGGCCGCGGGTTCCCGCAGCGCGGGTCCCGCATTACTGCCGCTTGCTGCTGCTGCCATTTCCCGGTCCCCCGGACCGCAACGACCAGCCTGCCTTGTGTTCCGCGGCGCTTGGCCGCCAACATCATTCGGTAGCGCCAGGAGACGCTTTAACAACGGCCGCGGGCTCCCGCAGCGCTGGACGCCTGCGGGCGTGCCCGGGCCAAGGGCGGGCCCGTCTTGCCCCGTCCGCGCCAGATCGTGACAGGGCAGGGCCATCTTATTTGGTTTATGTTCATTTTTTAAGACAGGGGGACTACCAATGGAATAGCCCTTTGAATTGTGATGAATTACAGCCCCATTGGTTGACAAGCGGACATGTGGTGATGTGGTGAGCGCTTATACACATGATATTAAAAGACCTCAAGGATTTTACGGACATTTATTAGAGCACCCCTGTATAGTAAAACGGTTCAATGCCCAGTAGGTTTTATATACCCTGTAGTATATCTTGGGGCATGTAAAGAAAACAAATGACCGATATGGTACACAATTAAGGCGACCAGTATGTTTAATAGTTGTTTTAATTGTTTTTTATCTCTATTTTAATGCATTTTTAGCTTAAGTCTTGTGGTTATTTGGAATATTGCATATCGTACCTAGCCCCTTCACATTGATCAGGCATCATTTATTAATTTTAGTTAATTAACTAATTTCCCAGATCCTCCCTATCTTATATCTATTTATATTACTGTCTCCTATTTGGAATTTGGAATCTTTGCACTTTTGCCCCCTTTGTACATGGTACTAATTGCACTTTGCATTTTTGCACATTGTATATTGCACATTGTTTCTTGCATATTGGGTTATTTATATTCTGTATTGTGCTGTTTTGCGTCCTGTAATTTGAGGGTGCGGTAGCATCAATAGTACCTATAGTAATAATAACAGTAAGATAATAGACAGGATGTCGAAACGTAAAACACTAAAACAGCAAAAAGTTATAGTCGACCCCCCATGTGCTACTATCGATTCTTATTTAGTATGGGCGGTCAGTGCAATGAACGTTGAAATAGATAGGGCGGAACGCCGCATGTCACTAGGGGCAGGTATGATGATGGAAAATCTACCTGGAGCTGGCCGTGAGAACGACCAGCAAGAGGGAGAGGATGCCCCCTGTATTAGACATGAGGACAAATCCCCGATAATAGGAGATATAGAGAACCCTGTTATTGATTTATCTATTTTACCTTCACAAGTGGATTCGCTTAGTGGTTCCCCTACTCCGAAGAGGAAACGGGGAAGTAAAAGAGGCCTGGTGAAATCAGGGACCTCTAATAAAAGTAAGAAAGGCCCCCCCATCAAATTCTAATGTCAACGTTATCCGTGACCAGGGCCCCCAGAAGGATGTACAAATTGACCAGATCGCAGCCCTTTTAACTCAAATAATTGAAGTATCATTAAAACCCCTCTATGAAAAACTAGATAAACTTAATGGAGAAATTACTAAGCTTAGAGATGTAATAAAACCCACTAATAAAAACCCCAGGGAAAATATGAATGTGAATCTGGGGGGACCTATTAGCCAATTACCACAGGGGTTACCTATTGCCAATTTAGGAGCCAGCACTTCAGGCACTATCATTAGTGTTAATAGGGACAGTGGGGACCAAGGTAGAACATTGCAAGGGAAAAAAGGAGGTGCCAATACTTTACTAACTCGGCCAGGTCAGAGTGTGACTACGATTAATCAACCCTGCCCCGGTAGAGGGGATGAAATGAAATGAAAAGGAAATTTATAAAGCGCAAAACAATCACCCGAAGGTGTCAAGGCGCTTGCTCGATAAACAAGGATGGACTATGGGGATCGCAGGCACACTAAAGACTAAACAACCATGTCTTCAACATTTTCCTAAAAGTCAACAAACGGCTTTCCTGTTTCAACTTTATAGGTAGAGAGTTCCAAAGTTTTGTTGAACCTACCAAAAAACTTCTTCCACCCCAGGAGCATTTTTTTGCCCTGGGAACAATCAAATCATGAGCATACAAAGAGCGCAGATGACGGACTGGAATATAAGGTTGTAAATTCTGTTTTAAAAAACCAGGTCCTGTATTGTGCACGGCCCTAAAGACAATACACTAAGTCTTAAACTTTATTCGTTTTTCAACTGGTAGCCAGTGTAGGTCTTTCAAAACCCTAGACACAGATTTATATCTTGGGATATTAAGCAAAAGCCGCGCTGCAGCATTCTGTACCACCTGCAATTTAGCCAAACATTTTTTCCGCAGATTGATAAAGAGGCCATTACAATAATCCGATCTAGATAGAACAAGTGCAGAGACCACGAGTTTACGTAGCTCCGCTGGGATGAATGGTAAAATCTTTCTCAAGAGCTTTAACGTGTAAAAAGCATGGGAAGTGACCTGATTGACATGACTCTCAAACGAGAGTTTAGGGTCAAATATAACTCCCAGGTTTTTCACCTTGGCTACAGGCAAAGGCAAGGGACCCAACTCCAAAGGCCAAAGCTCAGATGACCAGAAATTGGTATGAGCACCAAAGAGTAAAACCTCTTGTTGGGGCTCAACTGAACCTGAACCAAAATAAACACGATGAGAGGGGGACTCCCGAGGGAAGTATTGGTATGCCGATTGATTTGCCCCCTGAATGCTGCCCATATGTGGCAGTATTGGTGAATGTACCACAGCTTGAGGGGGGCCAGAAGGAATCATACCATACCTTAAAAAATAAGGTGGAACATTGGTTGAATAAGAATTGTGGTTTCCCAGTGAATTGTGCTGACCAGATACTGCTAACTAGAAGAGTAGGCTGGATAGGCCCTTTAGAAAAAACGCTGCAGGGGGATTGTATTATTATTAACTTTAGGCACCCCAGCTGGGCTAGGCGCACTTTGGATAGAGTAATGGCACCACTATATAATGACTTTAGTGTATCTCTATTACCCCTGGGCTTTTTTTATAGACACTTAAGGCCCACATATTCTACCGGTGGAGACCAGGGGAAATATAGAGCTAATCCTGTAGTGCCCGCACAGCCCTTCTATGCATTACCGATACAAAAGGGGATGATGGACGGAACGTTTGAGCCAATCAAACACTCACCCCCAGTCAACTGATCTGGGTTTAATCCATCATCATTCTTTAGCTCACTCCACCACCCCAGTTCAGACATGGCCATATGCAAATCAGTCTGACCCTGTGCCTCATGGGAACAGTCCAGCCCGAACTGCCAAGCCATGTCTTCCCTGGACCGGAAACAAGCATCCTAGGACCGGTTTCTGGCATTCCAGCCGGCATCAGCCAGGCTTGCTTGAATCCAGTGGCAAAGTGAGCAAGGGACCCACGTCTGGGCATACCCCCGCCAACTTAGGGCGAACAAAGCGATACAAAAGGGGATGATGGACGGAACGTTTGAGCCAATCAAACACTCACCCCCAGTCAACTGATCTGGGTTTAATCCATCATCATTCTTTAGCTCACTCCACCACCCCAGTTCAGACATGGCCATATGCAAATCAGTCTGACCCTGTGCCTCATGGGAACAGTCCAGCCCGAACTGCCAAGCCATGTCTTCCCTGGACCGGAAACAAGCATCCTAGGACCGGTTTCTGGCATTCCAGCCGTCATCAGCCAGGCTTGCTTGAATCCAGTGGCAAAGTGAGCAAGGGACCCACGTCTGGGCATACCCCCGCCAACTTAGGGCGAACAAAGCGATACAAAGGGGATGATGGACGGAACGTTTGAGCCAATCAAACACTCACCCCCAGTCAACTGATCTGGGTTTAATCCATCATCATTCTTTAGCTCACTCCACCACCCCAGTTCAGACATGGCCGGGCTGGACTGTTCCCACAAGGAACAGGGTCAAGACTGATTTGCATATGGCTGGGTCCAAACTGGGGTGGTGTGGTGAGCAAAAGAATGATGGATTTAACCCAGATCCTTGTGACTGGGGGTGAATGTTTGCATTGTCCAGCATTCCGTCCATCAATTGTTTCTTTTGCACTTCTATGCATTACCAGTATGTAATAGATTTCAAACACTTAGTTCACTCGAAGAAAACGATTGACAGTGTACCTCCCATCGACCCCATAAGGAGGTTAGATATGGTGGAGATGTGTCGATGGAAGATAAGCCGATAGACGGTGGAGAAAATGATGTCGTTACATTAACTGTTACTAAACTCAATCCGCTAGTTATTGCACCAAACATATCAGTAATTCACTCAGCCATCGAGGAAATGGATGCTAGTCTAGGCGAGCATTTTGCTGGTATTAAAGGTACCTTACCATTTAGTACTAACACACAACCCGTAATGTTCACATCTATTACTGATGAGGATGTGAGAATATGTGAACATCTAGATGACAACATGGAGAATTTGCCAGTCAACGGTTATACTATTGTAACCTGGAATATTGTTGTACTGGCAAATAAAAAAGATACGCTGGGTTGGGCAGATTTTATCAATAAACATGACATAATCTGCCTACAAGAAACCTGGAGTCTAGACCCCATATATTTTGAAGGGTTTAGCTCGTATGATTTGCTCGCGTTACCTTCCCCTGCTGGTAGAGCTAAAGGAGGGCTGTTAATTTTGTTGTCTAATAAACTGCCTTTGACAGTTAAAAGGGTGGTTAAAATAGGAAACCACTCGCAGATATTATGGATACATTATAAAGACGGGTGGGACGTTTTGCTGGTTAATTATTATAAATATATCTTTTATTCAACTCGCCATTATGCAATATTAGAACTAGAGAAGGGGATAGATAGTCTGCTTGAAACAACGAATATTAATTTTGCAATTCTATGGGTAGGAGACTTCAATATACCATCATGTCCACTTTCCATGACTAAAGTCTGTGGATTTAAAAGTGACGATGGAGATGATTGTATACACTTCCCACATAATACTTATGGAGATTCTTTAAATATGGTATTAGCCAAATATGATCTCGATCTAAAACAGAGTGCACCAGATAGGAATGGGAAGGAGATACCGACTTTCACTGGTAGAAACGCCTAGTACCACAATCGATCATGTTTTAGTTTCTGCAAATATTGTACATCTTTGTTTCACCCCCAGGACCGCTCAAGTATTACTTAGCGATCACAATTGCATTATTATGCCAACATTGATCTGGGGGAACAAATTCGTAATGCCACAAAAGGTTATTACAGATATTATCCCATTTACACCGAATGGCACGAGAATCAAATGGAAGGGCATTAATCCAGGCAAAGTTATAAGTAGTATCATTGTAGATAGTGGCAAGGAGATATTTCATTGTCTCGATGAAGAGGTTAAACCAACGATAATTTTAACTATTTTTTGTAAGATTAATGATAAAATTGACAGAACAATGACTGCCCCACTTAGAGAAAAATTCACTCAGTATAGGGGGTGGTTTAACCATGCATGTACTCAGTCTTTGAATCAGTTAAAACATGCACTTTGCAATAGACCCAGGGATAAGGTATTAGTTCAATGTTTAAGATCTAAATACAAATTAGTCCTAAAGCAGAGGAAAAGGGAGCTCCAAGAGGAAGCATGGGATAAATTAGCACTGGCCGCGGATACATTGAATAATAAGCTCTTTTGGGAGACTGTTAATTCGCCCTTTCTCAAAAATGACTTTGTACCAGAACTAATATCCCATGTCAGTTGTGAGGAATGGGTGCTATATTTTACCAGTATTTTTAATCCACCAGATTATGTATATGATGTACCCCAAAATCCTAGTACAATAGTACAACAATGGCCTATTATTCCCCTAAATATTACACTTGAGGAGGTAGAGCTAGGAATCGGGGGGAAATAAAGGTGGAAAAGCACCGGGCCCCGACGTTGTCCCCATAGATGTTTATAAAATGTTACCAGAACTATGGGGCCCGATATTGACTAGAGTTTTCAATGGAGCAGTTATCGAGGGTGCCCCGTTTACATGGGGCCAATCGGTTATTATCCCAATATATAAAAAAGGGAACAAATCCGAAGCAAAAAATGATCGCCCTATCTCCCTTTTGGACTCCTCAGTAAAAGTGATGAGTAGGGTTTTATTAGTTAGACTGGAGGAATGGGTTATGGAGAATGAGATTTTATCGCAAGCACAATATGGTTTTAGGAAGGGGTTAGGTACGATTGAGCAATATATTAATCTTGAACTTTTAATTGGTAAATATACACGTGCTAAACGCGGGAGTCTCTTTTTATGTTTTGCTGATCTTAGTAGTGCTTTTGATTTAGTCGATCACGCTCTCCTTTGGCCAGTTTTACTTAAACTCGGTGCCCCTGAACCTATCTATTTTCTTGCTAGGCTATATGAGAAATTATCAACCAGAGTTCGATATGGTCAGCGGGGTGAATGTACACCAAATTTTAAGGTTAAACGTGGCATCCGCCAAGGCTGTGTTTTAGCCCCCTTACCTTTTACCTTATTTATAAATGAGGTAGATGCCGTTCTTAAATTGGTGCCGGCGGATGCCCCCAAGCCGCTGGACAGATTATACCGGTTTTACTATACGCAGATGATGCTGTACTTTTATCTAGAACTCAGGTTGGTTTACAGCGTTTAATTGATAGGTGCACAGATTTTATTAAGGCAAGGAAGTTGTTAATTAACAAGGCCAAAACATATACTATGGCATGTGGTGCAAAATTAAGGAAATCGAAAGCCTTTTTAGGTCTCGCGCCTAGCGTTGCAGTGCGCAGCACTGCTCGCGCAGCGCGAGACCTCTTGTATAGGCTTCAGAAAGCTAACCACATGCTCGTGCGTGTGGTTTTGCTTTTGCAGGCTGGCATTGGCTGTAGCGTGCTTTAAAAAAAAAAAGAAAAAAACGGCACACAATTGGGCAAAGGCGGGCGCATGTCCCGCCTTTGCTCCGCCCATTCCCGTCCGTGTCTAGGACGCGCATCAGCGCGCGGCACAGACGACAGACTCCCTCGCCCCCCCCGCTCCTCTGTGGTGCGCGCGCACCACTGGTTTCGATTCCCGCGTTCGGCTCCTCTGTGGTGCGCGCGCACCACAGGTTTCGATTCCGTGCTTGTTTTTATTGCCTCCACTCCTCTTTCCATGAAGACCTGCAGGGCGGGTGGATGTGAGCGTAGCCGGGTGAGGAGCACATACTATAGTGCTTTCCTGCTCCATTCCATGGAACTTGCTCGTAGCCTTTGTTTCCCCTCCTTGCTCTAGAATATTTTTCTGGCTTCAGGAGTATGCACATGTTTTTTTGCTGAGATTTGAATTGAGCATATAGTGAGTGTAAGATATGCGTTTCCTCGCTGCCTTACAGGGGACGCGTTTCTGTATCTCAGTTTTTCTATTTTTTTACTTCCAGTACCACTCTGTTTTGCTTTCCCTATGGGTGTGGGAATGTGAACTGTGCTGTATTCTGTGCTCAGGCGTGCTGGAGTGTGTGTGTGTTCTCTATTTCTTTGTTTTGGCTTCGAGCACTAGCTGTATAGAGGCGATCTCATGGACAGTGTTTTTTTCCACACAAGAAGAGAGACTTTGTTGCACGGTCACTTCTGTTTCCACTGATAAGTTGGCAGCGTTCCTATTGGCTGCTGGAGAAGGGTTTACCAAGCTCAAGTGGCTAGCCCAGTGTTTCCCAAACTGTGCAAGATGATTTTTGATTGGTTTGCAAAGTACAGACAATTAATAAAGATGCCATTAAATTCAGTATTTAGCTGTCACTTTTGCTGCGCTTCAAAGAAATGTCAGAGCAACCAGATCATTTTTTTTCAGGAAACGGCAGTTACAGTAAAAATAATTAGACTCTGCTTCCTTTCCTTTAAAAACACAAGGACAGCAAGGAATTTACACGTATGACTGTACAAGTCCTTTATAATTGAGTTTTCTCACACAGATTGTCTACTGCTTTTCTCGTAGGGCAGTCTGAATCTCTCCCCCTCCCTTGTTTAAAACTGCTTACAGCAAAACGAAGGTTCTTTATTTTCACTGAGAATTCAGGGCAGAATCCGCCAGCACATAATGCTTCAATCCTAATTGGACAGGAGGCAAGAGACATATCGAGCTGGCCTTCAATTCAACATAGGTGTCTGCTCAATGATCCCGCTTGGTATTTTATGCCTTCTTTGGAATGCTCACTTGAGAGAAGACTATTTCCACAAGGTACAGTTGGAACCTGAAAGCAGATAATGACTGAACAGTCCTTTCCTGACTGGAGGATGGACCGGGACACTTATATTTTGAAAACCATATAGTTACTGGACTTTAATGCTTTTTTATATGGATACGTGCGTTATTGGCTGATTGTCAATTGGCCACACTTCATTAAGGGCAACTACTGTGCCATCTTCTTTACAGTACTAGTAGCAGCAGGATCTAATGCTTTTTGAGTTGGACTCTGTACATCATCTCAATAGAAACAAAATACGCAGATGAGGATTGAGTGCTTGACTTACAGCAGATGGAAATTTCAGCTTTTATTCATGAGACACTTTCTTTCGCTGCAGTAATTATATTTTTAGTGCATAGTTGATTGTAAATATTTGTGGCCCTGCTGTGCTTATTCGTACTCTTGAAATCTATGTGCTGGAATGGTGAGCTGTGAGGAATGTACCATAGATCTTGTTGCACAGAGTGAGTGTCCAGGCTATATTAAGATTCTGAATGACTGAAATACATCCCATTTGTGAGCTGTGCTTGTAGAAACTAGACCGATGGGCCCTCTCTTCCTCACCCTTGCTCCTAGGCACTGAATTGTTTTGTTGCTAAAGGCTTTGATCACAGTAAGGTGCTGGCAGAAACACTATAACGCTTGGTTTTGCATTTAGTGTTTGGCTTGTGATTACCTTTTTCTGATGTATTCAAACTTTTTGACAAAATCTAGGCAAAAAAATATTTTAGCCTACACCTCGCTCTAATTTTCTTTGTAAGCAAGTGAAGTGCCAGTGTTCTCTCTCTCTCCCTGACAAATGTTCAACATATCGATTTCTCCGCATGCCTTATGACCCCTTTGTTTTCCGGCGTTCTCGCTTCCAGGTCTTCTCTCGCCCTGTCAAGAGCCCAAAGTTTGTCGATCTAACTCCCCATTCCTTGTGTTCTCACTCTCTTTAGTTTAGGCGCTCGTAGTGTTTGTGTCTCCCAGTATCTGTGATTCCCATGTGCCTGTCTCTCCCATGTGCCTGTCTCTCCCATGTGCCTGTCTCTCCCATGTACCTGTATCTCCCATGTACCTGTATCTCCCATGTACCTGTATCTCCCATGTACCTGTATCTCCCAGTGTCTGCAGGTTCTGTGGTCCATCTGTGTCTCTACATACCACTCCACAACACAAAATACCATTCCACATAATTACAATCCATAACACACAATCTCACTCCACCTAACTCCAGTACACTCAATATCGCATAATTACTATCCTCATATTTACACTGCACACCATGCTACATGACTCCTCTACACATATCCACTCCACACCACAAAATTCACAACTAACAATTCCAATCAAAGCCACATAACTCTACTACACACCACATACATAGACTCTATAACACATGGGTAAAAGGCATTGTCATTTACAATGCCAATAGCATTAGCTAAAGCGAGACCGATTGCATTGCAAATGCTTGTTTATAGATGGCGCGAGAATAGAAACCGTCGATAATTTTTGCTATCTGGGTTTAAGATGCACCGGCAACGGCCATTGGACAACTGAACTGTCTAATGTCCGTGCCAAAATGTCAAAGTGTGCATGGGGTATTTCGGTTTGCATCCAAACTGGGAGATCGTCGAATTAAAGATATGATAGCCATTTATAAAGCCAGGTGTACTTCCATCGCACTGTACGGTGCTGTGGTATGGGGCATTAACCCTAGCCAAGAGCTACAAATAGAAGAAAATTCCTTTTTAAAGAAATTATTATGCCTTCCTGCATCTGCCTCTACAGAATTAATTCATTGCGAAGTTGGCTTGAGATATCTGTCAGATTTGATTGCCCTAAGACCTTTAATGCTATGGAAATCAATCTGGTCTAAAGAGGAGACAAAATATACTCAATTAATTATACAGGACTGTTTGAAGTTGGATAAATATTTAGCGATCCCATGGTTAAAATATATTGCTGATGCTTATAGAGATCTATTTATGATCACGATCCGGGAAAACCCTGCTGATGTGGTAGCTTTGACTAAACTCGAGATTAAGAACACATTTCTGGCCTATAAAAGTGAATGTAGGATGAGAATTGTCGAGTTACAAACTACATATTTGCTGTATCAATCAACCATAGATACAGAGGGTTTCCAAAGTTATTTATCAACTGTCACCAGACAATCACATCGTTTTGTACTAACGAGGATGAGATTGGGGACGCGCTTGAACCCAGCAGTTTCACGGGGGAAGAGAGCCACTCACAGCGGGTCCGACGGACTCCATCCTCCAGGCTCCTCCGCTCTATTGCACTTCTGTTCGCAACCTGCAGCGCCCGGAGGCGCTTAAAAGCAACATCGAGGCTCCCGCAGCGCGGGACGCGCGCGGGCGCGCCCGGGCGAAGCCAGGGCCAAGGGCGGGCTTGTCCGCGCCAGTCAGCGACCGGAGGAGGCCGGGCTGGGCCAACCCTCTGGGCTGTTCCAGCATTTAAGTTTGAAAGTTATTTTGAAAAGGAGATTGAAGTATTGGATGGATTATAAACAAATATTTTAAGGTACTGTAAACTATTTTAAGCCAAATTGCCATAGTTTTTTTTAAAGTGCCTTTATACAGAGTTAAGGAGGTTTTAGGGGCTTAGGGTCTATTATGGGCAAAAGGAAAATACTTGCTGCACAGGGGGGTACGTCGGGGGGTCTGCATGGCGGGAAAAATTGATTCATTTTTTACCAAAGCCGCCCATGCAATTACTCAGGAGATGGCCCTGACTGAGCGAAGGCTATCTGTAGAGGCTGGAAAATGTCGTCAATCTCCTACTACAAGGGAGGAGGGAGAACAAGGAATTCTTACAGCTGTTGCGGCCCATTCAGATTATCCAAGCCAAATATCCACCCCTGATGAAGTTAACAGGTCTCCTAATATCCCAGTGGAGGGAAACGAAGCGGCCCCAGACTTACCACCACCGCCCAAGAGAAAACGATCTGCACAAAATAAATCTCCAAGGAAATCACTCCGGCAACAAATTCGGACGCAACCATCTCTGAATCAAGCTTTGAACAATGAGCATTTATTAGATTCTTTATTTTTAAAACTCGAACTAATGACAAAAAAACTGTTGGCGCCAATAATACAAAAAATAGAAAATGTTGAGGAATTATTTTACAGTTTTGTGCAAAAAACTATGGGGACAGGGGTGGAAATCCCATTTCAAAGTAAGAACCAATCCCAACCCGATTTACCGGGCCAGTGCTTAAATATTGTAGGAACAAATGATGCAGTTAGTAGACTCGGGCAGTCAATAACATCGGAGGTGACAAGACGGGTAGTCAAAAGCCCTGCGGTAGTCCAGGCTAGAAGACTCCCGAACCCTGAGAGGGCACTTTTACCTATACGTAATCAGCCTAACCATGGTACTTTTAAAGTTGCGAATCAGAGCACACTTGACTTGCCCCCTGCTTCTGCCCCGTTAGTAGCAGTTTTAATGGAAGTCCCTTCTATCTCACAAGATGCTAGGGAAACTACTCAGGACCTAATATATAAAGTAACCCATTGGTGCTCTAAAAATGTAATAAATGGCCAGAACATATCATCTGACATTATTATGGCTAGAAGAGCGGGGTGGATAGGCTACCAAACAAAAAAGCATGGCGTAGGTGACTGTATAGTTGTTAACTTCAAGGATCCAGAGAAAAAAGAAATGTTAACACGATGTGCATACCAGAGCAGTTCAAATTCTCAAATCAGGGTAGTCCCATTACAATATTTTTACCCCGCAAGCCAGTGCAGACGCCCTATGCAATGGCAATGGCAAACAGTTTGGAAATCAGGGGGTCCTGTTGTGAAAACAAATACAGAAAATAACTTACCATTGAGCAACAGATTCCAACCCTTAGAAAGCCTTCAAAATCTGGATGAAAATGACTGACTAGGTCCGGAAGATAAAATCTGTCAGGGTATACCCCCAAGTAATATGACCCAAATTGCACAACTTCCATCAGTTCCGGATCTTGTTGAGAAAGCTATAAATATCCCAGAATCTTCCCCTACCCTAATTCCCACCGTGGCTAAATACGAAAAGGTCCTTTCATGGAACATAGCGGGATTAAGGTCTAAAAAGGAAATCTAATCTGGGAAAATTTTCTTTCAATGCATCATATTATTGCCCTCCAGGAAACCTGGGAAGCAAATGATTGTTTTTATTTAGATGGCTTTATTTCGTTTCATAAATGTGCAATTTCATCGAACATGGGTAGAGCCAGAGGTGGTTTGTTGCTAATGTTTTCACTAAAGCTTTCTTGTAAAACATGTTTGGTTGACTGTAAATCTGAGAATGTTTTGGCTGTAGAATTGTCTTTTAAGAATCGTGCCACGGTGTTAGTGATACATTTTTATAATTCTTTCTCTAGAGGGCATGAGTTGGAACATTTACAAGTTTTAAAGGAGTTTCTGGAATGTTATGAAGAGACCAAACAAGGTTATTATGATGTAATAATTTTAGGGGATTTTAACATTCATCAATGTTATTTAAACTGTTATAAGCCAGGACCAGGGGAAATTTACTCTTTCACGTAACCACTTTGAGCACACACCTTCAGGCATTCTGTTGGAATTTATTCTTTCGAATCAAAATTTATGCTGCCTTCAACAAATGGATAATGTAGCTCCGGTACCAACTTATGTAGGAAATGGAAAAGCTAGTATTATTGATTATATTTTATTGTCTGCTCCGTTAGTTTCGTTTACTGAGGACTTATTGGTTACTTGGTTAGGTCTTAGTGACCACAATCCACTTAGTGTTGCCATATTATCCTCCGTATTTAAATCTGGCAATCTGGCCAGTTGTCCAATAAATACTAATATTAGTACCAAAGACCAGGGACGCAGGCTAAAATGGGAAAAAATAGTCTCAGACAACTTTATTAACAACTTGTATACAGTTTGCGCTCATGAAATTGAGACCTGCTTAGATCCCGTTATACAGGACAGTTCTATTTTAACAGCCTTCGGGAAATTAACGACACAAATTGAATCTGACCTCACAATTTTTGGTGGGACCAGTCGCCAGAAGGCTGTAAGATGGTTTAATGGAGCTTGCTCAATAACCCATAGAGAGCTTATACAGGCACTAAAAAATACCCTAGGGACAAAATTGAAATTAGGGAGAAAAGAAAGGCCTATAAGACAGCAGTCTGTCATAGGAAAAAGGAGCTAAGGGAACAGGCATGGGTAGCCCTACAACAGGCCAGTGTACTGAAAGACAGCTCGAATTTCTGGGCGGTAGTCAATAGTCCCTTTCTCTCTGAAACCACTAACACTAATTCTGACTGTTTAATTGCAGCAGATAAATGGGTATCGCACTTTGGAAACATCTTCAGTGATGTAAATTTGGGAGAACAAAAGATATATAGGGAAGGGGACCGAACCAGCACATTAATCCACTTTAGTATAGAGGAGGTCTATGAAGCAATTGTGTCTACATCCAGTGGGAAGGCCCCAGGCCCAGATGGGGTACCGGCCGATTTGTATAAAGCAGACCCCACTGTATGGGCTGGTATATTGACAAATGTTTTTAATGCTGCATGTTCATATGGACAACCAACATCTTGGGGGAAGGCAGTTATTGTTCCAATATTTAACAAGCATTTGCAATGCAATAGGTCTCGCATTCGCAAAAGTTTGAGCCATTGGCATTGTAAATGACAAACCCTTCATCCATGTGTTGGTTTTGAAAACAGATAAATAAATGGCATTGTCATTTACAATGCCAATAGCTTAAACTCTGGCATTGTAAATGACAATGCCTTTTATCCATGTTTTTAAAAAGAAACATAAATAAAACGCATTGGCATTTACAATACCAATAGCTCAAACTCGTGTAAATACCAAAAATACTCGATCTCTGATCAGCAATTGATGCTTCTGCTTTTCAAACTTAAAAACATATGTTGTATTAGAAACACCTTAAACAAATGTAATGCAAAAATGTCCCTTTTGAAAATATGTCGTCCATACATAAATAGTATTTTATAGGATAAGCAATTAATGCACACATATATGCACGGTCTGTGAAGCACTAGATATAAAGGGGCAGAGAAAAACACATAGTCCTGTTCCCCAGTCCGCAACCTCTAACAACCACCAACAACAGACATAGTAGAATTATTTTGTGATGTCTGCTGCGGCTTTGAACTGCTCAGTGAAATATCTCACTGGATTAGGTAGGTCACTAAACCTACAACAAGTGCTCCTTTAAATGTCTTGTAATTTATATGCGTGGATACAGCTGAAGTACACTGTCCCGTCCTACACAACCACTGCCTCTACAGCTGTGGCAAGTAGAATTTGTGCATTTTTATACAGCACCAACTTTAAATGGGCATGCATAAAAGATTATGAGTGACACTATCTTACAAGCAAAATCAAGCAATATAGACAAGGGAAACATATATAAATCATAGAAATTACACCTATTTGAGCTACATGAAACTCTAAGATATTAAAACTGCTGTAAGCAAGCAGCATTTTAGTAACTTTTGAACAGTTTGAGCTGGAAACAAAAACATTTTTGTCAAAATCTGCAGTTGCAGCAGATGATGGATTATGTGGCGAATGCGGCAAATCTATAATTATGCGAAAATTGCTGCAGCCACATAATTGCATAATTCCATTGGCCCTGGTTATAGGAGAGAAAGATAAGCAGTGACAGGAGGAAATGGAATGACAATAGAAAGGCGATTATATACTGTAGTGAGGCAGTGACAGAAGAGGGTGGACAGTGTATGATTACAGAATTTAGGGCAATGCCAACGGCAGGATGGGCAGTGGCAGAGACATGTTGTATAACGGAGAGATGAGCAGTAATTGGAGAGGGGACATGGGAAGTGAAAGGAGAGAGGACAGTAACATGAGGCAGAGTTAGAGGAGGGTAGTGACAGGAGGGAGAAATAATATGTGAAAACATAACTACGCCCAGTGTGAAGCTCTCTGAGGAAGGAGAGGGGAAACAGCAAAACGCGGGACAACACGCAAGAGCTATAGAAGGAGAGCTCGCAGATTGAGTGACCTCAGTGTGAACAGATTTTTAAATGCTGGAGTTCCTTTCTGTTAGATAGGGTGTAAACACAAAAAATTAAATCTGAACTTTCCTATTTGGAGCACAGTTTCAAAATCAAACAAGGAGTGCACTTACTAGAAACAGCTGGCAAATAGGGTGCCTGAGCCCTCCAGTTGCTGGTAGTGCGCCTCCACCAATCGCTCGTTGCCCCATACGGCTATAAGCGCGTTAGTTTCTGCTGGGGTCCAGGACATGCCGCGACAAGCGGCCGACGTGGAAAAGGAGACTGAGGGCGACGAGGCAAGGCCCGGACCACCAGCGCATCCCTCTAGAGGCGACGAATGGCTTGGGGTAGAAGGCGCCGACAACGATGGGCGTCCATCGCTCAGCCCAGGTGAAGTAGGGGACATAGCCTCGCGCTTTGGAATCTTCAGTGGCGGCGGAGCGGGATCGGATTGCAGATCCGACTCACAGGGCGCAGCCATGTTGACTCCTCGGAACCAGCGGGAAGTTAAGCTGAAGACACGCCGTGAGCGTGCGCATCGGCTGCCTGGACAGGAGATGTGCACGCGTATGGTGCGAGCAGGCGGTGTGATAACGCCGCGAGCCGTACGCGTGCATATCTCCTGTCTGTTTAAGTTTCGGCACAGACAGTTGATGTGCACGCGTACGGCTTGCGGCGCTATTACAATTCCTGCTCGCACCAAGCGCGTGCACATCTCGTGTCCCGCATCGGAGCAAAAGTCGGCAACAATAGATCTCGCATAGCGAGCAGGCGCTTGCGCTGCATCGCTAGGCGAGACCTAAAAAGGGCGCAAGGGATGAACCCATATGTTATAGACCGATCTCACTTTTAGATTCTGCAGCAAAAATTATGGGAAAAACTGTGCTAAATCGATTAACTAAGTGGCTAGATGATCGAAATGTTATTTCCGATTTGCAATACGGTTTTAGGTCAGGAAAAGGGACACTGGACCAATGCTTAAATTTACACCTAGCAGTTGGGAAGTATACCATCGCTAAAAAGGGTATAATACATCTGGCATTTATGGACCTGACACAAGCCTTCGACTGTGTAAACAGATCAAAGTTATGGTCCATTTTAAGCGATATGGGTCTCGAACCAGTACTTGTAGATTTTTTACATGCTATCCATGAGAATAACACAGCGGCCGTCAGATATAATAGTAACGGGGATCTAACAACTGCCTGGGATGTCAAAAGAGGGGTACGCCAAGGTTGCATCCTGGCTCCCTCTTATTTACACTATATATAAATAATCTGGGAGATGCTTTAATAGAAAGTTGTGAAGACATCCCGAGATTTGGTAACAAGATGATCCCTGCACTTTTATATGCGGACGACACAGTCATATTAGCTAGAACAGCGGTGGGACTCCAATTACTTTTAGATGCTTTTATAGTTTTTATGGACTCTTTAGATCTTTCGACAAATTTTAAGAAATCGCATACGATGTCTATTGGCCCTGGTAAGTCCCAAAAAAGTTTAAATTTTATTGTAAAGGGACAGAATTAACGAAGGTTCCAACTTTCCCTTATTTGGGGGTACTCTTTGACGAGCGTGCCTCATGGTGTCCACAACTTTCGCAAAAAAAGAATATTCTTGCCAGAGCTACAGGGGCAACATTAAATTTTGCAAAAAGATTGGGGTCAAAATCCATCCCGGCCTTACTGAAGATATGTAAGGAAAAATGCATCCCCATGGCAAACTACGGTAGTGACCTTTGGGGATACAAAGAAGGAAAGGATATTCAGCTTGAGGAAGACAAGTTCCTACGTAAGATTCTGGCAGTTCCACAATCCACCCCTGCATATATAATACATGAGGAACTAGGGATGGGTTATATATCAGATTATATTGCTGTGGCTCCATTAATGCGCTGGCTCAGAGTTTGGGCAAGTCCCATTACAAATTTAAACCAAACAATTATAACTGATTGTGTAGCGCTAGATAGAGCCGAACATATCCCCTGGTTAAAGTATTTAAGGGATTTGACAAGCTGGTTAGGCTGCCCTGATTTATTTATAAGCCCCAAAATCATGGATAAAATTAAAATTAGAAAATTAAAAAATCAGTTTTTGGCAAAGCGCCAGGGTTTAAGGGAAGAAAAGGAGTTACTAAAACCAACGGTAAGACGTCATGCTTCTTTATCGATGCAAAACCAAGTCCAACTTTATTTATCAATTGTTGGTAACCCCTTTCATCGTTTTGTTTTAATAAGATTTCGTCTGCAAATGGCTCCCTGGTTTTTGTCAGTTCCTCAGGGCTTTTTAAACCCGGCACTTTAGAACCGTGCCCTTGTGATAATTTCTCTGAACAGGATACTCTTCATTTTATTTTTTTCTGTGACTATTATGTTTCTTTACGCAAGAAATTTATATTACCACTTCTCAGAGATTGTCACTTTGCACAAGTTAGGCCAGCCCTATTATATCTTCAGATGTTAGCTTCCCCATGGTCTGTTTTGGGGTTGCAAGTTTTTTAACGGGAGCCATTAGGCGCAGGAAAAATTTGGTCTTTTAAACTGTTATTTTATCTTTTATATGTTTTAATCTAGAGGCCCACTAAAAAATGAGAATTATTCGACCTGACTGAGTCCGTTTTATTGTACTTTGCACTTTACAGAAAGCCCGGTATTGTAAATCTTGCCGGTCTTGATTCCTGACTGAAAATAGGAGTGTCACAAATGCGGAACATTCTATTTTGAGTTTGCTTTTTTTCACTTTGCACTTTATAAAATGTTTTTGTACTGTATGCATCCTTGGCTTAGAATTCCTGGTTATTGCAGGAACAACACAAGAGTAGTCAAAAGGCAAAGTCAAAGTCAATAAACTTTATTCGGTTTTAACATCAAAACCATAAAAGTTACACAAAGACATTCTAATATATAAATCAAATCTCCTTAAGCTGGTGAACAGTCAAATTAAAATCATACTCCCCAAGTGCAATTCAAAATATAAAGTGCAATGTGCGATAAATACATATGTACAGTCCACAAGAATATTAAAACTGCAACCCCCAGGAGCATTTGTATAAATTATGCACGTTATGAGTGCAAACATGGGTGTATAACATTCGAACAGTAAAAATGCATTAATACAATAACAAGTTAAACATCCATAAAGGATCGCGATTTAACACAAGCTTTTAAATAGCCAAGTGTAAAAAACAATGACTCCGTAGACCGCATCTGTAGATGCAAGAGTGCAGGGCGAACCTGTCTAAAATTCAGTCGTTTTAAATAAGGGACCAAAAAAATCCTACGAGGAACTTCATAAAATCTACAAGCAAACATGAAGTGCAACAAATCCTGCGGAGACTCACCGTCGCAGCCGCAGGATAATGTCACACTTGCCCTCTTATGGTCTTTTGGTCTAACCAACAAAAGATGGTATAGATTCATCCTAAACCTTGTTAAAAGATATTTCTCGTGAGAGGACCAACACCCCATGAGGTAGGGTTCGGTTGACAAGGTGGTTTTCGTTAATATAAAATTGCGTACACTGGGTTTCAGCAACTCCTTCGCTTCTCTTTCCATCCTCCACAAACTCATAAAAGCTATTCTGCTTGATACGACATCCTGCTTAACTATGCATTCTGGCTTGCTGTACAGCTCGCCACGCCCTATCCCTTTAAAACTCATTTGAATATAATTTAGCCAAGGGATACATGAGGCTTGTTCTAGCAGCATACACTCTCTTAATAATAAATGGTTAAAAGACAAATCTGTGTTTAACCAACATTTCAACCAAAAAATCAGTGGACGTAATGCAAGGATGTCACTAATATAGGAGACCCCCAGTTCCTCATGCACTGCTAAATTAGGGGTCCCCTGAGGGACACACAGAAGGCGTTTTAAAAAATTATTTTCCACCACTTGCAGAGAATCTGCGGCTGTATATCCCCATATCTCACTTCCATACGTGGCAATGGAAAGACTTTTAGCCTTATAAACTTGTAACATGGCCCCAGTTGGTTTCTTCCCTATTCTTGCTGAAAATTTAAAAATGGCCGCATTGGCCCGAACCACTTCCCCCTTCTTCTTCTCAATTTGGGGTCCCCACTTTAATTTGTTGTCGATAAGAACCCCCAAATATGAGAAAACATTCGTAGGAGGGACCACAGTTGAGTCAATTGCAAATTTAAAGGGCTTCACAGATTGCTTACCTATTCTCAGTACATAAGACTTGGAATTGTTAATTGACAAGTCCCGTTTACCCATGTACCCCGCAAAAGCCTTTAAAAGAGATTGTAGACCAACCTCTGTTCTAGATAGAAGAACGGCATCATCTGCATAAAGCAGTATCGGGATGCCGCGACGTCCAACATACGGGTAATCAACCCCAGTTTCCAATAATTCCTGTTCCAAGTCGTTAAGATAGTAATTAAACAAAAAGGGGCTAAAATGCAACCTTGACGGACGCCCCTTTTGATATCAAAATTCTCAGTAATCACGCAAATCCTGAGCGAACCTAACATTTGCCTGGGTAGAATTATGAAGATCCACCAGGAAGTTCACTAGACTAGGATCCACACCTGTTTGCCTCAGGATCTGCCACAGTTTAGTTCTATTAACACGATCAAAAGCTGATGACGGATCCATAAAGGCACAAAATATGGACCCCGAGCGTGCAATAGTATATTTACTGAAAATCATAAGAATATTTAAACACTGGGCAATTGTGGAACGTCCGGGGCGAAAACCATATTGGACATCTGACAGTATTTCGGTTTCCTCTGCCCAAATTTGCAGCCGCTGTAATAATATCCGACCCACCACCTTAACAGTTGAATCTAAAAGGGAGATGTGTCTATAACAATGGGGGCTACCCCGGTCGCCCTTTTTAAAAACGGGAACAATAGTAGAAATAGCCCAGGAAGAGGGGCATCCAATTTTTGCTGCAGCGTTAACCAAGATAGGAGCCCAAAAAAAAGGGTCAGATTTAAATAAATCTGGGGGAATCCCATCTGGTCCTGGGGCCTTTTTAGCAGAAAGCCCTTCAATCCCTGCAATAACCTCAACAATACTAAAAGATAAAGCTGGAGCATTTAAGTCTATTATCACTGGGCCACAACAATCGGGGGACAGTCAAAAATAGTTTTAAAATGGAACACCCAGTCCTCTTCTGTAATAAAGGCTCCTAGAACGGGATCCCTATCCATACCAATGGCTGGGCGGTTCACCACTTGCCAAAATTTGTAACTATTTTTCAATACACTTGCCTCAATAAGGTCCCGCCAGGCTTCATCTTTTAGTTTTGTCTTGCGCCCTGCTAGAGCGGCCTTATATTCTCTGCGGTAGTTACAGACCACTGATTGTATTCTAGGTATGGATGAAAGAGCTGCCTTCAACTTACCAGCTGCTCGGGTACAATCAGAGTCGAACCATTTAGGCCCAAAATTTCTAGCCCTTACGGCCGGAACACTTAAGAGATCTCCCACCTTCCCTGCTAAGGTCACAAAAGCTGCCAACAGATAATCTGGGGGCGAACAGGGATTTTGACATGTTGAAAGTTCAGGGGCACATAACCTATTAACCTTATCATAAAACAACTTGGGGTCAATCTGTGTCCATTTCAATCTGCGTTTATTGTCAGTCGGAGTCGTAACGCCCCTCATAGCTACTCCTTCGATATGACTAATAAGTGGTCCGGCTATATGAGCACAAAGCGGATTATGATCACTAAATATACTCATCAATAGAGAAACCTGTGATCCACAACTGCAAAGGGGAGGAAATTAATATATAGTCAATAAAAGATCCTGTCCTGACCCCTTTGTAAGTTGGAGTTGAAAATTTAATGTATGGGGCCACAAGAGCCATCAAACACACCATATTGAACTCCTGGATCATGTTATTAATCAATTCCCCTTGTGTATGGTGATCAAAATGGAATCCACTCCTTCGCGGGCATCCCAGTTCAGATACACAGGACAATGCAGGGTTACCACATGGGTGAGCGTTAAAATCCCCTGAGACCAAAAAATCAGAAACTGAGAATCTGTTGGGACGTCTAAAAAAAGAGCATAAGGCGACTATATTACAATCACGGGCGGGACTGGATACTGCGTTGTAAAAATTAACCAGTCCCCATCTAATGCCTCTAGTGTTAAATAATAACCCCAATATCCCTCCACACCAAATAGGAACAACCTGAATCTGGCTATCTAAGGCCACAGACACATATGTGACTAAGCCCCCTTTAGCTCTCCCACTGGAAGACGGGGTAGCGGGGACAAAATAGGCCTTATATCCTTCTAAAAACAAATTACTTTCAACCAGCCAGGTTTCTTGAAGACTGATTATCTTAAACTCTTTTAAAAATTAACTAAGGAAGGATCTCGAAATTTAGTTGCCAGCCCAGCGATATTCCAAGAAATAAAATTGCGAGAGATCACTACGCTTGGCCTCCTCACGGCATCAGCTATGGGCACTACACTGTGTCCACCCCTGGCTCCTGTGTTTCAATAGGCAATAGTCAGTCACAGTCTTCTAGTCCACTTAATGTAGAAAATCTGTTTTGTACTTCCAAAAAGGAGTGGTGGCCGGCTGAACCTGCGAGAAGAGTGGTTGATACATTCTAACTGCTGACTGTGCAACGGGTGCGGAACTATTCAGCCTTCCTAGTCCAGTATTTGTCCTTACATTATAATCAATAGGACTTATGGAAACCCTGGGCTTATAAAAAAAACCCAAGGGGAGAGTTCTGATAGCACCTGAGGGGGGATTGCGGTTAGCGCCCTTATGCAGGATTCTAGCCACTAAATTAGGGTTATTAAAATTCACAATAATGCAATCCTTATTACCCACTTTAGCAGATGGCCCCACCTAACTCACCCTACGCGCCATGATGATGTTATTAGCAATACTCACACCAGTGGCTATATTATGGGCAAACCAATGTGTTAATTTGTTTTTGAGTTGGTTAAAATCCTCTGTAGCCCCTATTTCAAGAGGTGGAACATCCCCTAAAGCAACAACATAGGGGTAGATTCAGGTGGGAGGTTAATTACGGGAAGACAAGTTGGTTGGGAATCCCTGAGTGCTAACCCTGTCATATCCTTC
Source organism: Calotriton arnoldi (assembly GCA_963921515.1). Lineage (NCBI taxonomy): Eukaryota > Metazoa > Chordata > Amphibia > Caudata > Salamandridae > Calotriton > Calotriton arnoldi. The sequence goes on from CAWUFW010000568.1 coordinate 286,260, forward strand.
AATCCAGGCGTCACTGCCCTGGGTGGATGACGAGAAATCACTCCACCATGACTACTAGTGGTAACTTTATCATTATTTGATTCCTTTGAGTCTATGACCGCCTCAACATCCCCCTGCAGTGCATTTCCCACTACTACATCCCCAACAATCTGTGTAACACATGTCCTGTTAGTATTTGCAACTTCCGATGTTAAGCAATTGCAAACGGTCTGTCCCTCGAGTTTGGATAAAGCATCCTCGATGGCCCCAATTTTCTGCCTTATTGGGTCAAGAGAAGAAGACAACAAGAGTAGTCTATCTTGTATCTAATAATGTTTGCTCATTTGCACTATGTATTTTATAAATTATCGTTGTGTATGCATTTTAAGTTTTGGTTGTCAGGCTGACATTTTAAATTTTTTTGGGTGTTTTAAAATGTTGTAAAGAAACGTATGGTTGTATGATATGTTTTTCTTTTATGACATTAAGTTGTCGAATAAAGTATTTTGACTGGGTATAGTTCATCATTTGGTTGCATTCCCTAAAATGAAAATGAGCCCTGCCACCCTATGTCCTTGTGATGAGCACTCCAAACAGAGCACTATGCACTTTTTATTATTATGTGGTCTATATTTGAATTACAGACTTGTTTATCTTAAACCTTTGTTCAAGAAATACAACGCAAATACCACCAAGGCAGCTATGAAATTATTGTTTACACTTCGAGTCCCCGAGATATGTTTTTTTTGTTGCAATGTTTATTTTAAAATCAATACATGCGAGGAAAAGTATTGTTTCCTCTTAACTGTTTTTAACGATCTTATGCAATATTAATGTTGATTGTATTTGTGTAAATGAATTTATTTGTTGATGTATATATGTTGCTTTTCTGGTTGTCCCACAAACCGAATAAAGCTCGTTGAACTGAACTGGGTCGTCACGTTCCTCTGGAGCGCCCTATGGCCCCATGGAAGTGCGTGAGGTCATGCCTACATCCTTGCTGGCGGGTTCTCCCTCTGCTTCAGGTCGGCCTCCTGTTTCTACCACCTTAGCGACGCCAGTGCACAGCCCATCAAGACTCCCACCTTTTGGTTTCTGCTTCTAGTCTGCCAACTCCAATGTCAGCGTTGGGCTCTTGTCTGCTGGCTCCGATGGTGGTGCTGTCGACGCTCCTTTCGACGAGGCATCACCTTCTCGGTGTCGGATGCAGTGCTGATGGAGGCGACCATCTCAGACTCCCTTCCTCTGGGTTTTCTTTCTGAGAACCATGGTTGTGGAAGTACTACAGAAGGTGTGGTGTGTCCCCTTCCCATTTCGGACATGGTTCCACCCCTATACAGTCTAGCTGGTTACTTGACTTTGATGATGCCAGTGGCTTAGAATCTTCTCCAGCCTCTTATCTCCTTCTGGTTTGGAAACTGAGACGAGTTCCGCTCTGGCGGACATGCTCAATCGAGTTTTGGTTGTACTGGACTTACAACTTCATTCTGTGGAATTGTCAACAGACCCTTTACTTGGCTTTCTACACCCTGACCAGCCTAATGTAGAGCCTGTCCTTCCTTATAGTGACTGTCTTTTCAATGTCCTGTTGGATGCTTGGGCTAAGCCTGAGACAGGGCTCCCTGTGGATCGCTCTGTTACTCGCAGGCATTGCCCTTCCCCGGACTATCCCTCCTGTCTCCCTAGACTTCCATCAAATCAGAGCTTTGTGATACAGGCTGCTTTACCCGCCCAAAATATTTATTCAATCTCTCCTCTCCCTACGGAACAAGAGGCCAGGAAATGTTACGCTTGTGGTTAGCGTATTCTCTCTTCTTCTAGCTCTGCCCTGCGATCTCCGAACACTTCTTGTATCCTCACTCGCTTCTCCCACGCCTTGTGGGACTCAGTGGGATGCATGCTCTTGCCCTCCCTTCCAGAGGAAGCCCGGAATGCTCTTGTTCCATTGGTTTCGAGATGGGCAACAAGCTTCCTCACTTAGCATCTGTTGTGGTATGGATACCACACCACCTATTCTGTTTGCCGGGCTATGGCCTCGTCCATAGCCCTACGTCGACGTCCATGGTTTCGTACTTCCGGCTTTTCGGAGGGTGTGCAAACTACTTTGACATGCCTTTTGATGGCGCGTCCCTTTTTGGTGCGCATGCTGACTCTGCTTTATGCCGGTTCAGAGATAGTCATGGTGGTGCGGAGTCTTAATCCCCCTTCCCATTTGGTGGGGGTATTTCATTACTTTTTCTTTGGGCATATCCGATTTTCTGTCCGACTACGTATTTCTGCTGCTTATGCACTGTCCTCCAATGTTGGGGGCTTCTTCCTCTTCATGGGATTTGTTCCCCTTATACTCTGTGCTCTCAGTTTTCGTCTAGAGCTTCAGTTTGGTTTATTACCCGTTTCTCAAGTTTCCATGGAGCGTTGGTAAAGTTTTTCACCTGTTTCTCAAGCCTCCAAGGGTTGGACAGTGACGGTGTGTGATTGTCTACATCAACTATGGGTTGCCCTTAGTCTCCACCAGCCTTTTTTGTTTCACCCTGACTTTCTTCCTTTTCTTCACGGTGGCCTCCCACCTGCTGTTTATTCTTCGTTTCACCTGTTACCGCCTGCTGGCACCCTTCCTCAGGTTTATTTTTTTTAAATCTGTTTCTCGGGACAGTGCCTCGATGATCGGTGGGTGCTTTTTATTCATTGTATGTGTTGCTGCGGCTGATCACGTTATGTATGCTCTTCCATTTGATTTTGAGCCTGCTCTCTATGGACTATTGTCCTTGGTCCCTTTGCATTCCCCCAATCTGAGGTTGCATTCCCTTTGGGGGCTGGCTCTTTACTGGTTCTATTCCATGTTCTTACGGTCTATAGCTTTCTACGCGCTACAGGCTTCTCGTAGTTATTCTTAGAGAGCAGTCCTCTCGTTGAGCATCTTGCCTCACCTATCATTTTCGGATCATCTGGTCCCTTTCTATCTTTTGGATCGGTTTCTCCTATTGGGCGTCTTTGGTGAGGTCAGTTCGCAGCTCTCCTCCAAGGATGGTATTATTTGGGTATCTGATTCTAAGATAAGGAATCTGCAGCTAGATGTCTCTATCAGATCGACAAGTTACTTACCTTCGGTAATGCCTTATCTGGTAGAGACGGGATATAGCCACAGATTACTTATTGACCCATTCATCCTCCCCGCTCTGCGAATCGAGGGCCCTGTTGTCTCCTAGATCCCCTTTTTGCATACTACTGCTGTTCGTCCATTCTGTACTTGTTGATACAAGATTTTTTCCTTTTCTGGCACACTGTTTCCAGAGACTGTTTCTCTAAGTGGCTCTGCATTGTTGGCGTGAAATAGTCACAAAAGAAACTGACATCAGCGCATCGGGAAGGGCTTATATGTACTCCGTTGACGTCACATTTGCGAGACGACTTCGCTGCTGAGTCGCTCGACACCCTCTACCATTGTACCGTCCTTTCATTAGAAGCATTTGCAAAGCCAATGGGTCTCGTCGATGTGAGATCTATTGGCTTTGGCAGTGTTTCTTAGCCATGTTGCAACATGGCTGAATTTAAAGAAAAAAATCTGTGTGACACAGCCAGCATTGACCGTTCATAGCGCTTTTTTTTTTTTTTTACTTTCAGCTATGCTGCACTGAAGCCAGTGTTGTTGTACGATATGGCTAAAAAGCATTTAAAAAGCCTGTGGATCTCGCATAGGCAAGATCTGTTTCCTTTGCCAGTGCTAGTTTCCTCCTGTAAATGGGTTCACTGTCATTTGGGGCTCTCAAGAGCGTGTGCTTAAGTTGTAAGCAAAATCTTAACTGCAATTTCCTTTCAAGAAAAAGTGACCCTGACCACATTATCAATTGAAAGGTTTTACAAGAGCACCATTGCTGTGCACTACATAGAACTATATGAGCATGGGTGCCTTGTACCAAGAGTGGGCAAGTGCTTAATTTGAGCAGAATGTGCCCACCAGACTCATTTTTGGGGACTGTCACTTATTTTTCCTCGTTAGACTTTGATCCAGGGCGAAAAAAACACAAGAGAGGGAACAGAGGGGAAAATGTACTGGAGTAAAACTGAGTCAGAAGGAAAGCGGGGTGAAAAGGAACCCAAAAGACCGATAAAAAGAGCAAGGATTGTCAGTGGCGGATGAAAGAGGCGTGAGGTGGAATCAATGCTACATTGCCTTGTTATATTGCTCCCTCTGACATTTGATAGCGCTGGCCGCAGGCTTCTTTCTGAACAAAACATTGGGCCCCTGGCTCCTACTCTTTTTACAAATTGTTGCATTTAACACAGCTGTAAAAGCACTATCTACAGAATACAACTAAAGCTGGAGCATGTAGAGTCACAGAGCAAAAGAAAGAAAAGCAGAGAGGCGGGGCGTACAACAGAATCATCTAGGGTCTTACTAGCACTAAAATGAGAGAGGCGGGATTCGGGACGGGTACTCCGACGTTGGCACCGCGTCGAAAAGAAAAGGGGCTAAACAAACCAAAGTACACACAGCTGAACAAGGTCCTCACCAACACCATGTTGCACCTGATTGAAGATGCAAAGCACCTGCTTTGTAAATAGAGAGCGATGGAGTAGGCCACGTTATATTTCCATTTCCCTTGTACTCTTCTGTGCTTCCACTACCAACTTTCTTTGAAGTCTACCATGACTGCTTTGCTTGTTGACAAGCGAAGTAATAATGTTTCGATAAGAGTAAATACGCCCACCATTTAACATTTCGCCGGGCTTTATTTCACTTTTGAATACAGTTCTTTAATAATTGCATAATATGTCTGGCAGGGTATTGCGGGAGTAGCTTAAGCAGTCCAGGTTTTTTGTTTAGAATTCTGGGACTAGTAATATTGTTTAACCTTTAATAAATGCAGGACTACAAAATGTGGCATACTGAAATTTGGAGCCCCTTTATTTCAGTCAGTAATGCATATTAGCTAAAATGTTATGCATACGCTACTGATGACATTTCCATGGACCTTCGGGCTTGTTTATCGAATAGTAGTTTGATGTTTCTGTCGGCTAGTGGCTCCTTAGTCTAAATTTTGGGTACTGGGCGCGGCCCACATTTCACTGCCGTAAAGGGTAATGGTATAAAAGTATAGCCAAGGCGTTGTATTTAGCTTGGGGCAGGAGTGCTCATCCCACCAAGCCCGCTCGTAACAGCCATGTTCCTGGAGGCACTTAATATTATTCCCATGTAGACGGATTGGGGGAGCGTGCTGTTGGTTTGTCTCCATCTCTTCAGTAAATAAATGCAAAGTTAAAGAAATATGGTACCGGACAGAAATTAACATCTGTTCAACCACAAACCGGCTTCTGGTTTAGGCGAACTCTTGTTAATGTACAATCGCTATAATTGATTATTCACCTTAAAACACACAATTGTGTCATTTCCATTTATAAGCACTTGTTCTGTACGTGCTGCTATGTGTGACCAGCTAGTGGCAGTCTGCAATCCGCATTCCTCTTTCCTGTAAACGCTCTCACTTGGAAGTCTGCGGAAAACAAAATAAACACTTGGGCCTCTTTAATATGCAGCTTGACATTTGACCTCTATCTTTGAAAGCACAGCTAATGTGACAAGATAAGAACAACATTTAAAGGCCTGTTTACGAAAAGTGAGCTAGTGGAAGAATACCGTAAACGTGATTTGGGCAACGGGAGGGACAAAGTGAAACTGGAGAGCCTAAAGCAAATAAGGCCAGGAAATAGAAATCCAGAAAATGTGACTTACAAACAAAGCCAATGGTAATCAGCGGGTGGAATGCATTCCTAGGTCACATTTTTTAAAGTCCCCAAGAAGTCTTTAGCAAACGCAGGAAACTGGGCTGTCTGGTAGGCTGCGACCTAAAAAGGGTTGCAGCCAATCATTGGCATGTTTGTAGAACTCTCCTGTTTGCCCCGAGAAACCTGTGTACATGCTTGCAGGCATGTTTTGTAATGCTACTCAGGACTACTCTGGCGTGCCAGAGCACATACTATGCCAGAGCACATACTATGACGAGCCTTGTCCCCCTGGATTGACTTGCTGTATTCCTCCTGTCTTTGATGGTTGTTGGTAGGACAAATGCCCATTTAGTTGCTCTGGGAGACTTTAGACTGCCAATTCTGCCATCTCCCAAAGCGATGTGTATAACCGATCATTAGGTGGTTGGCAGAGGTGTGTGGGGCAAGCTGCTTATTAGGAATAGTGGCAGATGCAGTATGCTTTTGTGTGATTGAGAGCTCTGACATTGGATGCGCTGAGAGGATCGCTTATTCAGTAACATTTTTCATCACCCAGGAGCTTTAATTTTATTAGATTGGACTGCAATAGCTAGCAAAAGCACGTAGAAATAACTGTTGACCACTCCCCTCCCCTTTGGTTTGCTTAACTGGCCCCATCGCTTTAGGGGGTCTCCGATTATTCTTCAAATCTTGGCGCAGTCCTTAATCACCAGAGAGGGTGGCAGAAGAGGTTAAACTTAGCCTCAAAAGTTTGAATACAGATATTGTAAAATGTGAAGTTCAAAAACCAAAGTACAGATTCAGTTCCTCTAGTTTGCTTCAAATAACTATTAACATTCCAGTTCAGTTATGATTGTCAAAGTGAAAGTAGAGACTAGCAAATGATCCATAATGTTTTTCTTAACATCTTTACGAATTCCTCTTTCAATTTTTAGCAGTTTTCTGAATCCAAGCAAGCAATGTCTCTGCATCGTTTGCTAGGAACACAAACTGTGAATTTTCTTCAGTAACACTTCAAGTTAAATGTATGTAGTGAAAAGTGTTTGCTTTAAATTGATCAGGGTATGCCTACAATTCCGATTGTTGGTAATTAGTTCTTTACCGATCAGGATCAATGAAAATCTGGAAATGCAAGTGTTTTGTTCTGGATTTTGTTTGGGCCTGTTTTTCTGTTGTCTCTTCCTCAGAATAAGATAACTTTTCTTATCATTTTAGGTGGTTAGTTGATCTTTGCTGTTTAGCTGTCCAAATTCTGGATGGACTGTTTCACTGTCTTAAAAATGTATGTAGGTGTTAGTTTAAAGCAGCTTTTTGACATTTTTACAGCGAAAATCGCTACTATAGTGTTCCTGAACATAATTTTAATGGTGTTTCATCTCAGATGGTTTTCCGACAATTCCAAACGGCAATCAAGTTGCTTATTGTTTGTGTATTGAGGACCATGTTTATCCATAGCACTGTGCGCATCCAAACCATGCTTCAGCTTTCTTAAAAGTCTCTGTAATACAGTATTTCTTAATCGTTTTTTGCATCTAAAAGCTCAAAGAGGTTTGTAGCAACCCACAAAGCAGTCCTAACTAAATCAAGCTGAATATTATTTAATACTGATACTGTTGGAGCTAAGCCTTTCTAGATGCCTCCACTTGTGTGGGGATGCAGCTATTGATTCAGATGCTGCTTTCCAGTTTGGCCCTCCTATAACAAGGGCACCTGGTTTCTTCCTCTCCAAATTTTTAGAAACACTGATTTTGTGAAGTGTGTACTGTTCTCCCTTCCCTCTGCCACGGTAGAAAAACATTCTTGAGACACAAGCTTTATTTTGAGTATCTGAAAGAGACAATTTGTTATAGATTCCTTACCTTAGAATTACCCCCAGGCGTCCAACAGGATCTGGAGAATTTTTCGTCCGCAGTACCCCTGCGTGTTGAAAGGTGGCGTTGGTCGGCTCCGCGTTCGTCATTGGCGTCGTGGTCGCCCGGATGACGTTGCGGTAGCTACTTAGACGCCGCCCTCGCGCGCTGACGTCCGTTCTTTCTTTTTCCGCGCCAGCCAGCGCAGATCCGGAAAGAGCGGTACCTCCAGTCACTTTTTGACTGATCTTTTGCGACTTTTGTCAACATCTTTTTTGAGTCTTCGACTCCTGGTGCACTTAGGGATGCCCGGTTTCAAGGCTTGTGGGTCCTGCCGAAAGCTGGTGACTGATCCGCATCGCGTGTGCCTGTATATGCCGCGAGCGCGACCACGACCCCAAGTTGCCGTTCGAGGTCCCGGTCGCGTGGGAGGTCCAAGGACCGGTTGCGGAGCCACCATCACCAGTCCTCCATCACCAGTCCTCTCTCAAGTCTTCGCACTCCTCAGGTAAGTCGAAGCACAAGAAGAAGTCGAAGAAGCATTGTCGCTCTTCGATTTCTCCCCGTCCGTCGGCTGACGCGACAAAGGATGCGGGCGGTGCCCATCCCGCGGCTCCGCGTGCTGAGCCCGCTGGGTCGACTCAGAGTTTCCCTCCCTTCCCGGGACCCGGAGCGACCACTGCCCAGCTTCAGAGTTTCTACGAAACGATGCATGCCATCTTTGGGCAGCCCGACTCAACCGGCGCGCCTTCGGACTCGGCTGGGGGCCCTGGGCCTTCGACGCCGGAGGCTTCGGCCCCGGGCACCACAGGGCCCCCTTGGATCCAAGCCTGGATCCGGATCAGTGGCGGTCGACCTCATAACACCTCCACCGGCGTCGATTCAACCGGCACCACACCCGCTGCCGACGCCGGTTGTGTCCCCAGCCGGCGTCGACCCCGGCCTCCATCCCGGCCTCCATCCCGACGTGGGCACGGAGTCGGACCGACGCCGGATCCGGCGCCAATGGGTACTTTTGTACCCCTGTTACACCCTGGTTCTTTTAGGCCAGATTGGCAACCAGAGGAGGGTGAGGAGGACTGGGAGGGGTTTGGAAACCCTTTAACTGACCAGTTAGAGTATGATCCGGTCTGGAGAGAGGAGTTGGGGGATGCCAGTGGTCTGGACACCTCCCCAGACCTTGGCATGTTGTCTCCTCCTACCGTGGCTATGGAGGAGGGAGCTTCTTACCCAGTGGTGTTGCGTAGGGCGGCCGAGGCTCTCAACCTCGAGCTACCTACGGTGGCGTTCAGGACTAACCTCCTGACGGAGGTGCTTCAAACGGCAGCGAGCTCTTTGGAGCCCCTGCTGCCGTTTAATGAGGCCCTCACTATCATCCTTTTGGGCACCTGGTCCAGGCCCAGGGGCTCCTGTGGATAGGATGACGCCACCGCCTGGTCCTGGGTGACCCCACTTTCCTCTCCCAACACCCTACCCCTGCGAGCTTGGTGGTCCAAACCTCTACGTCCAAAGGCGCATTCCCTAAGATACCACCTGATAGGGAATCCAAGAAGCTGGACCATCTTGGGAAGAAGATGTTTTCTTCCTCCAGCTTGGGACTGCGGTCGGTGAACACTGCATGTCTATTGGGCCTTTACACCCACTCCGTGTGGGATACGGTAGCGCAGGTGCTGCCGCAGTGCCCGGAGGAGGCCCGGGCTGTGCTCTCCCGTGCAGTCGCCGAGGGGAGAGACGCAGCCAAGTTCACCATCAGATGTGGACTGGATACCGCCGACTCGCTAGGTAGGACGATTTCGAAGTCGGTAGCCCTTCGACGCTACGCCTTGCTGAGGTCAGACCGGTTTTTCCGGGGATGTCCAAGCTACCCTTATGGACATGCCTTTTGATGGCCGTCGCCTGTTAGGCAACAAAGCAGACAACGCGCTAGAGAGCTTCAAGGACTCTCGGGCTACGGCCAAGTCCTTGGGCCTCTACACCACCCGCCCTGCGCAGTCTGCTTTTTGCCCCTTTCGTGGGTACGGAAGGGGTGCCCCACCACGTTCCGCCCAGAGCCACAGGCCGGCGCAAGCTGTTCAGCCCGTGCGCGGCCAGGGACGTGGGACCCACCGCCGTGGGTCTGGGGGCCAGCGAGCGGGCCAGTCCACCACCGGCCCCTCTGCAGCAGCCTCCAAACCGTCCTAGTCCGACCTTTCAGGGCCACCAATCGCCAGTGGGCGTCAGGATTCGCCATCACCTCCCCCACTGGTGCGCCATCACATCGGACAGGTGGGTTTTGCAGATAGTCCGAAGGGGCTACTCCCTCCCCTTCGAGACTACCCCTCTATATATGCCAACTAGGCACCATCGCATGTCGGAGGATCATCTGGCCCTTCTACAACAGGAAGTTTCGGCTCTCTTGGCCTAGGGAGCCATCGAGCGAGTTCCTGCCCCAGAAGTAGGTCGTTGTTGCTATTCCCACTACTTTCTGGTACCCAAGAAGGACAAAAGCCTGCGTCCTATCTTGGATCTCAGGAACGTCAACCGCTTCCTCCAGAAGGAGAAGTTCAAAATGTTGACACTAGCTCAGGTCCTGTCTGCCCTGGAGACTGGATGGTAGTGTTGGACTTGCAGGACGCTTACTTTCACATTCCCGTCCTGCCGGCCCACCGGCGTTACCTGCGGTTCACGGTAGGCCACGAGCATTTTCAGTTTTCCGTGCTCCCCTTTGGCCTTACCAGCGCCCCTCGGGTGTTCACGAAAGTGATGGCGGTGGTCGCAGCTCATCTGCTCAGATCAGGGATTCCAATCTTCCCCTATCTCGACGACTGGCTGTTGAAGGTGGGCTCGCCCCAGGCGGTCGTCTCCCACCTCCAGACTACAGCGGATCTCCTGCACTCGCTGGGGTTCACCATAAACGTGCCAAAGTCACACCTGATTCCCTCTCAGATACTCCTTTTCATCGGAGCGGTTCTGGACACGAAGCAGTTTCGGGCTTATCCTCCCGAGCAGCGAGTCCGGGATATTCGGGCTATGATTCCGATCTTTCAGCCTATATCCCAGGTTTCGGTCAGAATGACCCTGAGGCTGCTGGGCCTCATGGCCTCCTGCATCCTGCTGGTGGATCATGCCAGGTGGCATATGCGGGCTCTGCAGTGGGACCTGAAGTTCCAGTGGGCACAGCATCTGGGCAATCTGTCCGGTTGCGTTCAGATCTCGGAGGGCACTGCACGTCCATTGCAGTGGTGGCTAACGAACCAGGATTGGGTCAACGGCAGATCCCTCTCCCTTCCCCAACCTGAGTACACAGTGGTGACGGATGCATCACTTCTAGGGTGGGGTGGCCACATGGGCGAGGCGGAGATCAGGGGCCTCTGGTCTCCGGCGGAGTCCGAGCTCCACATCAACCTGCTGGAGCTCCGAGCGATTAGTCTTGCACTCCAAGCATTCCTTCCCTCTGTCCGGGGAAGAGTAGTGCAGGTGTTCACGGACAACACCACCGACATGTGGTACTGCAACAATCAGGGCGGGGTGGGGTCGTGGACCCTATGTCAGGAGGCCCTCCGCCTCTGGAAATGGCTGATACTCCAGGGCATATCCCTGGTGGTTCAACACCTGGCAGGTTCACTGAGCGCTAGTGCGAACGAACTCAGCCGCAGGTGCATGATGGATCACGAATGGCAGCTTCACTCGGAGGTGGCACAAGGTCTCTTTCAGCAGTGGGGAGAGCCTTGGTTAGATGTATTCGCCACCGAAGAGAACGCGCGATGTCAGCAATTCTGCGCGTTGGAATTTCCAAGGCGGCACTTGCTAGGCGACGCTTTTCGTCGCGAGTGGAGTTTCGGTCTTCTATACGCCTTTCCGCCTATACCACTTCTGCCCAGAGTGCTGAAGAAGATCAAGCGCGACCGGGCCCAAGTCATCCTTGTGGCTCCGGATTGGGCACGAAGAGTCTGGTATCCCGAGCTGTTACACATTGCCATTGATCCGACTGCCTCTTCGGGAGGATCTTCTGTCGCAGCAGCAGGGGACGGTCCTCCACCCGAACCTGTCCAGCCTCCACCTCCTTGCGTGGAGCTTGAGCGGCAACAGTTGACAGCCTTTGACCTTCCTCCCGAAGTCTGTGATGTTATCTTGGCAGCCAGGCGTCCCTCCACTAAGACTGTATACGCCTGCAGATGGAACAAATTTGTGGCATGGTGCACAGCAAAGGCTGTGGATCCCCTTTCTGCTCCTCTTTCTGAGGTTCTCTTGTTCCTCCTGTCTTTGGCCCAGCAGGGCTCTGCTCTGGGCCCTCTGAAGGGCTACCTCTTGGCCATTTCAGCCTTTCTTAGGCTTCCTGATCAACCTTCTCTTTTCAAGTCCCCTGTTGTAAATCGCTTCCTTAAGGGCATTACTCATCTTTTTCCTCCTGTCCCCTTCGTAATGCCTCAGTGGGACTTGAACGTGGTTCTTACTTACCTTATGTGCACTCCCTTTGAGCCGCTTCATAACTGTCCTCTCAGACTTCTTACTTTAAAGACTTCCTTCCTGGTTGCAATCACCTCTGCTCGCAGGGTGAGTGAGCTCCAAGCTCTTTCTTCTAAGCCTCCTTTTCTGGCTGTTCATCCGTACAAGGTCGTCCTCAGAACCAGACCTTCCTTCTGTCCCAAGGTGGTTACTTCTTTCCACATTGGTCAAACCATCACTTTGCCCACCTTCTTTGCGCCTTCGCATCCTTCTAAGGAGAAAGAGAGGCTCCACCGTCTGGATCCAAAACATGCTCTTTCCTTTTATTTGGATCGCACCAAGCAATCCTGGGTGGATGACCAGCTTTGTTGGCTACGTGGGCGCCAAAAAAGGTCGGGCCGTGCACAAATGGACCATCTCTAGGTGGGTCGTTTTGTGCATTAAAGCTTGCTACTCTTTGGCAAAGAAGGAGCCTCCAGTGGGACTGCGCGCCCATACCACCAGGGCGATGGCAGCTACCACTGCTTTGGGACGGTGAGTCCCCCTCAATGACATCTGTCAGGCAGCTACGTGGGCGTCTCTGCACACGTTCACAAAACACTACTGCCTAGACAGCCAAGTCCAGAGAGAGACGGCTTCTTTGGCCGTTCTGTTCTCCAGGACTTTCTGGTGTGAACTTGGTTCGCAGACCCACCTCTGGGGTTGGTATTGCTGGGGTATCTATTCTAAGGTAAGGAATCTATAACTAATCTGTCTCTTACAGATATATCATTACTGAAGGTAAGTAACTTGTTCTTTGGGAGGGTTTCAGTGGGGTATTTCTATTGGGGTGCACCGACTTTGACATTGTTGGATCACTAAATATATATAAAGTCCTTAGAACTATCCTGAAGAGCAGAGAAACAAGGCTTGATGTTATTGGATCTGTGCTTTGACACTTCAGGTGTGCAAATAGCACTAGTGCTGCTGACCTTACTTAGATTGTCAGTATTACTGAAATGTTCTTGCCTTGGGTCATGTGCATGGCTATTTCTTTCTGTGGTAATACTTCTGAAACCTCTATACTGACTTGTTTACTCAGTCTCCAAACTCCTTATACTCATTTAATCTCTGCACCAGGACTTAAAAAGTTAACATAATTTTCTAGATGTGCAATGTCTGTGGGTGTATAACTTTCCCAACGTTGTTCTTATGTGAGCTCCTTTTGTGCCAATAAAGTAGTTTGCTTGCTACTTCCCAGAAATGATAGGTGAAGAGGAGCAGGAGGTAGTTTCAAAGCCTACACCTGCTTCATACTAGTGCTGTTTTCATTAGATAGCTGTCCTTTTCTTAAACCTTCTATTGTGTGGCGGAGTAGTTCTTAGAGCCCCTCCTAACTTCAAAATGCTCTTCATAGCCAACTCGTCTTGTTGGTATCTCTATTTACTATAATCTCCCATGCATGTCTAAGCGAGTCTTTGTAGTTTTTGCAGTTACCATCAGGCACGCCTCTGCCCTCAAACTCCATAAGGTTATGTTATGTCAATTAGTAGAATGCAGATAATCACCCATGAGGGTATCCAGGTGCTGAGTAGGGCAGTTTTAAATAACCTCAAATTAAAAGGCAGTCGAACAATGAGAATCTAGATATCTATCTATTCCCTTTATGTAAGACTGGGCTGCTGATGTTGATTACCTCTTCTTTACAACATCTCATTGTTGGTTGGCAGATCACAGTGGTTTGTAGAATCAATATAGAATGTAATGAGCGGGCCAGCGATGGGTGTAAGTAAATAGACAGTGTTAATAGTGGCTAGGACCTCACCTCCCTCCCTCGCCACTTAATTTATCCCCATCCAAACTTTCATTTACTCTTGGATGTTTGGAGTCCCCAGCCTCCTTTTCTCCTAGCTTCAGAGCTGGGAGCCATGCTCTATTTTGACTCCACATCTATAGTCTGTTCCACTCCATTTTGGGCCCCTTTTTTTTAAATTTTAAACGGCATAGTGAGTTTCCACCAATATTAACCGATGGCAGTACCATTATTAAACATCATAAAACGTTTGTGAACCCGGTAGTGAATAATGGCGCCGAAGTTAAGCAAAAGAACTAGTTTGATTCCTTATAGATTCACTATTAGATTGGTAAAATAGATATTATAGGACAGTCTTTTAAGGCCAAAAGCTTGTAGTTGTATAGAAAAACAAAATCAGAAGTTATTTTGGTTATTCTTCCCATTGAGGTGCTCGTGTATAAATGTGCTAATTTGTTCTTCCTCTTACTTCTAAGCCTTCAATTACTGAATTCTACAATACTACTTCTGATAGTGTCGTTCCTGTCACAGATTGCGCTTACATCCTATATTTAATTGGTTGTTTAAATGTATTGAATGTGAATTTATTAGCTTGTTACTAGACTAGAACTGCATGAAAACTGGATGTTTAAGAATTTGGCAGGAAATGCCTTTTAGGCAGAAAATATTGTTTTTATGTTATTTATATAGTGGTAAAACCCCCCCTGGTTGCCAATCTCTTGCTGCTTCTGGCTGGAAATCAGTCAAGTGAGCTTCCGATTCAAAAGCAGTAGTTCCAACTACTCGCAGAGGAGAGGCTTTTTCTTTTTTTTAAAGCCAGTAAGATGTCTAAGACTCTTATGCTAGGTATTTAGTCTTTTCTCCTAAAGGCAGCCGTTCTCTTGGTGGAAATCCTGTCACTGCTCATTTGCTGTTTTCTTTCAAAATGCAGTGATTTGCTTTCACAAATTTGGTCTTACTTCCTTCAAACTGGAAACCTCTGCAGATCACTGGGCTTTAAGGTATGCATTCTTGGAGATTTCCCTAAGGCACCTTCCATTTGTTTTACGGTTTCTTCTCCACAAGTTTGGCTGGGTAGAGGAGGAGTGATACAATAAGGCTCTTATTAGGCTCTCCCCTTCAGCATAATATTGACTTTTAGTAAAGATTAGTGAGAATGTTGTATTCACTCCTGCAGTAATAAGCAGCTGTTACTCATTTAATAATGATTTTGGTATTTTAATTAAGGTGTTCTGTAGATTGCATTAGTGCTGACCTCTTTAAGGTTGCACCAAGCAACCTAACAAAGATTTTTCCATCTAAATGGTGTTCCCTTATCTGACAGACCAAAAAGGAAGGGAAGAGTCTTTGAACGCAGATGGAGGAGATCCTGGCTCACCGAACAATAAGTTGTCCATCAAATCCAACTTAGAGCTTAATGAAGGTCAGTTAGAACAACTTATCTGTGTTATATAGGCAGAGTACTGGCAATGTCAAATTGTATTTGTTTATCCCTGTATAGTGCTATAATTCACAGGTAACTAACCGTTTTCCTGTAAGAGTTACAAGTAGAACAAGCTCAAACAAATTGCAGATCTATTCAGACTAGTTGGCCGATCTTCCCAACTTTGGATGATATTCATGGTTAAGAGTCGGTCTCTTAAGAAGTTTGAACCAGCTAGTTTTTTCAGATTCTTTAATTTAATTATACAGGCCACTGCATATCAGTAGATTTATGGAAATGAGCATAGATGGAGGAAGATGATAGTTACTTGGCTGACACGATCAGGGAAGAAGCAACACTTTATTTCTCCAAGGGACATGTCAAAATGGTACTATACAAAATATTTGTGCAAATATTTTGTGGTTAACTGTAGGAGAGAAGGAAAACAGTTTAAAAGAAGGAAAAATTGATTGTTTTCCAGATTTGTTTTCTTTTTTAAAAGGAAGGCTGGAGTCGGGCAGATGTGAATTTACCTCCCTTTAGGTTTTTGCTCCAATCCCTACAATGTTAATATTTTATACATGTTTGATTTCACAATGACTTTGGAGTTACATTGATTGGAGAAAGGTGACTTGGTAAATTGCAGAGTATAATATACTGCCTGTATTTTGTGCTGTGCACCATATTGATCCCATCGTGCTCCAACTTCACATCAGCATTACATTGTTTAATGGAGAGTGGATGTGGACAGGTAATACAGTGTGTGACATAACTCTCTCTGCTTATTGATTACGTGCCAGGTGCTATGTAATTCGCATAGTACACAGAGTACCCTGTTCCTCGACATACTGCTCTACTTTTAGTAAACCTGCTTGACCTGGCTAGCCTTCTCTGTGGGGTGTGTAACAAGAATTCCTAACATTTCTTATTTCTTATTATTTATTTAGCCGAACCTGATACACTGATATATTGACACAACATTATTAACAATAACAGTACAGATTAAACATTTAAAACCAAATTTTTTATCAACTTCAAGTTAATCCACTTTCCCTCTCACATGTATAATAAGCAACTGTTCCATATCACTCGACGTGCTGCCTTAGCTTCTTGCCACTGCCTTGGTCCTTACACACCAAGCAGCATGAAAGAATTTGGAAACTGCAATTACTATGATCAAGGTTGCATGCTACGCAATGGTTTTAACCATTTTGACCTAGGCCTGATATAAGATTTGCAGAAAATTAAAGGATGGCCCTCGGTCTCTTCTCCTGTAACATACAGGTTGGGCATACAATTTACCTTCATCCAGAGCTGGCCGCCTAGATGTAAGAGGCAATTGGCAAGGTCCAGAGTCTGAACTTTATGTAAAGCAACCTCGCTGCAGGGGTGCTGTATCTGGTGTAAATAATCCTCAAATTTATAATTCAATTTAGACAAACGAAATGTGTTAGTCAGCCTACCCAGGGAGCTCACTGGATGTTGCTTGGTCGTGAAATAACGCCAATGCCAGAATCCACATCTGTCCTTTAATTTTACAAGCCATGGTCTAGAAGTGATTTTTTTTTTTTAAACATATGACAACCACAGTATTTTGTTTGTTTTGTGCCTTCCAACCACTTTGTGTAACCCCTCCCTATAAGGAGCTAAATCCTTACTTGTCCACACCCTGAGCCAATATATGATTGCACTCAGTTTCACGTGCGCAGCTATAGATTCCATCACCAAATTGAGTCTTAAAGGAAGCATAGGGGTACTCTGGCACATAGACCACACTGACCTTATGAAGACATTTTCAGCTTTCTCTGAACATGAAGCATTGAGTGCCGCCATAGTTCAGATACTTAAGCCCTGCTAACTGCTTGCGCTCTGTATATCTTGAGAGCTGGCGCTGCAGGCTTATATAAGGATTGCCTCAAGAATTGGAGATGGGCAATCCTCCGTTTTAGGATAGCAGTGCTTCCCCCCCCCCCCCTCCCCCCCAAAGACGGATAGCAGTGCTTTTTAATAGTTACGTGAATCTGATATCCTTATCCCCAGGTAATCGACCTCCCTCACTCTTTCTAGATAGCTTCCTGCTAGAGATACCTTTACCCTGGATTTCTTGTGTGGTTTAAACGCCATTAGCTTGGTCTTACAGGTGATTATCTTCAACCTATGAGCAGAACAAAATACTTCAAATTTACTCTTTGACATTAGCAGGGAATGATCTGCAAAACACAAGGCCAGAATTTCTCCTGCCAACTTGGGGGCATCATTGGTGCAGCTGAAGAGGAAATCTAAGCAACCATTAATTAAGAGAAGGACAGAGTTGAGGCCAGAATCCAGCCCTGACGGACCCCCCCCCCCCTCCACCCCCCTCTGCCTCTTGACTTTTTGTTAATTCTCCATTGCGCCCCTGCGCAAAGTTGGTGGTATGTAATGGATTTAGCAGCGGTACCACCCAAAGTTGTTCCCTGGGTACTATGTCGAGTGTTGCACGAAGATCAACAAAGGCTACATAGAGACTTCCTCCATCAAGATCCACCATGCTTGTGCCCGTTCTGAGCCCTGTCGGAAGATGGCTACATAGTCTGCAATCCAAGTAGTTATCTTGTCTGAAATATGCCTGCAGAAAATCTTCTGCATGCTTTCTATTAAACTAATTAGGTGATAGTTACTTGGTACCCTACGTGAACCCTTTTGGAAATCGCCACTATGTTTGCACCTTCCCACATATCTGGATTGGGGGCAGCAGCCGCTATAGCATTAGTCTGTATAGGGGATCTAAATGGCCATTTTAGATAAAAAAAAATAAAAAAAATCGGCTGGAATTTTATCCAAGCCGTCGGGCCTTGCCAAGCTTTTGGGCCTCTATCGCTCCTTCAGTATCTGATAATGAAACCTTTAATGCTGTATCCACTCTCAAGAAATCACTTCCCTAAGTACTATCAATTGCCTGTGAAGAACTAGGATTTTCAAATGGATCACATTATAAAGATTAAAAGTGGTTAACCCATTTGCTGCTCGTTTTCTTTTGCTGCCTGTAAGAGACCCTCCCACTGCATCATTTCCCAATCCAGACTTGCTCCTAATAGAGTATTTGATTTTTTTGTATGCCCTCTTCTTTTATTCGATCTCTATTCCCATTTTTGATTGCAGCTAAGAGGTCCAGCTTCCCAGCTCGGCAATCTGTTTTGTACCATTCGTCTCCCACTTTAACGGAAGCCTTCCTATAGTTTTTCATGAAAAATTCCTTTATCTCATCAAAGACAACAGTATGAGCAAGCAGTGGGATAGTAGGGTTATCTATTTTGGAAGTCATTAATTCTAATGCATTAGCAGTTGCGTCATAGATGGATTTCATACCTAATGCATGGCTAATAACATTCGCACGCCTAAGATTTCTGAGTTTGTTGAAAATAACCACGGGGCACTTTCAAGTCCCACCTTCCTTGCAATATCGGGGATTAAGGGCTTTCTTAAAGATAATACCAGAGGATTGTGGTCACTCTTGTATCTTTCAATCATCAGCATGTCACATATTTCACCCCGCAGGCAGACATCAAGCAGTTTGTAATCAATATTGCTAAGACCCTCTTCTGAAAGTAGGGGTAACCATACTATTCGAAGAAGAATGGGCATTACAAGCACGAACACTGTAGGACAATGACATTTCTATTCACTGTAATGCTGCATTAGAGGGGTTGCATAGTGGTTTCACCACTAAATCAGGGATTCCCCAGTATTCGTTCTCCGCCTTTGCTACAACACTAATATAAATTGGAGCGTTCAAATGAGGTGTTAAAATGTCACCCTATAACTAAGGTTTCTTTCTCATCACACCCACCTAAAAAAATTGCTAGTTTGGCTCCGTGAATGCGAATCTCCAGAATGGCTGATGCTTATATTATAGACCTTGACCAGCAGGATGACCTTCCCCCTAAATGTCGTAATCTGTATAATTAGTAGATCTCTTGAATGGATGTAGATTTGTTTGATACTAAAGGCTTGTTAAGTTTTGACCCATGTGCATAGGCTGCTTGATGAACGCCCTGCACGTGAATTCACAGCTGTAACTTGGAAATTGCAGACGACTAACCTATGTACCACCTCAAGCACCCACGTTACCTGCAGTGTACAAATATCAAGGATATTTATTGAGAAGCACCTGTCAGTCTTGGTCATCTTGGGTATCAACCCACTGACATTCCAAGTGGCAATCAGTGTGTCCTCATGTTTCACGAATTCCGACCCCAGTGGGTAAGTTCCTCCTCCATGAGTAGTAGTGGGTCTGCGTTCATAGAGGGTTCCATGGTCAATGTTATGCCCCCACTTTGTGGGATTGCCTCCGTCATGGTGCTCTAGTTCGGAACCCTACCAGCCCCCCTTCCTTGCCCGGAGGGACAATATCACATGGTGCAACAACAATTGGCATTGAGCAGTCGGGGTCAGACAGCCATCTCCAGCCATAGGTTTGGAGAAAAATGGGTCATAGGATTTGTCCCCGCCCTCTCCCCCCCCCACCCCCCCCCATTGTTAATTGTTGTTGTCATTCAGATTGGTTAACTCAGTGAACCGATTGCTAGTGGGCACTGGAACCTTGGCGGGCAAAAGTAATCTCTGTGGCCTATATAAAAATATTACCTCTGGGACTTTTTCTAGTTTCTGGGCAAAGTCGAGCTGGACAGAATGGACTCATTAGATCTTCCACTGCAGAGGGGTTCCTAAAATTAACAATGACCTAGTCGCCCTCAAACTCTTTTGCCTGAGTGCGCACCCAATCCACTCTACATACAAATAAGATTTCTTTGAACAAGCAGCCCTTGGGTTTAGTGTTCTTGTGTTGCCAGTGAGTCACCTTATTCATTAATTGCTCCATTGTCTCTACAGCTCGATCTCCAAGTTGTGGGACATCGGCTAGTACCACAACAAAAGGGCAGGCAACTGAGAACAGGCTGTATGCAGAAAGAATTTATCTTCCCCTCCAAAGGTCGGCCTACTAATGGCGAAGCTATCTGCAGACTGGAGCGGGTCATTTTTCTCCTTTACTTGGAACCTTTCTGTCTTATGTGCTGATATCTGGAAAGTCTGCGTTGTCACTACATTTACTTGCTTGATAGGCAGGTTAACTGTAGAATCTGTTTTGACCAGCAAGGACTTCTCGACTGACTCCAAGCGGGTGACTAGCAGACAGAGAATTCTCCAAAATGCGAGAATCTACTGCTTAGTAAATTGATGACCTCAATATTCGAACTTGCCAGCTGGGAATTCGGCTCTTTCAGGTCTGCAGGCATTTTGCCCTTCCTGCCAACTCTCATATACCCCTTGTTGCCTCTATTCCGTTTTATTGGGGGCCGCTTGTCAGTTTGAGAAAAGGGAGCTGGCATTCAGACATTAGTCTGGGATGTGATGATACTAAATTCAACCAAACGGTACCCTATTAGAGGCAGAACCTTGGGCAATTGCCAGTACAGCTGAAGACCTGGTCGATGGAGGCAAAGCGGTTGATGAATCTGTCGAGAGGGAGCGCTGTTTCTCTGCTAATTCAGTTTTCTTTGTCAATAGCCCCCTCTACTTGCTCGGAAAAAAGAAAAAGCCTCCAAGGTTGGAGGTTTAGCTGGAGCAGGTTTAATACACAGCCTTGTGTCTCCCCATTTCGAGCAATGCTATGGGAACAGTACCTTTTAAATGCAGGGCTGTGGGCGGGGGGCGGGGTTGTGGGGGGGGGGGCATTCCAACCTCCTCCATGCAATTTTTGGCAAAGACGGCTATAGCCATATAGCTCAGTGGCATTGGCCCCTCCTGTCTGACCACGAGCAAATCGACAGCAGGGCATTGTGGGGCTTGGAGTCCCCTGCAATCATTGTCCCGCACAGCAAGAGGCCTATACGCGCTTTATAGCCAGTTAGTATTAGCCCCTCCTCTCTGGCCTCGAGCTAGCCAACAGGGCATTGTGGGGCTTGGAGTCCCCTGCAATCAGTGCAAAATTAATAACTAGAAGCTTTGTCAATGTTTATTTCGTTTGCACTGGGTATGTATTGTGGTTCGGCTTGGCAAGATGATTAATCACTGGTTGTTTACATGCGCTCGCTTCCAATAGATATTGTTCGTTTTCACTGCCATTTTCATCAAGCAAAGGGCAGCGCTGTTTTCTTTCCAAATGGTACGAATTCAGTGTTGAACAGCTTTATGAACTCTTTATTGCAGCTCTGCTCTCTGGCTGCTTATAGAGCTTCTGCAGCACCAACAACAACCACCAACAGGAAGATCTGGAGGGTAACTACAGAATGACCTGCTCTGCACTGTTAGATGCTGCAGACTGCATCTGAGGTACTGAGCCACCTTTTACCGGTATTGCACAATTTGTTAGGGCTCCATGAACAGACCTCACCACTTCATGACCGTATAGCTGCTGAGTGCCAGTTGAGTGAAGATTGCAAGATGGCGGAGAGGGTTGAGAGCAGGCAGCTCAACTACTGCCCCAAGCACCCTTTCCTGCCACCCCCCTCCTGTCGCGATCACAAGCAGCTGTCACCTCCTTGCCTCCCCTCTCAAACTCCCGCTATAACCAGATGCAGAAACCATGTGCTCTTATTCTGCTCCATCTTGAGCTTCTTTGGCTCTGGAATTATGCTCTAATCGGGAATATCATGCCTAATATGTCCTTGTGACTTTCAGAGCAGCAAAATCTTTGGCTTCTTACTCACTCTTTGGATTTTCCCCTTTTCCTTGGAGTAAGATTTTGGTACTGGAGTGATGATTATGATAGAAAGGAATAAAGGAGTAAGCAAGCACATAGTCCTGAACCAATCCAAACACTGGAATGAGTGGAGGGATGCTATTGTATTGTATGAGTATGTCTAAATAAGTAATTACACCTGGCATGGTCCTGAAGTGCTTTTTCACATGGGTACCATGCTACTCTTTGGGAGGCAATGTTTGTGATTAGTGTGTAAATTGTAGTTAGTCATGCTGTTTCCATGACATTTATTTTGAAAAATTGTTCTTGAGCAGACCATTGCGCAATTGTTCAGATTCTGTTTGTGAGGCTAGTTTTATGTACTTCGCTTAATGTGATGCATGACACTATTGGCAACATTATCATGCATATGGATGTTAGATTGTCTAGCAGTTTGTGTCATGCTGTACGTGCACAAGTTGTTCAGTGTTGTTGGGGTTTTTCAGAGTATCTCCTAAGCTTCACCTGCTTCTTTTCGGTGTGTGTAAAGCAGAATATTTTATAAGTAGACTTTTTTGTGACCAGGGAAGAATTGGGCTATTCATGAAGAACCGCTTTCTACACTTTTTGATACACAATCTTGTCTTCCCTACCATTGTCAGTGTAGATGCTGAATGACATCTAAACCTCCTCGCGACATTAAATACGGGTTTGGGGGGAAGTTAGGATGCAGGATCAGATTATGTACCTCAAGTGCAAATTTTATGTTTGTGAATTACACATTCACATTTCACTCATTTACAGTGGCAGTGCATTTTATATATTTACAATATAAGGCTTAAGAAGATTGTCATGTTCCCAGAATCACACAAAAGCTGGGGTTAAAACCCTGGTTCCAAAGTTGGCAGTTCACCACGAAACCAAAATTTCCCCTTTTTCCCTTCACTTAGGTGTCTCATTTCATGGTCACTCAACACTACTTTGGCATCACTTCAATTCATGCTGAGCCAAAACGCAACACCTCTCCTCTCTCCACATTCAGCATAATTCTGGGTGTGCTGGAACACACTGTCCATTTCTTCCTTCTTCGCTCCAAGATATACAGTAATAGAATTAATCTATTTCTTTTGTTCTACAAGTAGTACCAGAATAGCCCTTCTGTTCTTAATTTATATAATTCATAGAATGCCAGATTGCGCCCCTTTTTATCATTTCACTCTGGCGCGAGCACAGTAAGATGACACCCTTATTCTCCTTGGTATAACGGATGTCCGATGACCGCACAGGTGGACTTATCCGTTGCCAGGTTTTTCTGGATACAAGTGTGTTAATGAGTTCCATCTAGTTTATTTTAATCTAAAATTCTTACTTAGGTAGTCTTTCATGAGTAAAGTCAGTCTGGGACTAGGTCATGACCCATTTCATCCTCAAAGATCGCCAGTAAGTGCTTTTGTAACCAGTCAACCCAGTGCATTCATACTTTATTTAGACACGTTAGTAGTCTCATCTCTAGTACCATAAAAAGATAAGGGGAGAGATTTTTGGAATTGTACTGGATGAGTTCTAGTTAGGATATGTATCAGCTTTTTTTTAAAATTTATCTTCTTGAAGGACAAGAGTATTATGCCAGTTTCTGTTGAATGGGAAGTTTGTTCCAGATGGTTGGGGCATTGCAGGAGAAGGCTTGAATATATAGATATAGGTTTTTGCCATCGTTGAATCTCTATTTTCATCTGGTTTGTGCTGCCTGTGAGGCTATTCAAAGTTAAAAGTTTGTTGCTAGGTTTGAAAGATTGTATATCCTTGTAAATAAGCCATTTGAACGTAGTGCTCTCACGTGAAGGTCCTTCAGGGTCAAAATAAACTGGTCATACTTGAAATGGCAATATAGGTGACTGCTTATATGCAGACCATTTTGGGAGGTGGGTGGGATTGACTATGCCTATGAGCATGATGGTGCCTCCATTAATATGTGACAAGTTGAAAGCATAGACTGTGTAATGTGAGTAGTCTATGATTTGTTTGAATGGGGGATTTGGTCTTTCTGTAAGACACTTATCTTTTTTCAATCAGTCTAGGCCTAATTCATGTGCTCTTGAGATTAAAACAGGAATTGATGTAAAACCCCAGCAACCTGACATTGATGGAGAGGAAATGGGTAAAGCCAGCTATTCACTCATTATTAAAATAGTGTTTGGTTTTGGGTTGAAACTTATTGGCTGTTATAAAGATTACCTTAGTTTAGATTGTATTACGTATCTGAAAGAGACACGTTAGTGATAGATTCCTTACCTTAGAATATCCCCAGGCGTCAGACTGGATCCGGAAAGTTTTTCGTCAGCACCACCCCTGCGCGTCGGTAGGTGGCGTCGTGCGGCTCCGCATTCGTCGCTGGCGTCGTAAGCGGCGAGATGACGTCACGGAGACTACTTGGGCGCCACCAATACGCGCTGACGTCAGTTCTTTCTTTTTCTGCGCCAGCAAGCACAGATCCGGTTAGAGCACGTACCTTAGTCACTTTTTGACTAGTTGTTTTTGGGACTTTTGTCTCTACTTTTCTAATTCTGACTCCTGGTGCCACGTAGGGATG
Source organism: Calotriton arnoldi (assembly GCA_963921515.1). NCBI lineage: Eukaryota > Metazoa > Chordata > Amphibia > Caudata > Salamandridae > Calotriton > Calotriton arnoldi. The sequence continues at coordinate 310,704 of CAWUFW010000568.1, forward strand.
CCTGGGTTTAAATCCTGCGGGACCTGCCGCCGTACGATGTCAATGGCCGACCCCCATGGCGTCTGTCTCTACTGTCTGGAGCGCGACCATGACTCCCGGTCATGTTCCGACTGTCTGGCCATGGCTCCGAAGGCTTTGCGGGAGCGGTCCCGAAAGCTGCTAGAGGCCCGACAGATGTCTGTGCGCTGTTCCAGGTCCAGGGATCGCTCGAGGGCCCGGCCGCGGAGTCGTCATCGCTCCTTGGGGTCCAAGTCTTCACCCTCAGATTCGGGTAAGCAACGTCACAAAAAGAAGTCGAAGAAGCGCGTACGCTCTCCGACCTCCCCCCGTCTGTCTTCGGATGCGGACGAGGGGGCCCGGGGTCTTTCCCCCGCGGCTCCGTTGGAGCCTGTCAGTCCCGCGGCCTACCCGCCATACCCGGGTCCGTCGGCGACTCCAGCCCAGGTGCAAGAGTTTCTTGCTGCCATGGACCGCCTTTTCAGGCCTAGGGCTCCTGCCGGTGCGCCTTCAGGCCCCGCGGTCCCTCTTGGGGGCCCTTGGTTGCCGCCGGCTCCGCCGCCAGCGGCTCCGGCCCCGGCGCCGCAGGGTCCTCCGGCGGCTCCGGCGCCCCCTGCGGCTCCCTTCCCGGCGCCGCCCTGTGTGCCGTTCGTCCCACCACCGCCCTTGCCGTTTCCAGCTTGGGACCCCGATTTGGCCTTGGAGCCGGAGCGGCGTCGACTGGAGCATTTGTTTTCCCCTGTGCCTCCCTCGCCGCTGCAGCCTGTGCCTCGGGCTTTTGTGGAAGGGGAGGAATGGGAGGGGTCGGAGGACCCTCTTGCACGGCAGTGTGACTCCGAACAGGAGTGGGCAGAAGACTCAGAGGATGCAAGTGGCCTTGACCTCTCCTCTGAGCCTGGGTTTGTGTCTCCTCCCACTGTCATGGAGGAAGGTGCAACATACACTGTGGTGCTCCGTAGAGCAGCTGAGGCTCTTGGCCTTGAATTGCCTACTGTTACCCTCCAGGCGCACTATGGCCTAAATGTCTAGGGGCCATGCCCCCCCTAAAGATCAAATAAAAAGTCTCGGAGTTTGGCTGGACCATAACTTGAACTTTAGGGTACAGGCTAATAGGGTGGCAGGTACCTGCTATGGAATCTTGAAAATGATTAGGAGGATTTTGCCCCTCCTGCCTTTTAACGCTAGGAAACTGCTGGTACAAGCCCTTATTCTCTCGAGACTTGATTATGCCAATGTGCTCTATCTTGGTTCCCCCTGTTCGACCATAAAGAAACTTCAAACAGTTCAAAACTGTGCAGCTCGACTCCTTATGCAGGCCAACAATAGGGAGTCTGCCAAACCTTGTATTAATTCTTTGCATTGGCTGCCAGTAGCCGAAAGAATCCAATTTAAGGCCCTATGTATCGCCCATAAATCAATGTCGGATAGTGCTCCTCCAATTCTCCGATCCATTATTTCCCCGTATCTTCCTAAAAGATCCCTTCGTTCTGAGAAAAAACATCTTGCTAATGTCCCTAGAGTTAACCGAGCTAGGAGCGGTGGCCGTCTATTCTCTGTTATCGCTGCAAAATGCTGGAATCAGCTACCAGATCATATTCGGCTTGAGGCCAACCACCTTTTATTTCGTAAACGTTTGAAGACTTTTCTGTTCTCCTGATTTTTCCGATTTTCACGGTTTGGGCTCTGTCTTTAGCGCTGGGAGGCCTCTGGTAGCCATGCGCTTTATAAGTGTCTACTCACTCATTCATTCATTCACTAACCTCCTTACTGAAGTGCTTCAGCCGGCGGCAAGTTCTATAGAACCTCTGCTTCCATTTAATGAGGCCTTAACGGATGTTTTGATGGGTACCTGGTCTAGGCCAGCCACAGGGGTTCCTGTGGATAAAAACGTGGCCAGGCGTCACCGCCCGACACCGGGTGACCGTGCCTTTTTGAAGACTCATCCGACACCGGAGAGCCTGGTCATTCAGGCTTCCACTTCCCAAACAGCATTCCCTACCGCTCCGCTGGATAAGGAATCCAAAAAGCTGGAGCAGCTTGGCAAACGGTTGTTTTCCTCTGCCAGCCTGGGGCTGAGGTCGGTCAATACCGCATGCCTCTTGGGCCGCTATTCTCACGCTGTGTGGGACACGGTGGCGCAAACTCTGCCCCAGTGCCCGGAAGAGGTTCGAGCTGTGCTTTCCCAAGCTGTTGCAGAGGGGAAGGATGCCGCGAAGTTCGCCATTCGGTGTGGGTTGGACACCGCAGACTCTTTGGGAAGAGTCATCTCCACGACGGTGGCCTTGCGGCGACATGACTGGCTGCGGTCCACGGGGTTTTCAGGGGATGTCCAGAGTTCCCTCATGGACATGCCTTTTGATGGTACTCACCTATTTGGCGATAAGGCAGACAGTGCGCTGGAGCGTTTTGAGGACTCTCGAGCTACGGCCAAGTCCTTGGGTCTCTCCACCCGCCCGGCCACGTCTACCTTTCATTCCTTTCGTGTCCGCGGAAGCGGCGCCCCTACATGTCCGTTCAACCAAAGGCCTCCGCGCGGCCGTGGTGGGCGCTGTGGCGGCACACGGGGCCAGCGTACAGGTCAGCCCACCTCCGCTCCCGCAGCATCCTCCTCAAAGCCTTCCTAGTCCACGATTTGGGGTGCACCCCACGCCGGTGGGCGGTAGGATTCAACATCATAGGTAGGCCCCACTGGCGCTCTGTCACTTCGGACAGCTGGGTGCTGCAAATCGTCCGAAGGGGTTACTCCCTCCCCTTCGAGTCTGCCCCCCCATCCATGCCACCTCAGTTACACCGCATTTCGGGGGATCACTTAGCGCTTCTCCAACAGGAAGTCACGGCCCTCTTGGCCAAGGGGGTCATCAAGCGCGTTCCTGGACCAGAAGTAGGACATGGTTGTTATTCCCACTACTTTCTGGTCCCCAAGAAGGACAAAGGGGGCTTGCGCCCCATCTTGAACCTCTGGAACGTCAATCGCTTCCTCCGGAAGGAGAAGTTCAAGATGTTGACTCAGGCTCAGGTCTTGGCTGCCCTCGACCCTGGAGACTGGATGGTAGCGTTGGACTTGCAGGACGCATATTTTCACATTCCCTTCCTGCCGGCCCACCGGCGTTACCTGCGGTTCACGGTAGGCCAGGAGCATTTTCAGTTTATTGCGCTCCCCTTTGGCCTTACAAGCGCCCCTCGGGTGTTCACGAAAGTGATGGCGGTGGTCGCAGCTCATCTGCGCAGATCAGGGGTTTCAGTCTTCCCCTATCTCGACGACTGACTGTTGAAGGCGGGCTCGCCCCAGGCAGTCGTCTCCCACCTCCAGACTACTGCTGACCTCCTGCATTCGCTGGGGTTCTCCATCAACGTGCCGAAGTCGCACCTGAGTCCCTCTCAGAAGCTCCCCTTCATCGGAGCGGTTCTGGATTCCACGTGGTTTCGGGTTTATCCTCCTGAGCAGCGAGTCCGGGGTATTCAGGCTATGATTCCGATCTGTCAGCCTCTATCCTGGGTTTCGGTCAGGATGACCCTCCGGCTCCTGGGCCTGATGGCCTCCTGCATTCTGCTAGTGCAACATGCCAGGTGGCATATGCGGGCTCTGCAGTGGCACCTGAAGTTCCAGTGGGCGCAGCATCAGGGCAACCTGTCCGATCTTGTCCAGATCTCGGAGGGCGCTGCACGACAATTGCGGTGGTGGCTCACGAATCGCGATTGGGTCAATGGCAGATCCCTCTCCCTCCCCCAACCGGAGCACATGGTGGTGATGGATGCGTCCCTCCAGGGCTGGGGTGGCCACTTGGGAGAGGCGGAGATCAGAGGCCTCTGGTCTCCGGCGGAGTCCCGGCTCCATATCAATCTTTTGGAGCTTCAGGCGATCCAACTTGCACTGAAAGCATTCCTTCCCTCTGTCCGGGGCAGTGTAGTGCAGGTGTTCACGGACAACACCACCACCATGTGGTATTGCAACAAACAGGGCGGGGTGGGGTCATGGACCCTATGTCAGGAGGCTCTGCGCCTCTGGACATGGCTGGAACATCAAGGCGTTACCTTGGTGGTTCAACACCTGGCAGGTTCTCTGAACGCCAGGGCGGACGAACTCAGCCGCCGGTGCTTGATGGATCACGAATGGCGTCTGAACTCGGACGTTGCGCAAGGTCTTTCTGCAGTGGGGAGAGCCTTGGTTAGATCTATTCGCCACCGAAGAGAACGCGCAATGTCATCAGTTCTGCACGTTGGAATTTCCAAGGCGGCACTCGCTCGGCGACGCTTTTCGCCGCGAGTGGAGTTGCGGTCTGTTGTACGCCTTTCCGCCTATACCACTTCTGCCCAGAGTGCTGAAGAAGATTCGGCGCGACCGGGCCCAAGTCATCCTTGTGGCTCCGGATTGGGCACGAAGATACTGGTATCCCGAGCTACTCAACATGGCGATCGATCCCCCGATCCGACTGCCTCTTCGGGAGGATCTTCTGTCGCAGCAGCAGGGGACGGTCCTCCACCCGAACCTGTCCAGCCTCCACCTCCATGCGTGGAGATTGAGCGGCGACAGTTGACAGCTTTCCATCTTCCTCCCGAAGTCTGTGATGTCATTCTGGCAGCCAGGCGTCCCTCCACTAAAACGGTATACGCCTGCAGGTGGAACAAGTTTGTGGCATGGTGCACGGCGAAGTCTGTGGATCCCCTTTCTGCCCCTCTTTCTGAGGTCCTTCTGTTCCTACTATCCTTGGCCCAGCAGGGCTCTGCTCTGGGCACTATCAAAGGTTATCTTTCGGCCATCTCCGCCTTTCTCCGGCTTCCAGATCAGCCTTCTCTCTTTGTCCCCGGTTGTTAACCGTTTCCTGAAAGGCATTACACATACGTTTCCTCCCGTGCCTTTCATAATGCCTCAATGGGACTTAAATCTTGTCTTGACCTATCTGATGTGCGCTCCTTTTGAGCCCCTTCATAACTGTCCTTTACGTCTTCTTACTCTAAAGACGGCTTTCCTGGTAGCCATCACCTCTGCCAGAAGAGTGAGTGAGCTCCAGACTCTTTCTTCTAAACCTCCTTTTCTTTCTGTTCATCCGGACAAGGTGGTTTTAAGGACCCGTCCTTCTTTCTTGCCAAAGGTTGTCCCGCCCTTCCACATCGGGCAGACCATCACTTTGCCCACCTTCTTTCTGCCTCCGCATCCTTCAAAAGAGGAAGAGAGGCTCCACCGTCTGGACCCAAACCGTGCGCTCTCGTTCTATCTGAAAAGCACTCAACAGTTCCGGGTGGATGACCAGCTCTTTGTTGGCTACGTGGGCGCCAAAAAAGGTCGAGCCGTGCACAAACGAACCATCTCTCGGTGGGTCGTTTTGTGCATCAAAGCGTGTTACTCGTTGACTAAGAAGAAGCCTCCTGTGGGGCTGCGTGCCCATTCTACCAGGGCGACTGCAGCCACTACTGCCTTGGAACGCGGCGTTCCCTTGCAGGATATTTGTCAGGCAGCTACGTGTGCCTCGCTGCACACATTTACCAAGCATTACTGCCTTGACAGTCCAGTCCGGAGAGACGGCTTCTTTGGCCGTTCTGTTCTCCGTGACTTTCTGGTGTAATCTATTCGCAGACCCACCACCGGGGTTGGTATTGCTGGGGTATCTATTCTAAGGTAAGGAATCTATCACTAACGTGTCTCTTTCAGATGCACAAGTTACTACTTGTTTAACGATATATCTGTAAGAGACATTAGTTAGTGATAGACTGCTTACCGCCCCACCCATCCTCCCCGTTCTACGAACTAACTCTAGGGTTAAGGTCATCCCTTTCAGGGCCGTAGTTTCATGGCACCAGTGGTCAGTTTCTTGCATGGCTCTGCGTTCCTGGCGCGGAAAGTCGTGTACAGAACTGACGTCAGCGCGCATGGGTGGCGCCTAAGTAGTTTCCGTGACGTCATCTCGGCGCTTACGATGCCAGCGACGAACGCGGAGCCGCACGACGCCACCTACCGACGCACAGGGGTACTGCTGACGAAAAACTTTCCGGATCCAGTCTGACGCCTGGGGATATTCTAAGGTAAGGAATCTATCACTAACTAATGTCTCTTAAAGATATATCGTTACACAAGTAGTAACTTGTGCTTTAGGATTGTAAGAGGTCCATATGTCTTAAGGCTATGAGTGTATTAATAGGAATAGCAAGGAGCACTTTTTACAAAATATGTAGTTTTAAAATACAAGATAGAAATGTTTTAGGCTATATTGGGGAATTTCTACTTATGTTCTTTAAAAAACCATTGTAAAATCAAAATTGTTACAACATAAAGAAAAGTGACACAATACTTCCATAAATCTCATTTTAATGGAAATGATCAGTGTAGTTGGATAGGCTTCACCCTACAGAGGCTGTAGGTCTGGCACTGCTCCTTTAAGGAAGAGCACTCTATTAGTATCCCATCATGCCCTTGCAATAATGGCTTAATTTTTCCCAACTTCTGGTGACAGGATCCCATATCACTGAGCTCAGCCTTTTTGGAGTTTTTGTACTTCGTACATTTTTCCAAACCAGTTTTACTAGATGTCTTCCTAGGTAAAGAGGGTATTCTTGCTGTTTTCTGACAGGAAATGGCACTATCAGGTGCTCACAAGGTCTGTGGTGTGTGCTGTCTCAACTCTCATCTGCATAAGACTGTCCCATTTGCCAGGAAATGTTTAGTAGGAATTAAAAGGCCAAGGAGAATATTGCCTTCATTGCCTGGAGGAGGATTAATGAAGGTGTCTGGATTCTGCATCAGGAAGGTCTGAGGGGGTTATGAAGAGGGTGGTCCGTCTTCCACATCTTGCTCTAGTGTTTCCAAGGACTGCTCACCGTCGAGGGCCTCTTTGCATGGGACACCATTTAACATCAAACCATCAGGGACGTTGATGTGAAAGACTTTATCTGCATTGAAATGACATTTGACGTTGAGGTATTCAGGAAATCCTTCCATCTTTCTGCAAAATGGGTCCGCAAATAAAGAAAAGGAATGCCACGTAAACTAGATTTGTATTATTCCAGGACATACTTGCCAACACTTAATTCTTAGTCTGCAGTGACCTAATCATCCATTGCTTCCAGCATGCCTTCCCCACGGCATTAGGAGTCCTCCAGCTCCAAGTTTCTCCTTTACCTGCTTCTCATGTGGCTCTGGTAAACCGGACACACATCCTGTGGTTGCACTCATGCCTCTTCAGCTTCCTGCTTCACTGGTCTGATCACCCTCTAGGAAGTCACCAACACCTATTACCCCAAATTGTCACTCCAAACGTTCTAGTAGTCATTCTCATCATTCCAGATGCTCAGTTAAACTACATTGTTCCTGTACAAGCTAGTACACACAGTTGGTAATTTCTTCAGCCCTCGAGTATTCTTCAAACATTACTGAGTCTATTCAGGTAGCATCTTACCAATCCTGAACCTAACAGCATTCAAGTAAGTGCTAGTCAGAGGAGCTGCAAAACTCAACATACCAATTCCGACTTCCCAGCCCCGTATATCCATCACATTTGAGAGGATACACCACTGTTCCTCTTCAAGAACCACTGCTCCTTTTTTGTCCTCTGTCTGTGGGGTCCAGGTCTAGAGCATGAGAGACTGTCTGCTGCCTGTAGTTAAGAAAATAAAAGTACATACCAACGATCAAGATCCTCTTTTCCGCATTCATATCGGTCAGGTTTCAGGCTTTCAGTGGAAAAAACAAAGATTCAGAACATAAGACCGCTACCCACACTCTAGCCTGATTACTCACTTCCTGGGTTGGGGTCGTTTCCAGGTCAGTGGGGCCAGAGCCATATTTAAGAACTCCTTTGGCCCATGGATGTTGAATACCCTTCATTCATTATTTGCAGTGGCTTTCTGCACTTGTATTAGTTTTGACCCATTCTTCCTGCCACACGTTTGTTTTCTTTCCTCGGTTCCTAGTTAGGCCTTCTACATACCTTCCTTCTTATGTATTTGTGTGCTTCTTATTCTGTTTACCTTCTAGATTCTGGCCGGTGAGTTGGTGTTGTCCTGAGTCTGTGAGTTGGATTTTTGGTTGGATAATACTTGTCACAGCAATGCGTTCCACCAAAAGCAGTAAGCTTTTCAAACTTACTTATACAGAGAATTACCAATCTGCTGTACTGCACTCCCCTTCCCTGTTTTTACCAAAGTTCCTATCATAGGTAGCAATTTCAGTGTTGCTACCTGCATAGAAAGATATTCAGGCATGACGGGCTTTCAGCGGGTCTACAAATAAGGAACCTGGCAAGATTCCCCCCACCCCCCCAAACTAGTCATTTTAACAGCAAAATGTACCCATCCTCTACGGAACCTCCTGAAAAGAGACGTAAAAAAGAATGGACACTGTGAGGAGGATGTTTAACTGTACCTCAGCAATGAAGATGTCTAAGTGGTACTGGCTTGCTTGGAAGGTACGATAGGTCTTTGTGGGTATCATTTCAACATTAACTCATGAAAACGGGGAGTATTCCCATGAGGTCCTGCATAAAGGAATGATCATGAAGACGGGAGTATTTCCATGAGGTCCTTCGAAAAGGAATGATGGGTTTTAATCAAATGAATAGCGCACACTTGGCTGCTCATAGGTATTGTTCTGACCTAACCTTGCATCATAGTTCATGGCTTTGGCTTACAGGATTTAAGCCAGAATTGCACAGAAATTTCTGAAATTTTCCTAACTCTGGAAACGCCCTTTTTGGATCCCATGCTGATGATGAAATGTAACACATGTAGACAGTTATAAACCTTGAAGTCGGTGGGTTTCGAGAAGGAGTACTGAGGCACCGATACAAACCTTGCGATCTGTGATTTTCACAACAGAGGGTTCAAAACCCTCATTGGCTTCAGCAATAGCATCAACATCAAAGCAACCCTACCAGTCTTATAAGCCTTTGGCTGGGAGAGGCTGCTGTCGAGCAACTGCTGCTGCAGGAAAACTGTCAAAACAATGATTTCTACTTTCCTCATCTTCATTTCATCGCTCCAATCAGGGAAAGCATCTGTCCTCTGTTAGAGTGAAAAATGTAACAAAAATCAGATGGGTACTGAATATTGTGCAGAATGGCTTTTCTCTGAGGTTCCATTCAATCTTCCAGCCATTCCACCAAAGAAGTCTTCTCAATACCATTGAGATTTGTTTCAAGAGGTATTCCACATTCTTATAGACAAAATAGCAGTGTATAGGGTCCATCAATTAAGCAAAGGTTCCAAGCAAGAAGGCACACCTTTTCTTGATGCTAAAAAAGGTAAGCAAGAAGTAAAAAAGGAAAAGTTTCAAATGTTGACACTCCCATCGGGTCGCATGTGTGCCACAGACCCCTTGGGTGCTGATTTGCACATTCGCATCATGCTGATATTTTGCAGATTTTGAAGTTTGTGGTGGGCAGTGCTCGCTATTTGTAGGAAATCTGCCTTTTCTGCATGGTTACTCGAGTTTTTAGGCCTTTTGCTGGACCCTATATTATTGCTGGCTTCAGAGCTCTGTGCAGTTATCCCTGCTAACCAGAAGTAAAGTGCCTATACTCCCCCTTTAAAACACAGTTGAGTAAGCATGTACCTTATTGGCATATTTAACTTGCCTGTATGGCCCTACTATATGGTACCAAGTGTACCCAGGGCGTGGACGTTTAATGCCGCTAGTGGACCTCAGCACCTATTGAGTCATCCACTACAGTGGCAGTGCAAACATGTCGTCAGGCCTAGTAGTGTAGCCTGACTGTAGCAGTGTAAAAACTGCAATTTGACCTGTCCAAAAAAAACCTTTTGACATTTAAAAACCTTTTTAAATACTATGTTCATCATAAATAGTTTATTTAGAAGTATATGCCCATAAAACATGCAATAGTTCATATAATGATAAAATTTCCATCAGTAAAATAATAAAATATACTGTTATTAAAACACATACCATGTACTTAAAATTGAAGAAGTGATAAAACTAGTATACATATTCTTATGCATCCCTACAGTAAAACCAGCTAAAATGTATCCATAAATTGCAGTGCTTAGTCTTAAAATCTTTCTGTAGGCGAGCCTAGTGGGCCTGCCCAAAGTAAAAACTTTCAAAATGCGAAAACAATCTCTTCCGAAGTATCTGCATTCCAAATCTCCATTGCCTCCCAGATGTGTCTTACACTCAGTGATAAACGTAGGGACAAATCACTTTTTTTCCTTGTGGCTCTGTATGCTGTGCAAAAAAAAAAAAATTGCGTTCAGTTTCCTTTAGTGTGGGACAGACTGAATAAGTATCATTTGTCACAGTATGTTTTGTCCATTTCGCAATGAAGGAATTAACTGGCAGAATACCTATCCTCAATTAAAAGGACAAACGTTTTGTTTTGCGTGTTACAGTTTTATTCATGTACTATTTGTATTCTGGAATATATTTATGGGCTAAAAATGTCCTCCTGCTCGCTTTTCAATCCAGGATTTCTCCATAACATTCAGCTAGTAGCAATCATTGACCCTTGAATTTGAATAATTATTGATAGATATGGGATTTTCCCATAATTCCCCAAGGTTTAGCCTCCATAGCCAGGATTTAATGTTGCTAATCCAAGGAATAGTACAATATTTATCCAGGTGGATCAGATCACTTAGCCAGGCTTTGTACGGTTCCAGTTTGTGCACAGACTCTGATCTAATACAATAAGTGTCTAAGGTTGGTCACTTTGTCCACCCTGCTCAAGGCCAGATCAAGATGTAGGGAAATAAATGGGGCACTATTGGGAAGTCTAAACAGTGATCTTAAAAAATAAATGTTCACATACTGTTAAAGGTGCCATGTCCCTATTGCCCCATATTTCAGCCTCATATAGAGCTCCTCCTAACGCCTTAGCCCTAAAAACCTCTAGAGCTGGATAAATTTGCCTGCATTATGTAACATTGTACATTTTTACTTACATCATTAATCTATTTTTTATTTATTTATTTATTTAAAGAATTGTAATGTGCACAGCTACCCCCAGGGGTTTCCCGGCGCAGAAGCAGTAAGGTGGAGAATTTAAGAAGTCTGAGATAAAAAAGCCAGATCTTCCAACCCTTACAAAAAGTAAGCAGCGACGTACAACTTCTCCCGTGTTCTGGAGCAGAGTTCCATAATTTCGGGCCTAAGTAAGAGAATGAGCGCCCTTTCGTACGGGCTAGGTGGAATCTGGGCACATTAAATCAAGCCTGATTCAGAGATCTCAAAGCTCGAGTGGGCTGATAGGTCACCACCAGGTCCTGAATATAACAAGGTCCCAATCCAGCTTTGGCCTTGAACATGTAACATAACGCTTTAAATTTAATGCGTTCAGAGATTGTGAGCCAGTGCAGCTCGTGGAGAAGATGAGAGAGCCCAGGTATAACGCAATGCCATAGTCCAGTCTAAACACAATTAAGGCCTGGATCAAGGTCCTGTGAGCAGGAAAGGGGATCATCGAAATTATCTTTCTTTGCCACTTAAGCACAGCATAGCAAGTGGCAGTCACCGTGATCACCTGAGGTTTCATCCAGCAGGAATCCTAAGTTTTTGACCTTTGAAGTTGGAGTCTGCTGAGCCCCAGGAGAGCCCGGCCAATGTTGTGGGCCCAGAATCATGACCTCCTTTTTATCCCCATTGAGCTTGAGCAAGTTTTTGCCCATCCATGAGGAGAAGCGACTCAAACCCAGGTTAAGATAGAGGGTACATACACTAAACTGTGCAGATGACAATGTAAAGATGATCTGCGTGTCATCTGCACAAGAAAATAGGGTCAAGCTACAGCTCTCCACTACATCCGCCAGAGGGCTGACGTAAATGTTGAACAGCAGGGGACTCAAAACTGATCCTTGTGGGACTCCATAGTTTAGGGCTTGCGATTCAGACCTGTCAGTAGATGAAAAAAACTTTGAATGTCCAATTTTGTAAGAGTGATGCAAGCCACACCAGCGCTGAACCTTCCAGATCCAGGGACAACAATCTGTCTACCGGGATGGAGTGAGACACTGTGTCAAAAGCCGCGCTAAGATCTGATAAAATAAGCACGCCTGTTCCACCCTCATCAAGGCGTTGTCTCAAGTGCTCAGTTACGCCCAGTAGGGTGAACTCCGTGCTGTGTTCCGCCCTAAAGCCCGATTAGGAAGGGGTGCAAACATTTTTCAGCTTCCACAAATGATGTAAGCTGAGCATTAACATGTTCCTCCAAAATGTTGAAGATGGGTGACAGGGAAATAGGGCGAAAATTCGACAGATTGGTCCAATCCAAGCCAGTTTTTTTCAAAAGCGGAATAACCATTGCGTGTTTCCACCTCAAAGGGACATATTCCTTGCGTAAGGAGGAATTGAGAAGATCCATTATCGTTAATAACTAACTGGCATCCAGTAACCCAAGCTTGCTGGGCGGTAAAGGATCCAGTGGGGATTCTGATTTGATAGACTGTAGTATGGTCTTAAAGATCGCCATATCTAAAATAGACCATGTCCCTATTGTAGAAGTGGATGCAGGATTAGCCAGAATATCATTATCATCAGCCAGTATAGGGTTAAAGATTTCCTCATCTACAGCTTCTGCCATATGTTCTCCAATTGTGCAATGCCTCACCAATTGGTCATGGATATTATTCACTTTGAGGGTGAAGAAGTGAGCTAGATCCTCACATTAAGTCTGAGAGAGGAGAAGTGTAGGGGGTAAGTTACTAGAATTGGAAAGTTCCTGCACCACCGTAAAAAGTCTCTTAGGACAGTTTTGGGTACTTAAGATCTTATCAGAGAAAAACGCTGCACAAGCCTATATGCAGAGCCCATGATATTTTTTTAGAGCAACTTTATAATTAGTTTTAGCGTCCTCTGTATAAGCCTTTCTCCAGAGTCTTTCCAAGACTTTACACTGTTTTGTTTCCCCTGTCTGAGCAGGACATTGAACCAGGGAGCTGGTGGGTGACACTGGCCTAAGCATTTATCTGTGGCCGGTAGAGTTTTCTCCATGGCCTCCATAAGCCAGTTGTGAACCAGATCCTTTTCCATGTCAGCTGCTTGTTTTAAAATTGACCGAGTGCTATTAAGACCATTCAGGACTGAAACATTCAATTTTGACCAATTTCTGCATTTAGAAGAGAGAACTGGCAGTGTTGTTGAAGGGCAGTGTGGGATACTAACCTTAAATGGTACTGCAAAATGGTCAGACCACAGTAACTGGAGGGGAGGATCTGTAACCAGCTCCATTACGTTGGAAAGGACCCAATCTACAAGATAGTCTGCTGTATGAGTGGGTAGAGTTACGCAGTCCAAGACTGAGGACACCCAAATCCTCTATAAAGGAAGTACTTTGGCTGCACTTGGAGTTTTCCAAGTGTAGGTTAAGATCACCAAGTAGCGTAAAGTTGGCGAATTTTAATATGAAGGTAGCTATTAAGTCCAGAAAATAGGTTCACCAATTTCCAACAGACCCAGGGGGGCGATAGATTAAGAACTGTGATAGCTTAAATTTATGCGTAAACGAGAGCGCAAAACGCAAAGTTTCACAAGCAGGAGCAGAGAAATATTCAACTTTGTATTGAAAATAATTTTTATTAATGATGGCAATCCATCTCCTATCCTGTGTATCTTTCCTGACTATAGAGTAATTGAGTGGGAGAGCCTCAATTATGTCTGGTGCGGATCCCTCATGTAGCCAGGTCTCAGTAAGAAACAAGACATCCAGGTTGTTTGTCCCATAGAAAATTAAACAGATGTTGATGTATCGAAAGAGACTGTCAATTCATGCTAAAAAACCTGAAATCCCTAACATGAAAGGGCCCTCCTATGACTTAGAGGTCCAACAGTCGGTGTTAAACATTACGCTCGGTCTATTAGCATAACGTTGATGTAAAACAGTGCCGCCATTACCGTCACGAAAGGGGGAACAGGCGAAGTTACAGCCAGTGCAGGTTAGAAGGCAGGTACCTATCTCTAAACCTCGGCAATCTGTCAGACGCGTAGGTCGAAGTGCCTTTAGCTGTGCTGCAGTGAATACCTGTCTCTCTGATTGTGGGGAATCAGGGTTCCTGGCCACGGCCGACGTGGGCCGGTGCCATTAAATATTATTGCCTTAGTAGCGACTAGACCGCCAACAAAGAGGTGACAAGAAACAGTAGAAAACACTGACAGGTAGTCAATGTTGAAATAATGCTCCAACCTTAGTTCTCCAAACTTATCAATCAACCAGGATTTATAAAGCACGGCTAATCTCCAAATGAGGAATTCAGGTGCATGCAGGGCCCGGAGGCTTATTCATACACCCAGGTTTCGAGGGTCATTCGGAAATCTGGAAGTGAGGTGATGGTCCAGAGGTGCGCGAGGAGGCTGTTACAGGTCTTTGCTGTGATGTGGGAGAAGGAGCGTCCTCCATTTCTACTTCGGTAGATTTGGGGAGTATGGGCGAGTGAAAGGGAGGCAGAGCGTAGTCTTCTAAATGGTTGGTGGAAGTTCAGGCGGTGGTTAATGTAGGCAGGCCTTTGGTTGTGTAGAGCCTTGTGTGCGTGGGTCAGCAGCTTAAATCGGCATCTCTTCTGTACGGGGAGCCAGTGGAGGTTCCTGAGGTGGGGTGTGATATGCGTTAGTCGGGGAAGGCTGAGGATGAGTCTGGCTGCGGCATTCTGTATAGTCTGAAGTCTCTGTAGAAGGTATGTGGCGATTCCTACGTAGAGGGTATTGCCGTAGTCCAGTCGGCTAGTGATGAGGGCTTGTGTCGGGTGCGTCTCGTATGTAGCGGTAGCCACTTGAAGATCTTGCGTAGCATGCTCCGAGTGAGGAAGCAGGCGGAGGAGACAGCATTGATCTGTGATGTCATGGTGATCTTGTTGTCAATGATGATGTTGAGGTTGTTAGCGTGGTGGTTGGAGGGAGTGAGTGCGGGTCCTAGGTCTGATGGCCACCAGGAGTCGTTAAATGTGATGCTGCTGTTGCCAAATATCAGTACTTCTGTCTTGTCTGTGTTCAGCTGCAGGAATTTGTTCTTCATCCAGTCAGCAACATTTGTCATGCATCTGTGGAAGTTGGTTCTGGTGGTGCGGGGGTCATTGGTGAGTGAGAGGATGAGTTGGGTGTCGTCTGCGTAGGAAATTATGTTGAAACTGGGGGATCTTACGATTTTGGCCAGCGGGGTCATATATATTCGTTGAAGAGCGTCAGGCTGTGGGATGAGCCCTGGTGGACACCCCAGTGATCTCCTTGGGTTCAGAGGTGAAAGGTGGAGGCTTTGGGTTCTTCCAGTTAGGAAGGATGTGATCTATCTGAGTGCGCCCCCTTGGATGCCGATTTCGTGGAGTCTTTCGATCAGTGTGTAGTGGGATATGGTCTTTAAGGCTGCCGAGAGGTCGAGGAGGGTCAAAGCTGCTGTTTCTCCTCCATCTAGGAGGGCTCGGATGTAATCGATGGCTGCGATCTGGGAGGTTTAGGTGTTGTGATTGCTGCGGAAGGCAGATTGGGAGGCGTCGAGCAGCTGGTTCTGCTGCAGGTGTGTCATGAGTTGATTGTTGATGATCTTTTCCAGTACCTTCGCTGGAAATGGGAGCAGGGAGATTGGCCGGTAATTTTTGAGTTTGCTGGGGTCGGCAGAGGGCTTTTTGAGTAGTGGTCTGACTTTGGTGTGTTTCCAGTCGTCAGGAAATGTTATCGCGGTGATAGACGTGTTGAGTAGGGTGGTGAGTTCCTGGCCGATCCTTTGGTTGCCGAGGTTGAAGATGTGGTACGGGCATGAGTGTGTGGGAGCTCCCGAGTGGATGGACTTCATGGTGGAGGTGGTGTCCTGGGTGGAGAGGATGTTCCAGGTGGTCAGTATGTGGTTCGTGTCAGCACGTTACAAGTGCAACTAAAATTCAAAACGGATTAAAAAATTGCAGTTAAAAACAGACTGCTGGCACTGAACATGGCCACATAATCTGTAGTAATAATCGTGGCCCAAACGTTTGTCTCCCCAGAGGTATCAGCACGCTATCCATGCAGGTGTAGCTAAAATTAAAACCGGCTTAACACAGTTTTAATAATAGGTAAAACAGTCTTGTATAAGTGCGAGCTAGGGAAATTCTCCACTTACTTGTTGTAGTACCAACTTACTTTTGTTTTTTTGCGGATTCCAGAATAGGGTGTCTGCAAATTTCACTCCTAAGTAGTCAGAGCTCTTCACTCTCTCAATTGAGTTTACCTCTACTAGCAATCTACCTTTATAAGTGCGATAGGGGTTCAAGACCATGTATTTTGTTTTTCCTGCATTGATCTCGAGGCCTTGACGGGAGCAGAACTGTGAAAATTGGTTTAACAATGCTTGAAAGCCCATTCAAGTTCTTGATATCAGCAAGATGTCACCAGCAAACATGAGTGCTGGGATGCTAGACTTCTGTCATTTACATGCATCATTTTGACACTTATTCAGCCACTCTACCACCCCATTAATATAAAAGGTAAATTAAGGAGGGGGCCAAGACACATACCTGTTTGACACCCTTGGCTATATGAGTCATTCTAGTAAGTTCCCCATGGTTCCCCCGCCTTGCATAGGTATATGTTCCTGTGTGAAGTTTCATTAGGATGGATAGCAGGGACTCTGGGATGCCATAATGCTTCAGGACTGCCTGTTAATGTTACCCCTATGGAGGCCTTGTAGCCCCGAGAGCAGGGGGCATGGTATTGAAGAGTAGGACTTTTAGAAATTTGATGTTAACAGCCCTTACAGCAACTAGCATCCAAAAGCACAAGACCAGCCACAGTGAAAGAGCTATCTAGAAAACTATTTTGCTGATTAAAATTCACAAGCTTCTCCCAGACTGTACTTGACATGAATAAGATGTAAAAGTCCTCCCAGGAGTACCCAATAGGTCACTGTGATTTACAGGTCGGCCTGAATAGGCAGGGATGACTCCTTTGAGCTCAGCAGAATGCTGAGGGTTGTGCCCATCCTGTTGACACTCCTGCATAAATTCTTTACACATTGCCCTAAGTTAAGCATGTGTGCTCTGTGCCATAGCTACTAGGCAGCCGTGCTCAAGTTAATTTAGTGATGTTGAGGGTTCATCGTTTAAAGTGTTGTGATTATTCGTTGAGATGGGTAGTCACACCCCCCCTACCCTCACAAAATAGTACTCCAGTTTCCTACACAATCAAAACAGAGTCCGTCCCTTTGGCTTCAAGTCTGCTTCAGAACTTTCTCGAAGTGCATTGCTGTTTTTGCGGCACCTCTGAGGAAGATGAACATTTTCGTTTATCATTTCCTGGATGAAGGGCTCATACATGTGGCCAAGGTCCAAGTGGGGCAGCGTCATGGTCGTCTTCAATGCCAGTTTAATTAAGTCATTAGCTGGATACATTTAAAGACACGCAGCCAGCAGAAGGGTATCCTTTTAGAGGAGAGACTGTCTTTTCACCGGCTTAAATGTGACCACTTTCTGAAGAGCACATGAAAGATGCACCGTCGCATTTTGCCCTTGCTGGGATCAATGACCTCATGCATGTTTCTAGTCCTGAATGCAGATGAAACGTCTACAGCAGTGCCTGGGAGATCATTGGTGCCAATATTCTGGCAGCTGGGATGACGGTCTGATGCTCCCAAAGGCTGTACATTGTTCCCTTTGCTAGTGCTGCCAAGCAGACAGCCTCATGAAAAGGGTCCACTTTCATTCCATGTCAAACCATTGTGATGGATGCTTTCCTTCTGCCATGATAAACACGTGGGCTGTATTCAAATGCAAGGGACATGGTCTGAGAAAGAAGACATGTCACATTAACTTGCTAGAGTTCAGGGTAATCCATCTGCCTCAAGTCATTTCTTCCTGGCATGAAGATAAACTCTCTGCTTGTTCACATGAACATGCCCTATCACAATGCATTATCCCAACAAACAGGGAAAATCATGATCTAGACATCTGTTTCTCAAGGCACAGACACTATTGAAATAGCTGATCATCAGAAACCTGCATATCCCCACAATTAATATTAATGGGCCCTTATTAGAATTAGGGCACACTGTTCCATGCTGCGCTTTAGCACACCTTTAACTAGGCGCGCTGGGTGCAGACAGGGATAGTGGTACGTACTACAGTCAATGTGCTGTTCATGGTGCAGACACAAAATTGCACCTTCGCTTGGACCAGCAGATTAGTGAAAGGTTGTTTGCTTTTTATTAAGACTACAGACATGGCCCCAAGTTTTTTTAAAAATTTTTTATTTCATCATTTTTGTTGAATCACAAAATATACAAAAACAACCCACTCTTCTGTGGGCAAATGGTTATCCATAATGATTTATATCAATGTTTCCGGAAGGGTAATTTAAAGACAGTAAGCACATAACAGTAGCATATAATTCTCACAGTAGGAAAGGGGGTGGCGGGTGAACTAGACACGGAACAGCACAGCAATTGCAGTCTGTGGATGAATACAGTGTTGTACAGGTGGCAGTATGGACATAAATGCAGAGTCATTTCTTATTCATCCAGGTCTGGG
The DNA here is from genome assembly GCA_963921515.1 of Calotriton arnoldi. NCBI lineage: Eukaryota > Metazoa > Chordata > Amphibia > Caudata > Salamandridae > Calotriton > Calotriton arnoldi. Next base: position 329,121 of record CAWUFW010000568.1, read on the forward strand.
TGTTCCTTCAACAATAGGTAATCTCGAAGTGGTTGCCAGATATCTTTAGGCCGGGCTGTGTGGGAGTTGTGGCAGACATGGCCCCAAATATAAAGGGGTCAGGGATACCCCTGCAGGTGGGTGCAGTCAGTGACTGGACCGGCTTGAAGGGGGATGCCGGAAGGGTTCCTGGGACCCTGTGCCCATACAAAGGGACGAGGTCATGATCGCTTCCCACCATTCTCCGACACTCTGGTCTTGCATTGCAGGAAAAGGTCGACAGGACCTTGCGAGACCTGGATTCCAATCCGGGTCCCCATGTGAGTCATCGCCGTCAAAGGGTTCTGAGGTGTCAAGGGTACTTAACTGGAAAAAACATCCCCTGTGCTGCCACCCTTAGAGGTACGGGACAGAACTCCCAAGTCCGTGGTTCCGGGAAGAGACCTGGGCAAAAGTGTCTACTTCAGCCTGTTGAAGGCATCCAAATCACCCCTTGTCTCCTTAATCCTCGTGCCTTGTTAGGGTTGGTAGCAGACTGTACCTGATGGCGACTACTCCCAAGTGACCTAGGGCGCTCATCACTGATTGGAAGGGGGTCCGGACAGCAGTAAGCTATCTGTAATAGCTGCCAATCCAGGGCGGCTATAGCTGAAGCCACTGCCTGATGAATGAAGGCATCCACCACCTCACAAAACCCATCATCAAAGGGAATTACAGAGTGGGATTCTTCCTCTGCATATGTTTCGAAACTCCTTATGCTGCAGTTAGGAAAGTGCTTTGCACTATTACTGAAGCCTTGAAGCTAGATGTGGTACTGGAGCAAGCACAGCAAATTTTGGGAGACCTGGGGGCTCAATTACGGGTTCCAAGGCCGGGATGCCATACATTGTGCAGTATGCAACCTGAGCAACGTCCTCATGGTGAAATGTATCAGTCTGTGCCACTTACCGAGTATGGACCTTGAGGGGTGTCAGCATCTCGTTATGAAATTGACAAAAAGATACATACCCCTGCTTGATCCACGTGCAACCTGGAGGCCAAGGCTCCACTGGCGATCGTGCTGCTCTCCGCTGTCAATTTGAAAGCAGAGCGTGCACAGTGGTCACGTAGTTAAGCACGCGTCTTTATGGCCTGCAAGTCTGCCGATGCAGACACCATCTAGTGGTCGGCAGGCCAAAATGCGCCAATGCGATCCCACTGAATAAATAAGTCCGATGACTTCGGCTCCGTAATGAGTGTTGAGTATGTTCCCACGGCACCCCTGCAAGGCAATGAAGTGATGAAAACCACACACCTTAGTAATAATTAAGTAAACCATGCCAAATACAACAATTGAATGAAGAGAGGTAGAGATATTCCTCTTGCCGCTGTTGAAGCAGTGAAGAAAGAGGGGGCATAGAAGTCAACGAGGGACTTTGAAGGGATTTTAAGCAGGATAGGTGGATGTTATTTTGGCCTCTCATTCGCCATGGGCTTCTGGGAAAGTTAGTTTCTTGTACTTTAATGTTGACTACTGTTTAATAGAGTGAAAAAAGATTAGCATAATTCTCGCCTCCAGTCCTGACACAGAATCTTGGATGTTGATGTAATTTGTGTAGGTGTGATCATGTGCGAGACTTTGTGGAAGGCTGCCATTTGATGCAAAAATGTGTTGTGCATGATTTAAGTGGCAGTTTGTCAGTCTAGCCTGGAGCAACCAATTAATTGGGCAGAACTGGGGTTGTGAGAATGGACACCGTCGGGCATACTCCTTGGGCAAAGTCTAAATGAAGAATTTCTTCGTTTGAGAGGTTGCAAGTCCAATATTTCTCAGCGCATTGAGCTGAACACTTGCCGCTGACAAATGTGATCATGAGTTTGAATGTGGGCAAGTCAGACACAGTCTTCCATTTTTTTCAAGGTGGGTAAAATTAATTTTGGATAATAGTAAAGTGTTACAGTGCTGAAAACTGTGGTATTTCGCACTAAAGGAAAAAACAAGTTATCTGCCAGTGTTTAACCTCGGTAAACTATCTTCAGATTTGGATATTTTCTCCTACTTAAACGAGTACAACATCCTGTCCTGCTTTTCATTTTTTAAACAGTTTTATTGTTGACTCAAGGGTGGTTAGTTTATAATAGGGCTTGGTTAATGAACATGTAATTTTAAGCTTTACCTTTTCATACATTTTTGTATTGCACTGTGACTCACTAGTCTCAGCGTTAAGACCGTAGTTGCATTCCCTCATCTGAAAGAGACAATTAGGTATATATTCCTTTCCTTTAAATTACCCCCAGGCGTCAGACTGGATCCGGAGAAGTTTTCGTCAGCAGGACCCCTGCGCGTCGAAAGGTGACGTCGGTCGGCTCAGTGTTCGTCGTTGGCGTCGTGGTCGCCGGGATGACGTCGCTGTAGCTACTTAGAACCCGCCCTCGCGCACTGACGTCAGTTCTATATTTTTCCGCGCCACCCAGCGCAGATCCGGAGAGAGCGGTACCTCCAGTCACTGTTTGACTGACTTTTTGACGACTTCTGTCAACGTTGTTTTTGAGTCTTCGACTCCTGGTGCACGTCAGGGATGCCCGGTTTCAAGGCTTGCGGGTCCTGCCAACGGTTGATGTCGGTAACGGATCCGCACCGTGTGTGCCTGTTCTGTCTGGAACCCGACCACGACTCCAAGTCGTGTTCCGACTGCTGGACCATGAACCCGAAGTCTTTGCGGGAGCGGTCCCGAAAGCTTCTCGAGGCCCGGCAGTCCGCTCCGCGCCGCTCAAGGTCCCGGTTGCGTGGGAGGTTGAGGGACCGGTCGCGGAGCCACCACCACCACCAATCTTCTTCCAAGTCTTCGCACTCCTCCGGTAAGTTGAAGCACAAGAAGTCGTCGAAGAAGCATAGTCGCTCTTCGACTTCTCCCCGTCCGTCAGCCGACACAAGAAGGGATGCGGGTGGGGCCCCACCCGAGGCTCCGCATGTGGAGCCAGTTGGGTCGACTCCGGGATTCCCTCCCTTTCCGGGACCCGGTGCGACCCCCTGCCCACCTTTAGAGTTTCTACGAAGCGATGCATGCCATCTTTATGCAGCCCGACTCCGCCGGCGCGCCTTCCGGCCCTGCGGGCTCGGCTGGGGGCCCTAGGTCTTCGACGCCGGCGGCTTCGGCCTGGATCTGGATCGGCGCCGGTCGACCTGACTACACCTCCCCCGACGCCGACTCCACCGGCACCACGTCCGCAGCCGACGCCGGTTGTGTTCCCAGCCGGCGTCGACCCCTGCCTCCACCCCGATGTGGACACGGAGCCAGACCGACGCCGGTTCCGACGCCGACTGGTACTTTTGTGCCTTTGTTCCACCCTGGTTCTTTTAGGCCAGATTGGCAACCAGAGGAGGGTGAGGAGGACTGGGAGGGTTCTGGAGACCCTTCAGCTGACCAGTTAGACTATGATCCGGACTGGCGAGAGGAGTTGGGGGATGCCAGTGGACTGGAGACTTCCCCAGACCTTGGCATGTTGTCCCCTCCTACCGTGGCTACGGAGGAGGAAGCGTCTTACGCAGTGGTGTTGCGTAGGGTGGCCAAGGCTCTCAACCTCGAGCTACATACGGTGGCGGTCAGGACTAACCTCCTGACAGAGGTGCTCCAACCGGCTGCGAGCTCTTCGGAGCCCCTGCTGCCGTTCAATGAAGCCCTCACTGACATCCTTTAGGGCACCTGGTCCAGGCCGAACACAGGGGCTCCTGTGGACAGGATGATCGCCTGACGCCCAGCTCCGGGCGACCCCTCTTTCCTCTCCCAACACCCTTCCCCTGAGAGCTTGGTGGTCCAAGCCTCCACGTCCAAAGGTGCATTCCCTAACGCACCACCTGATAGGGAATCCAAAAAGCTGGACACCTTGGGAAGAAAATGTTTTCTTCCTCCAGCTTGGGACTGCTGTCAGTAAACACCGCATGTCTGTTGGGCCGTTACACCCACTCCATGTGGGATACACTCAAGTGCTACCCCAGTGCCCGGAGGAGGCCCGGGCCGTACTCTCCCGTGCAGTTGCCGAGAGGAGAGACTCAGCAAAGTCTACCATTCGCTGTGGACTGGACACCGCCGACGAGCTAGGCAGGACGAATTCCACGTCGGTAGCCCTTCGACGCTATGGCTGGCTGAAGTCGACTGGTTTTTCAGGGGATGTTCAATCCACTCTTATGAACATGCCCTTTGATGGCCGTCGCCTGTTCGGCGACAAGGCAGACTACGCGCTGGAGCTCTTGTGCTACGGCCAAGTCCTCGGGCCTCTCCACCACCCGCCCTGCGCAGTCTGCTTTTCGCCCCTTTGTGGCTACGGAAGGGGTAGTACCCCGCCACGTCCCGCCCAGAGCCACAGGCCGGCGCAAACTGTTCAGCCCCTGCGCGGCCGTGGACATGGGAACCACTGCCGTGGGTCTGGGGGCCAGCGCGTGGGCCATTCCACCACAGCCCCCTCTGCAGCAGCCTCCAAACCCTCCTAGTCCGACCTTTCAGGGCCACCAATCGCCAGTGGGCGGCAGGATTCGCCATCCCGTCCCCCACTGGCGCACCATCACGTCTGATAGGTGGGTTTTGCAGATAGTCCGAAGGGGCTACACCCTCCCCTTCGAGACTACCCCTCCATCCATGCCACCTCAGCACCATCGCATTTCAGAGGATCATCTGGCCCTTCTCCAACAGAAAGTTTCGGCACTCTTGGCCAAGGGAGACATCGAGCGAGTTCCTGCCCCAGAAGTAGGTCGTGGTTGCTATTCCCACTACTTTCTGGTGCCCAAGAAGGACAAAGGCCTGCGTCCTATCTTGGATCTCAGGAACGTCAACCGCTTCCTCCGGGAAGGAGAAGTTCAAAATGTTGACGCTAGCTCAGGTCCTGTCTGCTCTCTACCCTGGAGACTGGATGGTAGCGTTGAACTTGCAGGACGCTTACTTTAACATCCCCGTCCTGCCGGCCCACTGGCGTTACCTACGGTTCACGGTAGGCCACGAGCACTTTCAGTTCACCGGGCTCCCCTTTGGCCTTACCAGCGCCCCTCGGGTGTTCACGAAAGTGATGGCGGTGGTCGCAGCTCATCTGCGCAGATCAGGGATTCCAGTCTTCCCCTATCTCGACGACTGGCTGTTGAAGGTGGGCTTGCCCCAGGCTGTCGTCTCCCACCTCCAGACTACGGCGGACCTCCTGTACTCGCTGGGGTTCACTTTGAACGTGCCGAAGTCACACCTGACTTCCTCTCAGACGGTCCTTTTTAGGTCTCGCAGACCTAGCGCTGGAGCGCGCATGCGCTCCTCGCTCTGCGAGGCTTATGTAATCGGTAAGATTTCAGAAGTGGTGTTGAAGCCCCGCCCCTGCATTTCATTGGCTTTCGTCATCCATGCTAAACGCTGTTTTTGGATTGTACAGAAGGCTTCTTAGTTCCTCCTTGTTACCGCCCTGTCTAATTTTAGGCCCACCCATCCGTACTGCACGGTGTACTTGCGGCGGTACACTATTGACTTTATTCGTTGGTGTTGGCACTTTTTTCATTAAAGTGAATCTGCTTTCACGTCTATGCATAGCATACATTTTTGCGGCTTTACACTGTTTTCTTTATTATTATTATTGGTTGTAGGCAATTTTTCATTTAAGTGAAGCTGCTTTCACGTGTTCGTGTTGTGATGATGCGTGGTGAAGGAAGCGCCGAATGTCCTCCGATTGTCTAATAAGCCACGGAGAGGTTAGTACGTTCGGTGCAATACGCTGCGTGTTCAATTGTTGCTCTTCTGCTTTCACGGGAGAGGTTAGTACGTTCGGGGCAATACGCTGCGTGTTCAATTTTTGCTTTTCTGCTTTCACGTCGCTGTGCATGTTTGTGTTGTGTTGATTTGTGGCGAAGGAAGCGCCGACTGTCCCCCGATTGTTTAATAATAAGCCACAGACAAGTTAGTACGTTTGGGGCAATACGCTGCGTGTTAACTAGAATTGGGCAAGCCATGAGACAAAGAGGGAGGTAGAGGCTCACGGGGAGACAGAGCGAGAGAGACACAGAGGCAGTAAGAGTGAGTGATATGCGCCAGTACTCACCAATGTGACAGGGAGCCACGGACAGGTTAGTACGTTCGGGGCAATACGCTGCGTGTTCAACTCTTGCTCTGCTGCTTTCATGTCGCTGTGCATCTTTGTGTTGTGTTGATTTGTGGCGAAGGAAGCGCCGACTGTCCACTGATTGCCTAATAATAACCCATGGACAGGTTAGTACGTTGAGGCTTCTGAGTCCCTCCTTGTTACCGCCCTGTCTCCTTTTGGCCCCGCCCACCCGGACTGGATCTTTCACTTGCGGCGTTACACTGCAGATGCCAAGCTGAGTCTCCAGGGGAAGGAGGTGAAACGAATAAGGTAAACAAGCCTTCCAGCTGACCTCTCGTCCCTCCCTCCCAGTCAGGCGCTATCCTCCAAGCGTGGTGTAAATACACCGTTGGCCTTCTGTCAGACCCCAGGGGTCAGATTTTCGCCTCTGCTCTTCATTCTTCTGTAGTTACTGAAAGGTGCCACTGAAAAATCCTCCCCCTTTTAGGTGCTCCTGTTTTTTATTTGCATGGAAAGTAGAGGGACAAAACTCTAGGGTGCTAAAGCCAGCCTCTTCCTCGTTGTCCAGTTTAACTGCTGACGTCATCATAGCTCATTAAATGGCCAAGGCGTCCTTATAACAGGGCTATGCCGCCAGCGGCAGTGGGCTGGCAGCGTCGCTGGACTGTTTCTCGGGGTGAGGAAGGTCATCGAGGACACAGCACGGCTATACACAGCGTAGAAGTATGCTCACAACCCCTCGTTGTTGGTATAAAGGCGGTCACAACAGGCCCTAAATAGAACAGATTTCCTAACGTCCCAAAGCGACTCCTGCGATCTGGTTGCAGTAAGGCTTCTGGTCACATTTCGGATCCGTACCGTGACACGATCCGCTGAGGACACGCTGGCTTGTGCCCCGTCCATCTGCTCTTCTATTAAGACCTTGTTGGTCTGAGCTATTGACATTGCAAATGACAATGCCTTTTATTTTTGTTTACGTTTTTAAAACGTAACTAAAAGGCATGGTCATTTACAATGCCAATAGCTTAACTTAACTCGTGTAAATGCGAGACCTATTGCATTGCAAATGCTTGTTATCGGAGCGGTTCTGGACACGACGCAGTTTTGGGTTTAGCCTCCCGAGCAGCGAATCTGGGATATTCGGGCTACGATTCCGATCTTTTAGCCTTTATCCCGGGTTTCGGTCAGAATGACCCTGAGGCTGCTGGCCCTCATGGCCTCCTGCATCCTGCTGCTAGATCATGCCAGGTGGCATATGTGGGCTCTGCAGTGGGACCTGAAGTTCCAGTGGGCACAGCATCAGGGGAATCTGTCCGATTGCGCTCAGATCTCGGAGGGCACTGCGTGTCAATTGCAGTGGTGGCTAACTAACCAGGATTGGGTCAACGGCAGAGCCCTCTCCCTTCCCCAACCGTAGTACACAGTGGTGACGGATGCATCACTTCTAGGGTGGGGTGGCCACATGGGAGAGGCAGAGATCAGAGGCCTCTGGTCTCCTGCGGAGTCCGGGCTCCACATCAACCTCCTGGAGCTTTGGGCGATCCGTCTTGCGCTGAAAACATTCCTTCCCTCTGTCCGGGGAAGAGTAGTGCAGGTGTTCACGGACAACACCACCGCCATGTGGAACTGCAACAAACAGGGCGGGGTGGGGTCGTGGACCCTATGTCAAGATGCCCTCTGCCTCTGGACATGGCTGGAACATCAGGGCATATCCCTGGTGGTTCAACACCTGGCAGGTTCACTGAACACCAGGGCGGACGAACTCAGCCGCAGGTACATGATGGATCACGAATGGCGTCTTCACGCGGAGGTGCCGCAAGGTCTCTTTCAGCAGTGGGGAGAGCCTTGGTTAGATCTATTCGCCACTGAAGAGAACGCGCAATGTCCACAATTCTGCGCGTTGGAATTTCCAAGGCGGCACTCGCTAGGCAACACTCTTCGTCGCGAGTGGAGTTGCGGTCTTCTATACGCCTATACCACTTCTGCCCAGAGTGCTGAAGAAGATTAAGCGCGACCGGGCCCAAGTCATCCTTGTGGCACGAAGAGTCTGGTATCCCGAGCTGTTACACATGGCCATTGATCCTCCGATCCGGCTGCCTCTTCGGGAGGTTCTTCTGTTGCAGCAACAGGGGACGGTCCTCCACCCGAACCTGTCCAGCCTCCACCTCCTTGCGTGGAGATTTAGTGGCGACAGTTGATCAGCCTTCTCTTTTCAAGTCCCCTGTTGTAAATCGCTCCCTTAAGGGCATTACTCATCTTTTCCCTCCTGTTCCCTTCGTAATGCCTCAGTGGGACTGGAACCTGGTTCTTACTTGCATTATGTGCGCTCCCTTTGAGCCGCTTCATAACTGTCCTCTCGGACTTCTTACTCTAAAGACTGCTTTTCTGGTTGCCATCACCTCTGCTCCCAGGGTGAGTGAGCTACAAGCTCTTTCTTCAAAGCCTCCTTTTCTGGCTGTTCATCCGGACAAGGTCGTCCTCAGAACCAGACCTTCCTTTCTTACCCAGGTGGTTACTTCTTTCCACATTGGTCAAACCATCACTTTGCCCACCTTCTTTCCGCCTCCGCATCCTTCTAAGAAGTAAGAGAGGCTCCACCGTCTGAATCCAAAAAGTGCGCTTTCCTTTTATTTGGATCGCACCAAACAATTCCGGGTGGATGACCAGCTCTTTGTTGGCTACGTGGGTGCTAAAAAAGGTCGGGCCGTGCACAAACGGACCATCTCCAGGTGGGTCGTTTTGTGCATCAAAGCTTGCTATTCTTTGGCAAAGAAGGAGCCTCCAGTGGGACTGCGCGCCCATTCTACCAGGGCGACGGCAGCTACCACTGCTTTGGGACGGGGAGTCCCCCTCAATGACATCTGCCGGCGTCTGCGTGGGCATCTCTGCACACGTTCACAAAACACTACTGCCTGGACAGCCAAGTCCGGAGAGACGGCTTCTTTGACCGTTCTGTTCTCCAGGACTTTCTGGTGTGAACTTGGTTCGCAGACCCACCTCCGGGGTTGGCATTGCTGGGGTATCTATTCAAAGGTAAGGAATCTATAACTAATTGTCTTTCAGATGAACAAGTTACTTGCCTTCGGTAACGATATCTCTGTAAGAGACATAGATTAGTTATAGATTCCTTACCGCCCCACCCATCCTCCCCGTTCTGCGAACTGACTTCTAGGGTCAGGGAATCCCTTTCAGGGCCCTAGTTTTGTGCACCAGTGGTCAGTGTCTTGCATGGCTCTGCGCTTCTGGTGTGGAATGTCGTGTAATGAACTGACGTCAGCGCTGGAGTGTGGCGTCTAAGTAGCCACCTCGACGTCATCCCGGAGACCACGACTCCAACGACGAACGCGGAGCCAACCGACGCCACCTTTCGACGCGCAGAGGTACTGCTGACGAAAAATTCTCCGGATCCAGTCTGACGCCTGGGGGTAATTCTAAGGTAAGGAATCTATAACTAATCTATGTCTCTTACAGATATATCGTTAGCGAAGGTAAGTACGTGTTCTTTTAGGTCAAACTCTAACAGACAGCACAGCTGTCTGGTTTGCTTACAACTTCTTGTGGGCATTGTAAAAGCTTCCCAGGGAATGTATTCCGCCCATTGCTTACGATTGGCTTTGTGGTTTGTAACTCACATTGGTTTACTTTCTATTTGCTGGCTTTATTTGTTTTAGGCTGTCCAGCTTCAGTTAGTCCTTTCCCTTGCCCAAGCCTTATTTACTGTATTCTTCCACCAATACCAGATTTCTGTAAACAGGCTTTTAAATCTTGTTCTTATCTTGTCACCTTTGCTGTGCAGTCAGAGACAGATCAAATGTCAGGCTTTGTCTTCCAGGGAGCTAGAGATTTGCGTTTCTTTCTCTGATTTAAAAGTGAGAGGATTTATCTGGCAATTAAGCTGGCTACTGAGGGCGTGCAGGTCAGAAAGCTGTAGATGTTATTTCTTTTCTAATACACAACAACATTTAAATGTCTGTAAATTAACTGTACAGATACTTCAGAATATATCAGAATTAGGACATCACAAAGGAAGCACGTTTGTTGGTAATTCTGAAGTGTGGTGGAAACAAATATTTTAATATGATCAAAACAAATCAATACACTAGGTGATGACATTTTCACACATTTGTGCGCTGTATACTTCATCCATAAAACTGTATGTCTGTACAAATGAAATGGTCATTTAAATTGAAGGTGTTGTCTGTAATGGCAGTATGCTATCACACCAGGCATTCTCCACTATACCCTACTCTGCACCATTCCTCACCACTTCATCACTGCACTGTACTCTGCACTACTGTAGTCTACGCCTGTCTATTCTACACCATTCCACTTTAAGCTACTGCACTGTACTCTACATTACAATACATTACTCTACTGTTCGCCACTGCACTTTTCGCCCCCCACTGCACGCTTCGCCCCCCACTGCACGCTTCGCCCCCCACTGCACGCTTCACCCCCCACTGCACGCTTCGCCCCCCACTGCACTTTCTCTCTCTCTCTGCCCCATGCACACTCTCTCTCTCTCTCTCTGCCCCTGCACTCTCTCTCTCTCTCTCTCTCTCTCTCTCTCTCTCTCTCTCTCTCTCTCTCTCTGCCCCTGCTCTCTCTCTCTCTCTGCCCCTGCTCTCTCTCTCTCTCTCTCTCTGCCCCTGCACTCTCTCTCTCTCTCTCTCTGCCCCTGCACTCTCTCTCTCTCTCTCTGCCCCTGCACTCTCTCTCTCTCTCTGCCCCTGCCCCTGCACTCTCTCTCTCTCTCTCTGCCCCTGCACTCTCTCTCTCTGCCCCTGCTCTTTCTCTCTCTCTCTCTCTCTCTGCCCCTGCGCGCGCTCTCTCTCTCTCTCTCTCCCCCTGCACTCTCTCTCTCTCTCTCTCTCTCTCTGCCCCTGCACTCTCTCTCTCTCTCTCTCTCTGCCCCTGCACTCTCTCTCTCTCTGCCCCTGCACTCTCTCTGCCCCTGCACTCTCTCTGCCCCTGCACTCTCTCTGCCCCTGCACTCTCTCTGCCCCTGCACTCTCTCTGCCCCTGCACTCTCTCTGCCCCTGCACTCTCTCTGCCCCTGCACTCTCTCTGCCCCTGCACTCTCTCTGCCCCTGCACTCTCTCTGCCCCTGCACTCTCTCTGCCCCTGCACTCTCTCTGCCCCTGCACTCTCTCTCTGCCCCTGCACTCTCTCTCTGCCCCTGCACTCTCTCTCTGCCCCTGCACTCTCTCTCTGCCCCTGCACTCTCTCTCTGCCCCTGCACTCTCTCTCTGCCCCTGCACTCTCTCTCTGCCCCTGCACTCTCTCTCTCTGCCCCTGCACTCTCTCTCTCTGCCCTTTCTCTCTCTCTCTCTGCCCCTGCTCTCTCTCTCTGCCCCTGCTCTCTCTCTGCCCCTGCTCTCTCTCTCTCTCTCTCTCTCTCTCTCTCTCTCTCTCTCTCTGCCCCTGCACACTCTCTCTCTCTCTCTCTGCCCCTGCACACTCTCTCTCTCTCTCTCTCTGCCCCTGCACACTCTCTCTCTCTCTGCCCCTGCACACTCTCTCTCTCTCTCTGCCCCTGCACACTCTCTCTCTCTCTCTCTGCTCCTGCCCTGCACATCTCTCTCTCTCTCTCTCTGCCCCTGCACACTCTCTCTCTCTCTGCCCCTGCACTCTCTCTCTCTCTCTCTCTCTCTCTGCCCCTGCACACTCTCTCTCTCTCTCTCTGCCCCTGCACTCTCTCTCTCTCTCTCTCTCTCTCTCTCTCTCTCTCTCTCTGCCCCTGCACTCTCTCTCTCTCTCTCTGCCCCTGCACTCTCTCTCTCTCTCTCTCTGCCCCTGCACACTCTCTCTGCCCCTGCACTCTCTCTCTCTCTCTCTGCCCATGCACACTCTCTCTGCCCCTGCACTCTCTCTCTCTCTCTCTCTCTCTCTGCCCCTGCACTCTCTCTCTCTCTCTCTCTGCCCCTGCACTCTCTCTCTCTGCCCCTGCACTCTCTCTCTCTCTCTCTCTCTCTCTCTCTCTCTCTCTCTCTGCCCCTGCACTCTCTCTCTCTCTCTCTGCCCCTGCTCGCTCTCTCTCTCTGCCCCTGCACTCTCTCTCTGCCCCTGCACTCTCTCTCTCTCTGCCCCTGCACTCTCTCTCTGCCCCTGCACACTCTCTCTCTCTCTGCCCCTGCACACTCTCTCCCTCTGCACTCTCTCTCTCTGCCCCTGCACTCTCTCTGCCCCTGCACACTCTCTCTCTGCCCCTGCACACTCTCTCTCTCTGCCCCTGCACACTCTCTCTCTCTGCCCCTGCACACTCTCTCTCTCTGCACACTCTCTCTCTGCTCCCTGCTCGCTCCTCTCGCTCTCTCGCTCTCTCGCTCTCTCGCTCTCGCTCTCTCGCTCTCTCGCTCTCTCGCTCTCTCTCTCCTCCCCCCCCCTGCACTCGCGCTCTCTCTCTCCTCCCCCCCCCCCCTGCACTCGCGCTCTCTCTCTGCCCCTGCACAACTCTCATCTACACCACTTTATGCCAAGGCACTCTATGCCACTACATTCTACCCTGCACCATTGCACTCTGCCCCTGCACCATTGCACACTCTACCCTGCACCATTGCACACTCAACTCTATTCTATGCTGTTGTAGTCTACCCTGCACGATTACACACACTACCCTGCACCATTGCACACACTACCCTGCACCATTGCACACACTACCCTGCACCATTGCACACACTACCCTGCACCATTGCACACACTACCCTGCACCATTGCACACACTACCCTGCACCATTGCACACACTACCCTCCACCATTGCACTCTACCCTGCACCTCTCCCTTCTGCAACATTATACACTACTTTACTGCACTCTAAGCTAGTGCAGGGAATGCCACAACACTCTTATCCACTCCACACCACTGCATTCTACCCCGTGCCACTCAACTCTATTCTATGCTGTTGCAGTCTACACCACTGCGCTCTACACCACTTTTCTTGCAACCAATCTGCTCTACGTCACTGCACTTTATGCTAATATACTCTGCCCCACTGCACTCTACATCACTATATTTTACTCTGCAACACGCCACGCCACTGAACTCTACACCAATCTACTCTGCGCCACTATTCTACACTGCTACACTCTACAATACTCTACTCTGCAACACTGCATTCTCTGCCACTGAACCCTATGGCACCTCACTCTACTGTACTTTTAGTTTTAGAGGCCTAATATGATCACATGGAAAACATGTACTCAATATTGAGAATCCGATTCCACATGAGACGGCCATTGCCTTTATCGCAAAATGTGCGCATTACGCCGCATAGTTAGCATTTTGTGCTGCATAATTTTTGGTCAACCTTGCTGCATAATTTGGCTGTCTCCTGCTACATAATTCCAGTGGCCCTGACTATGACCCACTCAGCGCCCGGCCTGATGAGCTGGGACCACCTCCTAAAGTATCCAAGGAAGTAAGAAACCTTGGAATTACCATGGACTCCAAGCTATCAATGAATGTCCAAGTGGATACGTTAGCAAGGTCAAGCTTCATTACTATGAAAACTCTGCGAGGCATCTCCCTCCTCCCCCACCTAGGATTTCCACACAAGATCCTGTCTTGTGGTTTGTTGCCTGCCTTGTTATGTTGGCCTAGGCCTAGCTGCCATGCTGCTTTTCTTTGCGCACGTTACACTGAGCCAGGGCTCCCTCGCCCTTTGCTCTTGCCAAGTTCTTTTGCGCTGTCTGCATTTTCTGTCTTTCACCTTTTCTCTTGTTCGATTTGGGCTCAGACTGCACAACATGTACAAGGTCGCATAACAATGTATTTCGGTTCTTCCTGATATGGCCAGTCTCGCGCACCCAGACATAACATTAGGCGCAAATGCCATGAAACTTTGTGTGCCTTTAATACTGCAGTTTTTACTGGCGCAGCACACTTGGAGAAATCCTTTTCAGTGAGAAGAGCTATGATGTCCTGCTGATGTAATTCTGCATCTAGAGACTGAGGTATGGGGGTTCGCTAGTCAAAGCCCAGAGGTCTTCTATTTTTATAATAAACTATCTTACTGCACGGGGAGGGTGGTAATGTTATTTAGACATTTATCCACTGAGTTATGAAATGCTTTCCCCGTTTGTATTCTATGGAATTGTAACCATGCTGCTTATATTATTCATATGCATTATGCTATTAGTACTGACACGTGTACTGTACATTAGAGCACTTAAGTTGGAATAAACATTTTAACCTATCCAGTGTCTCTTCCTACGCACCTTGTGGACAAGTACGAGTGAGTGACGAAAGAGTGTTCTTGCTTCTGCGAGCCCTGAGATAAAGATACCGTGTTCTGGGTTGTCTAATCATTGGTACTTGGGTGCTAATGGGATGCTAAGCTAGTTGGGTTGGGGTTTTTGGGTGCTACGGTATATGGTAGGCAAACCACTGTATTCCGGGGTCCCATTATCCTGTGCATAGCTCTGTGTATGTGCAGAAACCTTATGACATGGCGCCCAACGTGGGGCAGCTTATCTGCGAGATGCTTGAGTAGTACTTGTGCTTGTCCACAAAACCCTCACGTACGCTTCCGGAGGCGTAAGTGACGGTGATACCTCCTATATTGAACGTTTTATAGGTTCTTTCAAGCTTGAAGTTATTAAAAAGGTTACATACAAAACCCATTTTGTGCTCCCTGTTAGGTTGTCGAATACAATTGTTTAGTTATGGCTGGTGTGGCGATAGCTGCACATAGCCGAGGACCACTCCGAGAACACCTAGGTGTATACGGAGTGCCCGATACTGGGGTCGAGTTGGTCTTTGTGGTTCAAGCCGATCCGGCTTATCACTTTGAAGTGTTTTACACTTGGATCACTTTTGAGGCGGTGGATGCAGGTGATAATCTGTTTCATGAATATAAACCCACCGCTATTCCTGCTGCCTATCGACCCTATACTACTCTTGAAGTGCCTCTCACGGCTTGGCAGCACCGTGTTTGGTTTAATGGCGCCCTCCCACAACCAACTACCGCAGTTCGTTTAGGCCCTTTATCCATTCTGGGGGCCACTTGGCCTGTATTGGCCGGGTATACCCCACATCCAAATTATCTGGCATTACCAATTGCGGAACTGCGCACTATGCATACCGAACTGGTGCGAGTGCATCGAGCCTTAGTGACATACGTTACAGGTAGCCTACACGGAGCTGCCCCTGTCGTCGCTGGCCAACCAGCTGTTGCAGCTGGAGTGACCATAAGTCCTGTCATGGTCAATTCTGTGATGGGCAAACGTCCACAAAATAAGGACGATTATCCTTACTGGCTTGCAGAAAAGTTCGATCAGATAGAAGCGGTGTTTCCACATACGTCCCCAGTGGATAAACATCGCATCCTTACGATAAGTTTGCCAAAAGACTTAATCCCCGATTTGACATCATGTGAAAACTGGGGTAAGGTATTCGCAGCAGTTTATTCAAAATGTTTTGGTACTCCTTCCATGACGGTTCTACCCTCTGTAATTAAAAAAGTACAGGACGAACATGGCCCTGAAGCGGCTGTGGAATTAGGGATGAGACTAGTGGGAGTGTTTGATGTAGTAGCTGAACTGATCCTTGGAAATGTCAAGGGCGATGCTATGAACTTTCAAGTAGCGAATGCTTTGGCTTTGGTCCCAGAGTTGGACAGGCCTCGCGAATTACCGAAAATTATAGCCCGGGCTTATAAAACAATTGGAAGAAATAGCCTAGGCAACAAGCCTTTTGTAAAAATGCAAACTCAATCGCAACCACAAATTACACAAACAAAAAGTACATCTGAGAAAGATGATAGACCAGTCTTCACTAAAAAGAGTTGGAGACAGAAAAAACAGGGTAAGCAACAAAAGAAGCCGGGGTCGAGAGGCGCTTCCCCAGTTTCGGTTTCTTCTGAACGTACTTATGATTTACGTGATAGGTCGAGAATTAAATCACCAGAAAGGTTTCAGAGCTCTGATACCCGTTCTCCTCGTTCTTCACAGGCCCAGACGTCGTCACAGGCTGGTGGAGGAGGACGGCAAGATAGAGGAAGGGGCCGAGAGGCTCCCCAGGAGCGAGACCAACCTCGACAACAAGTCAGAGGGAAAGCAGAAGACTTTCACCTTCCTCGACCACAATTTCAAAAGAAAAAGTTGCCGCTGTAACAGCGAAATATGCCACAGACCGTGAGAACGAGACTCCAGAATTGGACGTGGGCAGTGACCCTCCTAGACAGCGCCGCGGAAGTTACCATAGTGCGGGAGGCGCTACGTCCTCATATGGAGGCGACAGCAACTGAAACATTCGTTACTGTAGAGACAGCTGACACGAGAGTGGCACCCCCTGACAGACTTTACAACATAGTCATCCAAATTGAAGGTGACATACCGCGTGAAATAAAAGGGATTTTTTGGGAAAATCTAACCTCTTCATATGACATTTTGTTAGCAGAGGTGGATTGGCCACCCCCATTCGTTTTAGCTGCACATAAAGGAGAGGAGGTAATCCTTCCAAGCTTTTCACGGCATGTCCCAAAAGACAAAGCTGAAGCACTTGCAGCTGAGTGGGCTGTGTACCTGGCACCAGCGTTATACCGCAACCATGTGGGATGGGATGAAGAATCACCTCCTCATGCAATACCTTTGCGGTCACTACCGCAGCCACAACCCCAATATCCCATCAAACGGCAGGCAAAAGGCCCCGTCTCCGAAATTCTGACACAGTTGGAATATCAGGGAGTAATCGAACCATGCGTATCACCTATGAACAATCCCCTTTTCGTGGTTTCTAAACCCGATGGATCGTACCGCTTAGTTTTGGATTACCGGCATTTAAATTCTCATTGTCGGAACTTTGCGGTACAGAATACACATAGTTCTGCGCTTGTAGACAGTCTTGTTCGTAAAAAAATATAAAACAACACTTGACCTTTCAAACGGTTTCTACACGCACAACCTAGCCCCGGAGAGTGGTCAATGGACCGCATTCACTTCCGGTGGTAAATTATTCCAGTTCCGGCGTTTACCCATGGGCTACAAAAATAGTCCGGGTATATTCGCCGCCCGTGTTGTTTCTTTGTTAAATGACATTGATCAAGACGCATGTTCGTATGTAGACGACATCTATCTGACAGACGACGAGTTATATCAGCATCTGTCCCGTGTGGACCGCATTATTCTTGAATTTGCGGAGCAGGGTTACAAATTTAACTTTGCTAAGTCACACATAGCTGAATTCACCGTTCTGTTCTTGGGCTATGAGCTCAATAACGAAGGTAAGGGCTTAGCCCCCATTTCCTGGAAAAATGTGCACATTTGTGCCCCCCAAATACTCTGAAGAAACTTCAGTCTTTGCTGGGTTTCCTGAATTTCGGGCGTACCTACATTCCCGAATATGCCCAGCGTATCAAGCCTTTGTATGCTTTGATACAACCTACTTATTCAAGGTCTTGCTGGCTGCCTGAGCATACCTTAATTCTGCAGTCTTTGCAGACAGACCTATTGGAGTCTAAATATCTTTTGACTCGTGATAACCACACAAACCTGGTGATTAGAATAATTCCGGGGCGGTGGGATTCACGTACTTAACCTTTAATGAAGGTGATACAGTACCCATCGCATACAAGTCGCTTCTGTACACTTCCGCTGAATTGCGCTTTACATCTGTCGAAAAGTTCTAACTGCAGTGCAAATGGCGATTCTAAAAGAACGCGCACTGGCACAGGGAAAGCGAATTCTGGTGGTAACACCCTGTCCTGCCCTAGAGGCAGTAACAAAGGCAAGTGTACCGAACTCAAAAGCAATGCATCCCCGTTGGATACAATGGGCTACATCCTTGACGTCTTCGGACGTCACTTTTGTTTTTGATTCTTCTCTTCAGACTCAGGAGTATTTGCAGTATGAATTCGTTCATCCTCCTCCTTTGTTTTTACTACCGCTTGAGGATTACAAATGTGTGATCTACACCGATGGTTCGGCGCAACCGGCCACTGGGTCCAAGCACGCTTATTCAGCTGCATGTGCTATTGTTGCGGGTTCCTTTGTAGATGGAAAGTTCAAATCCTCTGCAGTGCATACTCGCACACTTGGAGATAGTACCGCACAATTGGCCGAGCTGCATGCATTGCTACTTGCGCTTGAGTTCGCTTCTCAGGATGAGACCACTCTTATTGTATGTGATTCCTTCTACTGTGTACAATCTTACAATGACAATCTGTTTTTCTGGTCAAAAAATGACTACAAGGACGCAAAAGGGAGCACTATTAAGCATAAAATGCTTTGGGTTCGAGTGGCAGAATTGCAACAACGTCTGCCCCTCACACAGGTGGTTCACACCTTAGGCCATCAGCGGGTGGGCGCACACGCTATTGGTAACGATCTGGCAGATGAAGCTGCCCGTTCAGCAGTAGTCACGTGTTCAGTAGCAGCGGTTACCAGGTCCATGTCTAAAATAGACTCTGTTATTCTAGCAGCTATTGCTGCAACCAAGGAAGGTGATAATTACCCTACAGGTTTCCCTTCCAAGTATTCTTACAAATTAAGTCCCGATCAGGTTCCTTATGTAACAATACCTGACGTTGGAGATCGGCTGATCCCCAACGCGGACCGCAGGAGTGCCTTGATATCAGCTGCACACGAAGGCATGGCTTCGGCTCATGCAGGTGTGTCAGCTACAGTTTCCATCTTGCAGCAGCGTTATTGGTGGCGTGGATTGTATAAAGACACCCGTGCTTTTGTGCTTTCTTGCGATGTTTGTCAACAGATTAAGCCTTCCACGGTAACACGCCCACCACAGACCCCGCTCTGCATTGCTAACAGACCCTTTGGGTGTGTTTACTTGGATCACTGCGGTCCATTCTCATCAGACACTGCCTATAAATACATCTTAGTAGCAGTGGACTCGTGCACACGGTTCCTCTGGGTCTGGCCACAACGTAGTGCTGACGCTCGAAATGTAATCAGGGATTTGCGTGTCTTTGTGGGAATTTTCGCATGCGGCACCTTCCATTCGGACCAAGGTCCAGCGTTTGCCTCTAGGGCTTACAAGGACGCAATGGCTTCGCTTGGGGTGCGGGTGAAATTTTCGTCTCCGTATAGGCCTGAGGGCAACTCTATCGTTGAACGAATGAACCGTGACTTAAAGCAATCCTTAACAGCTAGAGTTATAGGTACTGGCAGGAACTGGCTGGCCCACTTGTATACCGTGTCAACGTGCACTTAATAATCTCCCTAGAAGACCTCTGGGTGGGCGGACCCCATACGAAATGCTCTTTGGCATAAGAATGTTTGTGCCTGACCTTGAGGGTCCAGACATCGCGGCGCAATCCGCCAAGTTTGATGTAGATAACCATTCTGCTATGTTACAGGACTTACAAGAAGCCCGAGACAAACTTGCAACTACACATTTGCCTTCAGCCACAGATCCTGCGTTGCAGATTCCGGTAGCCGGCTGGCTTCCAAAGGTTGGAGAACTGGTTCGAGAGAAGGTTGAGAACAAAAAGAATTTGGCCCCTCTTTTCGTGCACCGGTTCCAGTTCTGGGCTTGAAGGGAACACGTACAGTCATCTTACCACCGCTTCCTGGTCGCAAGGAGAACAGATACATCTCAGTGGAAAATGTCAAGCTACAGCGCCTGGCCGATCCTGAATAGTGTCACACCAGCGGTCTCTTGTCCTGCCATTTATCGGACATATGTTCGTGACCCATCTACACGAACGGTCGCTGATGCTGTAATTGAGATGGTTGATTTGCCTGAAACTACAATTGATCCCCAACTCTCCACCAATATCGACGAGGACGAGTATACTTATCCTGCATCTGAATCGGTGGCACATCAACCAATAACGCCACTAAGCCCGACTCGTTATTCCTTTGATTCGGATTCCACCTCTTCAAAAGTCCCATCCAAGTTCAGTATTTTTGTATCCTGGTTTAGAGACAATTTTTTGATTCCACCCTGGACATACCTCTGGTTGGTACTTTTCTTGATTTTTCTGTTCATGTCCATTGGCTTTGTCACAGTGTTTTTTCTACTAATCAATGGTCACTATTTACCTGAACGCTCTGCTGTAGACTATGTTTCTGGAACTTTGGCTCCTCATTCCTCGTCTCACATCATGAAGCGTGACCACACATTTGTGAACATTTCAGCTTTTCCAGTTGCTGATGGCATCGTATGGGATGCAGTGAACTATCAAATCCATGGTCCGACGGAAATTATTAATGTACCTAATGTCCTTCGTGTTTCAATGGGTGATGTAGTACAAAATAATATTCATTCTGATGATTGGGATGTGCATGCCGTTGAAGCATTGTTTGCCGATTTAAAATATTATGCATCTTTTAATGCTGAAGATTTATATATGAATTCTGCGAATTATGCCGATTTGTATTGTTACCAACATTGGGGTAATCATTTTCTCCATAAGCCAAGTGCCCTGCGTAGTTCTGTTAACTACACCCAATGGGAACATTGTCCAAACCCCTTGCCAGGTAGCTCACAGACTCTTCGAAATAAGTTTACCTATTTTACTGATTTTAATCGGTCGAACCCTGTATCCTATTATTTTAGACTTAATACCACATCAACTCAGAAAATTATGTTAACACACACCAAATTGCTTTATTCGGGTTCCTTTTTAAATGCCCTAGCAGCGGGTGGTTATGAGTACTGGGAGGATACAATAGATTTGAAATCCATTTGGGGCTCCAAGCCATGGCAGGTACAGGGAACCGAGGCGTTGCATCGTGCTTGCCTCATCCCTACCCAAATTATGTTCCTAAATGCTTCCATCTATCAAACTACGTGTTGGGGCTTAGCTACCACTAAACAATTAAACTCGCCCTCAATTCCATCCCTTTCGAGTTTTCCCAATGATAGCTCACGTTTTAACCTGTCCCTGACGACCCTACAGGCTCTATTACAGAATAATTCATTTAATGTTTCCGAACTGGATCAGTCACCCTGGTTGGTATGGCCTATATCATCTAATGCATGCCAAATGCGTTTTCACGACTTAGGTACTGGCTACGCACAGGATAGGCCTGATCCGAGATTTACTGCTTCTCGTACTGTCACTACATATTCTGTTGGTAAATTATGCAAACAATGGCTGCAACATTCGTCCCTTGATTCTGTTAAACAACATTTGTCCCTCCTTTCAGGCAATATTGATCTGTCCGACTTTGTTTTGGGACCTCGTGGTCCCCGACCTAAAAGATTCATTTATGAGACATATAATGAACTCTGGAAGCTATCACAAATGGAAGCTGCTTCCCGTCTTCGGGAAATAGATCAAGCAAATATGGAAAAGGTGCTTG
This sequence comes from Calotriton arnoldi, assembly GCA_963921515.1. Classification (NCBI taxonomy): domain Eukaryota; kingdom Metazoa; phylum Chordata; class Amphibia; order Caudata; family Salamandridae; genus Calotriton; species Calotriton arnoldi. Next base: position 350,415 of record CAWUFW010000568.1, read on the forward strand.
CTGTTGTTGACAATAGTATTAATACCCTGTCTTCACGCATTTATACTTTAGAGAATATTGTGTCCTCTGTTGTTGATATTGTACAAGATGATGTTTCTGTGTTATATCATGGTCAGAATCAATTGCGTTCAGTTATGCAGTTTGCATGGACTTTACAAACGCTCAAGTTAGGTAAAGTTCCTTGGCATTTTTTGAACACCTCTGCCTTGTTTCTACCTTTTAACTTAACTGACAAACAGCAATTTATGTCCATGAAAGATGCAACTTACACTCTATTACATATCGAAAAGATGGATCCTTTGCCGTTCTCTGTTGCAGAACTCGATTCTGCTGTGTGGCTAGTTCATGGGGTTATCGCTTTACCTTTTTCCTTGTTTGAATTTGACTCGTGCATGAAACATTATCCTGTGGGCCGTTACCGGCCCTTGGGCAGTGCTTTCCTGCATGAACTCTGGTCCTTGCCTTTCATGTATAAATGCCTTCGGGACGGCAAGGAAGTCTTTCTCACGGGGGAGTACTGCGACTCGACTATGGGTCATTCGCTTATTTGTAAACACATTAAATTGCATGGCTCATGTAGCGTTTCCGCTCCTAATCTTGCTTGTGTGCTGAAAGGTATTCCTGCTCCTGTTATTTCTCCTACTTTCACTCTCCTTTCCAATGGTAGTTATTTACTTTTAAATAACGAAAACTGTTGTGGCCTGCAGGCTGGCATTCCTTACATTGTAACAGTTTCGCACAGGGTTGTCTGCTGCAAAAATGTGCTTTTTCCTCCCCCTCATGGCAAGGTTGATATCTCTATTTGGCCTTCCATCCCTACCATGGAGGCAGATTTCAATAGACTGAGCAGAATAAAGGCACTATTATTGAACGAGGAAGTTATGCTCACGTCCGCCCGGGAGACATTCATTCTCCAGGTGGCGAGTACCCACAGTGAAATACAGGCCCTTTTGAACACTAATCTCCCCAACATTTTGGGGAGTTAATTCATCGTATTTTTAACGCATCTAACACAGAGGGTCTAGTACACTTTTTTAAAGTCGTGGGGTCTGGTTTGGTGTCCTCCTTCCAAACTATTTTTGGTGTCATCCCGGCTTTTATTCATTCTATTTTTTCCAGCGTCTTTGGCGGTTTCCCGTTGATCATCGCTTTGGCGGCTGGTGTCCTGTTATTAATTTGTTTTATGCGCAATGGCTGCTCCCCGATGGGACCTGCTCCATCCAGAACGCCTCCAGCTGCTTCGTGAGCGCCTTTTGGCTGGTTTTGGTGTCTTGCCATTGGCGACACTGAGTGTGTCATATACTCTTTCTTTTCGCTTTGCGTATTTCACTTGCGTGCAACCTGTAATGACTTGCATCCGCTGTCCTTTCACCTGGACCTTGGATTATTGCCTCTCCAATTCGTCATTGTCTGTTCCGGATTTTGTTCAGTTGATGGGTCCCTTAGAGGCCCATGAGCAGGACTGTTCCGTTGCCGGCTGTATGGCGCGTGCGGCTGCACTGGGGATTTTGGCGCAATGGGATATCTGGGCGGCTGCCCAGGATCTCCTACAACAAAGCTGTTTCGTTTATCACGCAAGTTGTCCCGCATTGCTTTTGGATGCTCCCTCTGCTGAGGAGCATTCCTGCTCTTTTGATCTCATGGATTGGATGGCGTCTATGTTTTTCGACGATTCCAATGATGCCCTTTGGAGGGTATGGCTTTTTTCTGCACTTACACTTTCATGGATTGACTTGTTTTTTCGCCGTTTGGGCGCTCCCTGTGCTGCACCGGATTTTTTATTGGATCTCTGTCTTGGCCGCCGGACTGACCAGGGGAGGGTGTCTTGTGGTTTGTTGCCTGCCTTGTTATGTTGGCCTAGGCCTAGCTGCCATGCTGCTTTTCTTTGCGCACGTTACACTGAGCCAGGGCTCCCTCGCCCTTTGCTCTTGCCAAGTTCTTTTGCGCTGTCTGCATTTTCTGTCTTTCACCTTTTCTCTTGTTCGATTTGGGCTCAGACTGCACAACATGTACAAGGTCGCATAACAATGTATTTCGGTTCTTCCTGATATGGCCAGTCTCGCGCACCCAGACATAACATTAGGCGCAAATGCCATGAAACTTTGTGTGCCTTTAATACTGCAGTTTTTACTGGCGCTAGCACACTTGGAGAAATCCTTTTCAGTGAGAAGAGCTATGATGTCCTGCTGATGTAATTCTGCATCTAGAGACTGAGGTATGGGGTTCGCTAGTCAAAGCCCAGAGGTCTTCTATTTTTATAATAAACTATCTTACTGCACGGGGAGGGTGGTAATGTTATTTAGACATTTATCCACTGAGTTATGAAATGCTTTCCCCGTTTGTATTCTATGGAATTGTAACCATGCTGCTTATATTATTCATATGCATTATGCTATTAGTACTGACACGTGTACTGTACATTAGAGCACGTAAGTTGGAATAAACATTTTAACCTATCCAGTGTCTCTTCCTACGCACCTTGTGGACAAGTACGAGTGAGTGACGAAAGAGTGTTCTTGCTTCTGCGAGTCCTGAGATAAAGATACCGTGTTCTGGGTTGTCTAATCATTGGTACTTGGGTGCTAATGGGATGCTAAGCTAGTTGGGTTGGGGTTTTTGGGTGCTACGGTATATGGTAGGCAAACCACTGTATTCCGGGGTCCCATTATCCTGTGCATAGCTCTGTGTATGTGCAGAAACCTTATGACAATCCAAGCTACTATCTCTTGGACTGTCTAAACTTAATTACACCAGTGGCCTCTACCACGGATCATCTTTATCAACTATGAAAAGACTACAATAGATTCAGAACTCTGCTGCCAGATTACTCCTACATGTAAAGCCACAAGCCCACATCTTCCCTGCCTTGATGGTCATACATTGGCTACAGGTTGACAAAAGATCTACCGTCGAGCTACTTTCTATCACCCACAAAGCAATACATCGAACTGGACAACTTTTAATCAGGAATAAATTCACCAAATACATACAACAAAGAAACCTCCGCTCCAGATTGGCACCTCGCCTCAAAACCCCAGCATACAAGAAAAAAATCATGGGTGATACATCATTCTCTGTTCTGTCACCCTGCTGTGAAACTTTCCACACTTCATTGTATACTGCATGCAGAAAGCTCTTTTGACGTGGCTTTCTAGGACCTAGCAAAAAAATCCTGTAGGGCCATTTCATCAAAAAGAAGAGACAGGTGCTGTTTTACCTTAGACAACGTTGAATGTTTTAGCCACTCTAGTCACAACTTTCCAAGTGTATGTTTTGACCACTCCTGCATCTTCCGTCTGCGAATATGTCTCTTTACACCGCGAGCAAATACCACGCGGTACGTTACAACGCGGACGTTACATCGTCCGCGTTGTTACCACGCATGGCTTTACATCGCAAGTCGTTTCTACGACTTGCACTAGATGGCGAGCTGGACTTGGGAATAGTATAAATTACTATTCCTACTTCAGTTAGCGCAATAGTAGGGAATGTGTTGGATTTAAAATCCAACACATTCCCTGGTGTTGCGCACCATCTAGCGCAAGTCGTTGAAACGACTTGCGATGTAATGCCATGCGTAGTAACAACGCGGACGATGTAACGTCCGTATTGTAACCTACCCGCGTGGTATTACCCGCTTTGAAACCGCTGTTTCCCTCCGTCTGCACGTAATGTGGGTCTGGTCTATTGATCCTGAACCCCTTTGTGTTGTCATTAAAACATGCCTGACATCTGTTAGTATTTAACGGCCACACTAACCATCCCTCTGGATTAAAACATGAAGAATTGTATATCCCTTTTCTGAGCATGTTGTCAAATGTGTTCTCTCTGTAATTTGTGGATCGTTGCCAATTCACAAAGCGTGCAAATGTGGGAGCGTTTGGTGTATTTAGATCCTTTATCTTGGCCAAGCTGAGACAGAATGTCTGCTGCACAGTTTTATTCAGGCAAATCAGTTGGTGTGGTATAAGGCATTCTCTAAATAAAGCCTCGTTCCCCTGAACCTGTCAATCTCAAGTTAACCATATTGATTTTACATCAGAAATGTCTTTCCAAAAGTCATACCCTTGTGTCGACAACTTGGAAATGAAAGATGCAGAATAAATCAATTTTATGTCGGTGAGCATATTTTTCTTTGTTAGAGATGGTGTAAGTTTATAATAATAAGACTCTGGGTCTGCTGGATCATGACCTGAAAAATATGCGAACTTCTGTGCAAATGTCTTTTAGGTACCCTGTGGTGGTGTAGGGCAGTGTTCCCATTTGGTGTAATTAAAAACTGCACGTGGAGTAGTTGCTTTATTGAAATAATGGTGAAAACAGAACATTTCATCATTATTAGATGTAACATCATACATTTCTTCACTATTATAAACTGTGTAATGGTCTAAATCAGTAAGCATTTCATGCACTGTTAATGTACCAATCATCACAGATAGTACCAGGAGAGATCACATAATTTAAGGATATACAAAAATACATATGTGTCTTGCAGAGTTTCTGTCGGTCCAAATATATCATAGGATACCTTACCCCAAACAATTCAATTGGGAACTGGAACAGCTGAAATGTTCACCTGGGAAAGGTCTCTTCGCACTTTGTGTGGTGAAGAATGGGGCTTCAAAACATTGTTTATCATTTCAACGGCAGAGCGTTCTGGGAGATTGTCTTTTTCCTGCTTCTGAATAAACACCATCTCAAAACAAATCCAAGTGAAGAGGAAAAGTAATGAAATTGTAATCCAAATGTATGTTTATGGAGGGATAAAGTATGTCTTTTTGAGCCAAATAAAAAGTTCATGTGTTCCTCTTTGTGGAGGTGGCTCTGACAAATCCGAAGAGAAGTCATCAAAGTGGACAAAATAGCCAGAGGCTGTTTGTACAAACGTATGAGGCTCGTGAAGCTGTGTAGAAGTGGTAGCTGACTCCAGTAACAGTATTTTGTAGACACCATCATTGTCGGCTTATAGAGTTGAAATCTGTGTATTCGTATTTGATGATGTAACAGGAAGTAGTCATACTTCAGTGTTAGTTGTCTCTGGTTAAAGCTTGTAACGGGACTTCATGTAAGGTCGTGAGAGGAGGCAGGTAACTACCCAGGAGCCCTCAGGGGCTACTATGTAGAACCGGCCACATGATGTGGTTTGATGATCTCAATAGACACAAATCGCCTGTGTTTGTTACTGGCAAGTGGCAGTAAAAGTACAGTTCTGGTACTTTCAACATCCAGGGCAGGGACAAGTGCTCTATAAGATGGCCCGAATTCCTTCTTGTCAATTATTTTCTCCCGGACTAGATCCCCGATCTTTGGAATCGAAGCAAGAGTTGCCAGTGCTTCCTTCACTTCACCAGTGGCAGAAAGTTTCTGTTGGACGTTGCTCTGAGCGTCTCTTAACTGGTAGGAGTATTTCCGTGGGAAAGCTTTTGGTAGGTGGGTGCCATTGTGCTCAGCATTGACAGACGTCATGATGTCTCAATCTATCCTTGTACTTGAACGAGTTACTGCAGTGACTGCAGCAGTTTGCACTATTGCTTTTGCAGCTTCATCATCCACTGAATTCCCTGCAAGATGTATCCCTACCCGTTGATGGCTCAGTATGAGAATGACATTAGCCTATGGAAAGCTAGCTTTAAACTTAGCCACTTGTCCCGAAAGCATCTTATGTTTGATCACGTATCCTTTGGAAGCTCTGAATCCATTCTGGCTTCAGTAGTATAAATACTCAGTAAGACTGGACACAATTTTACAAATCACACACTATTAGTGCAGGGAATTCAGGATCAGTATTTTCAAGTGCCAGAATTAGAGCTTTCAGTTCAGCCCGCTGTGCACTGTAATCACAAAGTGACTGTGTATGATGTTTTATGAGGCTGCAGTTCTCCATTCCTCATTTTACCCTTCACCGATGCGCAAGCGGAAGAGTATTGGTGTTTTGTCCCTACTGCAGGCTGGGCAGAACCATCAGTGTAGATTAGAAAATCATACTGATCTAGAGCCATTATCTCATTGGGCAGAGGATATTCGTGTTCGTATTGAAGGTATGCTTGTGTTTGTAGTGTAAAGTCAAATATGTAATCTACATCTGATGCTGTGAGTGAGTTGGCCCATTGGATCCATCTTGGATGTAAAGCTTTCGCGTTTGGAACGCTGCCTCTGTAACAGCGTCTAAGGCTGGAATGGGAGCCCGACAATTTTTTGTTTTCCCTGAGCCAGTGATCTTTCTTTCACTAGAGCTAGCTGTACTGCCGTCAGGATCTTTTCTGTTGGTGCAAAATGCATTTCTGCATGAGTATATAAATGCGATTTATATGCGATTGGTACAGTGTCTCCTTCATTGAAAGTGACATAGATTTATTCAGTTGTACCCGCAATTATACGGATCACCAAGTTTGTATTGTTTACACATGTGTATGTTTTTTGAAGCTAACCTGTCAGCTTGTACTGAACATATAATCTGTGTGTGTTCAGCTGTCCAATGTGTGCTTGAAAAGTCTGGATGAATCAAGCCGTAAAACGGGTTTACCAATTGTGCATAATCTGATATGTATGTTCTGCCAAAGTTTAGAAAACCAAATATTGATTGGAATTTTATCAATGTATTTGGAGCAGGAGTCTCCAACGGGTAGCTCAGGGGCTACTGGTAGCTCGCCAGTACCCTGGAAGTAGCTCCCTGAAGTGCAGTCCATCAGAGTACTTAATTCAGAGGGTCTACTCTAGCCATGTAAAAGAAGGTGACTTTGCAAGAAAAAAACTGGTTTTATTTGAATGTAGTAACCCAAAATGCACACTACTTATTTGATAGAAAACGATGTATTCTGAATAACTGATAAGCTGAGGTTTGTAAACAAAAAGATTGAAAATCCAAAACAATATTTAAACTTCCTTTTGAATGATAGTTTATACTAAGTTGTGTAGATTTATAGCTTTTAGTATTTCCTTTGTGCCAGTGTGCACTTACTTCTGTGGCTGTTATGTATTAGTCATGTGGCAGTATTTTATTATGATAAAGCTTCTCCTGACACTGCTGCTAGCAACCCCATTGTATGCGTCGGATGGGCGGTGTTCACCTACAGTATTGAATTCTGAATATCGTTTTGCCAAAATATTATATGCAGTATGTTTGGAGGTTGTAGAAACGCACACTTCTCTAAGAAATGTGTCTCTAGGCTTTTGCCTTCACTTGACAGCTTGTATCCCAAGAACAGCACTAAGATGGGCTGTCTTTGATTTTTCTTAAATTTGTAGCCCATGTGAGCAAATCCCAAAATTATGCGATCTACTTTGGTCAAGTGCGTTAAGTCATCATCCGTTAAGTATATGTCCTCGACATAGGACAGTGCTTGTCTTCAAAATCTTGTAATAGTTCTATGACTCGGGCTGAAAACAGCACGGGGCTATTCTTATACCCTTGAGGCAATCAACATAACTGTTTTTGAGAACCCAGAGCGCTGAATGTGATCAACTACCTTTTTCACGCACTATGTTTTGGCAGAAAAACCCATTTGAAATATCTAATGTGGTTTTGTATTTTTTGCGCACTCTATTCATTAGTGCAGCGCTATGTGCATTTTGTACCCCAAATATGCATGTAGCTGTGTTCAAGTGTCTGTAATCTAAGACTAAACAATATGAAAGGCCTGGTTTCATTACTGGAAACAAGGAATTTTTCATTGGTGAGGTGCAACTTTCTAATACTGCCTGGTATTCAAGTTGAGCGAGTATCTCTCTAACTTGTTTTTGGGCCTCCTGTTTAATGGGGTATTGTGTTTGTGGTTGTGGGGTGGACCTCACAGGTACAATGTGGTAAGGAGAGCCAACAACTCAACCCATGTGGTTGCGCTGTAATTCTGGAGCTTGTTTCTCCTTGTGGGCAATCCCTAACCCACTCTGGTGGCCAAGCCTTCGAAGCCAAGAGAATGTCGTAGCCGAAGGACAGGTTCTGTCAAAAGAGAACATTGATAGTACATTGTATATGCCCCTCCATCTGGATTTGCAATTCATATACTTGACAAATGACAATCAGTCTCCGGTCCGGTGTTTCCACCTAGACGAAGTCAGTCCTTGCTTCTGCTGCCAAACACTCCATAAGATTCCTGCAAACTATCGAGACTTCTGTTGCGCTGTCTAGCATAATCAGAGCCCACTCCCCGTTCAGAAGCCGTATCCTCTATCTGTGGCATGCTTGGCCTTGATCCCTGTCACTTTCTTCTTTTTAAATTGTGGCTTTGACTGTGGAGGTTTGTCTTTCTTTTTTATTATGTAGTCAGAAGAGTGTTGTGAGTCTTTCTTTGGGTTCAAGTACTCCTCTGATCTGCGTCTGATCGTCGTCCTCTCTCCGAGCGTTTCTCGGATGACTCCTGAAAGGAACAAGAAAGGCGTATATCAGTATCCTGATACTGGTCAGGCTGTTTAATTGAATCACGGTTACGCAAATTAAAGCGCTTTTCAGTGTACTCCTGTTGAGGAGATCCATCCCAGTCTCTTATTACATTTTTTTAATATCTCACTTCATTTTAGAAGTCTTGGATGCCTGCTTAGAGTTATCCTTTCCAGAATTACCCTTGAATTGTTGTTTATTAGGTCTGACTCCCAAATTATCTTTACCTATTGATGCATAGGTTTCGGTAGTTTGCACTCCTGATTTCCCGGAGCAACATGTGTGAACCGCAGCTGCTTCCCCTTTTATATTACTTAACATGATTAAGGGACACACAGCAAAATTGCCCATCAGTTTCATCCCAAAGTCCAGGGCAGGGGCGCCCCTTACTCATTTTGGATCTGTTTAACAAGTCAGGCAAAGCAGATAAGGAGGGTGTACCGTGTGTTCTGGTATATACTGCAGCAAAGACTGTGCCCCAAGTGGCACAGTCTTCCACTGGGGGAGCCATCCCAATCGGCAGGCATACTGTGAGAATTGTGTTTTTCTTGGAGTCCCGTATGGGGAAACACTGCTTCAAGCTTGTTGTTTTTGAGAAATCCAGAAAGGAATCTCTTCTCTTCTGATGGGAACTTTACCCATTATTGCATTAAAGGTCACTGGACCAATTCCTGGCGTAGCCAGTTGTAGTTGTGTAGTTTGAGCAGCCCTTGTGGGGATTGCCATTGTTCGCATCATGTATTGTGTCAAACATCTGTATATTCTGACCAGACTAGTGTACAGTGTACGTATTTCTGGTGCAGTAAGATTTGCTATATCAGGATGTGGTGTATAACCAGCTAGGACTGGCCATGTTGCTCCCTCATTACTGAGGGGACGTAGTCTAACGTTGTTTCTTGTATGTGGTAGGGCGCCTTTAAGCCAGTTTTGATGTTCTTGAAATGTTAAAGGTATTTTTAGTACTGCATAAGCTGTGTACTTGTTAGGACCTATAGCTGCAGTGTAACAGTGAAAGTGTCTTGATTGTGCATTTACTGCTGGGATTGTGACCCATGAATAGAATACCTCTGTCCTGTATGCTTCGTGGGCCTCTGCCTTGGAGGTAACATCTCCCACCGTAAGGGCGAGCCCATGTTGTTGCAGCATCTGTGTAACTACATGTCTGCAGTTTACTGGTATGGTACTGGTGCAGCATTAGCCATTGGAATATCTGGAATTCAGAGAGTGTACCTCCTTGGTGTTATCCTTTTAAAAGTTCAAGCTTGAACAACCTACAGCCAGAAAATAAGGGTTATCTACTTAGCTGAGGAGGATTAGTAGGAGAGTAGGGGACTTGGGCACACATAAGAAAAACTACTCTGGAGGCCTATTAAATAAGTACCCAAGTTTGAACTTTGCTGGTGCCTTGTTGTACGGTTCATACCTTCTCAGTAAAAGTGTGCGTTTGTTGGACAACAAAAATGTCAAAACTATGCAAGACTGATTCAATGCACACCATCAAGATATTTTGGCCTTAGTCCTGGCTAGCTCACAGTACACCATCTGTACCCCTAACCTACCTAGCAAGGTAACAGGTGGTATGTGCAACCTCAGAACATGACAACCCTGACTCCCTAAGGAAATTGTGGAAACCGATCTAGATCTTTTGTTTGAATACTCATTGATGCCCAAAGAAAGACACAAGAAATACTCAAATTGGCGTTTCAATATTTATTGAAGCAGTATGATTCTTGTGTAAAATACGTGTGCTGCAATAATCATTAGAAGGAAACTGAGCATCATGAGAATGGTAAAGAAAATGAACAGTTCCACCAATCCTGCTGTTACATAGAACATATGCTTGCAATTAAGTACAATTCTATTTGTGCTTCTACCTAGCGCTCCCTATCCTAGTGAGCCTAGGGTGAGTGAATCTGCCAGAATCCCTGTACGGTGATCTAACTCCTCAGTTATCTGTGGGTATGTTTTATCTTGGAGGCCTTCTTGGTGTAGAGCTGGACACCATCCTTCTCAGGAGGTAAACAGGATTCAGCTCAGCTGGAAATCCGGCATGAAGTGACCTTGACAGTGTTAGCGAAATGCTCCTCTAACTAGACAAAGAAGCGATGTCGTTTATATAATAAACTTGACCCATGTTACCATGCCGAAGTCCCAGTCAGGCTGTCATTATTGATTCTATCCTGATGAAGCTGTTGCCAAGCGAACAATAATAAACATCATTTTGCACAGTGAACTCTAGCTTTCGTACAGAATGTTCAAGGCTCTGATGATATGCCTGCGAAGATGTGTAAATGTATGCAAAGTTAGTTCATGAAACATCCATACAAGCATGCAAGCAAATGTGTGTCAAATGTCAACGTTCAAGAAAAGATGTCAACTTTAAATGTGAACATGTAAAATGGTGGTGTTTCTGCCTGGGCCTAATGTGACTACCTGACAGTTCAAGCAGCCAAACTATGGAATTAATTACCCCCAAATATAAAATCCACAGATAACTATCTTTTCTTCAGAAGACTGCTCAAGAGTTGGCTCTTTCCTACATAACCACCATTCTCAAACACTCATGTACAGCATACGCCTGTGTATGTTAAACATGTATAAATTTGATTATATGTATGTATCTTGATATGTCCATTTCTTTGTACAAATATATATGCTAATCATAGTTTAAAAATGTATAGATTTTCTTATAGCTCTTGTAGGAAGCTGGCTTAGTATATGGTGCTCACTTATGTAAGTGATGTACCTTGCACTAATCCAGACAAGCCTTATGTTGATTTTAGTGGACTTTGATAACCTTTGAAAGCTCTCAAAGTGGTAGCTGTGGAGATCAGCCTTCAGGCTTATCTTGAAGGAGTGTAAATCAGTTTTACCAACTTTAATCAGTAGTGTAGGTTAGATGAAAAGAAACCACACAGTGTTTATAAAGAAAAATAGATCTTATTTATTACACACACTATCACTAACACATTGGTATATCTCGTACCCAGAGATATCAACACAATACACAAGAATACTTTGTAAGAATGAGGTAAGTAGCACAAATATACACTGGTCTCCAGGGGGAGACCAAACCATATATTAAGAAAGTGGAATGCGAGCTGCAAAGAAAAGCGGGACATGGACGAGAAGATCCAGAGGAGCTGGGGACACCAGGACCCACCCAAGGTAAGTACCCAGGAACCCCACGGAGGCTGTGTGCAGAGTAGAAACAAATCTGCGTGCCCAATGGAAGTCGATGGAGAAGTTGCAGTTGCAGTTTTCTAGAATTACCCTTCCTGAAGGACCCCGAAAAAACCCTTAAGAAGACAGAAGGTTGGGGAGCCACCGCACCCGTGGATGCCCCAGAAACCAGCTTACCTGCACCAGGGAAGCCGAGTGCATAGGGGTGAAGTGACTTTGGAACCTGCCGTAGACAACAATGGGAGACTTCGAAGAAGATGCTTCTGGAGAAGATGTTGAAGGAGTCCAGTGGAATCGAAGGGTGGATTCTGGAAGTGAAGAACCTGCAAGCAGAGGTGACCGTGTCTATGCCACTCGGAGGTGACCAGGAGGCATGGAAGAACAATGCCCACCGATGTCGAGAGGTTCTGAAGTGTCGACTGTGACCTTGTCGCTGCAGCTATGAGGACCAGGCGACACTGAGGAAGACCAGGAGCCGTGCACGAGCTGTCCCGAGTCAGATGTCAGTGTCTAGGTGGTCGGTGTCCGGTGGGAGCACTAACAGTCCTTGGTAGCTGCAACTGGCGTGGAAGACGAAAAGAGGCAAATGTTGGGAACAGCAAGGTCCAAGGAACTCAACCAAATGCAGGAGAGCCAGAGCTGGCCCTGAGCAAGCAGGGGAGCCTGTTGCAGGGATTGAGCCAGCAACAATTGCGCAAGCGGCTGAATAAGCATGTTTGGAACCCGTTGCCGGTTGAGCCGAGCCATCGGTGTAAATGATGCATTTGTACTCATGTAAAGGAAGCAGAGACAAGGGTGGAGGATGAACGTGTTCATACTGTAAAAACTCCTGTGTCTGTAAGGAAGGATCAAATATAAACGTGCCATCTGAAAGAGACACGTTAGTGACAGATTCCTTACCTTAGAATATCCCCAGGCATCAGGCTGGATCCGGAAAGTTTTTGCGTAGCAGTACCATTGCGCGTCGGTAGGCGGCGTCGTGCGGCTCCGCGTCCGTCGTCGGCGTCTGGACCGCCGGGATGACGTCGCGGGCAGTACTTAGACGCCGCCCCTGCGCGCTGACGTCGGTTCTTCTTTCTCCGCGCCAGTAAGCGCAGATCCGGGAAGAGCAGTGCCCTAGTCATTTTTTGACTAAATTTTTTGGTGATTTTTCACTGTTTTCTAAACGAGTCTCTCGACTCCGAAGGTGTCGGTAGGGATGCCTGGCTTAAAGTCCTGCGACGCCTGTGGTCGCATGATGTCGATCACAGACCCGCACTTAGTGTCCCTACTGCCTCGGCCGCGACCACGACACGAAGTCGTGCCCCGACTGCCGGGCCTTGCACCCGAAGGCTTTGCGAGAGCGGTCTCGAAAGCTCCTCGAGGTCCGGCAGTCGGCTCCGCGCCACACCAAGCCCCGGTCACGTGAGAGGTCGAGGGGCCGGTCGCGGAGTCCTCATCGGTTGTCGGGGTCCAAGTCTTCGCACTCCTCCGGTAAGTCGAAGGCTTCGCCTCGCCGGTCTCGCGACTCGGCTGAGGCTCCTATCGGCACCGTCCCCGCCGCTCTGGGAGTGCCTGTGGAGCCGCCCCCGCATTACCCGTTCTTCCCGGGTTCGGGGGCGACTCCGGCCGAGATACAGGAATTCCTGTCGGCCATGGCCCGCCTCTTCGGGCCTCAAGGTCCCCCCGGTGCGCCTTCGGGCCCCGCGGGCCCTGATGGGGTTTCCCCGGCGCCGCCGGTGACTCCGGTCCCGGCGCCGCCTGTAACACCAGCCTCGGTCCCGACCCCGGCCTCGATCCCGACCCCGGTGCTGCCGCAACCCCCATCGACGCCGGTTGACCTAACTACACCTCCGCTGGCGCCGATGTCTCCGGTGCCGTTCCCGACGCCGCCCGGGGCTCTGGGCGGCGTCGTTCCCCGGTTCTCTCCGGATCCGGACACAGCGCCGGACCGGCGTCACTCGACGCCGGCTCCGACGCCGCTGGGACCTTGGGTCCCACATGTCCCTCCTCCTTATTTTGAACCTGAATTGGAGGACGTAGATAACTGGGAGGGGTCTGATGACCCTCTCACACAGCAGTGTGAGTTTGATCAGGACTGGGCTGAGGAACTTGGGGATGCCAGTGGTCTGGACACCTCCCCTGACTCTGGCATGCTGTCTCCTCCTTCCGTGGCAACGGAGGAGGGAGCAAACTTTGCAACGGTGTTGCGTAGAGCAGCTGGGGCCTTAAACCTCCAGTTGCCTACAGTGGCTGTCAGGACTAACATCCTGACGGAAGTGCTTCAGCTGGCGGCTACCTCCTCGGAGCCACTGCTGCCGTTCAACGAGGCGCTTTCAGACGTTCTTTGGGCACCTGGTCCAAGCCCACCACAAGGGCTCCTGTGGATAGGAACGTGGCCCGACGCCATCGCCCTGCTCCGGGCGACCCCCCGTTTCTCTCTCTACACCCCACCCCTGAGAGCTTGGTGGTCCAAGCCTCTGCTTCCCAAAGCGCCTTCCCTACCGCTCCCCCGGATAGTGAATCCAAACGCCTGGATCAATTTGGGAAGAAGGTCTTTTCTTCCGCCAGTGCTGGCTTGCGGTCAGTCAACACCACTTGCCTCTTGGGCCGATATTCCCACTCCTTGTGGGACTCGGTGGCGCAAGTTCTGCCCCAGTGTCCTGAGGAGGTCCAGACACTGCTTTCCCGCACCATTGCGGAGGGAAGAGATGCGGCAAAGTACACCATCAGATGTGGCCTTGATACCGCCGACTCGCTAGGCAGATCGCTTGCGACGACAGTGGCGCTGCGCCGTCACGCCTGGCTGAGGACCACTGGTTTCTCGGGTGATGTCCAAAACTCTCTTATGGACATGCCCTTTGATGGAGTTGGTCTTTTTGGGACAAAGGCAGACCATGCGCTGGAGCGCTTTAAGGACTCGCGGGCTGCAGCCAAGTCCCTGGGCCTTTCTGCTGTGCGCCCTCAGCAACAGTCTGCTTTTCGCCCCTTTCGTGGCCACGGAAGGGGCGCCCAGTCACGTCCGCTGCCCAGCCACCGGCCCGCGCAGCAAGTGTCTTCGCGTGGCCGAGGACGTGGCTCCCGCCGTGGCGGGTCAGGCAACCAGCGTGCGGGTCAGGCCACCAGCCCCGTCCGCGGCCTCCAAGCCCTCCTAGTCCTTCCTTTCAGGTGCACAGCACCCCAGTAGGGGGCAGGGTCCGCCATCACTTTCACCACTGGCGTGCCATCACCTCGGACAAGTGGGTCTTGGACATTGTCCGAAGTGGCTACTCCCTCCCCTTCGTGACCATCCCCCCAGCCATGCCACCTCAATTCCACTGCATGTCAGGGGATCACTTGGTGCTTCTTCAAAAGGAAGTTGCGGCCCTCTTGGCCAAGAGGGCCATCGAGCGCGTTCCGACCCCAGAAGTAGGACGTGGTTGCTACTCCCACTACTTTCTGGTGCCCAAAAAGGACAAGGAGGACATGCGTCCTATCTTGGACCTCCGGAACGTCAATCGCTTCCTCCGGAAGGAGAAGTTCAAGATGCTCACCCTAGCTCAGGTCTTGACTGCTCTCGACCCTGGAGACTGGATGGTAGCGTTGGACTTGCAGGACGCATATTTCCACATCCCCGTCCTGCCGGCCCACCGGCGTTACCTGCGGTTCACGGTAGGCCTCGAGCATTTTCAGTTCACCGTGCTCCCTTTTGACCTTACCAGCGCCCCTCGGGTGTTCACGAAAGTGATGGCGGTGGTCGCAGCCCATCTGCGCCGGGCAGGCGTTCCAGTCTTCCCCTACCTCGACGACTGGCTGCTGAAGGCGGGCTCGTCCCAGGCAGTCGTCTCCCACCTCCAGACAACGGCCGAACTCCTGCACTCGCTGGGGTTCTCCATCAACTTGCCGAAGTCGCACCTGATTCCTTCTCCACAGCTCCTTTTCATCGGAGCAGTTCTGGACACGACGCAGTTTTGGGTTTATCCTCCCGAACGGCGAGTCCGGGATATTCAGGCTATGATTCCGATCTTTCGGCCTTTATCCTGGGTTTCGGTACGGATGACCCTGAGGCTGCTGGGCCTCATGGCCTCCTGCATCCTGCTGGTCGATCATGCCAGATGGCATATGCGGGCTCTGCAGTGGGACCTGAAGTTCCAGTGGGCGCAGCACCAGGGCAACCTGTCCGATCACATCCAGATCTCGGAGGGGACTGCAAAACAGTTGCAGTGGTGGCTCTCGAACCGGCAATGGGTCATGGGCAGATCCCTCTCCCTTCCCCAGCCAGAGCACACAGTTGTGACGGACGCGTCCCTTCTGGGATGGGGTGGTCACATGGGAGAGGCGGAGATCAGAGGCCTCTGGTCTCCGGGCGGAGTCCCGGCTCCATATCAACCTTCTGGAGCTCCGGGCGATCCGACTTGCACTCAAGGCATTCCTTCCCTCTGTCAAAGGGACGGTAGTGCAGGTGTTCACAGACAACACCACCGCCATGTGGTACTGCAACAAACAGGGCGGGGTGGGGTCGTGGACCCTATGTCAGGAGGCTCTGCGCCTCTGGACATGGCTGGAACATCAGGGCATATTCCTGATGGTTCAACACCTGGCAGGTTCCCTGAACGCCAGGGCGAACGAACTCAGCCGCAGGTGCATGATGGATCACGAATGGCGTCTTCACTCGGAAGTGGCGCAAGGTCTCTTTCAGCAGTGGGGAGAGCCTTGGTTAGATCTGTTCGCCACCGAAGAGAACGCGCAATGTCAGCAGTTCTGCGCGTTGGAATTTCCAAGGCGGCACTCGCTCGGCGACGCTTTTCGTCGCGAGTGGAGTTGCGGTCTGTTGTACGCCTTTACGCCTATACCACTTCTACCCAGAGTGTTGAAGAAGATTCGGCGCGACCTGGCCCAAGTCATTCTTGTGGCTCCGGACTGGGCTCGAAGAGTTTGGTATCCCGAGCTACTCAGTATGAGCGTCGATCCCCCGATCCGTCTGCCTCTTCGGGAGGATCTTCTGTCGCAGCAGCAGGGGACGGTCCTCCACCCGAACCTGTCCAGTCTACACCTGCTTGCGTGGAGATTGAGCGGCGGCAGTTGATTCCTTTCGACTTGCCTCCCGAAGTTTGTGCTGTGATTCTGGCAGCCAGGCGTCCCTCCACTAAGGTGGTATACGCCTGCAGGTGGAACAAGTTTGTGGCATGGTGCACAGCAAAGGCTGTGAATCCCCTTTCTGCCCCTCTTTCTGAGGTTCTTCTGTTCCTTCTTTCTCTGGCCCAACAGGGTTCTGCCCTGGGTACCATCAAGGGCTATCTTTGTGCGATATCAGCCTTCCTCAGGCTTCCTGATCAGCCCTCCCTTTTCAAGTCCCCTGTGGTTAACAGGTTTCTTAAAGGCATTACACACCTCTTTCCTTCTGTTCCGTTTGTAATGCCTCAGTGGGACTTGAACTTGGTTCTTACCTTCTTAATGTGCGCTCCCTTTGAGCCTCTACATAATTGTCCTCTTCGTCTTCTTACTCTGAAGACAGCATTCCTGGTGGCCATAACCTCTGCTCGGCGGGTGAGTGAGCTCCAGGCTCTTTCATGCAAACCTCCCTTTCTGTCTGTTCATCCAGACAAGGTTGTTCTTCGGACGCGTCCGTCCTTCTTGCCAAAGGTGGTTACTGCCTTCCATATTGGGCAGACCATCACTTTGCCCACCTTCTTTCCGCCTCCGCATCCTTCCAGAGAGGAAGAGAGGCTCCACCGTCTGGACACAAAACGTGCGCTTTCTTTTTACATCAACCGCACACAACAGTTCCGGGTGGATGACCAGCTCTTTGTTGGCTACGTGGGCGCCAAAAAAGGTCGGGCGGTACACAAAAGGACCATCTCCTGCTGGGTCACTGTGTATCAAAGCCTGCTATTCTTTGGCTAAGAAGGAGCCTCCTGTTGGGCTGCGTGCCCATTCCACCAGGGCAACGGCGGCTACCACGGCTTTAGGCCGCGGGGTTCCGTTACAGGTATATGTCAGCCAGCTACGTGGGCCTCGCTGCACACGTTTACCAAACATTACTGCCTTGACAGCCAAGTCCGGAGAGACGGCTTCTTTGGCCGTTCTGTTCTCCGGGACTTCCTCGTATGATCTTTGTTCGCAGACCCACCAACGGGGTTGGTATTGCTGGGGTATCTATTCTAAGGTAAGGAATCTGTCACTAACGTGTCTCTTTCAGATGCACAAGTTACTAACTTGTGTAGCGATATATCTGTAAGAGACAGTAGTTAGTGACAGATTCCTTACCGCCCCACCCATCCTTCCCGTTCTGCGAACTGATTTCTAGGGTTAAGGACATCCCTTTCAGGGCCCTAGTATTTTTCAGACACCTATGTCAGCTTCTTGCATGGCTCTCCGTTCCTGGCGCGGAAAGTCGTGTACAGAACTGACGTCAGCGCGCAGTGGCGGCGTCTAAGTACTGCCCGCGACGTCATCCCGGCGGTCCCGACGCCGACGACGGACGCGGAGCCGCACGACGCCGCCTACCGACGCGCAAGGGTACTGCTACGCAAAAACTTTCCGGATCCAGCCTGACGCCTGGGGATATTCTAAGGTAAGGAATCTGTCACTAACTACTGTCTCTTACAGATATATCGTTACACAAGTTAGTAACTTGTGCATCAACTGATGTCAAAGAAGCAGCCCATTGTATCTAACGGGGATGTAGTGCCTTGGAGTTAGGTACACTCGCCTTAGTCACGGCTTCTAAAGCAGGGAAGGGCATGACTATAAGAATGCGTTTCCTTGCGCCAGTGAGCGTTCTTTTAGAATCGCCATCTGTACTGCCGTTAAAATTTTTTCAACAGTTGAAAAGCGCATTTCAACAGCAGTGTATAAATGTGATTTGTATGCAATAGGTATTGTGTCTCCCTCATTGAACGTCAAGTAAGTGAAACCCACTGTCCCAGAAACTATACGTATTACCAGGTTTGTGGTGTTGTCACGCGTCAACAAGTAGTGAGTTGCAAGCAAGTCAGTTTGCAAAGAATTCAGAATAGAAGTATGTTCCGTAAGCCAGCTGGCAGAAGAAAAAGTCGGTTGTATCAATGCATAGAGCGGTTTGATACGCTGGGCATAATCGGGAATGTATGTCTTCCCGAAATTTAAAAATCCCAGCAAAGACTGAAGTTTCTTAAGCGTAGAAGGGGGTTGCAATTAGTGCACATTTCTCCAAGAAGTGAGGGGCCAAGCCTTTTCCCTCATTATTGAGCTCATAGCCCAAAAAGAGCACCGCCAAATGGGCGATATGTGACTTTGCAAAATTAAATTTGTATCCATAGTCTGCAGAGGACGAAATTATATTGTCGACTCGGACTAGATGCGGCATAAGTTCATCGTCCGTCAGATAAATGTCATCTACGTACGAGAACGCATCTGGATCTATGTCGTGCAACAATGACACGACACGTGCCGCAAATGCCCTAGGGCTATTCTTATACCCCATAGGCAATTGTGTAAATTTTTTCTGATTCCCGACGGCAGTGAACGCTGTCAAATCACGGCTCTCAGGAGCGAGATTGTGACTATAAAAACCATTAGAAATGTCAAGTGTAGTTTTGTATTTCTTACGAACAAGATTGTTCACCAGTGCAGAGATGTGAGTGTTCTGCACCGCAAAAGTACGACAATGACTGTTCAATTCTCGGTAATCCAATACAATCCGATATGAACCATCAGGGTTTGATACCGTAAAGAGAGGATTATTCATCTGTGATGTACATGGTTCAATCACTCCTTGATACTCCAACTGTGTTAGAATATCACAAACGGAAGCTTTTGCTTCACGTCTGATTGGATATTGCGGTTGTGGCTGAGGCATAGAGCGTAAAGGTATTTCATAAGCCGGTGAATCAACATCCCAACCCACCTGATTACGATACACTGCTGGGGCTAGAGCCAGAGCCCACTCAGCTGCGAAAGCCTGTGCAAGTTCCTCAGGGACATGACGCAAAAAACTCGAAAGGATCACGTCTTCCCCTTTAGATGCGGCCAACACAAAGGGTGGAGGCCAATCTGCCTCCGCTAACAAAATGTCATACGAAGAGGTTAGATTCTCCCAGAAAACCGCCTTGATTGGACGAGGTATATCACCTTAAATTTGGAAAATTATTTCATAGAACCTATCCAGGGGGGGGGGCAACCTGGCTGTCTGCAGTCTCTACTTTTAATGAAGATATCAGTTGCTGTCGCCTCCAGACAGGGACGCAGAGCCTCCCGCACTATGGTAACTTCTGCTGCGCTGTCGAGCAGAGTAACTGCCCATATCCAATTCAGGAGTTGCGTTCTCACCGTCTGAGGCATACCTCGCTGTTAGAGCATCAACTTTTTTTCTTCTGAAACAGGGGTCGAAAACGAGGTAGATCCTCTTGTTTTCCTTTGACTTCAAACTGTCAAGGCTGTCGTCCCTGTGGCGCAGGTTGACTTTTGCCACGATCTTGGCATTCCCCTCCTCCGACTTGAGAGCCAGATGTGTCCTGTGAAGAATGAGGAGAACGCTGATCAGGGACTTGAAATCTATCAGGAGACTTGATTTTTGCGCGACCGCGCAAGTCAGAAGTACGCTCAGAAGACTCTCAGGTGTCGGTGAACCTTCACGCAAACCTTGCTTCTGTTGTTGCTGCCCCTGTTTTTTATTTTTCCAGTTCTTTTTAGGAAAGACCGGACGCCCATCTTTATCAGTCTGGGCTTTTTGTTGTGTTTGCGTATGTTTGCGTTTGAGTAAAAGGCTTAACTCCCAGACTATTGCGGCCTATGGTCTTATAAGCCTTTGCAATAATCTTTGGTAATTTGCGTGGCTTGTCCACATCAGGGACAACCTCCAAGCGGTTTGCCACTTGAAAGCTTACTGCATCTCCCTTGACATTGGCAAGGATCATATCAGCAACCACGTCGAACACCCCCACCAATCTCATCCCCAGCTCCACAGCCGCTTCGGCTCCGTGTTCATCTTGAACACGCTTAATCACTGAGGGGAGCACGGTCATCGAAGGAGTGCCGAAACACTTCGAATATACCGCTGCAAACACCTTGCCCCAGGTGTTACAATCAGCTAACTCGGGAAGCAAGTCTTTAGGCAAACTAATTGTCAATATCCTGTGTTTATCCACAGGAGAGGTATTTGGAAAAACAGCCTCTAGTTGTCCAAATTTTTCAGCAAGCCAATAAGGTAATTCATCCTTATTCTGTGGACGCTTGCCCATTACTGAATTAATGAGGGGACTGATAGTCACACCTCCAGGTCCCGCAGGTTGCGCAGCAAGGCCAGGTGGTTCCACCTGGACGTTGCGCGTGATGTACTGTATAACAGCCCTATGTACGCGTATTAAAGATGTATGCAAGACCCTAAGGTCTGCAACTGCAACAGTAAAATAACGTGGGTGTGGGGTATACCCAGCCAAAACAGGCCAAGTGGCCCCATCTATTGATAAAGGGCCTAAGCGGACCGGCGTTACTGGGTGAGGAAGGGCGCCATTAAACCAAATTTGGTGTTGCCAAGCTGTAAGCGAAACTTCAAGAGCCCTATAAGGCAGATAAGCGTGAGGGGTGGCCGTGGCAGTGTATTCATGAAACAAATCATCTGCTCCATCCACCGCCGGAAAGGTGACCCAAGAATAAAACACCTCAAAGTGGTAAGCAGGATTCGCTTCCACTACAAAGATGAGCTCTACACCCGCATTAGGCACTCCATATGTAGCCAAATATGCCTTGAGTGCGGCGCAACTATGAGCCGGAATAGCAATTGCCATTACGATATTTAAGGAATAACAACTTAGTGCTGCAGCGCAATAATGGGTTAAGAATAAAGAGATTAACCTTTTAAAACTTCAAGCTTGAAAGAACCTATAAAAACATCAATATAGGAGGTTACACCGTCACAGCTGTCTCCGGAAACAGAAGTGAGGGGATTGTGGACAAGCACTACTCAAGCGTCTCGCAGATAAGAACCAGACCAAACGTTGGCGGAGCCATGTTGCAGGGATTCTGCACATACACAGAACTATGCGCAGGAAAACAGGACCTCCGTGAATAGGGGTGTACCAACCTACCACATTAGTACCCAAAATCCCAAACCGACTAGCTATAGTGTCTCATTCGTTCTCCTCCAAAGATCACGGAGCTACAAATGATTAGACAACCCAGAACACAACACTCCAGACTCTCAGGAATCGCGGGAGCAAGACGTACTCTTTCGCTCACTCCCTCATACCTGTCCACAATGAGAGTAAGCAGAGTCACTGAAATAGTTCAAAATGTTTATTTTAACTATCGTGCTCTACAATACAGTATAGGTGCCACTACTAGCAGCAAAATGCATAAACTCAGCACAGTTAGCATTGTTACAATTCCATAGAATACAAAGGGAGAAGTCATTTTATAAAGACTGTGGAAATAAGGGCCTTTAGGCCTGACCACCCTCCCCTTGACTAGAAAAAGTTTATTTTATAAAAAGGACGATCTCTGGGCTTTGACAGCAGACCCCATACCTTAAAGCCTGAATGTAAGAATTACATCATAGGGACAGCAGAGCTCTTCTCCATGGAACGGCTTTCTCCAAGTGTGTTAAAACAACATGCAACAACGTAATATCAAAGCACGAGTCTTCAGTACTGCAGCTGTGTAGCATGTTGTGTCTAGGTGCTAGGGACTGACCAGAACAGAATAACAAGTGGCATTGTTTATCGACCTTGCACATCGTGTTCAGACTAAACTCCAGGAAAGGCAGAGAACGCGAAAAGCAACCCGTTCTCATGTGAAAGGCACAAACAAAGTCTTGCAAAAACAAAGTCACGTAGTAGCGTGCGCAAAAGCAGCATCATGGCAGAGAAGCTCATGCTATCTTAGCAATGTCGATAATGTGCCTAAGAACCATAGAACAAGCCCACTGAAGCAAGAGAAAACCCCTGAGAGGACCCACAGGCCGGAGGCACAGGAGTCGCAAGAGAACCTCAAGCAGCTCAGAGGAGGGGCGGGACAGAGGGGAGGATACTCCCATGTCCTTTGCCCAGTTTCGCTCCAGAGTGGGAACCAAGGGTTCCTGAACTGGTACAAACTGGAGTTATCAAGGAGGGCACCAAATGTGTCCTTCAAAGCAGTCTAGTGATGCTGGCAAGCGTGTTCGCCCCGAGCCCAATACACTAAGTCCTGTTGGGAAGGTGGTCACACCTCCCTGTGACAGGAAACCTATTGTTCTGCTTTCCCTTGTTCGAGCTTGGCTCAGCAGCAGGAGGGCAGAATCGTGTCAGTAGTCGGCAGCAGCACTAGATTGCTTGCAGACCCTGAAAGGCCGTTACCGGGAGTACGGGGGGAGTCCCCTAAGGAGCGGAGCCCCCAGTACATGGGATTATACTTCCAACACTGGAATCGGTGTTGGGGTATGATTCCAACATGTTTGATACCAAATATGACTGGGTTCGGTGCAGCCACTTTATAGTTGGCCATCTCGTAATGACTGATGTCCACTATCCGTCTAAAAACGGCTGACAACTTACAAAGCCTGGAGAATCGACTCTGAGGTTTGTAGGGGTGTCCTTCTCATTCAGGGGCACTCTACACCTATAACCAAGCACACTACCCTCCGGACGAGAGAGTCTGCCATAGAGGTGATGAATAGGTTTTAAGTGTAGTGACCTCCGATATAAGGAAACTTACATCTGTCGTGAGAGGTGCAAGCACCCACTCACACAGGCTGCAATGGCAGGCCTGTAGTCCGAGTTTAACTTGATTCCCATGGGTGACTGAATACATGCTGCAGCCCAAGGGAGACCCCTGGTGTACCTGTGCCCTGGGTACCTTAGTACCATATACTAGGGACTTACAAGGGTACACCAGTAGCCAATTATGGAGGTACCAAAGTACTTACCATGTCAATTTAGGGGAGAAAGCACAGTTGCTGGGGTCCTGATTAGCTGGATCCCAGCAGACTAGGTAAAAAACACCCTTTCACCACGCAACAAGTGTGGGTAACCCTGCTAAAAAGAACCTACTACCTACAGCTCTGCTTAACAAATGTGTATATTATTTATGGTTAGAATATATATATATATATATATATATATATATATATATATATATATATAAA
Organism: Calotriton arnoldi; assembly: GCA_963921515.1. Taxonomy (NCBI): domain Eukaryota; kingdom Metazoa; phylum Chordata; class Amphibia; order Caudata; family Salamandridae; genus Calotriton; species Calotriton arnoldi. The sequence continues at coordinate 374,033 of CAWUFW010000568.1, forward strand.
ATATGATTTTTGCTTAACATGTATATACACGTCACTGCATAGTTTACATATGTTATTTGATTGGATGCTTATCGGTCTCGGTTTTATTGATCTATCACATTGTGTAAATATCATCATAAAAACTGTATCTAGAAGTGCTTCACTATTGAAATATTGGGAAAAATATCAAATAAAATTTCCCCCCAAAAAACAATTCATACAAATGCACAAAAAATTGCTTTATATATAGCAACACTCGAAAGTCTTAGTTTCTAACTATGTATCCATAAATGCACATATGGGGCTTTATATAATACAACTTTAGATCTCTTTAATTTTCCATATACATTTATACCTTTCAATGTAAATATATATCTATATGTTTAGTACATTACTCCTACTGTAAAAAGAAAAAAACCTTCAACTCTCTCCAGTGCACTACTCTTTAATCCTATACCTCTCTCAATATTTCCTTTTCCTTTGTACTATTATCTCCCAATAACTCTTTCTAGACTCCTCCCTCCCCATCCCTCCTTTGACTCATCCCAAACCTCCTCTTAATACTATGTTCTCCCAAATAACACTTTCTAGACTCTTCCCTTCTCTACCCTGTTAAATCCAACTAACAGACTCGCATCTCCAGTGCCCGAATTACCAACTTGTATTTCCCTATACTAACCCACCACTAATCCATTTTGTGTTCCGGAATAGCATGCTACTTGTCGAAAATAGCTTCAATGCCTGGTCAGGGGTAGTAAGCAATATATAAATAGCATTACAGTACATTACTCTGCACCAATCTACCCCACGCCACTCTACTGCACTCTACCGCAAATGCACTCTACGTCACTACACTCTATGCCAAACCACTCTACACCACTCTTAATCTACTGTGCACAACTGCACTCTGACACTGCACTCTACACCACTATGCGGTATGCCCGTGCACTCTACTTCACTCTAATATGCACCACTGCACTTTTTGCCACTGCACTCTACGCCACTCTGCTCTGCACGACTTCACTCTACGCCACTCTACTCTGCAACACTGCACTCAATGCCCCTACAATCTACGCTACTACTCTATGCCCCTGCACTATAACCTGCACCATTCCACTCTGAAATACTCTTCTCTGCCAGTGCACTCTACGCCCCCACTCTATGCCCCCCACTCTATGCCCCCCACTCTATGCCCCCCACTCTATGCCCCCCACTCTATGCCCCCCACTCTCACGCCCCCACCCTCTACGCCCCCACGGCACCCCTACGCCCCCCCACGGCACCTCCTACGCCCCCCACGGCACCTCCTACGCCCCCCACGGCACTCTACGCCCCCCCACGGCACTCTACGCCCCCCACGGCACCCCACGCCCCCCCCGGCACCCCCACGCCCCCGGCACTCCTACGCCCCCCGGCACTCCCACGCCCCCACGGCACTCTACGCCCCCCCACGGCACTCTCCACGCCCCCCACGGCACTCCTACGCCCCGGCACTCTACGCCCCCCCAGGCACTCCCACGCCCCCCAGGCACCTCCACGCCCCCCAGGCACTCTCACGCCCCCCCCAGGCACTCCATGCCCCCCAGGCACTCCCATGCCCCCCAGGCACTCTACGCCCCCCAGGCACTCCCCACGCCCCCCCAGGCACTCCCCACGCCCCCCAGGCACTCTCCACGCCCCCCAGGCACCCCCACGCCCCCCAGGCACTCTCCACGCCCCCCAGGCACCCTCACGCCCCCCCCCAGGCACTCCCCGCCCCCCCCAGGCACCTCCCACGCCCCCCAGGCACTCTCCACGCCCCCCCAGGCACTCCCCACGCCCCCCAGGCACTCTACGCCCCCAGGCACTCCCACGCCCCCCACGCCCCCAGGCACCCCCGCGCCCCCAGGCACCTCCCACGCCCCCAGGCACTCCACGCCCCCAGGCACTCCCCCACGCCCCCAGGCACCCCCACGCCCCCAGGCACTCCCACGCCCCCCCAGGCACTCTACGCCCCCAGGCACCCCCACGCCCCCAGGCACTCTCACGCCCCCCCCAGGCACCCCCACGCCCCCCCCCAGGCACTCCACGCCCCCCCCAGGCACCCCCACGCCCCCCGGCACTCCCCACGCCCCCCGGCACCCCCACGCCCCCCCGGCACCCCTACGCCCCCCCGGCACTCCCTACGCCCCCCGGCACTCCTACGCCCCCAGGCACCTCCACGCCCCCCAGGCACTCCCCACGCCCCCAGGCACTCCCCACGCCCCCAGGCACTCTCGCCCCCCCCCCAGGCACTCTACGCCCCCCCAGGCACTCTCACGCCCCCCCAGGCACTCTCCACGCCCCCCCAGGCACCCTCACGCCCCCCAGGCACTCTCACGCCCCCAAGGCACTCCACGCCCCCCCAAGGCACCTCCCACGCCCCCCCCAGGCACTCCTACGCCCCCCCCCCAGGCACCTCTATGCCCCCACGCCCCCCCAGGCACTCCCCACGCCCCCAGGCACTCCACGCCCCCACCCAGGCACTCTCACGCCCCCCCAGGCACTCTCACGCCCCCCCAGGCACCCCTACGCCCCCAGGCACTCCCCACGCCCCCCAGGCACTCCCCCACGCCCCCCGGCACTCCTACGCCCCCAGGCACTCCACGCCCCCCACGCCCTCCCAGGCACTCTCCACGCCCCCCCAGGCACTCCCACGCCCCCCCCCAGGCACCTCCACGCCCCCCCCCAGGCACTCCCACGCCCCCCAGGCACTCCCACGCCCCCAAGGCACTCCCACGCCCCTCAGGCACTCCACGCCCCCCCAAGGCACTCCCACGCCCCCTCAGGCACTCCCCACGCCCCCCCAGGCACCTCTATGCCCCCCACGCCCCCCCCAGGCACTCCCCGCCCCCCAGGCACTCTCGCCCCCCCCCCAGGCACCTCCACGCCCCCCCAGGCACTCCCATCCCCCACGCCCCCCCCAGGCACTCCTACGCCCCCCCCAGGCACCCTCTACGCCCCCCCAGGCACCTCCCGCCCCGCCCCCCAGGCACTCCCCACGCCCCCCGGCACCCCCACGCCCCCGCCCCGGCACCCCACGCCCGCCCCCCCAGGCACCCCCACGCCCCCCCCAGGCACCCCCACGCCCCCCCCAGGCACTCTCACGCCCCCCAGGCACTCCCCACGCCCCCAGGCACTCTCCACGCCCCCAGGCACTCCCCACGCCCCCAGGCACTCTCACGCCCCCCAGGCACTCTACGCCCCCCAGGCACTCTCACGCCCCCCAGGCACTCCCACGCCCCCCAGGCACCTCCACGCCCCCCAGGCACTCCCACGCCCCCAGGCACTCTACGCCCCCCCAGGCACCTCTACGCCCCCAGGCACCCCTCACGCCCCCCAGGCACTCCCCACGCCCCCCAGGCACCCTCCACGCCCCCCCAGGCACCTCCCACGCCCCCCCCCGGCACCCTACGCCCCCGGCACTCCCACGCCCCGGCACTCTACGCCCCCCCCGGCACTCCCTACGCCCCCCCCCGGCACTCCCACGCCCCCCGGCACCCCTCACGCCCCCCCGGCACCCCCACGCCTCCCCCCGGCACCCCTACGCCTCCCCCCAGGCACTCTCACGCTTCCCCCAGGCACTCTACGCTTCCCCCAGGCACTCTCACGCTTCCCCCCAGGCACTCTACGCTTCCCCCCAGGCACTCTACGCTTCCCCCCAGGCACTCTACGCTTCCCCCCAGGCACTCTACGCTTCCCCCCAGGCACTCTCACGCTTCCCCCAGGCACTCTACGCTTCCCCCTGGCACTCTACGCTTCCCCCTGGCACTCTACGCTTCCCCCAGGCACTCTACGCTTCCCCCTGGCACTCTACGCTTCCCCCTGGCACTCTACGCCTCCCCCTGGCACTGTACGCCTCCCCCGGCACTCTACGCCCCCCCACTCTACACCACTTTACTCAAAACCGATGCACTCTATCCAACTACTCCACTATACTCTGCAGTACTCTACACCACTTCATCCTACGCCACTGCATGCCACTCTACTCGACGCCCCTGCGCCATTGAACTCTATGCCACGGCAGTCCTACTGCACGCCACTGCAGTCTTTGCCACTTTGATCAAAACTAATGCACTGTACGCCACTGACCTGTACGCCAATCTACTCCTCATCACCGTTCCTTAAGCCACTTCACTATAGACCACTCTGCTCCACTCTTCGCCACTACACTCCGTGGTGCTCTACTCCATTAAACTCTACTCTGTGCCACAACACTCTATACCACTGTGCGACACTACTCCACTCTACAACGCTCTATCCAACTCCGTATATGCCACTCCATGCTAATTCATTCCACTCAATTCTACGATACGCTACTCCAGTCTGCCCAACTCCACTGCTCTCCACAACACTCCCTTCCACTCTCCTACACTACTCCAGTCTGTCAATCGACTCCCCTTTACACCACGCTACAACACTCCACTATACGGAACACCCTTTACACTACTCCACTATATGTAACACCCTTTACACTACTACACTCTGTTCTACACCACTCCACAACACTCCGTGCCACCGCCACACCCTTTCATTCTACGACATTATACTCCCTCCATGACACTCCACAACACTAAACACCACTCCATGACCCTCCACTTCACTAAACTCTACTCCATACCACTCATTTCTGGCACTCCACAACTCTCTACCCTCCTTTACCCCCGTAACTTTTAGCCATGCTGAACACAGCCATGCTGGTGTACAACGTGGCTAAAACATACTGACAAAGCCAGTAGCTCTTGCATAGGTGAGAGCTATTTGCTTTGCCAATGCTTTGCCAATGCTTGTAAATTGTGCCTTAAGTATTTTTGTGAGGAAAATCAATCAAATGGAATTTTCTAAAAAAAAATATACTATCAATACATGAGTAACAGTAGGTCTGGTTTGGTGGGCAGTAATATTTTATAGTTTCTCAACAAAGATCGAAAAACAAAGTTGGCTTCTATCATTTTGATGAATGAAAGAAAATAAAATTATATTGACATTTTCTTTGCTGCTCTTTTTATTAGTGATTTGGAAAACTTGCGCCGCTTTTGTTCTTTCTTCTTGTATATCACTATCCAGCAATCTATTTTTCTCTTAGCTAAGTGAAAAGAATTGAGATAAATTACTCATATTTTGCGTTGCAGATTAGGATGCTATGGTTCATAGGCACCACGTATATAGTTTGTTTACTTGGTCTAACAAAAATATTTAAAATGTGCTTGGAGACCAACACAAGCTTCATTAAGGCATTCTGAAGCCAGTCAGTGGAGTAGCATAGTCGAGGGACCACAGCCTGAAGAAAACTGATGTATTCACAAGTGTATTGCAGTGTTTGCCGTCGGCATTTACTTGAGCATGTTGAATGGAGCTGCAGCTGTTCTAATATATGTAGCAGCGGTGCCACACTTTGCATGATATTTGAGTGTAGAGATTTTGCAGATCTTTTTATTTTTTATAGGAAATCCCGTTGTTGAGATGGAATATATTTCCCCATTAATTTTTGGTGGTGTGGTAGGAAATGCTCACTTTTTGAACTGAAACTACTTCATTTTCATAGTTATATTTTCGTTTTATTTTGTGTACCATTATTATTTAGAGGTCTTATGACACAACATTCTAATGTTAAGTTTTGATTCCTTTTTCTATGTCTCGATTTACTGCATGCACTGGCTAGACTTGAGCAATATGCTGCCATTTATATTAACCAATTTCATTTGTTCCCATTTCTAGGAGAACACCGTGAGAGAACGAAGTTTGAGTCCGAAAGGAATGAGTTGGAGAGTACCTATAATCCAGTTTCCATGCCATCTAGCAAGCCTTCCGATCAGTATTCTTCTAGCGGGCAAGCAATCCCAACCGCGGTCACAGTGGTTGCACCAGCTCACCACTCTGAGAACACAAAGGAGAGCTGGTCTAATTACTACAACAACCATGGTGCTGGGAATTCATTTAGCAGAAACCCACTGCTCCCAAAGCAAAGATGCCGAGATTATGATGGTAAGCGTGCATATGCTCTCGTCTTCCTACTGTTGTGAGAACATGCGCTGCTTCAGCCAAGCTAGGAAAAGGAATTCTGTAGCAGGCCATTTTGTCCGCACTTTGTGTAAGCTGGAGTGTAATCTGGACAGTGGTGAACTGCTTTATGATCTAGCGTCTCAAAGAGTCAGAGGCACTGAATCTTGGACTGGTTTGTGTTTCTGTAAGTTCTCCAGCATTGGATCCTTCATAGATGAATGTTTTAATTGATTCCCTATTGTCAGGCTGGCAGTGATTTATTAAATGCTTCCACAGTGTTAAAACACATGCTATTTAAGGTACTGGTGCTAGCAGCACAGCTGCCTCATTGTTCGAGTCTGACAGGCAGCCAATGATGTGGCAAGGATAAGAATTTGTCTCAAACTGAGGCCATTTCTGACGGGCAATTTCCAAAGCTAAATTGTAGACGCAAAGTATTAGTCACAGAGCTCCCATTTGTTTACTTCTACTGCAGAAGACAGCCTGGTTCGGGGGAGCTCATTTTACTTAGGTTTCCCTCTCCCAATTTCAGCCTTTTGGCCTCCCTCATGACCGATCATTGGGTAGCATGACCAGTAGAAAGGATTTTCTTCTATACTTACTGTGTATCGTACATTTTTCCTCTTAGTGATGGCTGTTCTGCCTCTTAATGGTAGAAAGTATCCATTTATGCCTTGAAAAACTTGTGGGCTCAAAGTAATTGTGGTTAATGGGCATGACAAAGACATATTGCTTACTTGTCAAAAACGTGCCATAAAACTGAAAATATGTTCTTTTCAAGCAAGATAGAGAAAGTCATCTGATTTTCTCTCTATTGGATGGATTCCTCTAGGGCTAGAGTCTTTTGAATGATTTCTGTAATTTTAAAAAGGCACAAAAATTTAACCGTTTGGATGTTCTTTCTCTGGTGATATGGTGAAATGTGCAAATCCGACCTGGGTTTCCGTGTAGCAACTTTTTTGCCTTCCCCTATCTAGAGGCCTTACCTCTAGTGCACTGAACATTTACCCTCTCAAACAGCAACCAAACCTTCTGTGCTGCCTAATACTACAGTTACTTTACCAGCAGCCTCTTTGTTGATTAGGCCTTTGTAGTCAAGGTAGGTGCCACCTGTAGACTAATTTTGCATCATCAATTGCTCTTTGATCGGGGACCTTATTTTACATCAGCAAGGTAATTGTTGATGACGTATCCCGTGCTCCAATTAACAAGACAATCATTAATGACTTCTCTTTTGATAAGAGAGAACCTCCCTCATCCATTATCATATGCATCGTTTGTTTATAGTTTACCATTTGCAATGCCATTAATGCTTTGGGTATACCTGATTAAGATGCATCCTGACGCTCTCTGGAGAATATTAGAGGGAAAAAAGGAAAATGTTAGATCACTAAAGTAACTCTTTCAGAGCTGCATCATATTAGATATGTTTCATTCCCAATGAAGGAAAGGAAGTATGAGAATGAAGACATTTGGAGTGATGCCTCCTTTCCACCTACTTTCCTCCACAGCACAGGTATACAAATGCTTATTGACTGGCTTTAATTGTCCAGTGCTGGATGGCATCACAGTCCCCAATGATTGATAAATTAAAAAAAAGATTTTAGGACCCTGTTTCTCAACCTTATTCTCTATATGTTTGGAAACCACACCAAAACTGCCTTCTCCAACTTCAGCTTCTTAGTATAGTCTTGTGGCACCATACTGGGTTTATGCTGTCAGTACCCCCTCAGAAGCGCCCTATGCTTTTTTGCTAACCCAGTGCCAAAGATGCTATGAGGAAACAGAAGACTTTACGCATATAAGGGATGAACATTAAGGACAATCAGGTTGTTGAAGGAGATGCTGAATGGCATAAAAATATCCTGTCAGTAGTTTGCACCTTCGGATTCAGCTCACCACCTGCCAATGATCTTTGGTCATATTTGCTAACTTTCAATTAGAAAATTTAAATTCCTACTTGTCAGTTTGGACCAAAGAGAATGTTTCCCTTTTAAATTTAAAACTGATTCTGCCACTAATACTGCAATATGAAAGCAATCCAGAAAAACAGCCACACAATGATTCCTCAGTCAGTGGTATAATGCCTTCAGAGACCAGTGATTCACTCTTTCTGGTCTTCTACCACATCAGCACCAACACAACAGTAACCTGGTCCTGAAGATGACCCTGACTTACCAAGGGTCGAAACGCAGTTGACTCCAGTGCAACTTTTGGCGCTATCCTCTGGTTCACAAATTGTTAAATCCTCTGTAAAAGTCTTGTAAATAATTAATTGTGAACCTAAAGTACCTTGTGAAAATATTTACAACTGTTCACCCTGCGCCGTTCATCGCTTTGTCACTTGTTGCTTGCGCCGTCCACCCTGTGTGTTACGAGCACTTATATGCACAAAGTGTTTTCTGGTTACACTTGCATTTAGTGTAAACCGTGCTGATACAACTGTTATCCGACACCTGCTCTAAATACATATTGCCTCTGGCGTATCCTTTAACTTTGGAGTCTCCCTTGTCTTTCCTTTTTGCAACTATATGTGCATTCTTATCTAATAGCCTAATTGAATATCACCTGTTGAGACTTTGTTCTTGTTACATTCAGAGAAACTGTAACATTTCTTTGTCCGTGCCTCAAAAGCCCTCCTAATGCTTGGGAGTTGCGGTTAGCAGATGCAGAACATTTCAGGATTCCTCGACGTATATTCCAAAAGAAGAGCTGAAAGCAAAGCATCTCGCACAAAGGTGAAATGATATACTCATTTATCATAAGTGTGACCTTGGATATTATGAACTCTGAATTTAATTATATGGTTTCTGTTCCAGACAGATGGATGGAACAGAACCCCAATATGAGCAGAGGAAGGGAGAAAATAAAGGCACTACTTCGCTGCACTTCACTGATGATTGTGGTAGCAGGAATGCCAAAGAGTAGTATGTACACTCTGGGGCACTCACTCAGTTACACACTTGGGCTTATTCACACATGTACTATCTCAAGCTAAGTGAGATACCTTAATTTTTTCCTCATTCACTTATCCGCAGGGCTTCTGTGTGCTGTGGTGGAGCAGCGCTCCGTGGTGTTGTGGTGTGTTGCCCTTTAGTGATGGGGCGGCTTCTCTTTCATAATATTGCCCTCCTTAGCTTTACTGTGTTCAACCCTGATGCTTTTTGGATTTTTGTGTCAGCCTTGGCGTTCTAATAGCTCCATAGTCTAAAGAGGGCATCTTCATAGGCGTTTTTGGACCTATGGTAGTTACGCCTAGCCTGTTGTATGTATTATGGAAGCCATGTAAAACGAAACACTGTGTTCGAGGCATGTGTGCTGTAGATACACATGCTTTGCATACTCCTGCTATCTAGTTTTGGGTCCGGATGTTTGCAAATAGTTTTCCTTCGAAGAAGTCTTCCTAGTCACGAGATAAGGTGACTCCTCCTTTCGGTGATAGTGCGCATGGGCGTCGACTCCATTGTTAGATTGTTTTTTTTCGGCCATCGGGTTCAGACGTGTATTGCTGCGCTCCAGTTCGAAAAACGTTCTTCGGGTTTCCCTCGGTGCGCAATCCACTCTACCCTCAACGGTATTGTTTCAGTATGCGTTTCCCTGTTTTCCGCGTATCAAATCAGTCGACAAACTCCTTTTTCAATAGAAACCTCGTGGGCGGCCATGTGGGCGGCCATATGGCCTAGCCGCGTCGATCCAGCCTTCTGCCAATGGAACGGACTCCATTCCAATTCTGTTCTCGGTGCCTCGCCAAATATCCTTGCACTGACCTACATCAAGTTTGTAACTTGTGCCTCTCTTCGGAGCACAAGGAGGAAGACTGTGACGCTTGTAAGTCGTTTCGTTCCAAGAAGACTACGCGATCGTCGGGCTCGACGAAGAGAGATGCAGCGCCAAAGGATCCAACACACTCCGGATATCTTTGCGGAACAATCAGACCAAGAAGAGATCGAAGCGTCCTCCGCACAGGAAGAAGAGGCCCTCTCCGTTCCAGAGTCCGATTCCGAGCTCGATCTGGATTCCGAAGATGTGCCTGCGGGACAGGGTGTCGTGAGTACCGAAGACCCCTTGCCCCCTAAATCCTCTTCCAAAACTCATAAGGCTACGGCACCACCTCTGCCTTCTGGCCAAGATCGGCACCGAGACAATGTTTCCGTTTCCCCGCCTCCCGGCTCGACACCGAAACAAACCGCCAAGCCTTCTGGCTTGAGACCGAGTCTGGCGAAATTACCTTCAGATCTGAAATCAAGCTTCAAAGACAAATCTGGTTCGGAGCCGAAACCCTACGCTTCAAAACACAATCATGCTTTGGAGCCGAAACCCTCCGCTTCGAAACACAAACATGCTTCGACGCCGAAATCCAAGGACATTGTTCTTGAGCCCCCAGAACCAATTCTAGACGTTCTTAAGGCCAAATTGGATACCAAACAAAATAAAATTTATATTAATCCTGATACTGGACATATTTTGGCTACAACTCCAGCAAAACACAAGCTTCCTACAGAGGACACTTCTGATAAGATTTCTTTAAAGAGGAAGAAGGACATGGCTATTAGCCATGTTCATCCTGCCCCGCAACCCTCTCCACATCCACCATCTTCTCCACAGTTAATAATTAAGGATCCATTACACATAACACCTCTGGGATCTCCATACACAGACCCAGATGTAGGGCGATGCTGATACTCATTTGCCTGCAGACCCATGGAATGATTAAATCATTGACCCTCCAGTAGACAATGAGCCAGACCTTTATCCTGCAAAACCATCACCACCAGATGATAATATGGCTTATCAACAGCTCATCGCCAGAGCAGCAGAGTATCATGGGGGGTACCATTTCATAAAGAAACATTAGAAGAGGACTTTTTATTTGAGGCACTTGAGTCCACACATAGGTCAAGTCAAACACTCCCTATGCTTAAAGGCACGATGAGGCATGCACATGATATCTTTAAAGACCCTGTCAGAGCACGTATTTTAACTCCAAGGGTAGATAAAAAAATATAAACCCTCACCATCAGATCCTGTGTTTATTAAGGGACAATTACCTCTTGACTCCCTAGTATTGTCCAATGCTCGCAAAAGAGCTAACTCGCAAACCTCTGGGGATGCACCTCCCCAGATAAAGAATCCAAACTTATATAGATGCCTCTGAAAAACGAGTAGCTGTTCAAGCTGCTAACCACTGGCGCATCGCAAACACTCAGGGCCTACTAGCTGGGTACGACAGGGCACGCTGGGATGAGATGGAGCAACTGCTCCAATATCTCCCAGACGAACACATAACTAAGTCACAGCAATTAGTTGAAGAGGGGTAGCTCCTCTCCAACTCCTCAAGAAGATGTGCTTTAGATGCAGCTGACACTGCGGCTAGGGAAATCAATACCAGCATTCTCCTTAGAAGGCATGCATGGCTTAGGATCTCGGGGTTTAAGCCTGAGATTTAGCAGTCCATTTTGAAAACCCCCTTTCATAAGGAACACCTCTTTGGTCCTGTAGTCGACCAATCTTAAGAAAAAATGAAAAAGGACACTGAAGTGGCAAAATCCATGGGAGCGCTCCAGTCCCCATCCAATAGAGGCTCCTTTCGCAGCTCATTTTACAGAGCAGGGCCCAAAACAACATACTCAGACCCAAATGCTTCCTTTTACAAAGGCAATAATCAATACTTTCCCTCTAGAAGTTTCTACAGAGGATGATGTAGAGGAAGCATTTCCAAAGGCAGCGGTAAAGGCGCCACAACACGTAACCTTCCTTCCCCTAGTAAACCGAGACTTGCCCACACTTCTCCCTTTCACTTAACACCTGTCTGAGGAAGACTTCAACAGTTTCTCCCCATTTGGCAATCTATAACAACCGACAAATGGGTGCTAAACCTTATCCAACATGGTTATTGCCTAGACCTCACCTTCAATCCACCAAACTTTCCACCTCGCATTCACAAATTGTCGTCAGACCATTTGCAGTGATCAAACAAGAAGTGCAATCTCTCTTACAAAAGGGAGCCATAGAACCAGTTCCTTTTCAGTACCAAGGTTCAGGGATTTACTCTCTTTATTTTCTGATTCTCAAAAAGGACGGTTCCTTAAGACCAATTCTGGATCTCGGAGAGTTAAACCACTACATACTGTTAGAACATTTCCATATAGTAACGCTTCAACAGGCTCGTCCTCTCATACAGCAAGGCGATTTGTTTTGTCCACATTGGACTTAAAAGACGCATATTTTCACATTCCTATTCAGCCAGCTCATCGCAAATATCTCAGATTTGTGATAGCAGGCAAACACTATCAGTTTAAAGTACTTCCATTCGGAGTAGCTACTGCTCCCAGGGTATTTACAAAATGCCTAGCAGAAGTGACAGCTCATCTTAGACAACAAATTCATGTCTACCCTACCTAGACGACTGGCTCATCAAAGCCAGCACACACCAAAAGTGTCTACAAAAACACTCCGACCACGCTACACCTACTCCACCAACTGGGTTTCACGGTCCACATTCAAAAGTCTCACCTACAGTCTTCACAGATCTTATCTAGGAGCCACTCTCAACACACACAGCTCTACCCTTCGCCAGTGCACCCAGAATTTCCAATATCCAAACTCTATTGCTGCAGATCCAAACCTTGCCAGCCAGGACTTTCATGCGCCTACTGGGAATGATGGCGTCATTCATTGCAATAGTACCTCATGCAAGACTACACATGCGTCCATTACAAGAATGCTTGGCACATCAGTGGAATCAGTCACAGGGTCAATTAACAGATCTAGTGTTGGTAGACAGCCGCACCCATCGCTGTCTGCAGTGGTGGAACCCACAAAATTGATCAAAATGGCGGCCTTTCATTGACCCTGTTCCACAAGTAGTGTTAACATCAGACTCATCTCTCACCGGTTGGGGTGCACATCTCCATCATTACACAATCCAAGGTCTCTGGGACGACAAACACAGATGTCTCCACATTAACTATCTAGAGCTTCTAGCAGTGTTTCTAGCGCTGAAAGCTTTTTAGTCTCATCTCGCAGGCAAAGCTGTCCTAGTCTGTACAGACAACATGACAGCAATGTACTATGTACAAAAACAAGGAGGGACACACTCTCTCCAACGTCATGCTTGTCTCAGACAATTTGGAAATGGGCAATCCATCACAAGATTTACCTTCTGGCAGAACGCCTCACAGGAGTAAACGATCAAATTGCCGACCTCAGCTGAAGGAGACAGCAAATACACGAGTGGGAGCTTCATCCCCAAGTTCTCCTTCCATATTTTCAACAATGGGGATACCACAAATAGATCCGTTCGCCACAGTAGACAACGCACAATGCCCAATCTTTGCCTCCAGGTTCCCACACCCTCTCTCCAAAGGCAATGCCCTATGGATGAATTGGTCAGGGATATTTGCCTACGCTTTTCCGCCTCTCCCACTCCTTCAGCGTCTAGTTCGGAAACTAAGGCAAACATCACTCACATTGATTTTGGTAGCTCCCACATGGGCCCGTCAACTGTGGTACACCACCCTGTTGGAGCTCTCAGTAGTACCTCATCAAAAGCTACATCTCCCCCTCCAGTCTCCTCACTAAGAACCATGGAGAATTCAAGCATCCAAATCCCAAGGAGCTCAACTTAGCGATTTGGCTCCTGAAGTCATAGAGTTTGGATATTTAAATTTACCACCAGACTGTATGACTATTCTGAAAGAATCAAGAAAACCTACTGCCAGAGCTTGCTATGCAGCAAAATGGAAACAATTTGTTGTTTACTGCAATAACAACAAATTTCTACCTCCTAGATGCTTCTCTTCAGAACATTGTCTGTTACCTTTTAAACTTAAGATCCAAAGTCTAGAAATCAGCACACTGGTCACAAGCAATTTGCTCTTGGACTCTACTTCTAAGGGCACTGACAGCGTGCAGGGGTGGCAACTATCAAGCCTATCTAGACTATCTAGCCGCCAAACATCATTTCATGAGCAGAATTGTGTCTGTGCTGAACCACGCAGCTCCACCTGACTGTGCAGCAAAGCACTGCTGAAAAGTTTCTAGATCCAGTCTGACCCTTGGGGAATATTCAGAAGGTGAGGAATCTGTGGCTAGATAGTTTCTACCTGAAAGAGCATTACCGAGTTGAGTTCACTTATTGCTGATGTAATTTCCTTTGTGCATTAAGCCACTTGCTGCTGTGTCTCCTATTTCATGGATCGCATGGAAGTATTTCATCATCTTGATTGACGTAGATCTTTAGGACAGTGTAATTAATACTTCAGTTTGAGGCCTGGGCCTCTAAATTAATGCAGCTTAGGGAATGAATAGGTCTGTTGTTTGCACCTCTCTTGCCTCTCTCCCCTGAGGGGTGGGTCAAGTGTCTGAGCCTGTGAGATTGATATAAGCTAAAGCATCAGTCTATCATCTGTACCTCTAAGGTATCTCTATCCTGATTCAGTAGTTGAAGTGACTGAGCCTTCATAACAGTTCTAACCCGAGGGAGACCTTACTCCAGCTTAAAATTGTGATGTGTGGCTTTACATTGTCTCGCCTTCTTCCAAGGACATTATTGATAATATACAACTGATAACATAGTTATAATGGACAGGATGGACACATACAATTATCTTAAGGGTAGATGTGAATAAAGTTGTATACATCTTGCAGTATGATAGTAGGCCATGTCAAAAACTCAACCCAGATTATTTGAACTGCCTCAAAACCTATTGCTTTTGAGCCAGTTTTAAGAACATTTTGCTGAACAATGCACACTTTTACGCGGTTCGACCCCCCCCCCCCCTTATTTCCCACACACTGTTGGGAAGTGTCAGATGTGCTTGCTGTGCCATGAAAGTATTTGAATCTTTCATAATTGCCTATTCAGAGCTACATGTAAAACCAGTGACATTTTAGCAGATATTTGTCAAAATTGTATTGTACAGTATGGCATCTGGACCCATTCTCTTATGAATTTTTTTGTAGGTACATGAGTAGAACAGTAGAAACCATACCAGAATCTGCTCACTTGGCTGATTTTGAGATGGCTGTTTGCTCCCACAATTTTTATAGTTCACTAACCGCACCACTGGTTTAAACAGCTGGGCAAGGCAGCTGCTTTGAGACTTAGTTTGACTTTCCCAAGCTGTTTGTACAGCATAGAATACTAGAATATTCTCTTGGTCTAAGCATTGTTTCAGAAATCGTATTGATGAAGCACTATAAACCATCAGATTGGATATTGAAATGGCCAGGCCCTTGGCCTCGCAACAACCCTGGGCAAGCTACTACTTTAATAGAGGAAGATTGTCATCAACGAAAAATCGATCATAATCCTATTGCTTCTACCAGCTAAACGGGGGCGGTAACACACTGCCTGGCATACCATCACAAAATTTGACCTGATGCTTTGTGGTAAAGGCAGTGCATGGTAACACTCATTTTAGTTGAAAGTCTCTGAAGTATTCACCATTGTTGACTCAGCCAGTGCTGTGCATCTGTAGAAACCTATTGCAGTTGAGAATACTGCTTGAGATGTGCGAGTGCTGGAATTTCTGCTCCGTCTTTTCAGGTTTCTGTACCACTCCCAGAGCAAAAGTGCATCCCAGGGAGCTCATCGGCACAATAAATCAACATGGAACCAATCAAAAGGCAGGAGGGTGCACACTGCCTAGCATACCAGCACCTAATTCGTCCAGATGCATTGTGGTAAATGCACTCCATGATAACACTCTGTTGGTCTGTCTCTTAGATACTATCCATGCTACACTTTTAATCATTCCCACAATGAGAGAATGTCCACCTGGAATAACAGGCACAGAGGTTCAAGCTAAACAAGAACTTATTAAACCACAAAGTAAACAATTAATTTGAAATTGCCACACCCACTTTTACTACTCCACTTAGAGTGTGGGAAATTAGCATAGCGGATTTGCCACATGCGTACTTTAGGCTGTGAAATATTACATTCATTCACCATTAAAGTACCTTCACTTTTATAGCATTGTTGGTGAGGGAACTGGTTTATGAATATAAGTTTTCTTGATAAGTGTTTAAAATCGTCTCACACAAAGGTTTTCCCATCTTGTCTTCAATCATAGCGAATACTTTTTCCTCATTTATTTTTATATTTTATACTTTAAGTCGCCTCCAAGAATTTGCAAGCTTGTGTCTGCATCAAGCAAACTTGTTTGAAAGTTTGCGATAACTTTTTGTGAATCCAGACGTATATGTGAGGTAAATCCGCTTAACCAAACAAAACTGCTTATTGGATCCCTGTGCTCTCTCTTACCTGGATCAAGAGTACTTTCCAGAATAAACGTTACCTTTTATGTATAAATATATCTTGTTACTGGGAAACACTCCAGCACGTGACAAAGCCACCATAGATCAAACACTGTCTCTAACAACATTAGTACCAGTGAAGGCACAGTTGACAGGCACTGGCTGTGTGAATAACTTATTGACTTCTTCCTGAAATTAGCCCACTACTCCCTTGGTCTCCAAGTAAATTTTCTCATGCTATCGCATCATATATTTATGGCTGTCGGAGGAGCTGTAGTTTAGTACTCCGTTCAAGATCAAGGTCTTGTTTAAAACAGCTTGCTTACTATATATGTGTAAGATTTATGGTGCTCTGGACTTAAATCTCCTTTTCACAATTCTGTGCCTTTTTTTAATGTTTTTAAAATTATCCTTCTCGGCTAAATGAAATATCTGCTTGTGATGCAATGTCCTTTGGCAAACTGTTTGTCGAAAGTTGAAGGAGTATATTGGCTTACTGACCACTCATACCTTCCCTTCAGCCTCCCAAGCATTCAAAGATGCTGGATCCAAAAGCAATATGAAATCAAGGTTTACTTGCGTAGAAGGGAGATAAGGTATGCAGTCATAGGTAGTTGACCGTAGAAGAGATGTAAAGGTTTTTGATTGCAAAATGTCCGCTTTGTCATCCTGCTCATAGTATATTTACCTTTTGTAGCATAACCTTTTAGTAGTGCATGATCAGTATAACAGCCATCTCACCACTCACGTAGCACACACTCTTATAGACTTGTAGCGTGTTGTAGGTTTCAAATGTTGTAGTTGCTCAAAATCTTCTCATTTATATTCTTCCATCCTGCGTTGCATGAAAGTTGACTTTATTAATTTCCCATTAATGCTTAGCCGCGTCCCAAGCTGTGATACAGATGACCTTGTTAGTGAATTTTCTTTAAAGTATTTTTAATTTATCTCCCTGCTATCTTTTCAAACTGGGTCTCTGCTAATTTTTTCAGTGTACATGGTCTGAGACATGGCATTTTGGAAAGGTAGATGCTTTTTGGATATACTTGACACAAGGCCAATCGTACTGCTTTGCGATCACATCATCCTCATCTGGATGGGTCTGTGTAGACTCCCCTTGCTGGTCTGCACCATCTTTGAAACCAGCTCTATCATTTACAAAGCCATCACAACTTTGCCCCTTGCTTATCTTATAGACAAACTCACTAACTCTGGTGGTTCTCAGCACACCCACAGCCAGAACACCATCCGACTACAGACTAAGATGCAGCTTACCCTTCGAAGCGTTGCGACACACTAAAGATAGCCTGTGTCACACACAAAACCGCTCCAGTGTGAGACCCTGAAATATCTGCCTCAGAAATTCAACATTTCAGGTGGCAGCTGTGCACTGAAAAGCTCGATCTAACTCCTACTAGAGCCGCTGAGTTTCAAGAAAGAGAGAACCTACTCTTGCGCCTCTACTGGGAGTGCTTACTGTATCTGGAGCTCTCTACCACCAGAGATGCGTATAATCACCTCTACTATGGCCTTTAAAAAAAGAGTGAAGTCTCTACTGATTGAAAGATACTCAATGCACTGATGGGAAAGGACCAAGAAAGGTTAGTAATCGTCACACCTCCCTCACATAGCTACTTTCCGACCTGTCATATGCGATAACGGTGACATCCTGAAGCCTTGCACAAGAATTTCTTTTGTTGCCTGTTGCACCAGGCTCAACTAATTATTGTTAACTATTATATTCTTTCTCATTGGGTTTGCCTTCATATATTCTCATCTGCATTGTTCTGATATCCCAGGGTCATATTTGCACTTAATAAAACTCTCTTTAAATAAATAAGTGTAAAAAAGGAAAAACAATGCAGCAGGTCTTTTGCATCTGTGCATCAAGTGTCTGGAACAACATCCCTGTATCCAACAGGACCGCCCCAACACTGTTGCAGTTTAGGAAAGCGATTAAGACTTCCCTATTTAAAGAAATCTATATAACTGTACATTAGCAGTCCACAAGCCAACTACCTCTCCTCTCACTCATTGACTTTATAATTGTCTTTGACCCTGTCAGAGCTCTGGTGCCTATTGGCTAAATGAGCCCTATAGGAATGCTACATAAATGCATTCATGTATACCTACGTACTTACCACTTCTTTGAGGCTTACTTATGTTCTTTCTACACTTTTGCTACTGAATTGTAATTGAAATGGGCAACACAGGAGAGGGGTTTTGAGCCATTTCACCTTATCAGACGTTTGGCCATCCAAAAGATGAGCTTGTGGGATACAAACAAGTTAAATGCTTGTTTTAATACTCCTGTGTCCAACAATTCATTCAGGATTCCAAGCCTGATGGTACAGGTAAGTACCTTTTTAAAAAAAAACAAAAAAAATGTATTTAACCCCACCACTGAAATATCTAAATGTCTTATACAGGGCACATTCTCCTGCTCATTTAAGTTCAGAATTAGCTATATGGTTTGCTTACCTTCAAAACTACCCCCAGCTCCCTGGGGCATTAAAACAATACTGCCCAGTCTCTTGGGTTCTACATGGAGTTCTATTGTAATAGCATGGTGTTTGGCCTGCTTCAAGCTGCATTTGTTTATTATTACACCTGCTTCTTTATAATTATGCAAAGTGAGACCTAATCTATATTCTCTTTAAATTTACAGAGATGGGATTTTGCGTACGTGGGGATCTTTGCCAGTTCGATCATGGAAATGACCCTTTAGTCGTAGATGATGTTGCTTTGCCAAGCATTATTCCTTTTCCCCCACCTCCTGGATTACCTCCTCCTGGTATGCTTATGCCTCCTTTGCCAGCCCCTCCCAACATGAGAATGCCAGTACAGCACAATCAGGGACCCCCTCCTGGTGTGCCCCCCATGCCTGGTGAGTAGATGTGTCGAGTACCTTTTTGTACTCTTTGTAAAAATGGAACATAAACCGTGCCAAGTCACAGTAATGGAGATCTCTTTAAAGCAATTTCTTTTTCATTTCATACAAGTGTGGGAAAGAAACATTTGATTTAAATCTTTATGTATGTATATATTTACTTTTCCAATCTACATATCTGTTTATGTCCACTTCTTTATATCCCATTCGTACCCAGCTGCTGAGGATAGTTCATCGTACTTATTCTGTTTTTAATTGTTGTTCAAATACATTTTCATTTTAAATATTAAGCACCAACAAAAGACCAGTTTAGAAGAACTAAGGCTTATCTCTTTGGTCTATCAAGTAATCCTGTGCTTTAAATGTGCGGCCTTCAGCATTTTTAACCTCTCCACTTACAATATGTAAAATTCTTCGGTGCTTAAAATGTCCTTCTTTCCTGAATAAATGGCACTCTGTTCTCATTTGATCAATAACAACCTCATGTGTTGAGGTTTCACCTGCCCTGTCCCTCACTTGATATGGATGGTATCATGAATACCATCAATAACACCATCAAAAAAGAAAAAGATACCTTAAGTGAGCAAGAAATAATTTCTCAGTCAGTAATGTTTAGAAGAAGTAACAAGAGGGTTATATTACTATTCTCCAGTATTGGGGTATCTTGCATTGATTCACATGCTTGAATCATTCCCGTTGTCAAAGTGGGAGTCCGATGGTCTATAGTAAGCAGTATGTATTAATATTATAGGCCGTAGGGGAATGCACGGTTCAGCTTAATAGCATATCTATGTCCTTTTTAAAAAATGGCCAAAGTTGAACAATGAACATTCATGCGACAGCACCCTGTAAAACACTTCCAACAGAGGCATCTTCCCTCAGATTTTCCCCCCACGTCATGTGTAAGGGAGTCTCCCTGAGTGAGGGAAGACTTTTAGTATGGTTACAAAAACTTAAAGATCTCATGAGTCCCCTCAGAGAAGTAAGAATTCCTTTAAAAAGACCCATCACAGGGGGCGTGGCCTAGCGAGCCATCATGGCGGTCGCGTTTTAGGCGAGTTCCGCTGAGCCAGTCATTAATATCCTGAATTTATCCTGCTTCGTCGGCGCTGTCTGCCTTGCAAGTCGTCTGAGGGGGTGCGGAATGTCTAGGGAACACGGCGACGGCAAAACCGGCTGGTCCCGTACACATTGAAGGCGTCTTCACCGGAGTGCGTGGCCTGGAGGCCTTGTGGCCGAGCTCGGGGCGGAGCGGCGCGGGCACTGGCTAAACGCGAGCGCGGCTGGGGCCGAGGTGCGGCCCTGCCCCGTGAAGACGAGCTCGAGTGCCGGTCGTTGTCCCCTGCTTGCGGCCTCAAGGCTGGGATTGCTGTGCTGATGGTGCCGTCGCTGCGGGGAGACAGCGTACCGGTGAGTGTGCTGGGGGCCCCCCCCCCTTCTCTATACCACCTCGCTGGGATTCGGCGGCTGCACCGGGCCGCGGAGGGTCCATTGCCCCATGGGCTCTTGGTCCTGGAGGGCCCTTCGGCGTGCCGGACCATCCTGGGGGTGGTAGCTGGCCCCATTCTCTTAACCCAACCTTATTTTGGTGGTTGGAACGGGCCACACACGCGGGGGAAGCTGAGTGGCAGCACCGTGCAGTGGCGCCACCGTGCAGTGGCGCAGTTGTGCGGCGCTTTTAGCATTCCAGCCTGCACCTATACTGGGGGCTCCAGAACTATGCCATATCTGGTCCTAGCTGTGGGAGCAGTGTAACCACCAGGCGAAGTGTGACTTGAGCTTCCACCCCTCCCACATTGCCTGGCGATTCATCGTTGGCCATATTGGGCTGCAGGGGGGGGGGGGGGGGTTATTGGACTGCCTTGTACACACTGCAGTGGCTCCCATATTCCTGGATCGGAGGGCTTTTCCCGGATGGGCAGTGGGCTCAGAGAGGCTCAGAGAGGGTGTGTTGGCACTCCCGAGACATCCTGTGTGGCACTACTTTGCTCGCGTTTGGCCCGATAGGGGGGGGCACGAGTTGACCGATTTTGAGAGCTATCCTGGACTGCGGTGACGTGCCCTCCGACCACCAGGAGCGACCTGCTGGTGCCCCACTAGAATTTGAGGTGGGTGTTAAGTGGAGTGGTGGCAGCACTTGAGTCGGCTCAAAGAGATGGGCGTTGGAGGAGCTTTGCTGAGCCGCGACCTTGCAGACGTCTGGTAGATACTACGCCCAGGTGGGTGCAACGCTTTCCGGCCTGCTCAAGGAGGGGATACCCATTAGGGGGAGTGGGGAGTTTCGACTGCCTGCGGAGGCGGCCGGGCGAGCGCTCGGTGCGGCTTGTGGGTAGGAGATCTCCTCCTGTGTTCTATCTCTTCAGGAGCTGCCATACTGAACTCGGCCCACACTGAGTGAACTTGGGCGGGTGAGGTTATTGTATACCCAGGATTGAGCCGATCTGTTTTGCTTGGGAATGTTGTGTGGCCAAACTAGCTGGTGAACTTATTGTATTGGAGCCTTATTGCCAACATGACAAAGGACAAGCACACGGGGGGCTCAGCGAAACAAAGCACCGTAGACCGTTATACTGGGCCTGGGGCCTCGGCAGCAGACCAAGGAGGCGCACAGGGCGGGGTCCCAGACAATGCTGCGCTCATGGCTGCAATCACGCAGTCTAGAACGGCTCTGGAAACCAAAATAGGGGAGCTGGGTTCCGAAGTCCTACTCCTCCGACAAGACCTGCGGAATGCAACGGAGCGCATTACTGTGGCTGAGACCAAGGTCTCAGAGGTGGAGGACTCTGCTACTACATTGAAAAAGAAAGTGGCGACGCTGGAAACCATCACTTGAGGCCTGGCTTCTCGTGTTGAAGATGCGGAAGGAAGGGCGCGGAGGAGCAATCTGCGCTTTGTGGGGTTCCCGGAGGGCTGTGAGGGAGGGGGGTGGGACATGGAACAGTTCCTGACAAAGTGGCTCGTCAGTTGGCTTCCCCCAGAATCTATGTCTACCTGCTTTGTCATTGAGCGGGCACATAGAGCCCTCATGCAGAAGCCGCCCCCGGGAGCTAGGCCACGACCAGTCATAGCAAAATTTTTAAATTATCATGATCGGGACGCTATCCTGAAACAGGCCCGACTTAAGGAACCCCTACAGTTTGACAACGCTCGTATCCTTGTGTTCCCGGATTATACTCGACTGGTTCAGCAGCAGCGGCAGTCTTTTATGGCGGCGAAGGCTCGCCTCCGTGACTTGAAGTTGCCATACGCTCTCCTGTATCCTGCGAGGTTGCGGGTAGTTTACCAGTCACGCACATTGTTCTTTGACTCGCCCGAAGACGTCTTCAATTGGACAGATGAAACAGTAAAGGTGCGATCACACACACCGCCCAGGCTGGAGTCGGACTCCTCGACGAGTGAATCTGTCTGCAAACCACCTAAGCTCAAATCCAAGGGAATCAGACGATCAAGATCTAGACGCCGCTCGCAGTCCCATAGCGACGCCAGCAGATCAGCCTCGGTACCCCGCTCGGGGAAGCCGGATCCGTAACCCAATAGGAACTCTCACAGATGGCGAACTTTTGTACATATCCGATCTGACCGACGAAGCAACAGTTGGGGCTACCATCCCCGTTCGGCCCTTGCGGTCCGGGGGGCAGCCTGTACACTATGGGTGGGTTCCAGGGGCTCCATTGGTGGAGGAGGGCGGGGAGCCCCCGTTGGGGTCCCCGTGCCGCTTTCACTGTGACAGATACTTCAGTAGTTTTGAGGTATTGGGGTGGGGGGTTGGGGTTTATTGGGATGTTTCTGTTCTTTGTTTGCACTGGATCATTATTACAGAGGGCTTTTGCCTGCTCTCTCGATGTTGCATGCTTTAAGTGCCACGTTTTGAGGAGTTGTTGTTATTTTACCACACTGTCTTACCGCTGCTATGTACCGCTGTTTCTTTACAGGTTGCCACATGTCCTGCTCATTGATGCTGCCGATTCAATAGATGCCTGCCCCTGTAGGTAGTCCGCAGCTCCTTGCTGGGGCCCTTCGGGTTGTGAGTTGGAATGTCAGGGGGGCGCTGGACAAAGTGAAGAGGGGGGCCATCCTTCATCAGGCCAAACGGTATCGGGCTGATGTCCTTATGTTGCAAGAGACGCATCTGTTTGGGACTAAGGCCCTCTGCTTTCTTGGGTATGGCTATTCGCAGGTTTTCCACTCTGGTCTCACGAGGGGATCCCGGGGGTCGCCATTCTTATTCATCATAGGGTCCCATATACTCATTCCAGGACGTGGGTAGATACGCAGGGGAGGTATGTCTTTATTCAGGGGTCTATTTATGAGGAACAGATAGTGTTGGGTAGTGTCTACACCCCCCTCTAGCTTGGACTTTGTGGACGGATATTCCGGATGGATTGGCGGTTATCGGGGATTACTGGAATGATGTGATGGACATGGATAGGGACAGATGGCGACGGGGGAGAACACCAGCAACCGGCCAAACCACTAAATTATTTTCCTTGGTGTCGGGATTGGGCTGGGTGGACTCCTGGCGTCGGCTGCATAGGGAGGAACAGGGTTATAAATATCTTTCTACCGTACACGAATCGTTCTCACGGTCGGACTATATATTCATACCGTCTGCTGTTGCAGGCAGAGTGAGAGATGCAGAAATTCTCCCGCGGGGTCTTTCGGACCATTCCCCGGTGGCGCTTATGTTACAGTTTGGTCCCGCGAAGCCACCCTTTCGTAGGCGTCTCTCCCCCTGGCATCTACAGGATGAACAGTATATGGACCATCGATCAGTATCTGGAACTTAATGTCGGCTCAGTGGCGACAGCCGAACCCCTATAGGAAGCCATGAAGTAGACCATACGAGGTGAGGAGATCTCCTATAGCTCCTCAGCACGCCGGTTTAAGAAGGAGTCATTGTTGCGGTCGGAGGCTCATATAATGGAGCTGGAACGAGCTGGCAGGGGTAGGGGGGTGCCCTGGCGCGTCGACAATTGATAGTGGCAAGACAAACACACGCAGATTTGTTGATGGACGAGGCTCGACTGGCATGGCTGGCGTCTCGTAGCAGGATTTACCAGTGGGGGATAAATCTAGTAAACTACTCCATCGTCTGTGTCAGGGAGCCATGCGCCCCCTGGTTCTTCCTGGGCTGTTGTGGCCCAATGGGAGGACTCTGGGGGATCCCTCTGCTATAGCGGAGAGCTTCGCACAATACTATGCAGAACTTTATACCCCGAGGGAATCCCTATTGGAGGATATGGTCCGCCGTTTTATAGGGGACCTACCGCCCCGGACACTCTCCGACAAGGCTCTGGCGGAGCTGGATCTCCCGCTTACGGCAGAGGAGCTGGGCTCAGCTCTAGGAGATCTTAATCCTGGGAAGGCCCCGGGTCCTAATGGGTACCCATGTGAGTTCTTTAAGAGATACTCCACGAAATTGGGACCTCATTTCCTTCGGGTGGTGGAGGAGGCGCAGGAACGAGGGTGCCTCCCGCAAGATTGGAGACATGCCGAGGTGGTCGTGTTTCATAAGCCGGGCAGACCCCCCGACCAGCATGCATCGTATCGCCCTATTTCTCTACTGAACATTGAGGCTAAGATCTTGGCCAAGGCTTTGGCCAACCGCCTCCATTCCCATATTGCAACGTTGGACCAGGCGGGTTATATGCCTCAGAGGGCGACGCAACATAATATCCGACGGGCACACATTGCCATGGATACTATTCGGGGGCTGGAGGTGCCAGCGGCACTCTTGTTAGCGGACATGGACAGGGAGTTTGATTCCCTTAGCTGGACGTACTTATTTGCCCTTTTGGATCACTTGAATATGGGTCCACGCTTCTTGTCCTATTTAAAATTACTGTATACGAATATCACAGCGTCTGTCCGCGTCGCGGGGTCTGTCTCCTTCACTTTCCCTGTTGGACGAGGTACCCGTCAGGGGTGCCCGCTGTCGCCATTTCTTTTTGCCTTCGCGATGGAGCCTTTGGCGGCATGGGTGCGGATTGATGCACACGTAACTGGCTTTGAGTGGGCCCAGGGACTATCTGATCGCATCGCGTTATACGCGGATGATGTCCTGTTTTTCTTGACGGACGTCAATAGAACTGGACCAAGGTTGCTGCGCATCATGGAAATCTTTGGGGAAACATCTGGTTTGTTCATGACCCGAGTAAATCTGTTCTGTGGACACTTGGGCAACAGGTGGACTTGGGTGCTTGGGCCTCTGCGGTGCAGGTCACCGCGGTAGGCATGAAGTATCGGGGGGGGGGGGGTTTCTTGTCTGACTCGTCGGGGGTGTCCTGGGAACGTAACATCGTACCGGTTTGGGCGCGTGTGCGCGACGAGTTGAGGGCCTGGTCCCATATGCCCCTCTCTCTCCCTGGTCGTTCGGCCATCTTTAAGATGGTCTCGCTGCCGCGCCTGCTCTACCAACTACAGAACTATCCCTTCCCCGTCCCCCCTCGTGGTTTCGCCAGGTTAACTCTGCTCTAGGGCAGTTTCTGTGGGCGGGGAGGGCACCCAGAGTGGCGCTGCGGACATGTTTTCAGTCCACCTATTGCGGTGGGTTGGCCGCTTCGGATGTCCACTCCTACTATATGGCCTCGCAACTCCTGATATTGAATGACTGGTGGTATGGGGATAGATCTGACCCCGCTTATGCGGTGGAGTGGAGGCACATGGGGTCCCACACACTACACACTATTTTATATTCGGCCCCCATATGCAGAGCACTGCCATCCGCCACGAGGGTGGTATTTCAGGTGTGGAGGCAGGCCCTGCGAAGGATGGGATGGTTGGGCAGGCTGACGGAGACTCCCCTTTGGTCTAATGGTAGGTTGCCGCAACTGGCCAGTTTGGCGGGTTTCCGAGACTGGGATAACATTGGGATCTCTACCTTAGGAGACGTTATGCAATGCACGGTTCTAAAGTCTTTCCAGGACCTCCAGCACGAATTTCAATGCCAAAATCACAATTTTACAAATACCTGCAGTTTAGGCACGCTGTCCTTCTGAGTGTTGCAGATTTGGAGTCCCTCCCTGATTTCAGTCCCATCGAAGCTAAGCTGTTTATGGGTGACCTACAGGATCATAAAATTTCCAAGATCTACCAGCCCCTAGTGACGAACTGCCCCACTACACTAGATAAACTTAGGGAGACATGGGAGGAAGACCTTGGTCCTCTGGGTGGAGAAGACTGGACGGAACCACTGGCTTCCCCTCGGGGGGGGCGGGGGGGCGGCAATAGCAATGCGCCTCCGGCTGATCGAATTCAATTACCTGCACTGGATCTATTATACTTGCGTTAGACTCTGGAGGGCGGGTTTGATAGCGTCCCCGCATTGTTTGCGTTGTGGTCAGGAGGATGGCACCCTATTTCACACGATTTGGCAGTGTACGGTGCTTGTGAGGTTCTGGCGGGGGGGTACTGGCCTGTCTTGCTGAAGTTTTGGGGTGGGAGCGCCCCTATTTCCCAAAATTGGTGCTGCTTCATATAATGGAAGGGGTGGGGGGAAATATTTATAAGCGCCACCTGATGCTATTGGGATTTACGCTTGCCAAACGAGACATTGCACAGAAGTGGAAGGCAGGGACCCCGCCCTCATTGTCCGCATGGAAAAATGGTCTTGATTTTAATATGGGTCTGGAGGCTCCTATTTTTAAAGCTCGAGGGTGTGCACACAAGCACCTTAAGATCTGGAGGAGGTGGGCGAATTATAGAGGCCTATACCTGGAGCCCCTCTCCGCGGGGGTTGTTGCGGTCTTGGGTTAATTGGGCAGGAATGTGGTACAGGGATCTAAAAGGTCCAGCGGGATTTGTCATCTATGGGCGGGCAAAAACCTGCTACTTATTGTGTGGTGCAAGGACAGTGCATTGGGGGGGGTGTTTTGTTCCTTTATTATTTCAATTTTGTTAAATGCATATATTAAATGTCAACGCAATATTCATGTTGTACTATGTAGCAGTCAGCCTCTGGGTCACAGAGCTCTGCATTGTATTTGACAATTGACGCAATAAACATTGTTTACAAAAAAAAAAAAAGACCCATCATAGATATACTCAATGCTCCTCTCGTAAGGAAAAACGAAAAAGGGCTTCCTTGGACTCTAAATCTGAGCCATCTACTCCTTCTACAGCCCTCCCATTAAAACCTAGATCCTCCTTTAAACTGGTTTAAAAAACAGGCCAGGTTCAGTGACTCGTTGTCGAAACCATCGTCAAATGCACCTAAAAGCAAACTTTTGCAGACAACTGGGAGTCTGTTAATGCTTTTTCCATCAACATCCATCCCGTCGTCGACTGTATCCACATCGACGAAGACTACCTCGTCGATGATGACAGTGACGTCGGCAAAGACTATACCAATGCCGTCCACTACAGCGTCAGTACCACCGTCGATGACGACCTCTTCGAGGACAGGCATCAGAAAAGTCCTTCTCGTCATAGCCTGTGAAGTTCAAACAAAAGTAACCTCCAACGTTGCTTTTACATGCAATGTCAACGATACTGTTGCCGACCTTGTTGACTGGCATTTTACCATGTCCAGAAAACATTTGCCCTGAATATAGATCTCCTGGTAAGGTGTCCCCTCTTCCACTTATTGGCCCTTCAGTAGTCGGGGGTGACGACCAAGGAATGTTTGGTGCAGCCCACAGCCCATCAGAACTGCGCATCAAATATCAAGAGAAAGAGGAGGAAGAGTGTTATTATGAGCCCGTCTATCAGAGCTACCACTACATGGAGCAATATCCTCCTTATGCTCCACCACCAGGCATGGTCTAGGATCCGGCTGCTCTGGTGCAAGACCTCCAAAGCATTCTTCAGGACTATTACAAGCGATTCCCAACTCCAGCTGAAGCTCAACAACCACCTGCAGCGGTACCTACGCCTGCACCTAAATCACCGGAGCATATCCCTCCTCCTCCTTCACCTACACCAGGAATTGTTATGTCCCGTATAGAGGCCCTAATGTAGACCCTTTCATACATGCCCTAAAATGGACGTATTCGTATTTGCCCTAATACGGTCATATTCGTACTTGCCCTATTATGGTCAAAGCCGCATATGCCCTATTACGGTCATAACTGTACATGTCCTATTATAGTCATGATTCCTTATATAGGCATGATCTTTCACCTACATTGGTCCTCGCTAGTACACAACGAGCTCTGAGGGCTGAACGTTATCTAGCCTGTGGTTTTGAATACAGCAGGGTTTTTCCCAAACACAGGCCCACACTGTACTCATCAATTATGCATGACTCTCTAGGAATACATCACCTGCATAATATGTATGTACAAAGTTCACCCCTGACGTCTTCCTCAAGTCTAACAAGGCCCAATACAAACCATACGAAGCAACTAGAGTCTTCAGGGTATAAATACACCACATCTTACCCCGGTAAGACAGAGGGAACCGAGACTTCCTTGCTGACACACTGACCAGAGACGCTGAGGCTCCTGCATGCAGTCTCTCCAGCTGACAGCGGTCTAACACAGCCTTTGCGGGGTGTCCAACTCGAGACCAGGACGGGGTCCCACACTCTCTCTATTCAGGTATGGGGGTTCGACTAAATCCTAGAAGGATTCTTGGCTCTTAGGCTTTTAGACCTACACATATGCTAGGTACACTCAGGTACATCTAGTTAGGCATCGTAGGAGTACGCGCACTTTTCATAATGCTTTTTATACTCATGTATGTATTCATGATTATTGCAATATGGTAGATCTGTTCTATCCCTTTGCTTTTATCGTACTCCTGATAATATATCTCTGCTATTGTCTGCTGGTTACTGCAGCACATACATTTTACACTAGAATAACAACTGTTCAATAAATACTTATTGAAACGCCCGACTGTTTATTCTGTGTAACTCTCTGAGACAAACTGAATAAGTAAGCACGAGTGACTGAGCGAAAAGTAGTACATTGTTTCCACGATTCTGAGGAATTAGGGTTGTCATGGTCTAAGGTTGCCAGAAACTAATCTCTCCCCGATAAGAGGAGATTCTAGTGGCACTGTGAGCTAGCTAATGCAAATCCGGCTAACATATACGGTGGGGGTGCACAGAGTCCGTCTAACACCAAGCCCAGAGTTTGTTATCCAAACATGCAGGTCCTGCATGGGTACTATAGGAACTACACAACATGGCGCCCAACGTTGGTTGGGTACTTATTTAACAGTAGAATCTGAGTAGTTCAGTCGTGCTATTCTCAGAGAACCTACTCGCAAAACCCCAGAGACGTCTGGAGTGGGTGGGCACAATATCCGCCACAGCTGAGTATTACGAGAATACTATTTATTGGCTGTTGGTTATTCAAGCTTGAAAGGAGATAGTGTTCCTAAAATTGTGCCTAAAACCTTATCATAGTTTCTTTGAAACATAAGTCTGTGTTCTATACACAATGACTACCGCGGTCTTAGATCCACTACAAATGCCACTGCCCCTGTCAGAAGACGAGGAAGATCCTGAGGATGCAATACAGATTGCACCAAAATTCAGAATGACAGTCACCTTAAGACTATTAAAAAATGGCTTACCAGCCAAGGGGGGCATGGTAGTTTTCATGATTGAGGCACACAAATCAAACAAAACAGAGGTATTCTATTCATGGGTTACATTCCCAGCAGCAAATGCCATAACAGACATTTCACTACTATATAAAAGGAGATGCACCACAGGAATATGCTCTGTTTGAGGACATAGAGATTCCACTCACTTACCAGGAACATCATTACTGGTTTAATGGCGCCCTACCCCACATAAGAAGAGGAAGATTAGGCCAGCTCGGAGGAGACGGGACGGGGCCACATGGCCAATTCTAGCGGCTTACACACCGCATCCTGACATTGGAACAATGCCACAGCCAGAATTACTCATACAACACAGAGATTTAATTAAAATCTACAGAAACCTGACACAATTCGTCATGAGGACTTTAACAATCTAACCTGCACCAGGTGCAGCAAATAGTACTCCAGCTCAGGGTACAGGAAATAAAATTACTCCTCAAACATTACACGCGGTAATGGGTAAAATGCCCGCAAAACGCGAACAAATACCATTTTGGATAGCTCCGAAAATAACTCGGCTTGAGGCAGTATTCTCGAATACTACCACCTATGAAAAAGACAGAATTCTAACAATCTGCTTGCCCATGGGGATCACACCACAAGTAGAGGACTGCACCTCTTGGGGTTCAGTCTTTGCTGCCATATATACCAGAACACGTTATCCCGTCATTAGCAGTAGTACCTGACGTATTGAGACAGATACAAAATGAGTACGGAGCGGAACCTGCCCTTAACTTGGGGATGAAGTTACTAAATAACTTTGACCAGGTATCAGCCATAATACTAGCTAACATTAAGGGGGAAGCAGCTTCAGTGGCGATCCGCCAACGCCTAAGGGAGTTCAGTCCAGTAGATTAACAACACGAACTACCCAAAATAATTGAAACTGCATATGCAGAACTAGGCAGAGACAGTCTAGGTGGGAAAGCATTAAAACCACAACTGGTGGGCAGTCCTGAAAAGGACACTACAAAGCAGACACCTACTTCTTCTAAAAGAAGTGGGAAAATAAAAAACAACAAAAGTCTAAAGACAGCAGATCTCAATCCAGAGGTAGGTCTCCTCAACAGGAGCCCTCTGAAAAGAGGTATAACCTCAGGAATAGGGATAATATTAAAAAACCTGAGAGGTATCAGGATACTGATACACGTTCCTCTCGTTCCTTTCAGGGTTCATCAAAAAACTCCGAGGGGGAAGGACGGTCAGAGGAGCGTACCAAGTCCAGAGACACGCAACGCACTGCGGACTGCGCACCTAAAAAAGAAGATAAACAAAAACAGAATCCTCAGTTCAAAAAGAAGGTAGCAGGTCTCAAGATCAGACATGCCCAGAATTCTGAGGACACAGCTTCTGAACAGGGAATGGGCTCTGACGATGCTAGACAGCGCGGCAGAAGTAACAATAGCTCGCCAGAACCTGAAGGAATTTCTGGTGACCGAGGAGTTAAGTGAGTATATCACGGTGGAAACACCTGATACTCGGGTAAGTGTCCCACATAAGTTACATGAGAACACTCCGGATGGAGGGGGACAAACCCAGAAAAATTAAAGGTCTCTTTTGGAAATATCTGTCATCTGGTTATGACATTCTATTAGCAGAACAAGACTGGCCGCCAGCATTCGTCATAGAGTGCCCTAGGGGAGAAACGATAATTTTTCCAGCCTTTTCCGACCTCGTTCACATACATTTAAAACATGCATATGCGCAGGAGTGGGCGGTTGCCCTAGCTCCGGCATTGTACAAAAATCATGTTGGTTGGGATGAGGATTCAACCCACCACGTGATCCCGTTGAAAGTTTCCCCAAATGCTCAAAGGCAATACCCTATAAAGCAGGAAGCTAAAAAACAAGTCGGGGAGATCCTAGATCAACTTGAATACCAGGGGGTGATAGAAAATTGCACTTCACCTATGAACAATCCTTTGTTTCCTGTCATGAAACCTGACAATACATATCGTCTAGTTTTAGATTACAGACATTTAAACACTTGCACAAAGACATTTGCAGTTCAAAATGCACACAGTGCCGCATTAATGAATAACATTGTGCGCAAAAAATATAAAACAACACTTGATATCTCAAATGGATTTTTCTGCCAAAATATAGTGCCTGAAAGCAGGTATCTGACCGCATTCAGTGCGTTAGGGTCCCAGCGACAATTTTGTTGACTAGCCCAAGGGTATAAAAATAGCCCCGGGGTATTTTCAGCAAGAGTAACAGAATTACTCCAAAATTTGGATGAAGAAGCATTGTCCTATGTAGATGATATTTATCTGACAGACGATGACTTACCGAGGCACTTGACAAGGGTGAGCACCATTATTATGGGATTCGCCTCTGAGGGCTATAAATTTAATTTCAAAAAATCAAAAATTGTCCACCTCAATGTCCTATTTTTAGGGTATGAGCTGTCAAGTGAAGGAAAAAGCCTAGCAGCTAACTTTTTAGAAAAATGTGCGCTGCTCCAACCTCCAAAATCATTGAAGAATTTACAATCAATTCTGGGATTCCTAAATTTTGGTCGAACATACATTTTGGATTACGCAGAAAGAGTAAAATCTTTCTACGACTTAATCAAACCTGATTTTTCAATCAGACAATGGACACAGGAACATACAAATATCCTGCGTTCCCTACAGGAAGACCTGATAGCTTCTAAACATTTACAGACACGCGTAAACGTATGCAACTTGGTGATCCGAGTAATAGCGGGTCAATGCGGGTACACTTATTTAACTTTCAATGAAGGCAAAACAGTACCAATCGCATATAAATCACACCTGTACACAAACGCAGAGATGCGTTTCACTTCAACAGAAAAAATCCTGACAGCAGTGCAGACCGTGTAGCAAGAGAAAGAGCTCTGGCTCAGGGTAAACGCATAATAGTCGTGACCCCAGTACCAGCTTTAGAAGCTGTTACAAAAGCTAGCATTCCAAATGCGAAAGCCTTACATCCCAGATGGATACAATGGGCTAATTCTCTT
The DNA here is from genome assembly GCA_963921515.1 of Calotriton arnoldi. NCBI lineage: Eukaryota > Metazoa > Chordata > Amphibia > Caudata > Salamandridae > Calotriton > Calotriton arnoldi. The sequence goes on from CAWUFW010000568.1 coordinate 406,728, forward strand.
ACTGCAACGGATGTTGAATACAGATTTGATCCAAGTTTAAAAACACAAGCATTTCTGCAATACGAACACAAATATCTTCTACCAAATGAAATTTTGCCTCTAGATTAGTATGAATACATTATTTACACTGACGGATCTGCTCAACCGGCCATAGGGAGTAAGCAAGCTTACAACGCGGCGTGTGCAATCGTTAAAGGTCACATGCACGATGGAAAGTTCCATCCAAGTTGCACTAAAACGCAATCTCTAGGAGACTGCACGGCTCAGTTGGCAGAATTAAAAGCACTGATACTGGCACTTGTAAACACGGAACACGAATTCCCCACACTGATTGTGTGTGATTCCTTTTACTGTGTACAGTCGTACAATGAATATTTTACATCATTGGGAACAAAACGGGTTTAAAGATGCAAAAGGTGGCACAATTAAGCATAAAATGCTATGGGAACAGGTAGTGGAGTTGAGAAACGAACTACCAAAGGCTCACGTGATACATACACTGAGTCATCAGCGTGATGGCGTTCACGTTGAAGGGAATTCATTGGCTGATGAAGCCGCAAAGGGGGCTGTACGCACAGCCGCCGTAGCTGCAGTTACTCGTTCAAAAACGAGAATAGACGGCGAGATTATGGTAGCTGTCAATGCTTCACGCAAAGGCAGCACAGCAGTACCAAAGAAATTTCCACTCAAGTACTCCTACAAGTTAGATGCACAAAACATTCCGTATGCTCAGATTCCTGGAGTGGGGGATAGAGTAATACCAAATATGGATCGTAGGCAAGGCTTAATTCTAGCAGCACATGAGGGTTTGGGTTCTGCGCATACAGGCGTTAGAGGGACTATTTCTTTACTGAAACAGCGCTACTGGTGGCCAGGGTTAACAAAGCAGACCAAAGACTATGTCTTAAAGTGCGACATCTGCCAGCAGATGAAGGGCTCCACCGTAACATGCCCAGCGCATACACCATTGCTAAAATCAGACCAACCTCTCGCATGTGTTTATTTGGACCACTGCGGCCCCCTACAATCAGATGGGGCCAAGAAATATATCATGGTTGCAGTGGATTCCTGCTCTAGATTCCTATGGGTTTGGCCTCAGCGCTCGGCTGACGCTCGAACTGTTATAAAAGATTTGCGAGTCTTTATCGGCACATACGCAGTTGGCACGTTACATTCTGACCGTGGCCCGACGCTTAGCTCTCGGGCTTACAAAGAGGCCATGGAAGGAATAGGCGTAGCATTGCGGTACTCCTCTCCGTACCATCCTGAGGGAAATTCTGTTGGGGAGAGGAAAAACCGGGACTTAAAGCAATCTTTAACAGCTAGGGCAGTGGTTCCCAAACTGTGCGCCGCGGCACCCCGGTGCGCCGTCATGAGTAGCCAGGGGCGCCGCGTTCACGTTAGGAAAATGAAGCTTATTGCAGCTGCAGCGCAAAATACGTGCCACCTGCATAATCCGGGAACATGGTTTGGCCCAAGAGCGCACACAGTTCACGTAATACCAAACGCAAAAATACATTTGTAAAACAAAGATGGTTCGTGTCTCAAATGCAGTGCCTGCCTCATCACAAATATTCTTTGTGAAGTTTATGTATCAATCAACGACGTTTTGCACGAAGGAAAAAGATGAGCTTCTCTATTCTCAATAGTTTTTAATGAGGAACGTTTAAGAAACGCATAGATATAAGGTTACCAAGAGGACCTTCGAGGCGCAGTCAGAGTCACATCTGCCGAATCGTCTCCCGAGTAAGGCGATGTCCAGGTAAGAGTGACCTTCTAGTCTTATTTCTTTGTCAGACGTTTTTTTTTTTTTACATCAATGCAAAGATGCTAGTCTTTGTTTTGTCAAGAAGACACTGCAGAGAAAGTTTTTAACGTTCATTCCGAACTCAAAACAGCCAAAAACACTTACATTTTACAAAATATATTGTCTAGTAGTCCCTGAGAAAAGTTAAATTGCCTCAAATGTGACAATACACCAAGTGACGCTACAGCTAATGGCCGTCACCATTAATCCATCATAACCAATTTCCTACTGATGCTTCATATAAATTCCATTTCACAATGTTGCACAAGTGCATTTGTATGCTTTTACTTAAAAAGGAGTATGGTCAGTAGTTCGAAGAAGCGTGTTGATCCAGAATTGTAACAAAATATGTTGGGGTTATCCCCTGCAGAATGTGCCGAGAGGCCCCGGGACTCCCTATCGCACAGATACTCGTAGCCTTAAGTCAGTGGTTCCCAAACTGTGCGCCGCGGCACCCGGTGCGCCGTCATGAGTAGCCAGGGGCGCCGCGTTCACGTTAGGAAAATGAAGCTTATTGCAGCTGCAGCGCAAAATACGTGCCACCTGCATAATCCGGGAACATGGTTTGGCCCAAGAGCGCACGTACGTACGCGTCGTACGTGCTTTCACAGGCGTAGTAGTCTCCATTACTGGCATACGCAGCTCCCCCCCCCACCACCCACCGGTAAAAAAATGGTGGGGAGCCACGGCCAACTGCCAATTAGGTCAAGGGAGCCACAGGTCAAAAAAGTTTGGGAACCACTGAGCTAGGGTATTAGGCAAGGGCGGTAGATGGGTCGATCACCTTTATGGGGTCCAACGAGCAATAAACAATCAGCCAAGAAGCTCTCTAGGGGGTGTCACTCCTTACGAGGTCCTATTTGGGACAAGAATGTGGGTACCTGATCTTGATTGTGAAGGCACAGTAGCGGATGAGAAACCATTTGATATCCATGATCGTTTGGCTGTTTTACAGGATCTAAATAAATCCAGGACACAACAAAGCAACGACCACTTAAAACAGACAGCCACTGAGGAAGTCAAGGCAGTAACAGCAAGACCTGTCTGGATCCCAAAAGTCGGGGATCTGGTCAGAGAAGATTGCAGACGAGAAAGAATTTGGGCCATCCTACAGAAAGCCTGTACCGGTCCTAGCAATCCAAGGCACAAGAACTGTACTTCTGCCGCCTCTTGCCGGAAAAAAGGAGAAAAGATTTGTCTCAATCGACTTAATCAAACCACACTATGTGGCCGATACTAAACAGTAGGCCTCGTGGACTCCACAGTAGCAGATGCCCTCCTCTCGCTACAATCCAAGAAGTTCAAACAGAAAGACTCATCACGTTTGAAGAGCCACCTGTACGGAATGAAGGACTAAGCAACAATGCTATGGAACTCGTTCCACTTCAACAAGAAGAAAATCAACTTAACAACCAAGTTGCAATAAGACCGACTACAGACATCTATGTCAACATGCCTCGTCAAGAGCAAAATCCGATTTCAACAAATCCCGATGCAATTCCAACAATTGATAGAACTGCTTCTGGCTATTTCATGAACTTTGATACTTTTTCACTGGATCCAAGCGAGCCGGAAACTACGCCAGCCAAAAAATCACACAAACTGAAACTCACTGACTTTTTGAACTTTTTTAGAAAGACCTACCTGGTGTCACCTTGGATGGAACTATGGTATATCACTGGGATTTTCTTTTTTCTTTTCTGGCTAGGTTTAATTATAACTTTTAGTATGCTTATTAATGGACGATATCTCCAGCAGAGCTCTACAGCCCAAAGAGTCAATTTGATTTTAAAACCACACCAGTCTTCACACCGTGAACCAAGAGACTTGTCTTCAGTGAACATCACAGCAGTTCCTATACCGGACGGTATAGTATGGGACAAGATTGATTATGATATATTCGGTCCGACTGAACTTTTAAAGCTTAAACATGTATTTAAAATTTCTTTAAGTGATATCATTACCTCCAGTACATTTTCTGATAATTGGGACACTGAAACTGTAAATAATTTAATGTCTGATTTAGAAAAAACTGCAGCATTTCCGAACAATGAAATGTTAGAAGGTACTTCAGACTATGATGCATTGTACTGTTACCAACATTATGGTCATCATTTCTTGCACAAATCTATAACACCTAGGAATGTATTTGAATACCACCAGGGTAGGATTAGATGACATTCTCCAGTACAACAGATCAGATCCTTATTGGACGAAATGGCTGATTTGGCCCATTGACACAAACACATGTCAACAGAGATTCCTAGGTATAACCGAGGGGTTCAGTATCAATAGGCCAGATACACACTATGTACAGAGACAACACCCAGGGGTAGTGACATCATATAGTGTTGGGAAGTTGTGCCTTGATTGGCTAGAGACCTCAACACTCTCAGAAGTAAAACATCATTTGACCTTGCTCACACCTGATGTAGACCGTAGGGATTTTTTACTAGGCCCAAGGAAAACACGTCAGAAACGTTACATATATGCTGGCATTTATACCTGTTATAATGAAAACTGGAAAATATCCCAACAAGAGGCCGCAGAAAGAATACGGGAAATAGACCGTATTAACCTAGAGAAGGCATTAGCTGTAGTGGATAATGGGTTAACAACTTTGACCTCCAGGATTTACTCCTTAGGCAACATTGTGTCTTCGGCAATCGACATATTAGAACAAGATCTGGCCTTGTTACAACACGGGCAATCTCAGCTACGTTCTATTATGATGCTAAGCTGGACGCTACAATCTTTGCGTGCAGGCTATGTGCCCTGGCGTTTTATAAACACCACGTCTCTGTTTTCAGAATACAATCTAACTGATAAACAGGCAGAAATGGCACAAAGGGGAGCCAAATATACAATGCTGCGCATTGAGAAACTGGAAAGGTTACCATTTACTGTAGCCGAATTACCATCAACTGAATGGCTAATTCATGGCCAACTCACTCTGCCTGTCACTACGTTTCAGTTTCAATATTGCCTTGAGCAAAGGCAGGCAAATATGAAAAAATGGGTAAGGGATACATTAAGGAATCTTGGGAGTTACCATATAGATATCTGAAAGAGACACGTTAGTGACAGATTCCTTACCTTAGAATATCCCCAGGCGTCAGGCTGGATCCGGAAAGTTTTGCGTAGCAGTACCCTTGCGCGTCGGTAGGCGGCGTCGTGCGGCTCCGCGTCTGTCGTCGGCGTCGTGATCGCCGGGATGACGTCGCGGGCAGTACTTAGGCGCCGCCCTGCGCGCTGACGTCAGTTCTTCTTTTCCGCGCCAGCAAGCGCAGATCCGGGAAGAGCAGTGCCCTGGTCAATTTTTGACCATACTTTTTGGTGATTTTTTCACTGTTTTTTCCAAACTTAAAGGTGTCGTAGGGATGCCCGGCTTCAAGCGATGCGGCGCCTGTGCGCGGATGATGTCCGTCACCGACCCGCATTGGGAGTGTCTCTTCTGCCTCGGCCGAGGCCACGACACCGAGTCTTGTCCCGAATGCCAGGCCCTCAACCCGAAAGCTTTGCGAGAGCGGTCTCGAAAGCTCCTCGAGGCCCGGCATTCGGCTCCACGGAGGCCCCGGTCGCGTGAGAGGTCCAGGGGTCGCTCGCGGAGTGCACACCGGTCGTCGGCGTCGAAGTCTTCTTCGTCCGGTAAGTCTAAGCACAAGAAGTCCAAGAAGCATCGTCGCTCTCGGACTTCGCCTCGCCCGATCTCGCGACTCGGCTGAGGCCCCTCCCGGCACCGTCCCCGCCCCCGCGGCCCCGGACTTGCCTGTGGAGTCGCCCCCGCCATACCCGCCCTTCCCGGGTTCGGGGGCGGATCCGGCCAAGGTACAGGAGTTCCTGTCGGCCATGGCCCGCCTCTTCGGGCCGTCAGGCCCCTCCGGTGCGCCTTCGGGCCCCGCGGGCCCTGATGGGGTTGCTCCGGCGTCGCCGGCGGCTCCGGCCCCGGCGTCGCCCGTGCCTCCAGCCTCGATCCCGGCTCCGGCTTCGGCCCCGGCCTCGATCCCGGCTCCACAACCCCCATCGACGCCGGTCGACCTCACGACACCTCCGCCGGCGCCGATGTCTCCGGTGCCGTTCTCGACGCCGCCCTGGGCTCCGGGCGGCGTCGTCCCCAGTTCCTTCCGGCTCCGGACATGGACCCGGAGCGACGTTGCTCAACGCCGGCTCCGGCGCCGATGGGACCTTGGGTCCCAAATGTCCCTCCTCCTCCTTATTTTGAACCAGAGGAGGACCAGGAGGACTGGGAGGGGTCTGATGACCCTCTGACGCGCAACTGTCAGTATGATGAGGACTGGACAGAGAGTCTAGGGGAGGCCAGTGGTCTGGATACTTCCCCTGACACTGGCATGCTGTCTCCTCCCGTGGCTACGGAGGAGGGGGCCAATTTTGGTACGGTGTTGCGTAGGGCTGCTGGGGCCTTACGTCTCCAGCTCCCTACTTTGACGGTCAAGCCTAACATCTTGACAGAGGTGCTTCAGCCGGCAGCCTCCTCTGCGGAGACTGTGCTGCCGTTTAACGACGCCCTCACTGACGTTCTTTTGGGCGCCTGGTCCAAGCCCAACACAGGGGCTCCTGTGGATCGGAACGTGTCACGACGCCATCGCCCGCTCCGGGCGACCCCTGTTTCTTTCTGTCCACCCCACTCCTGAGAGCTTGGTTGTCCAAGCCTCCGCTTCCCAAACCGCCTTCCCTACCGCTCCTCCGGATAGGGAATCCAAACGCCTGGATCAGTTTGGGAAGAAAGGTTTTTCTTCCTCCAGTGCTGGCTTGCGGTCCGTTAACACCGCTTGTCTTTTGGGCCGATATACCCACTCCCTGTGGGATTCGGTGGCGGATGTTTTGCCCCAGTGCCCTGAGGAGGTCCAGGCACTGCTTTCCCGCGCCATTGCGGAAGGAAGGGATGCGGCCAAATACACTATCCGTTGTGGCCTTGACACCGCCGACTCGCTGGGCAGGTCGATTGCAACGACGGTGGCGCTCCGACGCCACGCCTGGCTGAGAACCACTGGTTTTTCAGGGGATGTCCAGAATACTCTCATGGACATGCCCTTTGATGGAGTCGGTCTTTTGGGTCCAAAGCAGACCATGCGTTGGAGCGCTTTAAGGACTCACGGGCTACTGCCAAGTCCCTGGGCCTTTCTGCTACACGCCCTCCGCTGCCTTCTGCTTTTCGCCCCTATCGTGGCCACGGTAGGGGCGCCCCTTCACGTCAGCAGCCCAGCCACCGGCCCGCGCAGCAGGCGTCTTCGCGTGGCCGAGGACGTGGATTCCGCCGTGGCGGATCGGGCAACCAGCGTGCGGGTCAGGCCACCACCTCCAACCCGTCCGCGGCCTCCAAGCCCTCCTAGTCCCTCCTTTCAGGTGCACGGCACCCCAGTAGGGGGCAGGGTCCGCCATCACCTTCCCCACTGGCGCACCATCACCTCGGACAGGTGGGTCTTGGACATTGTCCGAAGGGGCTACTCCCTCCCCTTCGAGACCACCCCCCAGCCATGCCACCTCAATTCCACCGCATGTCAGGGGATCACTTGGTGCTTCTACAGAAGGAAGTCACGGCCCTCTTGACCAAGAGGGCCATCGAGCATGTTCCGACCCCAGAAGTAGGGCGTGGTTGCTACTCCCACTACTTTCTGGTGCCCAAAAAGGACAAGGAGGACATGCGTCCTATCTTGGACCTCGGGAACGTCAATCGCTTCCTCCGGAAGGAGAAGTTCAAGATGCTCACCCTAGCTCAGGTCTTGACTGCCCTCGACCCTGGAGACTGGTTGGTAGCGTTGGACTTGCAGGACGCGTATTTCCACATCCCCGTCCTGCCGGCCCACCGGCGTTACCTTCGGTTCACGGTAGGCCCCGAGCATTTTCAGTTCACCGTGCTCCCCTTTGGCCTTACCAGTGCCCCTCGGGTGTTCACGAAAGTGATGGCGGTGGTCGCAGCTCATCTGCGCCGGGCAGGGGTTTCAGTCTTCCCCTACCTCGACGACTGGCTGCTGAAGGCGGGCTCGTCCCAGGCAGTCGTCTCCCACCTCCAGACTACGGCCGAACTCCTGCACTCGCTGGGGTTCTCCATCAATGTGCCGAAGTCGCATCTAATTCCTTCTCCACAGCTCCTTTTCATCGGAGCAGTTCTGGACACGACGCAGTTTCGGGCCTATCCTCCCGAACGGCGAGTCCGGGATATTCAGGCTATGATTCCGATCTTTCGGCCTTTATCCTGGGTTTCGGTACGGATGACCCTGAGGCTGCTGGGCCTCATGGCCTCCTGCATCCTGCTGGTCAATCATGCCAGATGGCATATGCGGGCTCTGCAGTGGGACCTGAAGTTCCAGTGGGCGCAGCACCAGGGCAACCTGTCCGATCACGTCCAGATCTCGGAGGGGACTGCAAAACAGTTGCAGTGGTGGCTCTCGAACCGGCAATGGGTCATGGGCAGATCCCTCTCCCTTCCCCAGCCAGAGCATACAGTTGTGACGGACGCGTCCCTTCTGGGATGGGGCGGTCACATGGGAGAGGCGGAGATCAGAGGCCTCTGGTCTCCGGCGGAGTCCCGGCTCCATATCAACCTTCTGGAGCTCCGGGCGATCCGGCTTGCACTCAAGGCATTCCTTCCCTCTGTCAAAGGGAAGGTAGTGCAGGTGTTCACAGACAACACCACCGCCATGTGGTACTGCAACAAACAGGGCGGGGTGGGGTCTTGGACCCTTTGTCAGGAGGCTCTGCGCCTCTGGACATGGCTGGAACATCAGGGCATGTTCCTGATGGTTCAACACCTGGCAGGTTCCCTGAACGCCAGAGGCGGACGAACTCAGCCGCAGGTGCATGATGGATCACGAATGGCGTCTTCACTCGGAAGTGGCGCAAGGACTCTTTCTACAGTGGGGAGAGCCTTGGTTAGATCTATTCGCCACCGAAGAGAACGCGCAATGTCATCAGTTCTGCGCGTTGGAATTTCCAAGGCGGCACTCGCTCGGCGACGCTTTTCGTCGCGAGTGGAGTTGCGGTCTGTTGTACGCCTTTCCGCCTATACCACTTCTACCCAGAGTGTTGAAGAAGATTCGGCACGACCGGGCCCAAGTCATTCTTGTGGCTCCGGACTGGGCTCGAAGAGTTTGGTATCCCGAGCTACTCAATATGAGCATAGATCCCCCAATCCGTCTGCCTCTTCGGGAGGATCTTCTGTCGCAGCAGCAGGGGACGGTCCTCCACCCGAACCTGTCCAGTCTACACCTGCTTGCGTGGAGATTGAGCGGCGGCAGTTGATTCCTTTCGACTTGCCTCCCGAAGTTTGTGATGTGATTCTGGCAGCCAGGCGTCCCTCCACTAAGGTGGTATACGCCTGCAGGTGGAACAAATTTGTGGCATGGTGCACAGCAAAGGCTGTGGATCCCCTTTCTGCCCCTCTTTCTGAGGTCCTTCTGTTCCTTCTCTCTCTGGCCCAACAGGGTTCTGCCCTGGGTACCATCAAGGGTTATCTTTGTGCTATCTCGGCCTTCCTCAGGCTCCCTGATCAGCCCTCCCTTTTCAAGTCCCCTGTTGTTAACAGGTTCTTAAAAGGCATTACTCACCTCTTCCCTCCTGTTCCGTTTGTAATGCCTCAGTGGGACTTGAACTTGGTTCTTACCTTTTAATGTGCGCTCCCTTTGAGCCTCTGCATAACTGTCCTCTTCGTCTTCTGACTCTGAAGACAGCCTTTCTGGTGGCCATCACCTCCGCTCGGCGGGTGAGTGAGCTCCAGGCTCTATCTTGCAAACCTCCCTTTCTGTCTGTTCATCCAGACAAGGTTGTTCTTCGGACGCGTCCGTCCTTCTTGCCAAAGGTGGTTACTGCTTTCCACATTGGGCAGACCATCACTTTGCCCACCTTCTTTCCGCCTCCGCATCCTTCCAGAGAGGAAGAGAGGCTCCACCGTCTGGACCCAAAACGTGCGCTCTCCTTCTATATCGACCGCACAAAACACTTCCGGGTGGATGACCAGCTCTTTGTTGGCTACGTGGGCGCCAAAAAGGTCGGGCGGTGCACAAGAGGACCATCTCCCGCTGGGTTACCTTGTGCATCAAGACCTGCTATTCTTTGGCCAAGAAGGAGCCTCCTGTTGGGCTGCGTGCCCATTCCACCAGGGCAACGGCTGCTACCACGGCCTTGGGCCGCGGTGTTCCGCTGCCGGTTATCTGTCAGGCAGCTACGTGGGCCTCGCTGCACACGTTTACTAAGCATTACTGCCTTGACAGTCAGGTCCGGAGGGACGGCTTCTTTGGCCGTTCTGTCCTCCAGGACTTCCTTGTCTGATCTTTGTTCGCAGACCCACCACCGGGGTTGGTATTGCTGGGGTATCTATTCTAAGGTAAGGAATCTGTCACTAACGTGTCTCTTTCAGATGCACAAGTTACTAACTTGTGTAACGATATATCTGTAAGAGACAGTAGTTAGTGACAGATTCCTACCGCCCACCCATCCTCCCCGTTCTGCGAACTGATTTCTAGGGTTAAGGACATCCCTTTCAGGGCCCTAGTATTTTTCAGACACCTGTGTCAGCTTCTTGCATGGCTCTGCGTTCCTGGCGCGGAAAGTCGTGTACAGAACTGACGTCAGCGCGCAGGGGCGGCGCCTAAGTACTGCCCGCGACGTCATCCCGGCGATCACGACGCCCGACGACGGACGCGGAGCCGCACGGCGCCGCCTACCGGCGCGCAAAGGGTACTGCTACGCAAAACTTTCCGGATCCAGCCTGACGCCTGGGGATATTCTAAGGTAAGGAATCTGTCACTAACTACTGTCTCTTACAGATATATCGTTACACAAGTTAGTAACTTGTGCATCGATGCCGGAATGGGGTTCGAGAAGTGTATCGCTAAACGGTTCTCTCATGTGTCAGGATATTTCTCTGCACGGAGCCTGTAGCGGTTCTGTAGCAAACCTATCGTGTCACATGACTGGGACCTCAGCTGCCGTGATCACGCCGGTTTTTGAGCTGCTCTCGAATGGGAGTTACTTGATGCTAAATGATCAAGGTTGCTGTGGGATGCTTCCGGGCGTCGCATATCTAGTCACTGTTAACTCCAGGGTTACTTGCTGTATGCAAGTATTGTTTCCACCACTGAACACAGTCAGGGTGACGCCGCTATGGCCTTCACTGAACGTTTCTTTCAAACAATTTGATACTCTGAGCAGACTGCAAGCCGTGCTTTTACAGCAACCCGTGCCCTTAACCTCCGCTCGAGAAACCTATGAACTTCAAGTTGCAAGGACCTCGAGTGAGATACAGGCGCTCATACGTACAAACTGCCCCATTCATTTCGCAGAAATGGTGGGTCGTATCTTCAATATGTCTGATACGAGCGGTATTGTACACCTATTTAAGACCATAGGATCAGGACTGTTAAGCACCTTTCAGACAGTCCTCGGAGTAATCCCAAATTTTATACACTCAGTATTGGGAAGCGTATTTGGAGGACTCCCGCTTATCCTATTACTGATTGCAGGGGTCCTATTTATAATACTACTGCTACGCAATGGACGGTCCAATTCCCGAGGGAATGGCGAACATGCTCCTGGAGCGGAAATACCGTGACGCATGGTACAACTTCTGGGCGTTTCTTGCCTGCGAGAACTGAATGCCTCCTGGTTTCTATCCTTTCGACCAGTCTGGGTAGACTGCATCTTACCTGTTCTACGATGCCTGCTTTGCGGAAAAGAATGCACGTTGGATCTTTGTCTAACATTTCCATCAGATGCGCCTCCGGACACACATGCAATGCTGGACCCTCTAAAGGCCCATGCTCTGCGTTGTCCCCAGCGGCTTCCGATTCTGATGAACGCATTCCTGGAGAATCCACAGGTGCTGTTTGCTTCTGCTGGGTTAGGTGACGCCTCCTCAGGCACCCAGGTAACAACTTCCGCACAAGGTGCCACAGCACCGACTGTTGGCAGTGCTGCATACCATCTATGTGCGATTGACGTTCTCTGTGAGGCGTTGGATTTGTCGTCTGCAGTAGCTCACACTGATAATGTTGTGCTTCCCAGCCAGGACACCTAATCTCGAATTGGCTCATCGCGTCTTGGGAAAGAATTCGGCTTCTCCACTCGTTTTCATAATAACAGAGTAAATTTGGAAAATTTCCTAAATTGACACTTTCGCTTGAGAAAAGCATGGCCTTCTTCCGCTTTGAGTGAAGCAACTTGTATAGAGAAACAAAATAGACATTATTTTAGTGGCAATTGGAAATAGCTGAATTATTCACATTTTAGGAAGAATTTAAAAAAAAAAGATTTTAAAACCATGTTTTTACTTGCTTTCAAAATGTTTTTAAATTGTCCAGATTATAAGTATGGTCATTGTCATCCTGTTCGGAAGAGGAGTGGGTGTTATGTCCCGTATAGAGGCCCTAATGTAGACCCGTTCATACATGCCCTAAAATGGACGTATTCGTATTTGCCCTAATACGGTCATATTCGTACTTGCCCTATTATGGTCAAAGCCGCCTATGCCCTATTACGGTCATAACTGTACATGTCCTATTATAGTCATGATTCCTTATATAGGCATGATCTTTCACCTACATTGGTCCTCGCTAGTACACAACGAGCTCTGAGGGCTGAACGTTATCTAGCCTGTGGTTTTGAATACAGCAGGGTTTTTCCCAAACACAGGCCCACACTGTACTCAACAATTATGCATGACTCTCTAGGAATACACCACCTGCATAATATGTATGTACAAAGTTCACCACTGATGTCTTCCTCAAGTCTAACAAGGCCCAATACAAACCATACGAAGCAACTAGAGTCTTCAGGGTATAAATACACCACATCTTACCCCGGTAAGACAGAGGGAACCGAGACTTCCATGCTGACACACTAACCAGAGACGCTGAGGCTCCTGTATGCAGTCGCTCCAGCTGACAGCGGTTTAACACAGCCCTTGCGGGGTGTCCAACTCGAGACCAGGACGGGGTCCCACACTCTCTCTATTCAGGTATGGGGGTTCGACTAAATCCTAGAAGGATTCTTGGCTCTTAGGCTATTAGACCTACACATATGCTAGGTACATCTAGTTAGGCATCGTAGGAGTTCGCGCACTTTTCATAATGCTTTTTATACTCATGTATGTATTCATGATTATTGCAATATTGTAGAACTGTTCTATCCCTTTGCTTTTATCGTACTGCTGATAATATATCTCTGCTATTGTCTGCTGGTTACTGCAGCACATATATTTTACACTATTATAACAACTGTTCAATAAATACTTATTGAAACGCCCAGACTGTTTATTCTGTGTAACTCTCTGAGACAAACCGAATAAGTAAGCACGAGTGACTGAGCGGAAAAGTAGTACATTGTTTCCACGATTCTGAGGAATTAGGGTTGTCATGGTCTAAGGTTGCCAGAAACTAATCTCTCCCCGATAAGAGGAGATTCTAGTGGCACTGTGAGCTAGCTAATGTAAATCCGGTTAACTATACGGTGGGGGTGCACAGAGTCCGTCTAACACCAAGCCCACAGTTTGTTATCCAAACGCGCAGGTCCTGCATGGGTACTATAGGAACTACACGACAGAATGACACCACAATCCTCCATCTCCATGCCTCCTCTACAACAGACGATGGTGATGGCACTAGAGAGGAAGGCGAAATTCTGGAGAATCAAACCATTACCAATGAATGGGATGACTACCTCATTCCTCCACCTTCCCCTCCAGCTCCACAACCAGTAGATTCTCCACCAGAAGACATTGGAGGTTTTCACACGTCAATGGAGAGATCAGCCAAGCGTTTCCAGCTACCCATTACTGTTAAACAATTGGACTGTTTTTTGTTCGATTTCAAAGAGCAATCCAGAAAAACAGTCCGAGCAATACAGATTGTCGATTTATATCTGGGAGAAAGGATTGAAGATCATGTAGACACCACGACCATCACTGCAGTTTTCCTTAGGATAGATAAAAAATATAAAGCGCCAGAGGACTCACCTGCCTCTTTGATCGGACATCCAAGACCTGATTCAGCCATTGCTCAAGCTGCACAGTGCTTGTCTAAGAATACTTTTACCCCAATCTTTTCTATGCCGTACAAGGAGGGCAGGCGACTAGATAATATCAGGAAAAAAGCCTCAGTAATATCTGGAATATTAAATATGTAAACCTTTAGCAGTTAGAGAATCACTCTTGTGGTCTCCAAAAAGTCGCATTACAGACTCTTAACTAATTTGGAGTAATTTTTTAGGAGGGTTGATTTCAGTCCTCGCATTCAAATCCTCCTTGACCTTCCTTAAGGAATAAGGAGGGTAGAACACCCCTGCCTTGCTCAGGCAGTCCATCCTGTCCATGCATTTGCCCCCTCCACAATGAGTAGTGTGCATTGGAAGTGATTGCATCGCTAGCACTACACAAGGATTGTCTACATCATATGGAAGATTATCGCAACTGAGTAGAAGTATTACAATTTTGATTGTTTTTCGTTTTTAACTTTTTTAGAATGTGTATGAATCTCTTTCAGCCCTGTGGCCAACCCCCACTGCACATGGTTGAAACATGTGCATATCTTGGGCTGGCTTGCTGGGATGGGCACAAGATCTGGCCAGCAGCCAAGTCCTGTGACCACCTTCTGTTGCATATCAACAAAGGCTGTGAACAGCGGTGGTTGGCTGTTAGCCTTAGGAAACTGCTGCATGTGGTAAATATTCAGGAAATGTAATTAGCCACTGAAAAACACAAGGTTAAAGTGAAGTTATTGGTATCTTTGGTTATAACACCTTAACATGTGTTTAAAAAAATTGGAATTGACAAACTGAATTAATGTGAAGTTGTGTTGAGAATTAAATCCGTATGACCACTGAAATTTGCAGGTTGTAGTTGTGTTTGCAATACATTAACTCGCACAGCGGATAATCTAACCCCAGCTCGCACCACATATACAATGATGATGAACTCATAATACTTATACCAATAAGTAACTACATAATCTAAAGCACAAAGTAATTAAATAACAATTCATACTACCACCAATAAATAATGCAAAAATTCATATTTGTCCCTTTCACAATATTAAGGGTACTGTGATATGTCATCTTATCTTTAGGATAATATTAATTCTATCTGTTGCATCAATGGTGAGTTTATACATTGCATTTGGTAGAGGCAACTCTTGCGTTCTTGGGCAAGGTGGGATGAGCAATGGCCATTTGTAAAGGGACGTGACCACTTCCTGTGTCTCTGGCCTCCATGAGTAAGGCAACAGGGGGCCTTAAAAGAAACTGCACCATCTCCCTCCCCATAATTGGGTGTAAGAGGGGCAAAAAATGAACCCTCCTAGACCAGGTGGGCCAAAAAAAACAAAGAAAGCATGGGATCCCCGACCCTCCAGCCCATCCACTGCAATTGCGCAAGGGGAGGGGAAGAGAAAGGAATGACTCCTGGTTTTTTGTAAAGGCTTGGAGGATACTGTAAGCCCCCCTTGATGTTTTTATTGCCTCATTATATTGATAATTTCTACTGCCTTGTGCAGAGCATACTTATTACTGTGTTGGGCAGTCTCACTGATTCTGGGGCCATTTTGTCTCTTTACTACTTTGGACTTTTGATGTTCATTACAGTTTGCTGTAAGTAAATCTCACTAAGGCTGAGAGCATTGAATCTCATTACTGCATAACACCATCAATTTCTATTAATTAATATGATCCCTTTACAATGTTTGCAAAATAGAAGATGCTCACTGTTCGGGGAGCCATTTACCACATAGTGACCCATTGAAAAGGTTGACCTAAATTAATTCATAATCCTATTGGCCAATCTTCATCCCTCTTGTCAGTCATAAATTAACAAATTCTGTCACTGGAGCCCCTAAGGGATCCAGTGCTGTCTGCACATCATTGTAATTACCTCTTGCATGCTGACCTGTATCTAGTATGGTTGCAGGTTTTCCAAGACTTCTAGATGACTTGGGCAGCCTGACTCAAAATTCATGATAATTGCCAGCATCTCCTGAAATCTTCAATAATTTGAGACCCACTCCAACATTGGGTGCTGGTTTCCTGTTGTGTCTCTCAGAATCCGACAAGTCTGGGGCGGGGACAATGGGTAAAGCTAAGAAAGTTGGAGAAGAATTGGAAGTATCCAAAGTGGTCTCATCAGTGCCAGATTTGCTGTCTGACGGAGTATGTGCGCAATCATTGTGACATAGGATAGTCTTAGTGTAACTTTTTTGCATCAGTCCTGTAAGAAGGCATCTGTCTCCACCATTTTGGGTCTCCAGCACTACCACTTAGAAGGTTAAGCAGCTGGGATCCATCTAGCTTGAGCCTTACCTGCTCATCAGTACCTGTAGCACCCATGGTGTTAATTTCCATTTGCTGAAATCTTTTAGCTATGTGGAATGCCACTCTGCCACCGCTTTCGACTCTCTCAGCACGTTTTGCGCTGTCAAACTATTTGACAGTACAGGCTTGGCCAGGTGTGATTAAAGTCTGCACCTTCTGCTCCTAAAATAATTGATGTACATGACTGCAGACTTCATATTTATCTGTAGCAGTATTGAATTCCTTACCTTGTCTTTCATTAAGGATTTGATCACAAATTAAAAAAAAAAAACCTACGAGGAGCTCTAGACAGTTTATCTGTAGGCTAATCTCTTATCCTGAATAATTTGCTATAGTTATTTCTGTAACTTGTGACCCATTCTTGTTTGTTGCCGTCTGACTTCATGGGCATGTTTGGGCTCAAACCAAATATGACTCTGCCATTCCGGCTACCATGAGGTAAAATCTCATTGAATCTTTGCCTTCACCTCCTTTTAAAGGGACACTGTATCCTCCAGAATTCAGACTGAAATGTTCTGTTTGAAACACTCTTCATACCTACTTCTTGAAAGTAGTAATTTTGTGTGTCAGCAGATGTAAAGTTGTTCACCTTAGAGGCCAGAAATTCCATCTTCTCCAGTATTGGATCTTTCCTAGAGTCACATGCTTGAATCATTCCCTGTTGTCGAAGTGTGAGTCCCACAGCACCATAATAAAGCAGTACATAGCATTTCCATAGCCTATAATGACAATTAAACAATCACTTTACTGACTTATCCATATCATTTAAAAGGAACCAAACTCCAGCCAATCAGATGACAGCACCCTCTAGAACACTCCCCACAGAGGCAGAGTCCCTCAGATTTTCCACCGCATGTTGTATGAAGGGAGTCTCCCTGAGCTCTGCTCAGTTTTCTTCAACCGGTTTGGAAGAACTTGGCTCCTACATTCCACCATGTCCGAGTCCTCAAAGAAAGGCTTTTTCAGGCCCTCTGGCACCTGTGGGAAGAAAAGGCTTCATTCTGAAGATCCCCAGAAGGACTGTATCTACAGCCTCTACCCTACACGTAAGGTAAGAGACTGCAAGATCTGTCGTACCTTTTCTACTAAGACCCTAAAAGATAGGGAGGCTTCTTCTTTGACTTCAAAAATCAAAATCTGAAAAATCTCTTCTTTCTGAGGAAGAAGACAGTGACACCTCTTCAACCTCTTAGAAAAGATCAAACAAAAGGGAAAGATCACGTGACCAGAGGACATCAAAGGAGTCTTGGAAGGCCTTGAAGAAGACTCAACATTAGTCTGTCAGAGCCAATTCCCAAAAGGAGAGAACTGCAAACATCTCCTCAGAAACAGCAAAGTCTGAATGCACCACTCCATCAGCTAAGTCTAGGGTATGACCAGAGAAGTCCTCCACAGAGCCGTCGACACCAAAGCCAAAAAGCGCTTTAAAAATCTCGACGACGACCTTGCCGTTGAACGCCAGCATCGACAACAGCAACTATTTTGACCTCTATAGTGGCTGCATCGACAATGCCATCCATGACATCATAGGCGAAGATGAAGGCTCTGTAAACGGCACTTGTACAACAGACAACACCGTCGGCAAGGGCCCCGTCGACGAAGATAACTTTGTCGACGTAAAGATCACCAAAAATCCCTCGCAACTGGATACTGCAACCACGGACTCGACAAGAGTACAAAATTTAAAAAAAAATCCTTGCTGCCTGAGCATTCTTTCCCAAGTAAAGTGTCTCCTCTCCCTCCGAGTCACCTTCATGATGTGGAAGAGTCAGATGATGGCACTTTCGGGATGGCCCACAGCCCTTCTGACCTCCACTTCATATGTCAGTATGAGGAATATGAATAGTACTGTGAGGAATACTATGGCCCCCAGCAGACCAGATAGGCCCAAGCAGCATGAGGAACATGTCCAGCATTATGACCACTCTCCTTCACAAGAAGGTATGGTGCAGGTTCCTTTGACCCTATTTCAAGACCTTCAAGGGATGCTGCAGGATTACTATAAAAGGTGTCCAGATCCTACTAAGCCACTGTCCCCAACACAGCCTAGAGCTCCACCCTCGTCCCCAAGAACACTGAGGCCTATTACGCCACCCTTGACACCCTGGATGACCCATGTGTTCAACATTGCGGCACCTCCTACGGATGATCCCTCGGATGATGATAGATAAGAGGGAGAAAGAGCAGATAATCTGTCCATGCCCATTGAATGGGATGAATATTTAATTCCAACTCCATTGTCACCTGCGCCACAACTGGTGGATTATCCTCCGGTCGACATTGGTGGTTTCAATAACCTGATGGAGAGAGCGGCAAAGATTCCAACTGCCAATGACAGTTAAACTGTCTTATTGTTTCCTTAACGATTTCAAGAAGCCTGCTAAGATATCTGTGCAAGGAATCCCAATAGTGAATTACATCTGGGAAGGAGGCACAAAGATAATGAAAAATCCCGCAATGGTCTCAGTTGTCTTACAGCGAATAGACCAGAAATATAAGGCGCCAGAAGATTCTCCTGTCTAGTAGGGCACCCAAAGCCACACTCCGTGATATCCCAGGTGGCTCAGCACTGGTCCAAAAATCCCTCCACGCCTATATCCACGCCACAGTATAGAGATGGATTAAACCCAGATCTGTGACTGGGGGTGAATGTTTGCCAATGTGCAGCATTCCGTCCATCATCGTGTGTTTTACAGTATAGAGAGGGCAGGCGCCTGGACAACATCGGCAAAAGATTTTCCACTATGTCAGGATCCACAGTTTGGCCTGTCAGTTCCTTGGCCATGTTGGGGCTATATGACCGGCAAATGTAGTCTGACGTTAGTGCTTTCATAGACCTCGTGCCCGAAGACAAAAGAGCAGAGGTAAATAGAATACTACAAGAGGGGGAAAGAACATCTTCCGAGATCATTGACTATGCTATGAATATAGCCTCAAGTGGTTTTCCGCAGCTGGCAGGAACTGCAGTCTTAAGATAACAGGGGTGGTTGAAGGCAGCGTCTTTCCAGCCTTAGGTACAGACTAAGATTCTGGGCATGTCCTATGATGGCGAAGCCCCATTTTAAAAAGCATGTGGATGACGCCTTACAGGCTATTAAAGCAGATTCCAACACTGCAAAATTGTTGGGAACTCTGCAATTTCAGAAAGTGCCCTTTCAAGGAGCGCGAGGAAGGGGATTTTCATCCTACAGAGGAGGTTACCACTGCTTTCAGCAATATCAACGCTTTCAACATTACAAAAGGCCATCCAGCTGCAGCAGTCCTATCGATCACCACCTGCAGCAGCTTATAGCAAGCTATAATGAAAGCAGACCCCTAAGGGAAGAGACGCTAACAGAAAACAGTGACCTCCCTCAAGTGACTGTTACACCCAATTCTATTCAAGCTGGGCGTGCAAAAAGTTCCAACTTCTCCCATCAATGGTGGCAAATAACATCAGACAGATTGGTATTAGACCACATCACCTAGAGTCAGACTCTGGAATTCATCAAGAAACCGCCACCACTCCACCAAAGGGAGTGCACCCACCTCGTCTTCACTTACTTTGGAAGAAAGCCCTCACCATGTTTCGCAAAGGAGCAATAGAAAAAGTTCCCCACCCCCAAAGGGAATAGGTTTCTATTCCCGTTTTTTCCTCATAAAAAAGAAATCGGGGGAATGGCGACCCATTTGTGATCTCCGAAAATTGAGCAAATATCTACAGAAGCAATCCTTTTGCATGGTCACCCTTCCAGACATCCTGCATCCCCTCAACCACGGAGATTACATGGCAGCCCTGAATTTACAGGATGCATATTTTCATATCCCCATACATCCCAAGCATCGCAAACTTTTAAGATTCACTGTAGCCGGTACCCACTATCGGTTCAAAGTCCTCTCATTCGGCCTCAAATCCGCTCCCCACATCTTTACAGAATGCCTCGCTCCTGTGGCAGCTTTTCCTAAGGAAAAAGGGTTTCCCATACCTCGATGATTGGCTTATAAAAGCACCAGCGGCCGGTTAAGCTTCAAGAGCCACGGAAGCGTGTCTCGCATTGTTTAACAGCTTAGGTCCCACTGTCAACCACCAGAAATCGTCGACTCTTCTATCTAACAGAATAATATTCCTGGGAACAACTTTGGATACCACCCAAGGCAAGGCATTTTTATCTCGGGACAGACAACGAAGACTCAAGGATTTATCCCTCAGGCTGTTTCAGTGCGTATGTTCAAATCGCTCCTAGGGATGATTTCTTTAGCGATATCTCTCATCTCTTTCTCCTGCCTGAAAATGAGACCTCTACAGGAGGTGCTGGACAAGCAATGGATCCAAACAGCGGGATCATTCAACGATCTAATAAAAATCACTCCAGGCATGGCAGAAGCTCTAACCTGGTGGACGCAAGCCAACCATCTATCGAAGGGCCTAGCGTTCTTGCTTCAGATACCCGATTACATGATAGCTACGGATGCCTCCTCAGAGGCCAGGGGTGGCCATCTGCAAGACCTGCAGATCCGTGGAAAGTGGTCTCCGGACCAAAAGTGCATGCACATCAATCAGCTGGAACTCAAAGCAATCTACCTAAGTCTTCAAGCTTTCCTGCCAAGGATATCAGATTTGTCAGTGTTAGTTTGCACAGAAAATGCCACCAGCATGCACTATGTCAACAAATAAAAGGGCACAAGAGCACTAGCCCTCTCCTGGGAAGCTCAAGAGATCTGCAACTGGATCATAACACATGGGATAAAACTTCGAGCGGAGCATCATCCTGGTGCAAGCAGTATCATAGTGGACACACTAAGCAGAACAAGGAACAGCTGCCACGAATGGGAGCATGATCAGTCTGCTCTGAACAAGATCTTTTCTCTCTGGGGCAAGCTGGCTCAGGATCGCTTTGCAACAAAAGAGAACTGGAAATGCCAGTTTTATGCAAGTTGGCATCCACATCCAGGACCTTGGAGGAATGTTTTTTTGATGAGGTGGCAGGAATCTATGCATATGCCCCCGATACCTCTTATACCAAGGGTTCTCAGCAAAATGAAAGCAGAACAGTGAAGTTTAGTCCTAATAGCCCCCAGATGGCCCAGACAGCATTGGTTCCCGGAGCTGCTCCTGATAACAGAAACCAACCACATTCACCTTAAACCATCCAAGACACTATTGACGGTGAACCAAGGCCAGGTCCTTCATCCACACCCAACTTCTCTACACTTATCTGCATGACTACTGAATTCCATAAGTTTGCAGATTTTAATGTCCCTCAAGACTGCAGTGATATCCTTACTAAAGTCAGAGCGGACACCACTACAAAAACCTGTAGATTGAAATGGAAACGTTTCTTTCTGTGGTGCCAGAAGGCGAATGTGCATCCTATTGAAGCATCACCACAACAAATACTGGATTGGTCCATGCGTTAAGTAAGGTACATCTCGCTGCAATATCAAGATATAGACGCTCCTCAAGCTCTGTCTTTGTGGTCGAATAGGATCATTAGGCAATTCATTAAAGGACTATTCAGGATTTTCCCTCTAATAAGGGCTCCTCCTCCTGCGGTTTAGCTGAATGTAGTGCCAACACACTTAATGAAGAGTCCATTTGAATCCATACACAAGGCAAACCTCAAATTCCTGTCATGGAAAGTAGCATTACTGCTGGTGTTATCAGCCAGATGAATGAGCAAAATATAGGCAATTACAATTAAGGAGCCTTTCCTGCGTTTTACAGATGACTGTTATTCTCTGAACCAGTCTGAAATTTATCCCCAGGGTCCCTTCGGATTTACATCTGAACATGCCTGTAATACTAAGACCTTTCTTTGCAAATTCGCAGTCAGCAGCTGAAAGATCTCTGGATACATTGGACATCAAAAGATGTCTGAAGTTCTATTTACATCACACCAAACAGGTGAGGAAAACAGACCAGCTGTTGATAGCAAATGGAAATACTCGTAAAGGTGCCCCAGTCACAAAATGAACCAAAATGGATCTCTGCCGCTATCCAGATCTGTCATTCCAAACCTGGCAGACCATTGACGGCAAAAGTCAAAGCTTATTCTACTAGATCGGTCTCTATCTCAACTGCGTAGTTTGCTGGAGTGCCTCTCAAGAACATACATCGTGCTGCGACATGGAAGAATGCACATACATTCACGCAGCACTTTTGCCTGGAATCTGCACAGCGCACCGACGCGGCTGTTGGATTGGTGGTGCTACGCCATTTATTTCAATAAGGTGAGCCTTTCTTCTTGGTTACACATGTTTGCTTAATGTGTATGTATGTATGTATATATGTATGTATATATATATATATATGTGTGTGTGTGTATGTATATATAATAATATATATATTTGTGTACATATGGAGGTTTCTCTGTATGGGTGCTTATTCCCGTTATTGTTGCTGTTAGCATAAAGATTGTACAAATACTATAACTGCTTGTTATTCTGATTCAAGCATGTGAATCTATGCAAGGTCCAATATTGGAGAAGAAAATTAGTCACTTACCAGTAACTGTAGTTCTCCAGTATTGGTATCTTTTATAGGTTCACATGTGACCCACCTCTTCCCCTTAGTGGTTCCCTTTGCTACAGGATTCATTTTTTTCCACTAACTAGTGCTTGAAAATCTGAGGAACTCAGCCTCTGTGGGTAGTGTGCTAGAGGGTGCTGTCGCCTGAGTGGCTGGAGTTTGGTTTCATTTAAATTATATGGATAATTAAGCAAAGTGATTGTTTCATTGGCATTATAGGCTATGGTAATGTTATATACTGCTTTATTATGGTACCGTGGTACTCCCACTTCGACAACAGGGAATGATGTGAATCTATGAAAGATACCAATATCGGAAAACTACAGTTACAGTGGGTCCTGTACCATGAGGATGATTATGTCCAAATTTATCATTAACCTTACTCCCCTGGTTTTCAGAAATTCTGCATCCACCATTATCAACTTGTGAAGCACCAGAGGCTGGACAGCAATGCCCTGAACTCTACCAACTCTCCCTGCCCCTTGAATGGTACCTTCTGTGGGGCAAGAATATCAGGAGCATAACATTAGCTGCTCCTCAGACCCACAATTACCATCCAATTGCCTTCCCTCAATAAACACTTGAGTAAATGGATGCCTTCTATCTTAAAGTACAGAAAAGCAACCGCGCGTTTTAACTTGAGTAATGGGGGGGGGGGGGGGGGGAGATAATGAACCTAAACCCATGTATATTTTTGCTCATAAAAGACACTGCTCAGGACCGCTCCCTTATGTAAGGAGGTGCAACAAATTATTCATTGTCATTAACTGAGCGTGGGATCAGAAAAACTCCAGATAGAACACTTGTACTGTTCGAAGAACTTGTGTTCTTTACCAATCATTACCAGTTCAGAAACTTTTATTCTACCCTATAATTGTACTTTGGTACTTGCGTTTTGCAAGACTTAAGATCTTTAAATCCCGGTTAGTGTCTTCATTCACCCAGTCTGTCTGATATCTTCTAGGCCAACCTTACAGCCACAATTCGCAGTATCTCTATTGACGCCTGATTCTCTAATGCAATGTCCCAATTGATAGTATGCAAAAACAACAATTGATCGGCAGAATGCTGAACAATGTCATACATTCACCCAAGTACAGGGATCTGGGCCTAAATCCATTGTTTTGTTTTGCTCCCCATGCCATTCCAGTTTAGAACCAGTCATATGCAAATCATTCTTAACCCCCTGTTCCAGCCCGAACTGCCAAGCCAGGTCCTCCCTGGACTGGAAACAAGTATCCTAGGACTGGTTTCGGGGTTTCACCCCTCATCAGCCAGGCTAGCTTGACTTCAGTGGCATGGAGAGCACGGGACCCACCGAAACTGGTCCCAGGATACTAGTTTCCGGTCGAGGGAGGACCTGGCTTGGCAGTTAAGGCCGGACTGTTCCCATGAGGAACAGGGTCAAGACTGATTTGCGTATGGCTGGGTCTAAACTGAAGTGGCATGGTGAGCAAAAGAATGATGGATTTTACCCAGATCTCTTGACTGGGGGTGAATGTTTGATTTGCTCTGCATTCTGTCTATCATCTGTGTGTCTTTTGCTTTCTCGCCAATTGATAGTATAGCATCTATCTGATTATATATCCATTTTCTGTGATGTCTGCGTTGCATGTGTGGTTGGTCCTAGACACTCCATGCACTCCTTACCTTGACGGATGTTTGTATCACTTATGCTTTTAATTATGGCAACTAATTTATTTTCTTCTTTTCTCTCTGTGTGTCCCCTTCTTTTAATTTTCCAGCTGACATCAGGTTACAACTGTCTCAGGCATAACTCCTTATGTCCTGATGATGATCCTAATATTTCACTAGGGATCAAAATGTGGCCGACTAATGTACCTTGGCTCAATTGTTATAATTGTTCATTGTGTGTATGAACATTGGTACTAATAGGTTGACACTTCACCATTGCGTTCCACTTTGTCACATTGATATGCCTGAGTTTGGAAACTTCACCTGATCTCTCTTGTGTTAGTTTTCCCACTGCTGTGTCTTTTATTTTGCGTCAATAAATAGTGATGCTTTTTCCATTCAGAGACTTCATTGTATTTCTATGTATATTTAATTGTCTCCACCTTACTCATAAGGGACCTCTGTTCCTTTAAAAAAAGGATTGATAGTGGGCCATGCAGAAGTGATAAAGGCCTGTGGGTTTCATTTTGGAAGCTCACATACTGGACCAGAGTACAGGATGAAGGAGAAGTTACTTTCCTCAGGCAGCATATGTATTTTGCTGGCATCTCCTAGAAGGGGTAGGGGGATACCAGAGACTTTGGTGAGGAACGAGGAGACCGGCTTTCTATAGAATTGCCATGGATGTTGCTGATAAATTAGACGGTAAATTACTAAGATTGCTGCTGCTGTTAGATAGATAACCGGGGGTGTAGGGAGAGTCCTGCGGTATCTGTTAGGTAAAGGAGTCCTTTGAAGGATCACGGATTGTTGTCTCTCTTCCTATCTCTGAGGAGAGGTCGTAAATAGTTGGATGCAGCATGTTCACAACTTCTTGTACTTCTGTGGTTGCCACTCCACCTTGAGACTATCCTGATGGGCAGATAATCATTGCAGTTCTGGAAGGTGACATGGCCAGGACAAATGAAAGGGGAAGTGACTCAAACCATTTCCAAGGAAGCAGACCTGGAAAACACTGACCGTCTGCAAAATCATTTTAAAGATGGGAGCCCAAGACCCATTGAAGTTCGTTGTTGGGAAATTTTCTCCCAAGTAGGGGGTACTCCGCAGAGTACTCGGGGACTACTCCACAGCCAAGGGTTGGTGTTGCACTGACAGCCAACACCACAGTGGTGAGTCAACATTGCTTGAAGTCTTATTTGAAGGGGTTATTATTGAATTGTCCTGGATTCTAAGACATTCTGCCTTGGAGCAAGGGAAGGAGACTTCAAACCTGTAGGAGGAGATGGTTGTTGAAGGGACTGGCGTAATTGACCCTGGCGTAGGGTCCATTTGTCAGGGACTCGCTAAGCAAGGTCACCGGAGGAACTGCTGTAGTAGTGAACAGGGCAGTTTGTTCTGTCACTTATCCCCTTCATAGCTGCCAAGGCACCTGTAGATGTGTGGCCGAATGGTTGGCCCCACGGTAGCTGGGATAAGCACCTGCAGGTGGCCTGTTTGCCCCACAGTTGGACTGTTTGACCATGGCACTGACCAGGTGTGCTGTTGGGTCTGGACCAGTATGAAAGACCAAGCGACCAAAGAGGTGTTCCTGAGATGCCTTGTGAAGGATCAAGGTTATCACTTCTAGGCACTGTGTTCCAAATATAGTGCCTGATGTCCGTCACACTGAACAGTCATCATCTGCGCATGTGTGGCTGTTGCACTCAAGAAAAAGTGCGCGTGTCTGAATGAGCTGTGCCATGAGCCAAGTAGTCCCTGGATTGTCAGAGTGAGCCGCAACACACAGCCAGCTACCCAGAAGAGGGCCACCAATGGAAGCCCCCATCCTCTGAGTGATGCGTGGCCAGCTTCCACAAAGCTCTCTGGAAGACTGCCATGTTCCATCTGGAAACTCTGTGCAACCAGTAAGATCCTGCTGCCATGCGAGCGTGGCATGCGGCCCGGCTTCTACAAACTAGGTGAGACTGAACTGGCCAAGGACTGAGTGCTGAGACCAATCCAGGGGGTGAGGGGCCATGGGAGGCGTGCAGAAGCTTTAACACACCAGAAGGAGTAGGGAGTAATGAAAAATATCTTAGTCTAGTGGTGGCACGTGCTGTGTGTCTTAATACTACCCTCACTCACACAATTGTGTGACATGCTTCATCATAGGGCTGCTACCAAACACCCCTGCGCAGCCAACGCCTGGGGTGGAGCAATAGGGTAGGGCAAGACAAACACAACAAAAAAGAGAAACAATGATTCCAAAAGTGACCGGGATCACCGGAAGTGAAAGTGCAGTGTGGATTAAAACTAGCTCGGAGGTGTCGCTATGCCTATACTTTATTCCTGGACCCTCCGGCCAGGGTTAAAAACATGAAGGATGGTGGTGATAGGGAGATATAATGTGCTCCTAACACCCCTCCTTACTGCCAGGTTGTCAGAAGCTGCATCTATAGATCTTACTTTGAACTCTGATCTTGAAAGGAGGGGGGGAGGGAGCACCTTGAGAAGGAGGGAGCTATGAAGGGACAGGAGGAAAGATACATTTATAAGTTGGCAGAGGCCCTCGATTGCATGCAGACTCACACCCGTGAATCAGTTATTCATGCATTTTTAAATATGAAGGGGGATTCTATCATTTCTGTGTAGTAAAGTACTTCTATACAGAGAAGCACTGTGCTGGACATTGATCTTATTGCTCAGCTGGGGGGTGAAGCGGGTGGTATTGATTCCTGAGGCTGTGTACTCACATGTTACCCTCACTTAAAAGCCTGTGACTGCTCACATTATTACCACTGAGAGGCTAGTGTGGAATGAGTTGTAAATTTGCAGAGCCATAGTAAGAATTGCCCCTAGACAGCAGTGGCAAAAAGCCTCACTCCACGGTTGTGGCCCTCTAGACCCTGGCTGCTCGGTAGCCTCATGAACAGGGTCTGAAAACCTCACCAAGACACTGCAAAAATGCCTACTCGTGAGTACTAGGAATGTGCGCATTATGTACTTGCACAGTAGTACTAAAGAATGATGGTACAGAAAAACTTGTTGGTGTGCAGCAAAGAAAGAGGTAGGGACTGATGACTGCATCAACTTTGTTGGGACTGATGAACTGTAATTGGCTTTTCATGCTTATGTTTATCATTGTGTTTTTTTTGTTGTTGCTATTTTTTATTCCAGGAAGGTATCATTTTTGTTGGTGTAGTTTACTCGTGGTTGCTGAAACTAAAGTAAAGGCAAAAGCTTAATTCTCACCTTTGGTCCATTTTCGTATCACTAACTTCACAATGAATAATCAAGTAATCATTGAATATTGAGACCAAACTCAGAGGAAATCCCTAATAACTTCCAAGACCATCGTCATGCAAACAGTGACCATACTGGCCATTTAGTTTCCTTTAATTAAAAAAGAAAAAAAAAGAAAATGCTAAATATTTACAAATCCATGCAATTCTGTTTAGGTCCTTGGTAAAAATTGCTTTCGGTCTAACATTTGGCCTCGTCTCATGATCCCTTAGTCAATGGTTACTCCTTAGTATTCATAGCCTAGTGCTATTTACCACTGCTTTCCAAAGGCCTCCGGTACTAATAATTAATGTTGAATATCCCAGCTACTTGCTTTGTACATTTGTTCAACGACAGCTAGGTAGAGAAGTCTGGGATTATTTCAAGAGCTAGAATTAGTAGAAAAACATAATGTAACAATCGTATCATATGCTGATGATACGCAACTGATCGTTACTTTATCACAGGACTCGACGAAGGCCACATCTCAGTCCTCTCTATGCCTAGAGGAACTAGCCTCATGATTATCTAACCATTGCTTAAAACTTAATGGAAATAAAACTGAAATAATGGTAGTCGGGAAAGCACCATCTATATGATCATCAGCATGGTGGCCTGAGGCTTTGGGCCAAGCTCCCGTT
Source organism: Calotriton arnoldi (assembly GCA_963921515.1). NCBI lineage: Eukaryota > Metazoa > Chordata > Amphibia > Caudata > Salamandridae > Calotriton > Calotriton arnoldi. The sequence goes on from CAWUFW010000568.1 coordinate 434,896, forward strand.
CCGAAAGCAGAAATCAAAAATCTGGGGATCTGACTGGACCCCAAACTCACGTTTGAGAGCCAAATCAGGAAGGTAGTTGGGAAATGTTTAGGGGCTCTCAAAGTCCTAAGGAAACTCCTGGATCTATTACCAATTAATGCCAGGAAAACTATTGTTCTTGCTTTGGTGACATCCCAGATAGATTATGGTAACATCCTATATCTGGGAATGACTAAAAAAGGTCTAACCAAGCTTTAATTGATTCAAAATGCAGCAGCACGCCTGGTCCTGAACCTTCCAAGAAGAGCATCTACTACGAATGCTCTGATGACACTCAATTGGCTTCCGGTGGAGAAGAGGATTATTTTTAAGGCCATGTGCTACTGCCTTTCAAATCAAACGAGAGATAGAAGCTGAGATCCATTCGGCTTGCAAGCGTTAATCGAGTAATCAAAGGGAATGGATCACTTGTCCTGTGTTGTAACCAGGGTCTAGGTCGTTAGCTGTCTTAAAAAACCCTCATTCACATTGTAGGTAGCGTGGCGGTATATATCTTGATTGTCTGCTATTTTCTACCTTTGTGAAAAGCATCATCATTGGGTCTTTCAGTATGCTTTCCTCCACCTGGAGGGAGACCTACTGGCAAGTACAGTAGTGATCAGTGATAGTGTATTTATAGTGAGTTTAAAATCGCCTCCATCTCACAAAAGTATTTTATTCTGTTGGAGGTGGGGCAAGGTTAAAAAATAGAGTGGTGCGTGTCTAGAAGGGCTACTATTCTATAGCACCTGTTTGGAAGAGTGAGTGGTCGACATGTTCAGCTCCTTGAGCCAGCACGGGTCGGGGGGCTTTCTTCAGGACCGGTATCAAGCACAGTACCGATTTGGTTATGTGCGAAGGATAGTTGTTGCACTTACCCTTCTTCTATGGTGTTATGGGTCAATAGTACCTATAACTGAAAAAGGAGAAAGACCATAGCAATCAAAGTAAAACATTGTTATACAGAAAGCCAGATCATAGTGAGGATGCTAGAAAAATTAGGATTCAAGCGTCACTTTAAGAAAAAGGTGCATATGAAGACACAGGGCATGTATCAATAAAGACAAAACAATGAGAACACATTTATCAATAATGAGAAAATATATGGCTCGCAGGGTGTGGCCGTATATAAAACTGCCGAAACTACGTGAAGTTTAGCCTGAACATAGTACATACATAAGTGGTTGTATGGAAAAGGGTTTACGTTAAGTGATTGACACGCGATCTCTTGTTACGCTGCCGGTGTGGTTACAAACACAATACTGCTTTACTGGCGTAAATATCTAGCGTGTCAAAATCTAAATGCGCCAAGGGGCCTGTGCACAGCACTGTTAGTTGTTGTCACAGTATCCCTTGATCATCGAGTACAGACGCGCTCGTGTATTAGTGTTTTCCTAACTTCATAAGTGTGGTGCTAGAAGGTGGGAAGTTGTGAAGGCCTCGATGTCAGAGCAGGCTATCATCTGTATAAAAACCTTGCGCTCAGCATGTGAAATAGCGTATTTGTTTAACCGTTAGGTTGATAACTGTGGCGGAGGTTACGTGTAAGTGTGGTTGCTTCTAAAAAGCAATGTTCGAGGCATATGAGCTGCAGAATTCACACTTTGTGCATAGATCGCCATCTAGTGTTGGGCTCGGACGCTTGCACCTTGTTGTTGTCTTGGAAGAAGTCTTTGTAGTCACGAGATAGGTGACTCCTCCCTTGGACGAGAGTGCGCATGGGCATCGACTCCATCCTCAGATTGGTTTTTTTCCGCCATCGGGTTCAGATGTAACTTCTGCGCTCCGGTTCCGTACGGTATTACCCAAACCTTTCGACGCGCAAACCATCAAAAACTCGACGGTATTGTTTTTCGTTTGCATGCTCTTCGACGCGCTCCTCAAATACTCGTTTCCAGTCGTCGACGCGGGCCGCTGGGCCTATCGACGCCATTCGGGCCTACGGCTAATGGAAAGGACTCCATTTAAAAAATGCCCCCAGTGTGGAGCTAAATTCCCACACAGCGACCAACACAAGGTCTGTAACCTCTGTCTCTCGCCCGAGCACGAGGAAACTAATTGCCAGGCCTGCGCCTCCTTTCGATCAAAAAAAAAAAAAACATCCTTGATCGCCGGGCCCGACGACACGTTATGGCGCTACGAGCAGCTCCGGTGCCGGAGGACATCTTAAACGAAGAACGATTCGGAGGATCTGGAAATCGTTTCCGAGGCAGACGACTCCGACGACCACATCACTCCAGGTCAACGAGTGAGTACCACTGACCCTACCCCAACCCCACCTGAAAAAAAGAAGGCTCCGGTCAAGACAGCTCCGGTCAAGACTTCGCCTGCTGGCCCCAGTCGCGACCGAAACAAAGCTTCAGAAGCCCCGCCCCCGGGCCCGGCTTCGAAGACAAAGGACAAGCCTTCCGGCGGCTCGAGGCCGACCAAGCCGCATATCAGTGCCCCGCAGACACCATCGGCACCGAAGCCGGGAGCGCATACTACTCCCGCCGCAGTCCCCAAAAAGCCATCGGCACCCAGCACCTCGGCGCCGAAGGAAAAGGCCTCGGATCCGAAAAAACCTTCGGAACCGAAAAAGATTTCCGACTCCACAGTGAAGCCGAAGGATCCAAAAACCCCTTCCAAGGCTCCAGAGCAGAAATCTAAACCCCGCTCTGACCCGAAAAACTCGGCGCCGAAAGCGATTATCGAACAGGAAGTACTTTTTCGGCCGGATCCCATCGATCCGCAACAAAAAACTCTCCAAGTGGACCCTAAAACAGGACATGTGATCAATGTTCCACACAACAAGAGAAAATTCGACACCCCACACATCCCTGAGGTGCCTGTAAAGAAAAGAGACTGTGCCACTTCACCTTTACGACCCTCTTCTCCTGTTCTTCCTACTGAACCTTTCTTTTCTCCAAATTCTCCCATACTTCCAACATACTCACCACCACCACAGGATGATGATGATGATTTAGGGGGTGGGGGAGGGAATAATGACCCTTTCATTGACCCTGATGACACACCACCGGACAATTGGGATGATTATGATGACCCAGTAGATCCTCCAGACCGTCCTGATCCCCATGCATACCCCACAAAGCCATCTCCCCCAGATGACAATATTGGTTTTGGTCAGCTTATAGACTGAGCTGCCAAGTACCATGGTGTTCAAATGCATTTGGACCCCATAGAGGAGGACTTCCTAATAGACACCTTTGCACAGTCACAAAGGACTGTACAAACTTTACCAATGTTAAAAGGCGTCATTAAACACGCCCCAGACATATTCAAAGACCCTGTAAGGACTAGAATTCTCAATCCCAGAATTGACAAAAAATATAAACCCGCTCCCAATGATCCCACCTACATCAAGGGTCAACTTCCTTTAGATTCTCTAGTGGTGACCAACGCTAGAAAACGTGCCAACTCTCAGACTTCCGGTGATGCTCCACCTCCGGACAAAGAGTCTAAATTATTAGATGCTTCGGGCAAACGAGTTGCTGGCCAAGCAGCTAATAGCTGGAGGATAGCCAATGCGCAGGCATTACTTGCCAGGTATGATAGGGCTCATTATGACCAGCTGGAAATCCTATTACAGCATTTGCCTGATCAATATAAGACCAAGGCCAATGATTTGATTCAGGAGGGCAAATTAATAACTAATGCATCAATCAAGTGTGCCCTCGATGCAGCAGACACCGCATCTAGGTCCATTAACACTAGTGTGTTACTAAGAAGACATGCCTGGTTGCGCATTTCTGGTTTCAAACAGGAGGTAAAAACAACTATCCTCAATCAGCCGTTCAATCAGGAACAACTTTTTGGCCCAGCTGTAGATACAGCTTTAGAAAAAATGAAAAAGGACACGGAGACTGCTAAATCCATGGGTGCATTACAGTCCCCATCCACACGAGGTTACTTTCGACGCTCCTTCTATAGAGGCGCATCCAAAAACATCGGTGCAGACACTGCTTCTTCCTCCTACAAAACCCCACACAAACTTCCCCCAACAAGGGATATTTTAGAGGTGGGTACAGGGGAAATAACAACAAAGGAAGAGGCCAAGGTAACAACAACACTCGCGCCTCTCCCACTAATAAGCAGTGACTTCCCTCCACTCCCTCCAGACCATTCCACTCCGGTCGGAGGGAGACTCTCACAGTTCCTACCTGTCTGGAATTCCATCACTACAGACAAGTGGGTAAGACAAATTATCCAGTATGGTTACTGCCTGGAACTTACAGCAACTCCACCCAACATACCACCCAAGCAGCGTCCAATGTCCACGGAACATCTGACACTCCTGAAACAGGAAGTTCTTTCGCTGCTTCAAAAACATGCAATAGAACCAGTCCCCATACAACATCAAGGAACAGGAGTTTACTCTCTATACTTCCTAATCCCCAAGAAAGACGGTACCCTAAGGCCAATACTGGACCTCAGACCTCTCAATCTCTACATACAGTCAGATCATTTTCACATGATCACTCTCCAACAGGTTCTTCCACTGCTTCAACAAGGCGACTTCCTTGCCACATTAGATCTCAAGGACGCCTACTTCTATATTCCCATACACCCTGCTCACAGGAAATACCTAAGGTTCACAGTGGACGACCAACCCTATCAGTTCAAAGTCCTTCCATTTGGAGTGACCACAGCACCCAGGGTTTTCACAAAGTGCCTCGCAGTAGTAGCAGCGTACTTGCGAAGACAACAAATCCATGTATTTCCATACCTCGACGACTGGCTGATAAAAGCCAAGTCACACAACCAATGTGTTCACCACACTTATCAAATCATTCAGCTGCTACACAACTTGGGGTTCACAGTAAACTACACCAAGTCGCGCCTTCAACCCTCCTACATACATCAGTATCTAGGAGCCACAATAGACACTTCCAAAGCTCTAGCATACCCCAATCCAGCAAGGATAGCCAGTATGCAAACCCTCATCTCCAAGTTTCAGCCCCAACACTCTCTCCCAGCACGAGTGTTTATGCAGCTCATAGGAATGATGGCCTCTTTCATTTTCATTGTACCTTATGCAATACTTCAGATGCGCCTCTTACAGGAATGCTTAGCACGTCAGTGGAACCAGGCTCAAGGTCCTCTTACAGATCTGGTGTTGGTGGACAGCCGCACACATCGCTCTCTGCAATGGTGGAACATACAAAACCTTTCCACAGGGCGGCCGTTCCTAGAGCCAGTTCCACAGATAGTGCTCACAGCAGACGCATCACTCACCGGCTGAGGAGCCCATCTCCTAAACCACATAATTCAGGGCAGGTGGTCCACCCAACAAAAACTGTTCCACATCAATTACCTAGAATTACTGCCAATATTTCTAGCGTTAGTCATTTCAAACACATCTCTTGAACAAAGCTGTCCTAGTCCGCACAGACAACTTAACAGCAATGTATTACATACAGAAACAAGGAGGAACACATTCTTTGCAGCTGTCTCATCTAGCGCAAAGTATATGGAGATGGGCAATTCCACAAAAAATATATCTTCTGGCAGAACATCTTCCAGGGGTGAACAATCAGATAGCGGATCTGTTAAGTCGTCAAACTCAACAGATACACGAATAGGAACTTCATCCGCAAGTTCTTCAACCCTTCTTCCAGATGTGGGGCCAACCAGACATAGATCTGTTCGCCACACATGCAAACGCAAAATGCCCAACCTTCGCCGCCAGGTTCCCACACCCGTTGTCCAAGGGCAATGCGATATGGATGAACTGGTCAGGCAGATCTGCGTACGCTTTTCCGCCACTCTTGCTCATTCCACTAGTAGTACGCAAGCTCAAACAGCAGTCTCTCAACATGATCCTAGTTGCTCCAACATGGGCACGGCAACCATGGTTCACAACACTACTCGAACTCTCAGTAGTTCCACACCAAAAATTACGTCTCTCCCCAAAACTGCTAACGCAGAACCATGGAGAGCTAAGGCACCCAGATCCAGCACAACTGAATCTAGTGATCTGGCTCCTGAAATCCTAGAGTTCGGTTACCTTAACCTCCCACCAGACTGTATGAATAATATTAAAGAAGCCAGACGCCCCACTACTAGAGCTTGCTATGCAGCTAAATGGAAAAGATTCGTCATTTACTGCAACAATAACAAAATTGACCCATTAGATGCTTCAATTCAGAACATTATCTGCTATTTGCTACATCTACAAAGATGCAATCTAGCATACTCATCAATAAGATTACATCTGGCTGCCCTCGCCGCCTACCTACAAAACAGACAACATTTGTCATTGTTTAGGGTATCCGCTATCAAAGCCTTTATGGAAGGCCTTAAAAGGATAATTCCACCCAGACTGCCACCCTCTCCAGTGTGGAACCTAAACATTGTTCTTACTAGACTCATGGGTCCCCCATTTGAGCCTTTACACAAATGCGAATTACAATTTCTTACATGGAAAGTAGCCTTCCTTGTCGCAATCACCTCTCTCAGAAGAGTAAGTGAGATACAGGCTTTAACCATACAAGAACCATTCTTACAAATACATCATAACAAGGTGGTTCTTAGGACAAATCCAAAATTCCTTCCCAAAGTAATCTCTGCTTTCCACCTTAATCAATCAGTAGAGTTACCAGTATTTTTCCAAAACCCTGATTCGGTAGCGGAAAGAGCTCTTCACACGCTCGACGTCAAAAGAGCTTTACTTTACTATATAGACAGGACTAAAGCCTTTAGGAAAACAAAGCAACTATTTGTAGCTTTCTCTCCACCTCATAAAGGCAATCCTATTTCCAAAGCTGGAATTGCCAGGTGGATAGTAAAATGTATTCAAATATGCTATCAGAAAGCAAAACGTACCATAACAATTCCCCCTAGAGCGCATTTAACACGCAAACTAGGGGCTTCCATGGCGTTCTTAGGGAACATTCCCCTAGAAGACATTTGTAAGGCAGCAACATGGTCTACCACACACACCTTCACCAAACACTATTGTGTAGATGTGCAGGCAAAGCAACAAGCTTCAGTAGGCCAAGCTGTTCTTAAGACACTTTTTCAAACTACTGCAACCGATACAGGCGACCACCGCTAGGGGAGACACTGCTGTACAGTCTATGCACAAAGTGTGAATTCTGCAGCTCATATGCCTCGAACGGAAAATGCTACTTACCAGTATGCATCTGTTCTTGGCATGTAGAGCTGCAGAGATTCACACGCCCACCCACCTCCCCGGAACCTGTATCTGTTCCAGTGTTATCTTACTTGGATACATTCTCATGGACATCTTTCTGTTTCTTACAAACTCCATCATTTCCCTTCATGGCGAAAAACAATCTGAGGATGGAGTCGATGCCCATATGCACTATCGTCCAAGGGAGGAGTCGCCTATCTCGTGACTACAAAGACTTCTTCCAAGACAACAACAAGGTGCAAGCATCCGAGCCCAACACCAGATGGCGATCTATGCACAAAGTGTGAATCTCTGCAGCTCCACATGCCAAGAACAGATGCATACTGGTAAGTAGCATTTTCCTTGCAACGTGCGTATAGTGTAAATATCTTAGTTATCCGCTAATGAGCTTCCTTGGGGGTTGCTCTGGTGCTGCCTAGTTGGCATAGAGTTAAGACGCGCTCGTGTATTAGCGTTTTAATAACTTCATGAGTATGGTGCAGGAAGGTGGGCAGTTATGAAGGCCTTGATGTCAGTGCGGGCTATAATCTGTATAAGAGCACAGCGCTCAGTCTGCAAAATAACGTATTCGTTTAGCAGTCAGATAGGTTAATAACTGTGGCGGAGGTGCAGGCGTGGTCGCTTTTACAAAGTAGTATGCAATGCGCACGTTGTGTAAATACCTTAGTTCTCAGCCAATGTGCTTCCTCAGGGGTTGCTCGGATGCTGCCTAGTTGGCCGGTGAATTCTGCGGAACAATAACTTCTTACACACCTACACGCAATTTAAGATCTACAGGAGCTCACTTGGTTACGGTGCAGAGATTAAAAAAAGTCAGGATGTGAGCACGATCCTTTCGCTATCTTGCAGCCAAATGATGGAACACCTTGCCAGTGACTCTGAGAGCCGAACCTTTTGAAAGTACCTTTCGCAAGTGATTAAAAACCTGGCTGTTAACTTTAAAAAAGATCATCTAGCTCCAGATCTAGGTTCCGATTTCCTTAGCCCAGGCACAGACTCTCTTTTGCTCCTTTCTAGAGTTCTAAATCCTAGCGTGGGACTCACAGGCGGTGTAACCAAGCGCTTTACAAAATAGAAATAAAATAAAATGGAAATAAAATAGTGGTAGGCTTGGAATCCTGAAATTTTATGGGTCAGCTAAATCTGTCACTCAGAAATATTTTTTAGATTTGGAAATCGAGAGCAGCCAAGAATGAACAACCCTCCTGTCACAGCAGCATGCACAACTTAATCCTCCATGTGTGATATTGAGCTGCAAAATTTCATAGCTTTTGATCTGCTTCCCTAGGTAGTTGGTGTCATCTTGGCAGCCAGGCGTCCATCCACCAAAACTGTGTACGCAGGACACTAGGAGAACTTTTTTGCATGATGCACAAAGGAGCTCCAGAGAGACCGGGCTGCCCAAATATGAGGCACATGGTCTCATAAAATACCCTCTGCTGGGCGAGTGTCGCTCCGGCTCCAGAATAGTCAGTGAAGCGCGGAGCGAACCCTATTATCTGGCTCCGCAGAAGCATGAGGCCTGACACTCCTGTGCCTTGTCAGAAGACTGTTAACGGGCGCTGCAAATCGAAGACCTCTTCTGCTGTTTCAATTTCTTGTGCTTGTGATCTGTGCCACTGACATTAACTTGAGTGGGCTAAGGACTTTAAGCAAAAATAACCTCGAATATCATCATATAATGAGTGGTTTTATTAAAACTATCATATGGCCCTTAGCCTGTGAGCGAAAGTAACGTCCTTAAATATTCACGACTTATAAACCTCTTGTGCTAATCTGCTAAAATCCCATAATGACTGTGTCCACTGCAGCTTTGTCCACACCCCTTTTCCACACAAGGGGAACAATGCTAGTGGCCAGAGAGCTATTTAGGATCTTCATTACGATTGGTAAAATGATGCCGCCTGCTTTTAGAAGGCTATCTGGTGGGGCTGGGTCCACTGGAGAGGCAGACGGACCTGATGTCATCTATATTTAGAGATGGGAAGGAGGTCAGCTGGGCTGTCGTTATTGGTTCTTCAATGGGGGTTGGACAAGGTAATATCGTCTCCCAACAGCAGGACTGTTGAAGGCAGTCGTCTCCCACCTCCAGACTACGGCGAACCACCTTCACTCACTGGGGTTCACGTGTTAAAGTCACACCTGTCTCCCTCTGTGACGTTTGGATTATGTTCTCTGACCAAGACTTCTGGATGAGCTTATCAGCCTGGTGTGATACTCCTAGGATTTTCCAGTGTCCCCTTCAATACTTCAGGCCAACAGCTGTGGTTGACCCCTAAACCCCCCACACACACACACACAAGTTGGTACAGGAGATCTTCTGGGTTGATCAGAATGAGATGGTGGTGGGGGAGATGGATTGGAGAATCCCAAGAAAGTTCCAGAAGAACTGGATACCACACTTGAGATTTCAATATCGGGGTGGCGATCACCACATTCGTACCTGCACAAAAGTCCTTGTGTTCATAACAAAGTTGGGGGCAAGGCTTATCTCCGTTCCTAATTCTAGTCGTGCAGAAAGGCAACCAATGCTGTCTCCATTGGATCTGAAATATGTCTGTTTGATGGTCCAGGTGTGACGTTATAGGTCTACTGAGAATGGGCCCCATTCCATATTACTGCCCAGGAAACCTGAAGGGTCCAGTTTTCACAGTTTGAGTCCTGAATAGGTCTCGAGTTCCAGTCTATCAAACACTCAAAAGGTGATGGCAGCAATTCTTGCAATTTCTCTAACCACTGTCCTGGCAGTTTGAGGTAGACTGTTCATATTGGAGCACAGTTGAGACTGATTTGCATATGACTGGTTCCAGACCTAAATGGCATGATGGACAAAAGAACGATGGGTTGGAATGCTACCCTGAGTGATGGCCAGTGGCTAGATTTATTGCAAGCATTTCCTTCTCATCACCTTTTGTGTGTTTGAGCTCCAGTCTGCCGCGGCGTACACTGTTCAGGGGAGGTATTCTGCCATCGCCACTATCGGTTCATTGAACAAAAATTGCCAAAACTCTTTTGATCTCAGTGAGCATTTTAGATCGTTTCTGCCAGGTGATATAGATCGATCACTGCTGATTTCTCCATCTTGAGCATTGCAATCTCTCTTGTCCAATATTTCATTGTGAAAGATCGCACTAGGAGCTCCGGACGGTTGATTTGTAATTGACTTGTTCACTTTCCTTCTGGATGATTCTCTTCACCTGCCACCCCAGCCTGACTTTCTTGCGTCTGACTTGGCCATTTTCTTCATGGGAAACCTTTGGGTGGCCTGGAGAGAACCTGTCATGAATCCTAAGCAGGTGATTGACTGAAATGGATCTATTATTGACTTCTCTCCGTTGATGATAAACCACAGGTTCTCGAAGTGAGATCGTCATGAGGAAATGGTTCTTTAGTCTGGTTCAGGATTGATCCATGATAAATATCTTCCATTTAGACAAGGAGACACACGCCTGCCGTCCTTGGAAATTCTATAGAGCCAGCTTCAAGACCTTCATGAAGCACTCCTCTGTACGCGGGATCTCTCGGAGGAGATGGATTCCCTCCTCCTTAAAGTGGCAGTATACGAGCCACTTGTTGAACTCTCACAGGTTTATCACCAGCCTTGTCTCTCGTCTCCACCAGAAAGAGATTGCTAATGAATGCAGGTACAGTTTCATAATGGCCTCCTTGATTTCCAGTTCTGCAACCTCTTGGACCAAAAGGAGAGATTTTTCTTCTGAGAAGATGATGGGGCGTGGAATGACATTGTTAGGGTGAGCCATAAAGCTCTATGTGGGATCCCCTGATGGTTTGCAGAACCCAAGTGTCTGATGTGAGCTGATCCCAATTGCAGAAGAACTTTGCCAGTCTGCCCCCCACTTTTGCTGTAGGTGAGGTAGAAGGACTTAATGGAATAGCCTCCTGCGTTTGACAGGCCTCTATTGCCTCATGATCTCCCTGCACCTCAGTAGGGGAAGAAACCTCTACATTTTGTTTTATCTAGCAGTTGTCCTCATTTGGAGTAGTGTTCTCACTGGGGCGCGTGGCTGAAGGGGTGGTCGAATGAGCGTCCCCATGCCTCGTCTGGCCGCCGGGAAATCCTTGGTTGTAAATACTTATTAAATTGAGGCCTTTTCCTTATCTAGGGAGGTGAAGGTTGACACTAATTTCCCTAATTCGGTTAAAAAATGGTCTACGAAGGGACACCCAACCCCACCCCCCCCTGTGCCACTGCTCCTGCCTTTAATGAAAGTCACCTAGTTTGGGACCCACTTTAATCAGGAGTGACCTGTGGCACTCAGGGTGGGTGTGGTGGTGGTGGTGGTCTATCCTTGTGGGGACTTGAGTATGATAACACACTCACGCTGTGGGGACCTGAACCCAGGTCCCCACAACGCATTGTCTTGTAATTGATAGGAAATGACTAAAGGGACATCTGTGTCAATTTTTACAACGTTTTAAAAACTGCCTTGTGGGGACCTGTGTTTCATCAAGTGTGTTTATATTTCTGCTCAGCTCTGCCCCCGTAGACAGGAGGAGGTACTGCAGTCTTAAACACACTTTGCTTTTAAACACACTTTGCTCATAAACACACTTTGCTCACCAGAAACACACGCTAGCAGCAGAAAGGACATTTCAAAGGAAAAGCTGCAAAACTTGGGGTTATACAATATTTTTCATGCAAATTAACCCTTTTTCTATTTAATAAAATATAACTTTATTTACATGAAGCTATTGAATTTAGACATTTGTGTCCGAATATTGCTGAAAGTAATTTGGGTCAGTATCAAATGCCAGAATACTTCACAGTTGCCATTTGATCGTTTTCTGCAATTAAACAATGTTGATGCACTACACTGTGATACAACATAAACCAATTTAAATTTTTTTTTTTTTAAATCAACTAGAAGCATATATGCTTATTGTTACATTTTAATGCTTGTACCAGTAATTCAGAGTCTTTATGTTGCATTGCCTTTGTTTTCATATTAATATGCACTATTGTTTATGTTCTTTTAGATGCTGACTAGATCAGTGAGTGACTAGCGTTGCATTGTGCTAAGGGCTACATTCTCGCAGACAGCAAACTGAAGCAATGTTATACCCACAGTATTGGGAAGTGTATTTTTAAGAGAAAAGGCATATTCTTATAAAACTAATGAACTACTTAAAAGATATATTTACATATCATCATAATATGTAATTACATTTCAATCATTTGAATGTGCTTAGTTTAAAAACTGTTCCTAAAGCTTTACAAATTAAAATAGCTTGTTGACATTCCTAAAGGTGGGTGAAGAAGAATCATATAAAAAGGAGGATGCATCAAAAGAGGTTTTTTTTCTCCCGATTGCAAGTGTACATTGTACTATCTCATAGATGTTTCATGTTGGGCAGATTGTGTCTTTTTTTACACTATTGCTGCTTAAGATTTATGAAAAGGATGCAATGCAAATGCATGGTTTTATTAATCAAACAGCCCTTCTTTATTTAAAAAGGAAACAGTTCAGGTTTTACTTTTCGTTTCCCAATTTGGGGCCTAATGTTTCCCAATTTGGGGGCCTAATGTTCAAACAGACTCGTCCCATAGAGTAGCTTCATCTCTCTTTCTCTCACTCATATCCTCAAAAGGACACTTTTATAGACAGTCTACTAAGAGCTCTCTTTTAAACATGAAAACCGAGAAATAGCCACCAGGATGATTCTATATATTCATCTTATTTCCTTCTCAAGTATTAAAAAGCTAAATAAAAAGTAAACACATCTCCAAAATGTTTGATCTTTATTCACTTCAGGAGCAGGGCACTATTAGAGCGTGCACAGATGACTATGGTCCTGATTTAGATCTTGGCGGACAGATTACTCCGTCACAACGGTGACAGATATCCCGTCCGCCGAAATATAAATCCCATATGATATAATGGCATTTATATTTCAGCGGAAAGGATATTTGTCACCGTTGTGACGGAGTAACCCATCCATCAAGATCTAAATCGGGCCCGAAGTTTCAAAACAAATAATGGTGATGCTGTTCTTATTAGTCTGAGGAGGATGGGTACAAAGGAAGTAGAACCCCATTCATTTTGAACTCTAAATGCACAGCACCCAACTTCTCGCATGAAAATTGATCTTGGTCTTTGAACTTGCCTGGCTGCTCCACTTTATGCTTGAGAATGGTACAGGTAAGTGGTATGTTTGGAGAACTTGATTGTCTTTCCCAGTCAACTGGCTCCTCATTAACTTTTGGAACATTGTATTAAAGTTTCAGTGAGATGAGAAATTAACAGCAGCACAGACTGCGGAAACCTATTGCATAACAAATACATGGTTGCAAAAGTTGTGTTAATCTAATGATTTAGGCCTACACGTTTTGTAAAAAAGGAATAGTGTAATGTGGACCCTGTGCGTCCATTTTTGTCCCACAGTCCTGTAATGACAGCCACATTTCAATTAGGTGGCTTGAATTTTTGCATTTCAGCCCTACTGTCAATATATCTATAAATTTTGAACCTTACTTTCTTCAAACCTACTGAACAGATTTACACTAAAAAAGCATGATTTCTGGGTAAAGATATAGGGACATATTGACAAGGGGATTGCGGCACTGGAATGTCACTTTTTTAGATGTTCCGGTGGCACAATTCCCTACACCATATTTACAAAGCAGCATTAAGCCACTTTGCATGGCTTAACGCCGCTTTGTAAATATGCTACTCTTTCACGCAGTTTTCTGCATGTAGGGGTGTGCAATGAGTGTTGCTATGGGCATACCACAGCAACATCCATTGCTTTTTGACGCTGCCCCAGATTTACCAGGATGTGTAAATCTGAGGCAGCGCCAAAACCTAATGCCATGCAAAAGGTGTTAGATTGGCGCAACGAGGAGAAATACTTTTATTTCTGCTCGTTTTTGCTCTTTCAATGTGTGCTGCATTCTGTAGCGCACATAGAGCCAAATCGACTTTAAAGACCTTCCTGCACATAAACAATCATTCCTTGCAACACAAACACCCTTGCACTATGGCACAAGAGTGTCCGTGTTGGCGTAGGCAGATATTTTCAGCACCAGCGCAAGAGAAAACACAGGGTTGCACTGTATTCTTGTGAATAAGGCGCATCCCTGCGTTTTTAAATGGCGCGGCGCTGCAAAATTTGCCACAGCGCCGCACTGCGCCATTTCCATGTGACCATACACCCTATTTTTCTGCCAAATTTGGTGTAATTTGTTTAGCTGTTTTGGTTGTAATGCTGTTAAAAAACTTCTTATGGAGGAAATTGCATGGGGAAAAAGTGAACCTCCTTTTCCTTGGGCCCCTTTTGATAGATCACCCTGAAACTTTCCAGGAAAAATCTCAGGTGGGTGAACTTTTTTTTTTTAAAGGTTTGCAAAAATTGGTCAAAACGTGCCAAAGTTATTAGCAAACCAAAAATCGCCCTCCTTCTGGAAGCTCTGTTGACTGCCACAGTATTTTATAAACGTATACATACATGCACGAAACACAGGCACTATGTACATGTGTAAATAGTGTAGGATGCTTTCCTGGAGGGCTGATTTGTAGAGGACAGAGATCCTTCATTAGCCCTATGCAGTGGACACAGGGTAAACCCAACATTGAAGCACTTTTTCGAACAATATTGGATGCTCAGAATAAAAGAGGCACACCCTTTATTCCAAGGATTGTTTTCAGCTGAATGCAACATCATATATGTGCTATAAATATTTTACTGTGGAAGGTAGAAAGGACAAACAGTCATTGCTCACATGCCACATATTCCAGCACCAGCAACATATTTTACAGATTTCCAACAAAAATATCTTTTCTGCTCAACACAGTACTATTTTATGGAAGTTAACTGGTCCACTTTCAATTATTCTCACAGTATTCAGGTACTAAGAAAGAGGTGCCACGATGAGTTTAATAGAGAGAAAAATGATATGATAATAATGTACCATGTTTATGCACTTGCTAACACAGCTTTTCCACGTGAAAACACTAAGGGTCCGATTACGAGTTTGACAGTGCGCCGGCAAGACCGCCACACTGCCAAGCCTGCGTGACAAACGCCCGCCGCATTATGACTTTTTTAGTCGCGGGCGTTTATTTGGGCGTTCCCACAGCAGTGCCTATAAAATAGGCCCTAAAATGGGAATGCCAAAAACAGTTCCTGAACGGCATGGATTGAAAAGTCCATGCAGTGCAGGAACTTCTGTGCATGCACACAGGGGGGCACATGTTGTGCTCCCCTGTGTGCATACACAGGGTGTGAGGCACAAGGGGGCCCTGTAGGGCCCCCTTTTTTTCCTCTCCGCCAAGGTTTCATGGCAGAGGAACCGCCATGAAAATTCTGGCGGAGATGAAATTCGCAATATGCTTGGCGGGACCACGGTGGTCCCGCCAAGCATATTGCAGACTCTTGACCACCACGCCACTGCCAGGGAATGGTAGTTCCCTGGCGATATTGGCGGTCCCAGGGCAGCACGACCACTAGGGTCGGAATGTGGCAGTCGGAAGACCGCCGTCCCAGCACGAGTCAGATGGTCCATGGACCGCCAGACTCGTAATTAGGGCCTAAATAAGGCAGGCGTCTGTTACCCACCTGGCAGTCAAAGTCACCTGGGGCAAAATTTATGCTATGAGTG
The DNA here is from genome assembly GCA_963921515.1 of Calotriton arnoldi. Lineage (NCBI taxonomy): Eukaryota > Metazoa > Chordata > Amphibia > Caudata > Salamandridae > Calotriton > Calotriton arnoldi. The sequence continues at coordinate 450,690 of CAWUFW010000568.1, forward strand.
ATCCGTCTCTGGCTGATCTGCTGGGTTCTGCGGACCGTCAACAACCGATTGTTCCAGGAGCATGGTATTTGCCCCCCACGCGTTTATCAGAACCCTTCTCTGGGACCAGCCCCCCTCCCCTTCTCATTGTAAATTTTGGAATTTTATATCTGGAGGAAGGCGTGACCCACATTGCGGTCCTTACCGAAATCCGCGTCAGTGCATACCAAGAACAGATATACAAGGACCACAATATGCGATCGATGTGCTGACACTAAAATGTATTGAACTGAATACTATATTACATAGATGGACTAAGGACATATGTATTCATATTAAAATGTATTGAGTTAAATACTTTATGTAGGTTGAACAAGGATCAATACTAATGATGCACCTATTTTGAATTTTTATATTTAGAGCCATAAGTGGACACAGCCCCTCGTTAGTCCTTGTTAGATTGTTTTCATTTCTGTTTTTTGTTGATATTTATTGATATGCAAATGATGTTAGTGTGTATGATATGTATGTAGTTGTGGTTCATGAGATTGAGCGATTGTAGGGGAATAGAAGCATTTCTTGAAGATGCTTATAGTGAAATACACTAATGTATGGGTAGAAATTATGTTCATATTTTGTGGGTATTCATTCTGACATGTTTTGAATTAAATACTGAAGTGCTTCTAACTAAATAAGATGATTGTTTTATTATTGATGGCTCTTTTGAGTTTATGGGTCTGAATCACATGGTTCTTTGGAGATTGGAAGTTGCCCCCAAATCATAACAAGATATCTTTCGTATTAGGAGGCAGGCTGTCTTTTGTTGTTTATGATATGCTGGGTTCAACATGGCCTGCTGTTCTTTGATGAACTGAAACAGAGTATTTGCACTGCTAAGCAGCAGCTGACATAAATAAAAGGCACTGGAATAAGGGCAAGAGTACTAGAAAAGCAGCAGCCTTTCCATCCCATCATCATTCATGTATACTGGTCATTGGCTACACATAGTCTATACAAAGGTTAAATTGGTTTAAATCTAAAAAATTAGTGAGATTTTAAATTAAACACCTGCCACAATGGACCACGAAAGTATTTACAGTTGTTAAACTGTATGTTATGAGTGCACACTACCCCCAACGAACCATTGTGCACATGGCTGCACAGCAAAAGGCAAAAGTCTGTGTGAAATTCTAGCGAATGCCCATGAGGTCAGTGGTGTAAACCCACCTCACCTGCACGGCATCTTTTTTTTTTTTTGTCGGGTTCACAAAATCAGTGATTGTAAGAACTGGGATTTAGTTTAAGCACATTTCTGCTTGAGTCAGCCCAAGTTGACGCAATGGGCTCTAAACTGCTGGGTGTCTTTTTCGGATGTATTGCTTACAGTTGTAAAACGACGGGGAACGCATAGAGTACATTGTGAGGCGTCTTGTTTATCTGCATTTACTGGGACAGTTCACACTTGTTGTCCCAAACCTGGTACATACAGATATGTGATGCTTTTGTAACAACCCACCCTCCCCTTTCACTTGTGGTGCTTTTTCCACTTTATAGCTTATATGTTTATTTATGTTCATTAAGACAGTTTAACACCTGATGACTCAAGCCAATGGTAGAAAATGGGTCCATCAGAAATGCTAAAGAAGGAGATGTGCAAGTGTAAAAAAAATGTAAATAAGAACTGCAACTTGCTTTTCATTTAAGTAAATGAACCTGCTTATTTTATGAATCTTTCTCATGTTATAGCTCGCAGTCCATTAGCTAATAATGCAGTTTCCTCTGCCCTACCAAGTCATGTTACTTTAAGATTACAAAGTGCCTTTCTGCCATTGGTACAAGGTGCCATGGAATTCTACAGGACTTGAACACACATATAAAGAGGACAAGATTTAGATCCTCATTTCTTTTCTTCCTTGTGTCCCATGGAATTGAGCGCGCTAGTTGCACGCTTTTGGTAAAATACAGCAACATAACAGGCATATTTTTTTTGCGTCTGTTAATCCCACACATTACACATCTTTGTTATTTCAACTCTCTTTAATATCCGGGAAATTATGCCCTTAGATTTTTTTATTTGCTTCTTTGATTAGCACTCAGAAAAGCATTGGCTAAGCAGCATAATGAGTTCAACCCCTACTGCGCACAACCTTCAGAATTTCTGACCAAAATATTTCTGGCAGAGCAAAGTTAGCATTTCAGACTTCTTTTACAGATATAATCAGTAACAACTCTGTTGAGTGATATTTTAGTTTATGTAATCATCTTTAAGGTTTCTGAGTTTTTCTAGAATCCAGTCTATGCTGTTAGTGATATTCTATGTACTCCATAATACTGAAATAAAATATGTGGAAATCAGTGGCTGAACAACTAGGGGGTATATTCACAAGAACGTGCGCTAAACATCTCCAAAAAATGTTAACGCAACTTTACACATCGCAGTCTATTACGGAAAAATAACCCTGTGTTAACGTGGAATTCACAACGCGGCGGTACCATGCGATAGCCTCCCGAAACCGCGGCCAATGTCCGCGATACAACCACCGCAACGGCGATAAAAACACAAACCCCAACGCGTAAAAAGACGCGATGGGCCCAAACGCGATAAGAAAACAGTGATAACCAGCGAGAGGCCAGCAATACCCACGCGTAATACGGGAAAAAGCACAAGAACAGCATACGGAAAATGCCACTAAAAAGGAAATGAACTACGGAGTACCACGGATGCACCCTGACCGACTGCAGAGGACATGAACCCCACAATCTCCACGGAGGAACACCCAGGAATCCAGGGGTCGTAGAAGGGCAATGAGAAGAGGAAGAGGAAGAGGAAGACTGGGTACAGTCTGCAGGAAAACACTATTATCGTCACGGATGAGATAGAACACCACCACCAACTGTACGTCACCTCCGTGTCATTGGCAACAAAGAGGCAAAGATGGCACACCATCTCGGACCATGTGAATGCCGTCGCAGCGCCGAGGACAATGGAAGAGGACAAGAGGCACTGGATTGATGTGAATGGCAAAACCAAGCAGAAACTCGCTGCCAACATGAAAGCAGCAACGCACTTCGGAGGAGGGGGGCCAGCAGAACACCAGGAGCTGAATGACATGGAGAAGATGGTGGCCACAGTCATCAGTCGGGAGACGGTGACAGGAGTTGGGGATCCGGACACTGCCCAACATGACCCGACACTACATCAACAGGGTGCGTACCGACCAGGGAGTGGGGGGACGGGGCGAGTTGGGCACAATGGCACACATGCACAATTAAGCAGAGCACACTGCACACCCACAATGACTCAGGATCATGTCCCTGATCCCACGGGAGCACTTCAGCACACACACCAAGTAGTCCCACGTACACCATGTGCCCAAAGGGGCACCCACCCAACACATCAACAATCACACAACCAACACATGCACACGTGCGAAACACAGCAAACATGCATATACGTCAGCCACACTGACAATGCAAGAGACACCACATGACGAGTAGCATGGCTGCAGTCCAATCATCATGACAATGTTCACGGCATGACACTGAGGTGGCTGAGTGTGGACCACAACCGGAAAGGAGCAGGTCACACTCTGACACAACCACCTGCACAAACAACCCCTGACGTCAACGACACATCTGCGGACAAACCATGCCCAAGAGTCACAACTCGACAAAGAGCACAAGTTACCCAAGTCTGCAACATCTCAGCACTGTGGAAGCACAGAACTGAAAGGCACACCGCATGAAAGGGATAAGTGGCAGCCAAATCAGAGCCGCAGGAGCGACTCACCCACCGTGCAGCCTACGCACATAAGAATAAGTGCACCTCGACATTGACAACATCGTGGTACAAACAGCAACACCTCCACAACAGAACACAGGACACAACTGGTGCCGCATATGTGCACAACATGGCCAATCACATCTGGCACAGCAGGAAACTGTGACATGACAGTGTACAAGCTGTAACCTGCAAATATTTTTTATTCACACATGCTGTGCTTGTGGACATTTTGTACTGTCCCATGATTGCCAGGGACGGCCACAATGTGAAGTGCTCATGTGAAGAAATCGGCAATGAGGGTGTTCCTACGGGCTATTCCTGCCGCAGCTGCAGTGGGATGTGGGCCACCTGCCCCATCGTCCTCATCATCGTCCGGTACTTCTGGAACTTGGATTCATGGGGCATTGGTGCGTACACAGATGTTGTGCAACACACGATATGCAACGATCCTCTTGCACACGATGCTTGGCCTGTACAGGGGCCTTCCACCTGTGACGTCCAGGCACCTGAAACGTGACTTCAACACGCCAAATGTGCGTTCCACGATGCCCCTGGTGCATATGTGGGCCGCATTGTACTGCCTCTGGGCGGGTGTGTTCGGGACTCGGAGGGGTGTCATCATCCAAGAGCAGAGTGCATATCCTTGATCACCTGTGACAGTGCAGAGAGAAAAGAGTCAATACTTGGTACGGCATGATGTGTTGGCAGGCCCACTAGTCCAGTGACGCCTGTGCTGGCTGTGTGTGGGGTGAGTGTAAGCCAGCCCTCCGGGAGTAGCTGGTGCTGGCAACAACTTCAACAGTCATCAGGCACTCAGGAATGCAATGTTCGAACAGCAAGGGACCATGACTTGAGTTGCACAAAGTTAGTGGCCCCAGATGCACAGCGGCCGACACGGGCCTACCGCCACGGGACGCTGACTTGCGGGACACTGGGGTAGGGTCATTAGGGCTGAGCAGGGTCTCATATGTATCAAAGGTGGTTTTCACGGAGTGTCTCGGGGGAGAGTGGGAGGTGTACCCCCAGGGCATGATGCAGAGGGCACATACCAGCTGTGTCCGGCAACATGGCGGATATGAATGCCACAGACTCATGCCAAACACCAAGTCCGTACCTGCCAGTTTCTGATGAGAACCCCCAGGCCACAGGCTCAGACACCAACAATGTTCTGCCGGAGGCTGACGGTGACTCACGGCACACAGGGTTAGTGGCACCAGGTCAGTCCTTGCTAGTGGTCAACCTCCTCCGTAACGGTGATCCGTGTTTCCACCGGACTGAAACGCATCTTTCTCTCACTCCTCTCCCTGCGTTCACTGGCATGAACTCTGCCATTGATTAATGAAGACTCAGTTCTAGATGTGGGACATACTGGACTGCAGTGTAGGCCGGCTGCAGCAGTGGAGTATGTCAACGAATGAGGACTCCTGGGGGCCTGTGTCACGGAGGACAGCGATGGTCTGAGGAGGCTGCCAAGGTCGCGGGCATGGGTCTTGGAGCTAGCACCGGCACGTGGTGGGCCCTCTTTGACACACGACAGTGTCGGCAGGTGAGCAGTGCGGCCTTGGAGCGCTGGTGCGGGCAAGCCGGGGCTGGGTATCAGCGGCCTGGGGTGCAGGAGGCGCACAGGCTCGCAGGCCCCGCTGCTCACGGCGTCGGCCTTGTGGCGGGCTGAGAGGCTCTGCCCTGGCAGTGACGTTGGCCATTCCGGGAGAGCACCACGCTCAGCGCCACGGTGTTTTTATCCACAGCCCTGCGCAGGCCTCGCGTAAGCCGGGCCAACCCACTACGCTCACGCTCACGGGGGGGACGCAGCGAGCAACATTTCCGCGATCTACCCCACAGCCTGGGGTGACATGGTTGCGTCCACTGTTCACTACTCTCCAGACACCAGCAGTTAATGTCTGCATGGACATATCTGTGGTTTGCATACCCAGGTCTGTCCAGAACATTCATGCCACATTTGTCGTTGTGTACATTCCCATTCATGGGTCACTTGCCTCCTTCGCACATGCCTGCTTTCTGCCTCTCCACACGTTCAGCTGTTGTGTGGCTGTGGTGCCATGATATAGCTGGCTTGTGTACATGGGAAGCCCAGGATCCCAATGGAGTTGTGTTGTTGTGTCTGGTAGGTGGGCATGTTGATTGACATGTTGTATGTAGTTTGGTCACGTGTGCATTCCCACATTTGTGCGTTGTGTGATGGTGGCTTTGAGGTGTGTGGTGTGTTGATTTGGTACTTACCAATGAGCAGTGCATTTCCATAGGTGCCATCCTGGAAGCGCTGGTTGATGATGGACCACTATTGGATCCACTATTGCCTGCACATTGATGGAATGCGTGTGCTTTCTGTTGCGGTAGATGTGTGCAGTGTCTGCAGGGGGCACAAGTAGGACATGTGTGCAGTCAATGGCCCCCAACACGTGTGGGAATCCAGCAATGGCGTAGAAGCCTTGCTTGGTCTCCAGCTGTTCCTGCGCAGTGTGGGGGAAGTGAAGGTACTGGGGTATGAAGCTGATGATGGCATCCAGGACAGGTGTGATGGCCTTTGATAGGGCTGGCTGTGAGACTCCTCCGACTCTGGCCGTTGTTGGTTGGAAGGTACCAGAGGCCAGCATGTGCAGCACAGCCAGCAACTTTGTCTGCGGAGGGGTGTTGGTTGTCCGCTGTGTTGGGACCGTCAGCCTGTGGCCGATGTGGATCATGATGCGGAGGATGGTTGTCCTTTTGAGCCTGTAGTGGGCAATGACTTCCTCGGGCGTTAGGTCTGTGAGACTAGTGCGTTTTCAGTAGGTCCGCTGTCTTACTCTGCGCTGCCTTTGTGGTGGTCCGGGGGGGTGGTGCCGGTCCGGGTCCTGGGGGTGGTGGCGGTCCTGGGGGTGGTGGCGGTGGGTGTTGTGGCCCTGTTGGGGCTCCAAGCTGCATGATGAGTAGCTCCATGGCGTCGGTTGTTCTTCGGGTGTGGCTGTGTGCGGGGCTCCGTTGCCTACTGCAGGTAGTCGTCCTGCTTAACACCAGCAAGAGGCAGGTGTTAAATTCCTGCTGCTACCGCGGCTTATCGCGTGGTTTTGACTCGCATCGCAGATCTGGCAGTTCGTTGTGAAAGTGGTGTAGTGGTGTTTTCGTGGGTTTTTGCACGGGAACGCCTACTCTGCATCTCATTAGGGTTAGTTGGTGTCACCCGTGGGGATAACATTTGCGGCAGTTATCGCGGGTATACTGGCGATGTCTGCAGTTTGCACCCGCTTGTGAATGGGGCGATAAATCTGTCTCCACTTTTGATGCGCTAAGGTGGCGATAACTCGGCGATAAGTCCTTGTGAATATGCCCCTAGGTGTTCAGTTGGGTGACTGTGGGGAGGACCATTTCATGCCTTATCTCTTTTTTTTTTTTTTTTGCAATTGTACATAGCTTACAGGAAACAGAAGTGATGGGAAAAGGAGCTTTGGTTATCTATTTAGGCTAGTTCATGATAAGTACTGAACGCATTGACTGCTTACCCTTATCTGTATTTTTTCTCATCAAAAGCATTACAAATGAGGTCAATTCCACTGCCAAGACAGTAACTTCAATTAATAAACAATCTAAAATGTTCTGAGAAAGGTCCCCAGACCACTCAATTACTGCTACATGAGGAGCTAACTAATTAACTAATTTACTTATTTTGTAGCTTTATGAAGCACTTTAGAATTCGAATCATAAAACCGCTAGATTATGCCCAAGTATCATCTTGACCAAGAGTCAGATGGATGGGGCAGAAGGCTAAAGACTGTGGCAAGCAAGAGTGCCTAGGGAGTAAGACTCCAGGGAATTGGAAAAAGTGCATCAATCTTTAGAATAGACGGGGAGGGTGAGATACATTTTGAGTAAGTCCTTTCATTCTCTACTTCCAGGTAAGAGAAATGTTTTTACAAAAAAGAAGAAATGAAAATTAATTGTGTTTGGTTCAAATAGCAGGACATGGGGAGCTAGATCATTGTGTTTGTAGAACTTTAAGGGTTGGTGGTGAAAAGCTGTCTCAGTCCCCAAGGTGATAGCACAGCCAGAAATCACACATACAATTAAAATGAAAGAGATTGCCTCTATTGGCTTGAGACTCAGTGCCATGAACAGCAGCACAGTACCCTTACTGACAGATTAAATCAGCAAGTTTTGACATTGCCTCTTTTTAAAATAGGCTCACTAGTACAGAGAAATGGATGACCTAGGGCTTGAAAGAATAGCTTTCTGAACTGGAAACATGAGATCTGGCAAGACACTCACAAACTTTGAAGACAGAGCACAATGAGACAACCTATGCTTCTATGTAAGCCCTAAAAACGGCAAGTAGTAAGACACAGTGGGGTTCTTGGCAATGCTACTGCCTGAGCTTTTGGGCATTACCTATTCACCAATGTTGAAGTATCAGAGAATGTATAGATTAGACTCGGGAACTTCACCAAGAGCTTCCTAGATAACATTCACCTTCTTCCCAAAACACAACCAGGTGTGACAAGTGATTCAAGCTTCCAACAAGAATGCTCCTGTTAAGTCAGATGGTCACAGATTTTTCCTTCTAATGCAAACAGAAAAGACTTCCTGGCATTACATCATTGAGCATGGCTTTTTGAATCTCTCCACAGTGTGGGTCAGTATGTATGACAAATTCTACAAGTTCACAAAACTAGAATGATTTCTAGATTTCACAGGAGTAGAAATTTCTACAGACCCTGTGCACACCGGCCAGGCTCTTCTATTGGCAAACCACAATCCCCAATCACACCGAACAATGGACAATAACCTGCACTATAGGCAATTAGATACAGAAGGACTGCACTAAATTGATGAGGCACACAATAAAGATAGAGGTCAGCTTAGGTATTCTCCTAAGCCGAAGGAGGGTGAAATCTTGCCAGCAACTTGAAGTCTGGAATTCATGAAAATTAATCAGGCCCAACTTCAGATTCCCCCTGGTGAGTTCCCTTATGGGGACCTGGAGAGTGCTGTGGGTTTGAGCTAGATGGTGATCTCTCTTTGCACTCAGGTTTTAGACTGACATAATTGCTACATGCATCACATTTAGATCTGTGATACACGTTCAATTCCCTCCCTTCACTGTCTTTCCAATTTGCTGGAGATCCCACATTCCTCTGTCCAATAATTAATGGGGAAGCATCGCTTTCATGCTTATCACTTTTCAGAGAACCCTGCGGGCCCTCACATGTATATTTCCCATGGTCCCAGGCACTTGATGCTGACTAATGTGTGCGGGGCCTCAGAGGTTCAATCTACTGTCTACAGTTGTTACACAGAATTCTGATGGTGGTCCCAATATGGCTACTCTCTATACCTCCGACTCTAGGCTGTCAGGTCCTTTGCCATTATTTTATGCTCAAGTCTCTCCCGATCAACCCTTACTCTCCAGCTCTCAGGACTATCCTCCCACTACTGCATTTTGGATTTGAAGGCGTCCACTGACTACATACCCACTAATACCTCTCCTTCATAATACAGGTTTTTGAGTTGCCTTCTGCCCGTGAGAGACACCTCCTTCCCATGAATCTTCCTCCATAGGCCCCCACAAATGACGCTTCTTGGACTTTTCCCAAATCTCCTTAAAGTCCTCTCCTTCAATGCGAATGGACTGTCCCATTTTGTAGAAAGGAAAAAGATCTTCTCTTACCTCTCTCCAAATACAGACATTGCTCTTTTATTAAAAAACACATTTGTCCAAATGAAAATCAGACAAAGTGAAATTTGTCTGGGTGGGAGTGTGATATAACGCAGCCAAATAGAACAGATACCTGGAATCCAACAGTTCACTTCTCATAGCTCTAACAAATATGGTGATACTATACTGCAGAAGAAATCTCTGCCTGCTAAAATCTTGAAGGCCTGGATGATGCAGGAGAATGTTATTTGTTTACAATACTGTTGATACTTAACAAGATGTTGACAGCCTGAACCGTTCATGCCCCTAATAAAATCAGAACTCATTCCCTGTACGGAGTCTGATGAAATTTGGTTCCATTACTGGAGAAGACTAGAGATTGGCCCTAGACCCAACTTGTGATTGGACAAACCTGGTAGACTCAAGCAATGCAGTTTATAGGTAATGTTAGGGGATGTGATGACAGATCATGGCCTGCTGGATGTCTGAAGGCTGGTACATTCAACCAAGATTGATCACTCCTTTCTATTGTATGCCAATTGCACCAAGGGAAGAAAATGCGTCTTTATCACTGGCTCACTGCTGCCAAATGTTTTGCATTGATACATTCATGCAGGCGCACTATCAGATCACTCTCCAGAGACCTTAATCCTTGAATGTATCCAGGCTGCCCTTCTACTCAAATCATGGAAAGTTAACCAAGCGTAAACTTACTGCTGAAATGAATGAGCTACAAATCATAGCAAGACATATCTGTTGGAAAACAGAGTAACCTCATAGGAAGCGGATAGGACTTCTCTACAAGTGGGAATGATGAGAGAGAGTGCCTTACACAAGAAGAAGATTAAGTGGGAACAGAAGTGACTTGAATTCTCTTTCAAGACCTATCACCTAGATACAAAAGACACTCCACTGACTGAAACAGAAAAGTGCTAAGATCTCCCTTAACTCACTCTTTACCTCCAGAGCTGATCATTCCCTTACGCATCTACAATGGCAAATTTATTAAGAAGGTGAAAATGCTAGATGCACTTAGCAACTCAACCTTGCACTCTCTGAGATACCCATCATCTAATATAGCCAGGGCATCGTACAAAAGTATCTCCAATACCAGGGCCACCAGAATTATGCAGCATGAGAGTGCCAAATTATGCGGCAGGTTTGAGTAAATTATGTGGCAAGAAAAAGCTAGTTATGCCGCATAATGCAGCACATTTTGTAATAGTATTACATCATTATTTAGTAATTTGTAAACTTGGAAACACTGTCTGGGTATCGGTTGCATCTCATTAGAACCTGTTTAACACCCAAATAGAGAAATAAGCAACAGAAAGGTGACCAGTCCAGCTTTGCAAAGGGCCTTCCACCGAGCAGCAACACGTGTCGCTTCATTTTTATATCTGTTGAACAGTTTGAGCTAGAAACCATTTTTTTGTTAATATCTGCAGATCATGTGACAGATGATGGATTATGTGTCAAATGTGACAAATCTATAATGATGTGAAAATCGCCGCAGCTGCACAAGTGCATAAACCCAGTGGCCTTCCTCAAAACATACTGAATACATTTGATAGTTACTATATAGAGTTGTACATTACAGGGATTGGGGAAACCACATCTGCAGAGGAAGATGTCTTTTCCTGGCAAGACATACCTCAAGTGGAAACCAAGACGAAAGCCCTACTAGAAGGAAAATATCAGAGGATGAAATTACTTATCCATCACTTAATTGCCATTAACCCAATTGTTGGAGAAAGATTCTATAAGCTGGGCAAAGCACAACTGACTGACATTCTGTATGATTCATTCACACAAGAAAGAAGAATCCACTGGTACTTGGATTATGGTTGTACAAGGCTTTAGTTTGTGTTCGTCCCAAACCCGTCAGGGACACCTTATAAAGTGTCAGCTATCTCCCAATATTTTTAATCAATGTATTGTTGAAGACTCTGGTTAAAATTCTAACAGGCATATGGTCGCCCATCATAAACTCAGTCACAAGTGAAATTTGTTAATAGATGGCGGACCAGGTGGTTCAGTGGACAAATGCATCCACTTCAGGAATCTTTGTTTGATCTCATGGTAACAGGTTTCTATCCCAGTGGGACCAATCAGACCTTCATAATTCTGAAGTCAATAGAAAGACTACTATTGTACTATTGTTGGGAATAAACATATTATTTTAGCACCAAGAGACCTAAGGGTACAAGTGCATTTTAAAATACACGTTTTAAATTATTTGTCCTTGGCTTCTCATTCCAAAAACATCTTGGGACATTGTGTCTTCTGTTATGGCTCAGCAAGGACACCTTGCAAGAAGCTATATTTATCTCACTGGATGCCGAAGAGGAATTTGTTTGTTACATGGGGTATCTGTTCCTAACACTTGAAAAATACCTGGATAGGACAGAGTATGTATCAAAAATGGGTGGGCCATATGTTAACCTTGTGGCACAGGAAATGTGTGGGGCAGCTATTCAATACTTTTGTAGTTCACAGGGGCATGAGACAGGGATGCCCGTTATTGCCTGTTCTCTTCCTGTTAGTTCCAGAACCTCTAGAAACAGGCAACTGTCTGACGGATGTGATAAGGAGCAAACACTCTAAGATCAACAATTATACCACTGCCCCATGCTGATAGTATTCTGCTTTGACTCAGCAGTTTAGTTCACAGCCCTCCCTACTTCCCCTCTATTAATAATTTTTGTTTTTGTGCATTTTAAGGCTAACTGGGATGGGAGTATAACATTAACCATGTCAAGAGTGCCCACTAGGTTTTGAATTTGAGTGGAGACAGAATAATCTTGAGTTTTTAGGAATACTTGTTAATTGAGGGTTCAATCACAAGATTGATAATAATCGGGCATCCTTAATCTCTAAGAAGACCAATGTCTTTATACGAAGATCCAGCTTACAGTTGTCTCTTTAGAGGAAGGCCTAAACAGTGAATATGGTGGTTGGTCCACATTTTACCTGCTTGTTAGGATTGATCCCACTGCTCATCCTAATATTTCTACTTCACCAGGTAGACAAAGATATACTATTCTTTGGGGGGGTACATAAAACACACCTAAACTCTTCTAAACTAAGGGCAGATATGCAGTCATGCGGTATATCATCCTGTGATTAAGCAAGTCAACACAATTGGATGTTAAGATATCATCTACAAAAATATTACCTGACCTATCTATTGTCTCCTTAATATTGTTCACAGAAGTATAGTCCCGTTGGATGTAGATTTACGATTTTAACTCCAGTGGGGCAATACTTTTGTAAATAATGTTTGACACAATATTTACATGATATTCTGACAATGATATTGCTGTATCATGTTTCAACTGTCACCGATTGCTATCTTGCTACCACACTCTCAGACCTAATCAATATCGGCCTGACTAGATAGAGGCCACACATACTACCCCGAAGGTATAGCACACATGTACTATGATTCCTCACTCATGAACGCGATGGGCAACCCACTCTTATGACCAATGACCCTAACCTGGAAAGCTATCCATAAGCATCGGACAGTGGTTAGTAAAACCAAAACCACACATTATGCCCATGTCAAAATTTAAAACTACATTTGAGTGGAAAAACCAACGGGGGTAAAACATCAAACGTGTGGTAACTATACTTCTTCATGAAAAATGATGCACCTGCGCAAACCACAGTATCCAGAATGAAGGACTGTGTGTTATGTTGTTTTATGCACTACTGTTGCAAAAAATACCTAACACCGAGCAAAATGAATTTGTATTTGCAAACTGCAAAATACTAATTTTAACTGAGTGGGAAAGAAATATGCAACACAGTGCAGTATTGATCTTACAATGTTGTATGCCTTTTAATGTATTGCTAAATGCAACATATTTCCCACTAGAGGATTTTAGCTGGATTTACAGTGGCTGACTAAATCTGGCTATGCAGCGCACTTTGGTAAATAACTAACGCCCTTCTTGGATAATTTCCTTAACGTTGATGCACATTATGCATTTTCAGTATTTATTTTCGAGAATCTAGTTCTTAAAACTCACCAGCTCTTACTGGCAAATCTTTTTCTGATGGCTCTTCTGGATAAATACAGAACCAAATGTGTTCCTTAGAATGCAAAGCTCGCCGAATTTAGCGCTGTTTTGTACATTCAGTGAAAGAATTCAAAACATAATGCCAAAGCTTTTTCAGTCAGGTAGCACATTAGTCTTTGGGATGCCAATGTCCAGGATAAACTGAACAACATCTTCCCCTCTCTGAACCTTAATGGCATGACGCTGAGCCCCTGACAGCAAGAACTCCTTCCACGCTAGCTTATAAGCTATCCTAGTCGACTTTGCCAGCGATCCTACCACCAATTGTAGCATCCTGTGTTGCCTACGTACCACAACTGCGGCAGCATGGGCGTCGGGCTCCTGTCGGCGTCCTTGGCTAGCCCACGGAATCACCCCCACTGCGAACGAGACAAAGCATCCGCTATGTCATTGTCCACACCCAGGACGTGCAGTGCTCTGAAAGATATGTCATGGCACAAGCAACCCAAGACAAACACCCTCAACAATTTCAACACCTGTTCGTCCCTTGCTGACTGGCGGTTCACAATCTCTACAACTGCCATATTGTCAATCCTGAATGTCACATTCCTATGCGCCAGCAGCCCACCCCACAAGGTGCCACTACTAAGGGGAAAAATTCCAGAAAAGCAATGCTCCTACCCCCTTCTCTCCATTCTACAGGCCACTGTTCAGCGCACCATTTCCCTTGCCAAAAAAGGCCGAAACCTTTACTTCCTGCCGTGTCGGAGAATATCTGGACATCCCATACCACATCACCCTCCCGAGCCAAAGCAATTCCATTAAAAGATTGTGGAAAAACTCGCCACATTCTCAGATCTTCTTTTACTCCAGCTGAGAGTCGCACATGGTGATGAGGCAATCTATGACCTGCCAATGCCCTACCTAGTCTCCTGCAGAAAGTTCTCCCTACTCTCACTACTCTGCAAGCGAAATTAAGATGTCCCAGCAAGACCTGTATCTCCTTGACTGTCACTTTGTCCCGAGACAGCATAGCACTGAACAAGGCCAACATTTTTTCTCTCATCTTCCAGCAAGCGTGCATGCATTTGCTGTGAGTCAATCTCAATACCTAGAAAAGACAGTGCCGTGCTCGGGCCCATCGTCTTTTCAGGTGCCAACGGCACCCCCAGTTCCTCCGTCAGCTCTTTGAAGTTTTCCAGTGCCTCCTGGCACTCTGTGGAGCCAGAGGTGCCCACAAAGAAAAATCCGTCCAGGTAATGGGTCACTAACCTGTGCCCTGTCCTTTTGGAAAACAACCACTGCAGAAAGGTGCTAAAACACTCAAACAATGCGCAAGAAATTGAACAGCCCATCAGTAATGCCTTGTCCACGTACCATTTCCCATTGAAGATCCCAATCATCTGGGTGGACTGGAAGCAAACGGAAAGCTGATTTTATGTCGCATTTTGCCATTTCTGCCGTTGCGCCCGCCGTCGCAACCAGTGACATGGCCACGTCAACTGAAGAGTAAGCAACAGTGGCTTCCTTTTCATCAATGAAATCATTCACTGAGCACCCTTCCGGCCAAGATAAATGCTGTATAAGCCGTAATTGCCCATGTTCCTTCTTGAGCACCACGCCAATTGGTGACACAATCAAATTATCGAGGGGCCAATCTGTGAAGGGGCCCGTCATTCTTCCCTCCCTCACTTCTTTGTCTAGCTTATCTTGGACTACCTGTGTATGTTCTTTTGCTGACTTCAAGTTCTCTGCCCAACGTCTATGCCTTGGTCTCCATAACCCAACCAAAAACCTACTTTGAACCCCTCCCTCAACACCTCTGCAGCCTTCAGGTTGTCATAACTCTGTAAGGCCACCTCCAACTTGTCTGGCTTAACTGCCGTATGAGCCCTTGGGCCCTGCCCCCTGAAATCCCTTAGCCCTCCGTGCCCCCGTGAAGTGTTGTTGCTGCTGTCCCCCACTGTTGCCCCCCCCCTTGCTCCCACTGTTGTCCCCCCTGTTGGAACCCCCCCCCCCCGAAACAGCTAACCAGCGCATGCCTACCCCCGCACTTTGAGCACTTGTGGCGAAATTGACAGAATTCGCGCGTGCACATGCCTTTATTGAAGTCCCAACAGGACCCCCCTGCTGTTCCGACGCCCTTCGTGAAACCTGAAAAATACTACGAGAGACATTACTCTGTCCCCCCTGCACCTTCCCCGTCATCTCTCAGCTCGCCCTCCTCAAGGCTTTCCTCGTTGAAATCTAACTCTGCGCGCCATGCGCGCGACTCCACGTGCTGGCCTTTAGCAGGCCCTAGACTGCGCGCCTCCGGAGACGCCGACTGCACCCGCCTCTACTCCGCCGACTCCCTCGATTGCCTCCTCCTGTCGTCCTTCTGCCCTGCCGGCCTCTGCGGCCTGTCAGGTGTTGGGGCCAGCGAGACCACTCGGGGCCTACATATGCTGGCCATGCCGTGTTCCCCCGACGGTAATGGGTACGCCACGCGAGTCTCCACCCTCCCTTCTCCTCGGTGCCAGTAAGCCGCGCCCAGCTCTGCCGAGTCTGCCCTACGCCGGTGTTCTTCCTCCTGCAACAAAAATGATTGGTCTGGTGTGCTGGGCCTCTGAAGCGGCTGCAACGCATCCAGAACGCCTCTGCACGCCTGATCCTCAACATCCCTCGCCGCAGCCACATCACCCCTCGCCTGAGAGACCTGCACTGGCTCCCCGTCAACAAGAGGATAACCTTCAAGCTCCTCACCCACGCACACAAGGCTCTCCACAACACAGGACCTACGTACCTCAACAGACGACTCAGCCTCTACACCCCCGCCCGCCAGCTTCGCTCAGCCGACCTCGCCATCGCCACAATCCCCCGCATCCGAAGAGCGACCTCCGGCGGCAGATCCTTTTCCCACCTCGCCGCCAAAACCTGGAACACCCTCCCCATCCACCTACGGCAGACCCAAGACCTGCTGACCTTCAGAAGACTCCTCAAGACCTGGCTCTTCGAGCAGTAGCAGCACCCCTCCCCCCCCCAGCGCCTTGAGACCCTCACGGGTATGTAGTGCGCTCTACAAATGCTATGATTGATTGATTGATTAAGTGAATAGCCAAGTAAATGTATTTAGACACTAGAAATTAAAAGTGGTTCTGAAGGTTCAGTAGTTAATTCATTTCCTCCCAAAAAGATTTGCCTTGCAGTTCAAATTAAAGCAAAGGAATAGGACTATTTCTCTGTCAAACCACTTTGATTTTTTGGGGCTGAATGCCATTTCAGCAGTTATACCTGTTTTTTTTTACTTGTACTAGACATGTTCTAAGGGTGGGGAGATATATGGCCAGAACAGCAAAGAAAAATAATAGTTCACCTGTTTTTCCCGTGTACACAAAATATGCAGCCACCGCGGTAGTTTGGAGAAAGCTATTAGAGCCTTCTAGTATACTGAAGCAGATTTTGAAAACAGACATAATATGAAGAATTGTTAAGTCAGTGGGTTGAATCTGTATAGAGCTTACAATAAACTACAACATGCGGACAAGTCGTAGGTTTCTGTCGACGGCCACAATAATTAAAGGATCATTTCTTACAGAAGAAGTTATTTTACACTGTGCAGGTGCGGCCTGTCACGCACAAAAGCCTCTTCGGAGTTTGCAGGATTCCGAATGTTCTGCACCCTAAGATTCCTCAGCCTGACGAGGAAGGCGTAACCCATAACATCCCGCTATTGTCATGTCGTCTTGTCTCTTTACCTGAATGGCGCTGCATTAGAAAACCTTTCCTCAGCAGCAGGACAGCCACGCCTGGGAAAGCAGATCAAATTAACATATGTATAGCCAGAGCAAAGTACCCCCATCCCCCAGGCATTTGCTTTAGCCTAAAGCCTTTAGGTATTCAAGAAAGACGACTTTACGAAGCAGTCACCACGTCTTGAGCCGGCAACATTAGGTCATTTGAATCTCGTCAG
Organism: Calotriton arnoldi; assembly: GCA_963921515.1. Taxonomy (NCBI): domain Eukaryota; kingdom Metazoa; phylum Chordata; class Amphibia; order Caudata; family Salamandridae; genus Calotriton; species Calotriton arnoldi. The sequence continues at coordinate 468,080 of CAWUFW010000568.1, forward strand.
TAAAATGGAATACCGACACAGGGATAACAGTTTGAAAATGTAAAAGGTGCTTGTTTTTTACAATTCAGTTGTGATAGTAAGCGTTATATAAATGCAATTCAAACAAATTTAAACATCACGGATTGTTATAAGCTGAACTTTCTCAGTGTATTAAAACTATTTTCAAAGTGACGTTATGCAGAAAGATTGCACTTTTCCTCATAAGGCTGGCATAAAAGATAAAAAAGGAGTTTTCCAAAACTGAGATGACAAAAGATGTGACTAAATCTGAAATGGAAGTCACAAGCTTTTAAAAACTTTCACTGTATTCCAATACGATGCTGCAAAACGGAATATTGTTCAATCATTTCCCAAATGGTGGGTAGTACATCGAATCAGAACATTCAACAACCTCCTTATATTTCGTGGGTGCTTCAAATTCACATTTTACTGTTAGCTGAAACTATTGTCCCACTCACAGCAGAGAAACAGAAACCGAGATAAGGAGACAGAAAAGATTGACAAAGAGAATAGAGGGACCAGAATAGAACACTAGATTAATGACAGTGAGAGACAATGAAAGTGAGAGCGGTAGCGATACAGTCCTAGACGTAGATATATTGGCAAATAAGGATGGACAGAGGGCCAGAAAGACAGAGAGATAGACAGAGATGGTTACAGATAGAAACAGGCCTAGATAGTGAGCTATGTATAGAGATTGGTGTGTAGAGAGAGATAGAGACAGAGCGATAGATAGGCATTGCTGGTGAGAGAAATGGATACATGCAGATAAATGGATATCTATCCAGAGATAGGTAGCTAGGCGGACGGACGGACAATGTTACTACTTACCTAGCTCACAGATTCTTTATAAGAATTCTTATTACTCCAGCCAGAACTTTTAACAGCAATGATCTGTCACCATCACCAAGACAAGCCCATTGGAGTCATGGATCAGTGTCACAAAGCTTCATAGGAAGCAACAAATCTCTAGTATAAATGGTGCTTGGACACCGGTAATGTCACTTTCATCCAAATTTTCTGAGCCCACGCGGAGGCTAAGACTGACAAGGACAGAGCCAAAGAATAAAACATCTAAAAAAGTTTAACAACATCCTCCAGAAGGGAGGTGAGATGGTTGTGAGAATCTGCAAGAATTAAAGAAAATGATACTAAAGGTAACGTGATGTAATGGATTCCTGCTCCTGCAGATTCCTTCGATTAACCCTTTCAGAGGCGCTCTAATTCAGAGGACAGTTGAGGATATAATTCAATTACAATAAGAGGGTATCACCACAGGTTGTATGACAGAACCTTAACGCGGGGGCAGATTTACAAGCCCCTGGCACTGCCATTGTGACACTTTTTTTTACGCAACGGTGGCACAAACAATGTGGCCAATTTACAACGTGACGCATCTAGGGAGATGCGTCACTTGTGTCACATTATACCTGCGTCGGGTATAATGTGTGCAGGGTGGGCGTTCCCACGCAAAAAGCCATGTAGTACCGATGCAGTGAAATTTACAACATTTCACTGATTCACTCTATGCCTTCACTGCATCAAAATCCCTACGCCTGCACAGACCAGGCGTTGGGAATGACGCAGGACTTTTTGAATGGGACTCACCTATCTGTTGTGGCACATTGCTGGACTTACGTCACTTTCAGGAGCAACTCCAGCAATGTGTCAGTTTTGGGCCAACCGATGAGTCAGAATTTCTGATGCATTTGTTAATCCTTGCGCCATGGAGCACTGTATTGTAAATACAGCGCATCCATGGTGGCGCAAGGACATTTGCCTCTGGCACAAGGAAACTGACGCATCTATGCAGATGCGTCAGTTCCTTGTAAATCTTTTTTACCACGGTAGCATCTTTACCACGCATACCTTTACCACACATGCTTTTGCAATGAATTTTGTTGTAAAGGCATGATTGGTAAAGGCATATGCGTGGTAAAAAGTACAGCCCAGCCCCCACCTCTGAGCCCTAAAACCCGTCCTCAGCCCTGAAAATGCCCCCGCCCCAGCCCTAAAAACACCCAGCCCCCTGCCTTAAACAATAAAACTGACCCCCCAACCCTAAAAACGACCCTGACCCCATCCCTAAAAACACCACAGACCCCCGCCCTGGGCCCTAAATTCATCCCCACCCCTAAAAACTACCCCGCCCCCTTACTAAGCCCTAAAACCCAGCCCCAGCCTTAGTAACACTAACTACCTTACATTTCTGACTCACCCTGACAGTAGTGAACCTAAATTTCACCCCAGCAATGAAAGATTTGTTTGCAGAATGGGAAATGGTGGGTTGTCAAAGGGAAAAATAATTCTTTGATGCTAATGGAATCAGATCATTCAAGACACTAAAGAGGAAATTTCATCTGCTTGAAATAGAAGTTTACATACCACGAGATTGGACACTTGGGGCTAGATGTACGACGCTTGCATTTTGCGACTCGCAAATTGCGTTGCTTTGCGACTCGCAAAATGCAGTGTACAACAGTGTCTCAGACACTGTTTGCGATTCCCAATGGGGTCGCAAATTGCATGCCTCATCAATATTCATGAGGCAAGCTCAATTTGCGACCCCATTGGGAATGGCTAGCACTCACAAGGATGGTGGCCTGCTGGGGTCAGCAGACCACCATGTCTGTGACTGCTTTTTCAATAAAGCATTTTTTTTTAAATGCAGCCCGTTTTCCTTAAAGGAAAACGGGATGCATTTAAAAAAGAAAAATTAAACTTTGTCCCTGGGACCACTGCCTGCTCTTAAAAAATATTTTCGCACCCATTCTCAAAGGGGAAGGGGTCCCCTGGGGACCCCTTCCAGTTTGCGAATGGTTTACCACTTACTTGAAGTAGGTGGTAAACTGCGAGTGTTATGCATCTGCAAATGCGGTTGCAAAACAATGGTACATACCATCTGGACTCGCTATTAGGAAGGGACGCCCTTGGCACGCCCCTTCCTAATAGTGAGTCACAAACATTATTTTGCGAGTCTGTAACTCACAAAATAGCGTTGGTACATACCACCACAGATTTTTTGCAGGCGCAAAAGGGTTGAATACCCTTTTAGGACCGCAAAAAACGGTCATACATCTGGCCTGAAGTGTACTTTTTTTCTAAATATATTTGGGGCCAGATGTACGACGCTTGCATTTTGCGTCTCGCAAATTGCATTGCTTTGCGACTCGCAAATTGCGACTCGCAAAATGCAATGTACAACAGTGTCTCAGACACCGTTTGCGATTCCCAATGGGGTGGCAAATTGCATGCCTCATCAATATTCATGAGGCAAGAGCAATTTGCGACCCCATTGGGAATGGCTAGCACTCACAGGGATGGTGGCCTGCTGGGGTCAGCAGACCACCATGTCTGTGACTGCTTTTTCAATAAAGCATTTTCTTTTTTAAGTGCAGCCCGTTTTCCTTAAGAAAACTGGATGCATTTAAAAAAGAAAAATGAAACTTTGTCCCTGGGACGACTGCCTGCTCTTAAAAAATATTTTTGCACCCATTCCCAAAGGGCAAGGGGTCCCCTGGGGACCCTTTCTCGTTTGCGAATAGTTTACCACCTACTTGCCGTAGGTGGTAAACTGCGAGTGTTTTGCAACTGCAATTACGGTTGCAAAACAATGGTACATACCATTTGGACTCGCTATTAGGAAGGGACGCTCTTGGCACTCCCCTTCCTAGTAGCGAGTCGCAAACGCTATTTTGCGAGTCTGACTCGAAAAATAGTGAATACCCTTTTGCGACCGCAAAAACGTCGTACATCTGCCCATAGTCCTGCTCACACTGTTTGAAAGATGGCTCCTAACCAAAGACAGTGACAAAAATATTGTCTCACACACATATACGGACTGGAATAAGTTAATCAGATCACAGAAAAGAAGTGGGGAGATATTTTTATTACATCACAGAACTTATCAGGAAGCATTAAGCCAAGAGCGGCTATTTCTAAACTATCACTCTACTGCTATCATACCCTTTCTACGTATGGTGCGTGGGAAAAATTGTGGATAAAAGGGCACATTACTACACTTAATATGTGCTTGCCTTAAGCTCCAGCACTTCAGGTCGAACCTACTGGATGAGAGTTAGATCATGTTTCAAAAGAGTACTCCCAGATTATATACATACATGTTGCGTGGGATACCCAATACACAAACATATCCACTGCACACTCAGCAGATTACACATGTATTTTGTGTGGCTAGACAGCTGATAATCCCAGACTGGGGAAACATGCACACCTCAGATATTGGAGAATGGCACCTGAGACTGTGGGGCCTGCTAAGTGTTGAGAAACTAACCACAGGTCACGTTGTCTGACTTCAGTGTTTAGGGAATTTACATGTCCCAGATTCTTCAGAGTACTCAGGATCATCCCATCAGGCATTTCACAATTTGGCTGGTTAGAAATGTGAGTATTAGTTGAGGGCAGTGAGACCCACCACAAATAATAATCACAATCCTTCTTAGGGTGAACCTCAAATGTCCCTAACTAAACCTATCCTTAACTCTCTGGAAGGACACAAAAGCAGAAAGGCTTAATTTAGAGGCAATGTGTAAAGTATTTATGCAGTGCTCAAACAGTAATAAATTGAAAACACCACAACAGAAAAATCTATCTCTGTGGGGTCTTGACTATCACTTCAATCACACAATATCTCCGTGGGTACCAGACCATCACTATAATCACACACTATCTTTGTGGGGACTTGAACATCACTATAATCACACACTATCCTTATGGGGACTTGAACATACTTACCTTCACAAACCATCTCTGTGGGAACCTGAACATTCCTATAATCATGCACTATCTCTATGGGGATGTAGAGAGCATTACCTTCACACACCATCTTTGAAGGACTTGAATATCCCTATAATCACAAAGTATCTGTTGAGAACACCACAACAATCACTCTACGTGGAGGCTTGAGTATGCCTACAATCACACACGGTCTCTGTTTGGACTTGGACATCATTATCTTTAAGTAATGTGTGGGGACTCTAACATTAACTTAACACACTATCACTCTGGGTGTGTGAGCATGATTACATTCACACACTATTTTGTGGGACTTGAGCACCCCTATAATCACACACTATGTATGTGGAGGTTTGAACATGCCAATGTAAAGACTAAGGGCCTGATTTATAAACTGCACTTTGTAGTATGTTTTGTAGTACCACAATAGTAATACAAAACATACTACAATGTGTTGTTCAGAAACTGCACTTTTGTAATAATTTACACTTTTGTAATAAGCGACTACTTCCAATATTTTCTATAGGAGGGTGTTGCAGTACCAGTGATTGGTCATGTGTAGTGCTCGACTTTCTATAAAAGTGTAGGTTTTTTCTGAGGTGTAATATACTACAAATGGGAAGTTTGCAAATACTGAAAAGTAGTAGACTTACTCAAAAGTGTAAACTCACTCAAAAGTATTAATTACCTTTGTGACTCAGGCCCATTATCTCTGAACATGAACATCATTATCTCCACAAACAATCTGCATGGGAACTTGAAAATCCCAATAATGGCACTCTTTCTATGTGGGGTCTTCACTATCATTTTAATCACACACTATCTTTGTAGGAACTTGAACATCACTATAATTACACATTGTGTTTGTGGGGCTTAAACATTGCTATAATCACACACTATTCCTGTGGGGACTTCAACATCGCTATGATCACACACTATCTTTATGGGGACTTGAACATCACTATAATTACACACTATCTCTGTGGGGACTTGAAAATCACTATGATCACACACTATCCTTGTGGGGACTTGAAAATCACTATGATCACACACCATCCTTGTGGGGACTTCAACATCACTATGAGCACACACTATCCTTGTGGGGACTTGAACTTCACTATAATCACACAATATCTTTGTGGGGACTTGAATATAATTACGTTCACATACCATCTCTGTGGGGACTTGAACATTGCTATAAGCACACACTATCTGTTTGGACTTAAACATCTTTATCTTCACACTGTGTACGTGGAGACTTGAACATTATCTTTACATTCTAGTTCAGTGGGGAATTGAACAAGATTGTCTTCACACTCTATCTTCACACTCTGTGTCTATGGCGACTTAAAAATCCCAATAATCACTCAATAAAATCGTTATATTTACAGTATCTGTGTGGAGCCATAAACAATATCTTTATACATTATCTCAGCAGTTCTTGAAAACATTTATCTTCACATACGATCTCTGTGGGAACTTAAACATCCCCATGACCACAAGCTATCTCTGTGAGGAACTTAACATTGCTATAATCATGCATATCTTTGTGGGGGCTTTGAAATTATTACCTTCCCACATCATTTCTGTGAGGAATTGAACATTTCTATAACCACACACTATCTCAGTGTTGATCTGACTATCATTATCTTCACACTCTACCTCTGTTGGTACTTCATCACAGTTGTAGACGTCATCTCTGTGAATACTCCGGTGCCTCTGTGATCACATACCATCTCTGTGGACATCACTACACACTATTCCTATACAGCGATCACAAACCAACTCTGTGGGCATCTTCACACAGCATTTGTATGCAGACATTAAGATTCCATTCCATTCCTAGGGAGATATGCTATAGTATCTACTTTGACAAAAATGCAATTAACTAATGAAACTCTTGATTCCACTCAGCCTTTGAGCACTAAGCAATGGATTCAACACAGTTTTAAGTGCCTTTCTGTGAGTATGGTATGTGATATTTTGACATATTTTGGGATAATCCAGTGATTCTTAACCTGTGGTTCGGGGACTCTCTACAGTCCTGCAACACTTTCTCAGGAAGTCCGCAACTGTTTTAAAAATTAAATAATATTATCAAATTAGCAAAATATATATACATAGAAAAGCAAACATTTTAAAACTCTCTGTAAAAGTGAAGGAATTTTAAATTGGGGGCTATAACGGAAGTTAGTATCTTGATTTTGGTTTGTGGGAGCGGTGCAAATATAATAAAAGGAATCTAGTATGGATGATTGATGTTCTCAAATGAAGCTTTGGTATACATCAACAAAAACATGAAGCATTTGAAGCAAAAAGGCAAAATAATATGCTAGCATCCAGTATATTGCTTTGTCTTTTAGAAAAATACTGCATTTTGAAACTCTCCAACCTTCGATTAAAATTACAGTTTTGATTTTTGCCTGTTTTTGTTTGAGTGTAATCAAATATTTCATAATTTTTTAATTTTGCGTGATATAAACTTGTTTCTGTATCTATTTTTTTGTTTTGTGTTCCATGTCCTAGAAATTGCTTAGATGGGGTCCCCGGCATTCAGTAGTGATTCAGTGGTAGTCCACAAAAGGATAAGGACCACTGGCAGTCCACCTTTAGTGTATCCCATAAATACGTACATCAATTCAAATGTGAATAGATTATTATGCTATTTATATGTATTACTGATAAAAGAAACATTTAGGCATGCGTCTTTGACTGTATTAAATCATAAATGATAATTATGAAGCCGGTCCCCACAAGGATGGTAGCACATGTTTAAGTCCCCACAAGGATAGTTCTGTGCGCGTGATTAAATAACAATATATTTGTAAATTTGAAGCAGGATCATGAATTTTTCTTAACATTTTTCTGCCATTGGTATATTTATAAAAACATTGGGAATGGTTAGTCCCCACAAGGAGGGAGGGGGGGGTGTGTGTGGGGGTGTGTGTGGGGGTGTGTGTGTGGGGGTGTGTGTGTGGGGGTGTGTGTGTGGGGGTGTGTGTGTGGGGGTGTGTGTGTGGGGGTGTGTGTGTGGGGGTGTGTGTGTGGGGGTGTGTGTGTGGGGGTGTGTGTGTGGGGGTGTGTGTGTGGGGGTGTGTGTGTGGGGGTGTGTGTGGGGGTGTGTGTGGGGGTGTGTGTGTGTGTGTGTGTCCGTGTGTCCGTGTGTCCGTGTGTCCGTGTGTGTGTGTGTGTGTGTGTCCGTGTGTCCGTCCCCCTCCGTGTCCCAGGCTTACGGGCCAGGCGCTGTTCCCATTGTGTCTAAATCGCAGCATGATTTTCAGAAAAGCTTCTTCATTTGTCTTTAAAAACTGCTAGCTCCTTTCCATGCACCAGTGGCTGGGCTCCAAGTCTACTTAAACATGGTGTGGAGCCTCACGAGCGCGAAGGTATAGAAGCAGACTCAGGGCGTCCCAGCATTGGTTGGGCGCACCATCACTGTTGCGTATCATTTAAGAAGGCAGTTTGAACTAGGTGCTGCTAGACATGTACACATGAGTAATTGGGAAATACTACCACCTGTATGTAGAATTGGAAACTGACAGTCTGGTCTACAGAATTTGGGTTTTTGGTAATGCATCATGTCTATATGAAAAAATATCCTTGATGTTCACAGAAAAAGAATTGGTGCTGCTTATCAATCTGGGAAGGGTTATAAAGCCCTTTTCAAACAATGTGAAGTACATCATCCCACAGTGAGAACGATTGTTTATGAATTGAGACCGTTCAAGACTGTTACCTATCTACCCAGCAGTGGACATCCAGCAAACTTGCCACGATAAGTGGTTCTACTCGAGATTGCGAAGTACACCAAGGCTTTATCCAGCTTAGGTTTGCAAAACAGCTCCTGGATTAACCAGAATACTTCTGCCACAGTTTATGCATCTGTCAACACATCTCTCGAATAAGAGGATAGTATTGTGCTTGTATCGCCTCATCATTGTTTTCTGTTTTTCTTGTGAGAAATTCATAAAATAATTCTTTAAAATTAAACAGACTGTGTATCAATAAAATAACCTCATATCATCTATCAAGTATTGTGTTGGTTTGATGACTTGGGACCTGTTTTGCAGCCCTAGAGCCTGGATGCCGCACTATCTTTAGAGTCTATCATGAATTCCTCCCTATACCAGCTCATTCTAGAGGGAAGTATAACATCAGATGTCCATCAGCGAACTCTTTGCTGTAAGTGCATCATGCAACAGGACTATGATCCAAAAAGAAATGGAATTTTGGGATGGCCATTTCAAAGTCCAGACTCCAACCCATTGAGATACAGTGTCAGGATTTACAGAGAACTAAGCATTCATGAATATTTTTAAACCTCAACAAGCGTATGCAGCTTTGTAAGGAGAGGGTCAGAATTTTTCTACCGGGATGTGGGGGACTCAAACTCTTATAGTAAATGTTTGTGTTCAGTTATTTCAGAGGTTTCATTGGTTATTTAATCAATGGATGCACAACGTTACTGAATGCTAGCTGAAATGTGATGTTTATTAAACTATGTGAAAGTGGTTTCTGTGTGTCTTTTTTCACCTGGGATTAGACTCATCTACTGTTAGGACATTGTGAGAACTAGATGAAGGTGAAATATATCCTCCTATGTGAAACTCTAGGCTTTTAAGTGAGTGTATTTTTAGTTTCACAGGTTTGCACATTAAAAAAAGTGTGCTGGTTTCCCAGCCAAGTGAGATTATATTCTTCTGTGAATGAAAACATAACTAACACCTGTGATGGAAAAGTAGGATTGGCAGAAAGTAGTGGTAGTAGTAAGCAGTTTGGTAATTACTGTGATACAAATGTGTTTAAAGATGTTTTCTCTGAATTTGCATATTAAATTTAGAAGTAACTATGTTAGTGTGCATTACACGGCCATTCAACAGCTTTATTAAATGTCGTCTTTTGTCGTTTTTTTTAGGGATGCCATTAACTCAGTCAAACTTAATTAGTAACCGTGAACAGCCTAGAACAGCTACGGTGCCCACTCATGCACCAGTGGGAGCAAGACTACCTCCTCCCTTACCTCCGAACCTGCTGTATACAGCATCCGAAAGTAAGCAAATGTTTTAGCTAATGTTTCTTTAGTATGACAACTGATGTGTGAAAGCAGCATTTTTATGCCTGTAATCTTTTACCTTTGTCTCATTTTAGAAAATCCAACAGTCTTCAATTTAAATTTATTAAATGCATTGGAATTCCACGATCCAAATCATATTTGAAATTAGTTGTCTAGAAACTAGCCATTTTTCACATGAATGTTGGAGTGCTTTTACCAAAACTGTTTGTGTATAATTATAGTAATGAGGCCCTTGACTGCGGGATCTGCCCTCTATGATTATTTGTTCCAAACAAAAAGGCCATAAAACCTATCTAGAAGAGTCTTCTAACACTTGTACTGACCCAAGTTTTCTTGCTTTTCTTGTGTGTTCATGATGTTAATTGCACTGATTCGAATTTTTTTTTGTACTCGAGAAATTACCCAATTTATCTCCATCCTGAGGAAAATAGGCTGAGTCTCTAAGCAAATTTTTCATTTACCTTTCATTTCTCATTAAGGAAAACTCCTGTAATATAAACATGTATTTGTGAGCCCTGCCCTCATCTACTGTTTTTATATTTTTTCTTACTTTACATTTGTTTTTATGAAATATATCTTTATATTGCTCCTTGATGGCAAGAGCCAATTTTGGCGGTTTGAAAATTTAGCCTTATTATTTGATACTCTGCCTTTGGACCTCTTTTTTCCTGTGCCATTGGAAAGACTGCAGCACACTTGATCAACATTTCTTTGGCAGGATGGATTTTTGTTGGGTTCCTTGTTGGTCATTATCAAGTTTTTTTTTGACTAACCCCAACAGCACATCTTTCTTTAAAAAAAAAAAAAACGACAACAAAAAACACTCCGTGTTTCATTTTTCTTAACAGCCTTTGTTAGTAAATTACCTAATGTGCTTCAGACGTGTATGTTGTGCTTAATCTAGAATTTCTAGATTTATAGAAAATGCTTTTTTCGGTCAGCACAGGGCAATACTGACTATTAGAAGCCCTAAACAGCTTTCACCCAGTGATGGCTTAACTCCATTAGATTATGTGCTGGGGTATATGACTTGCCCCATTTATGAGTGGGACAAAGTGGATGCATCCTTGCACCTAAACTTGTTGAAGCTGAATGCAATTTTCGCAGTGTTGATGGCCTTTCTTCTAGTGCTGCGATCATGTTTGGGAAATGATTAACACAGAAAACAACCTGGTCCACTACTGCATCAGGAAGCCGGTGATACTCACTGTTCACAGCTTTGCTGGCTTGAAGTGGCTTTTAGGAGTTTGGTGTTGTAATAAGATATGCTACTGATAGTCTTCCACATTATGAGAGTCAGTGGCCCGTCTGTTACTTCCAAGCCCCCTTCCAGTATATTCTAGCCTGGGGAACAGCAACAACATGGATTTGCATGGCTTGTGAGTACAAGAAGGAGACTGTTCCTCATATGTAGCTGTGTAATTCTAGTAAGAGCTACATATTCTGGTAGTGCATTCTTCATTAAAGGATGCAGTGCTATGTGTCTGTGGACCAGTCTACAGTGTAATAAAAGTGATACGGAAGAACTTCTCCCTCTATATTTTAATAGGTACAGCGTCAACCAATAGCCCTGTAAAATAAATAAAAAAGGCTACAGCTCTGGTGCTGCTACAGCACAGGGAGGATCTTTTTAGAACTACTTTCAAGCATCAAGGGAATATTATGTATACTGCTATTGACATAAGCAGCGATTGCAAGACCCTTGCTCATGCCAGGCTTATGTGTTGAAAGAAGTTAATACATTTGAGAGGTTAGCCTCTTCTGCTTCTTGCAACAACAAAAAAACTGTCTTCAGCAAGTGGAGATGTGCCCAAGACTAGTTTCTATTATCTAATGTCTATAGTGTGCATTCTATACACTAAATAAGATAGTAATACACGTGTGCCTGAGGTAGAAGAATCGGGAATCTGGTACTACCGGTTCACTTAAATTGATTGGCCTAGTAAACTACTCAAGGTAGCAGTATCCTGCTCACTAGCCCACACCAGCAGCAGCATAGAGCATTGCGAAGCGAAAAAGAGTGTTCGATAATTTCATGGCAGATTGCGATACAAGTATCAAACGTAGGCAACACCGCTGTCTTTAATGTGGCAATTCTGCACTATGTTGATAAGGGTAATTTCATCCATTTATGAAATTGGGTCTCTAGTTTGTCTATAATTGCATCATAATTATATTTCAATAGTTACTCCATGTTCATGCTTATTTGAATGGCTAAATATCTGAATGGGCCTGTATGCAGCCAGAAGGGATGTTCCTGACTAAATACATTTGTCACTTTCATGAGAGGAAGTATTTCCAATTTATAACAGTTTATATTTAAACCAGACAATCCACCAAACCTGATCACCTCACTCATAGGTTATGATAAGTGCTTGTGAGGATGTTGGACATTTAGTAGTACATAGTCTGCATAAAGAGAAGCAATCGGAGGTTGACCTCTTCTAAATAGTCCTCTTTGGGCATGCTGTTCTGAAGCTTGTAGGCCCTTGGAGCTATTGCTGTACCAAACATTAAATGTGATAAAGTATAACCCTGCCTTCTACCACAGGAAATTAACAGTTCAGATATTAACCTGTTGATCTGTATTCTAGCGACATAAGAGTATAGAAGATGGACAGAGTTGTAAAAGAACATACCAACTACACATCTCGGGAGAACGTCTACCAAAACGTTCATCTCCAGTGAATCAAATGCTTTTTCAGCATCACATAAAAGCGCAGCTGTCACTAGTGACCTGTTAATGTAGTGTAAACATTGCTACCAGAGTGCGCAAGTTATATATTGTGTATCTATCTGGATAAGATCGGACTAACCCAGCAGCTTCAAAAAAGGCACAAGAGGCATTGGTCTACTAGCTAAGACTTTTGCAAAAAGCGCACTTTTATTATTAATTAGTGATAGTGGTCTGTAGGAAGAGCATTTCCCAACATTTTGTGCAAGGAGATAATTGGGGCCTCTCACGGTCGAAGGAAGAGAAATTGGCCTGTCACAATTATGTCTACATAAACTTTCAGCAAGGGTGATGCTACAATATCTGCATATTCTTTGTAAAATTCCACCAGTAGTCCATCTGGTCTAGAGAATCTGCCACTTGCTAGTGATTTAATATTACACCCTTCCTGAATAGCGATTGGGACATTAGGAGAGTCCCTACTTTAGTCATTTGTCTACCACAGTGCAGTCTGAACTAAATATTGAGCAATCTACTTAGTTGCTAGATGTATATAGAGATTAATAAACTACAAATAATGGATTTATTTTCAAATACACATTCCACATCAGAGTTATATATCTGGGTGACCACAGTACTGCCCCTCATTCCCCTCAGCAGCCCTCTCTGTAACTTTGCGACTGTGTGTGTTGATGGAGGTACATCCCTAAAGGGTGTATCAGGGAATTGCTCTTGCTTTTCTTGGATCGGTACCGGAGTGGCAAACTCATCGTTAAGGACCTTGCTTCTAGGTCATACTGTTCTGGTTCTAGGGTGTACAGTTGCCTGTGAAACATCTTGAGCACTCCGGAAACTTTCACAGCATGTGCGCTGTCTAGAGCTGAGTCCTAAAAATAGGGACATTGTCAGTGAGCTCGAGTGCCAATTCCAATCCCAATCCCAGTGAAACATAGTGGAGGTTATAACTTGATAAAAAATAATGCTGTAGGCAGCTGAATGTGAGAGAGGGAAGGCGGCTAATTGAGGCTGGAAGATTTGTTTGGCCTCTAACCTCTGGGCACTTCCTTCAACGCATAGAAGCAGAGGCCGTTGGGCTGCAGTTACCAGTTTATTAGCAAAGTAACAAGGAATTGCAAATACAAGCCTGCACTTCCACCTTCTTCCTCACCCTAGACAGCTTGGTAGCTATGTCCGTGCCAGCAGCATTGATCTTCCAAATAAAGCGCTCATTGAGATGATATTTAAAGCCCAACGAGAATGTAGTTTTGCATGCAGTAGGAAGGCATACCTTGAAGGATTTAAACTACAAACTGTTAGAATTGGAAGGAAGAGGCAGGATACTTGTGGTTGCCCACATCCTGCTCCTGTGGCTGGGGTTTATTCTAAAAATAAACTGAAGGTTACCACAGGCACTTGCTGTGTCTTCAGTACAAGTTGGCAACGAGTTGGCTCAAGTCTACACCACACGTTTTCAGTAGCACTGCAACAGTTGACTATGACTTTGTGCTGCCGCAAGTTGCATTGGCCTCAGGCAAGTCTTGCAGCACTTTACACACGCACTACAAAATAATTGGACCTGCCGCACATTGCCTGGCTTGCGACTGCTTAGTCACGGGGAGGACTTCCCGGCCATCGGAAGACCAGGTGGCAGATTGTAAGGCAAATTGTGGCAGGACTGGTCCCCCATTTAAAAAAAAAATATTAAAGTAGCGCCGAAACCAAGCATGATAATGGCCGCTGCGTATGTTTAGCAATAGTTGGCCGGTGGTCTAAACAACGGAAGAGGCATGACTTACGCATGCCCTTGACAAATGGGGTGTTACAAAACACAAGGGAACCCAATATGCAATTGGTCAGGGACCTTGGGTGCGTTACTATTTCTAAAGACAATGGTCCCTAGACAGTCAGATAAGGTACAAATTAATATAGACCAAATCAGTGCTATATTCTCTGTCCAGCCGGACAGGTTTTTAATACACATTGAACTTATAACACAAAGTAAGGGAAAAGATTCCAAGTGGGACACAGCCTGCGTCCTACTAACATAAACAAACTAACATCATTAAGTGAAGGGGTCAGGCAAGGAAAACGTGTCTGCATTTAAGTTTGATAAAAATACAACAGACCGAATACTGTGGATACACCATTACAAGTTCATCATTGCATTATAGTCAATGTATATGGTGTACATTTTGTCGACGACGTTTCGATCCCTAAAATAAATAGTGGGATCATCTTCAGGACATTACGGTGACATGCCTGCATACATAAAGCATCGAATAATTGGGGAGAAAAAGGGGGGAGAAAGCAGTAAAAACACGAAATTACAAGGGGGCAATTGAAGATCCATACAATCATGTAAAAGGTTCTATTTCATAAGTGATCTCAGGCGTGCATAATATATAAGAGAAATGGGCGTGTCAAAAAAGTTTCCGGAGGGTACGGGATAGAAAGGTTGAAAGAACAGAGGAGAACCAGAAGACATGTGACATGCTCTGGTGAAGAGGGAACAAAGTGAGTACAAGGATGGCCGTGTGACAGAACCGGAAAACAATTACGAAGTTGGTGACCAAAGCGCGCGCCACAACGTCACGTAAGTCTAATACAAGGATTGATCGGTCCCACCGTAAGCTGTAGGCCACTGGTTAGCCTAAAATGATACCGGGGGGGGAGAGCGGAGCTCTCTAGCTGCAATTGAGAAGGAGCTGCAATAAGGTTGCTAATTAGAAGCTACTCTAATCACTGACGTAATTCGCCTTGGACCCTCCGGTTCGCCGGTTTTTGGTAAGCGTGCCTGCGGTCATCACGCCTCCAACCTTCGTACAGCCAGGGAGCCCCAGTTGATCGCGCATCTACCCACTCTAATTAGCAACCTTATTGCAGCTCCTTCTCAATTGCAGCTAGAGAGCTCCGCTCTCCCCCCCAGTATCATTTTAGGCTAACCAGTGGCCTACACCTTACGGTGGGACCGATCAATCCTTGTATTAGACTTACGTAACGTTGTGGCGCGCGCTTAGGTCACCAACTTCGTAATTGTTTGCCGGTTCTGTCACACGGCCATCCTTGTACTCACTTGGTTCCCTCTTCACCAGAGCATGTCACATGTCTTCTGGTTCTCCTCTGTTCTTTCAACCTTTCTATCCCGTACCCTCCAGAAACTTTTTTGACACGGCCATTTCTCTTATATATTACTCACGCCTGAGATCACTTATGAAATAGAACCTTTTACATGATTGTATGGATCTTCAATTGCCCCCTTGTAATTTCGTGTTTTTACTGCTTTCTCCCCCTTTTTCTCCCCAATTATTCGATGCTTTATGTATGCAGGCATGTCACCGTAATGTCCTGAAGATGATCCCACTATTTATTTTAGGGATCGAAACGTCATCGACAAAATGTACACCATATACATTGACTATAATGCAATGATGAACTTGTAATGGTGTATCCACAGTATTCTGTCTGTTGTATTTATATCAAACTTAAATGCAGACACGTTTTCCTTGCCTGACCCCTTCACTTAATGATGTTAGTTTGTTTGTTAGTAGGACGCAGGCTGTGTCCCACTTGGAATCTTTTCCCTTACTTTGTGTTATAAGTTCATTGTGTATTAAAAACCTGTCCGACTGGACAGAGAATATAGCACTGATTTGGTCTATATTAATTTGTACCTTATCTGACTCTTGACAAATGGGGAGCACAAAATGGAGCAACGATGGTGCCAGCAAATGGCAAGCCTATGGTCAGGCAGAAGCCCATAATGTAGTTATAGCATGCCTCTCTTTGAGACGGAGCATGCCTGTCGTCTAGAGCCGAGACCTAAAAAAGAACCGAGGAATGTTTGTAAAGCAATCACACAGGCGCAGCTGGTGTAATTGGAGTGCACAGCCAGACCTGCCCTAATACCACAGCCACTATCGGATGGCAACAAGCGGGGACATCAAACTGAATAACAGTTGTTAATTACACTTTATGGCTTGAAAACCACACAGGGTATTTACTTTTAGCATCATTTTCATAGTGGATAATTTCGTTAAAAATGTCAGCTTTTACAAATCACTCTGTGCATGAGAAAAACTGTGTTCCAGTGTGGCATGAAAAATTGCTGCTGAAATGTTTGCATCTGTTCCAATGATTTATGAACATAGCATATTTGCCAGCTTGTAAAGTCAAATCTGAAAGAGACACGTTAGTGACAGATTCCTTACCTTAGAATATCCCCAGGCGTCAGGCTGGATCCGGAAAGTTTTTTGCGTAGCAGTACCCTTGCGCGTCGGTAGGTGGCGTTGTGCGGCTCCGCGTCCGTCGTCGTGGTCGCCGGGATGACGTCGCGGGCAGTACTTAGACGCCGCCCCTGCGCGCTGACGTCAGTTCTTCTTTTTCCGCGCCAGTAAGCGCAGATCCGGGAAGAGCAGTGCCCTAGTCACTTTTTGACTATCCTTTTTGTGAATTTTTCACTGTTTCTTCAAACGAGTCTTCACGACTCCTAAGGTGTCGTAGGGATGCCCGGCTTTAAGCCCTGCGAGGCCTGAGCTCGCATGATGTCGATCCCGGACCCGCATCTCGAGTGTCTCTTCTGTCTCGGCCGAGACCACGACACGAAGTCGTGCCCTGACTGCCGGAAACTTCAACCGAAGGCTTTGCGAGAGCGGTCTCGAAAGCTGCTCGAGGTCCGGCAGTCGGCTCCGCGCCGCACCAAGCCCCGGTCCCGGGAGAGGTCGAGGGGCCGGTCGCGGAGTCCCCACCGTTCGTCGGAATCCAAGTCTTCGCGCTCCTCCGGTAAGTCGAAGCACAAGAAGTCTAAGCGGCGTCATCGCTCTAAGACTTCGCCTCGCCGGTCTCGCGATTCGGCTGAGGCCCCAGTCGGCACCGTCCCCGCGGCCCCGGACATGCCTGTAGAGCCGCCCGCGAATTACCCGTTCTTTCCGGGGTCGGGGGCGACTCAGGCCGAAATACAGGAATTCCTGTCGGCCATGGCCCGCCTCTTCGGGCCTTCAGGTCCCTCCGGTGCGCCTTCGGGCCCCGCGGGCCCTGATGGGGTTGCCCCGGCACCGCCGTCGACTCCGGTCCCGGCACCGCCGTCGACTCCGGTCCCGGCGCCGCCTGTCCCACCAGCCTTCATCCCGGCCTCGGCTCTGGCCCCGGCCTCGATCCCGGCTCCGGTGGTGCCGCAACCCACGTCGGCGCCGGTTGACCTAACCACGCCTCCGCCGACGCCGATGTCCCCGGTGCCGTTCCTGACGCCGTCCGGGGCTCCGGACGATGTCGTTCCCCGGTTCTCTCCGGCTCCGGACATGGAGCCGGACCGATGACGCCGGTTCCGGCGCCGATGAGACCTTGGGTCCCAAATGTCCCTCCTCCTCCATATTGTGAACAAGAGGAGGACCAGGAGAGCTGGGAGGGGTCCGAGGACCCTCTCACACAACAGTGTGAGTTTGACCTGGACTGGGTTGAGGAACTTGGGGATGCCAGTGGTCTAGACACCTCCCCTGACACTGGCATGCTGTCTCCTCCCGTGGCTACGGAGGAGGGGGCTAATTTTGCAACGGTGTTGCGTAGAGCAGCTGGAGCCTTACATCTCCAGTTGCCTACTGTGGCCGTCAGGACTAACCTCATGACAGAAGTGCTTCAGCCTGCGGCTTCCTCTTCGGAGACTGTGCTGCCGTTTAATGATGCACTCACTGACGTTCTTTTGGGTGCCTGGTCCAAACCCACCACAGGGGCTCTTGTGGATAGGAACGTGGCCCGACGCCATCGCCCTGCTCCGGGCGACCCCCTGTTTCTCTCCCAACATCCCACCCCTGAGAGCTTGGTTGTCCAAGCCTCTGCCTCCCAAACCGCCTTCCCTACCACCCCTCCGGATAGGGAATCCAAACGCCTGGACCAATTTGGGAAGAAGGCTTTTTCTTCCTCCAGTGCTGGCTTGCGGTCCGTCAACACCGCTTGCCTTTTGGGCCGATATACCCACTCCCTGTGGGATTCGGTGGCGGCTGTTTTGCCGCAGTGTTCTGGGGAGGTCCAGACACTGCTTACCCGCGCCATTGCGGAAGGGCGAGATGCGGCTAAATACACCATCTGTTGTGGCCTTGATACTGCCGATTTGCTGGGCAGATCGCTTGCGACGACGGTGGCGCTACGTCGCCACGCCTGGCTGAGAACAACTGGTTTCTTGGGTGATGTCCAGAATACACTCATGGACATGCCCTTTGATGGAGTCGGTCTTTTTGGTTCAAAGGCAAACCATGCGCTGGAGCGGTTTAAGGACTCACGGGCTACGGCCAAGTCCCTGGGCCTGTTTGTTGTACGCCCTCCGCTCAGCTCTGCTTTTCGCCCCTTTTGTGGCCACGGAAGGGGCGCCCAGTCACATCAGCTGCCCAGCCACCGGCCCGCGCAGCAAGCGTCTACGCGTGGCCGAGGACGTGGATACCGCCGTGGCGGTTGGGGCAACCAGCGTGCGGGTCAGGCCACCACCTCCAACCCGTCCGCGGCCTCCAAGCCCTCCTAGTCCCTCCTTTCCGGTGCACAGCACGCCAGTAGGGGGCAGGGTCCGCCATCACCTTCACCACTGGCGTCCCATCACCTCGGACAGGTGGGTCTTGGACATTGTCCGAAGGGGCTACTCCCTCCCCTTCGAGACCACCCCCCCAGCCATGCCACCTCAATTCCACCGCATGTCAGGGGATCACTTGGTACTTCTGCAGAAGGAAGTCACGGCCCTCTTGGCCAAGAGGGCCATCGAGCATGTTCCGACCCCAGAAGTAGGGCGTGGTTGCTACTCCCACTACTTCCTGGTGCCCAAAAAGGACAAGGAGGACATGCGTCCTATCTTGGACCTCCGGAACGTCAATCGCTTCCTCCGGAAGGAGAAGTTCAAGATGCTCACCCTAGCTCAGGTCTTGACTGCCCTCGACCCTGGAGACTGGTTGGTAGCGTTGGACTTGCAGGACGCTTATTTTCACAACCCCGTCCTGCCGGCCCACCGGCGTTACCTGCGGTTCACGGTAGGCCTCGAGCATTTTCAGTTCACCGTGCTCCCCTTTGGCCTTACAAGTGCCCCTCGGGTGTTCACGAAAGTGATGGCGGTGGTCGCAGCTCATCTGCGCCGGGCAGGGGTTCCAGTCTTCCCCTACCTCGACGACTGGTTGCTGAAGGCGGGCTCGTCCCAGGCAGTCGTCTCCCACCTCCAGACTACGGCCGAACTCCTGCACTCGCTGGGGTTCTCCATCAATGTGCCGAAGTCGCATCTGATTCCTTCTCCACAGCTCCTTTTCATCGGAGCAGTTCTGGACACGACGCAGTTTCGGGCCTATCCTCCCGAACGGCGAGTCCGGGATATTCGGGCTATGATTCCGATCTTTCAGCCTTTATCCTGGGTTTCGGTACGGATGACCCTGAGGCTGCTGGGCCTCATGGCCTCCTGCATCCTGCTGGTCAATAATGCTGATGGCATATGCGGGCTCTGCAGTGGGACCTGAAGTTCCAGTGGGCGCAGCACCAGGGCAACCTGTCCGATCACGTCCAGATCTCGGAGGGGACTGCAAAACAGTTGAAGTGGTGGCTCTCGAACCGGCAATGGGTCATGGGCAGATCCCTCTCCCTTCCCCAGCCAGAGCACACAGTTGTGACGGACGCGTCCCTTCTGGGATGGGGCGGTCACATGGGAGAGGCGGAGATCAGAGGCCTCTGGTCTCCGGCGGAGTCCCGGCTCCATATCAACCTTCTGGAGCTCCGGGCGATCCGACTTGCACTCAAGGCATTCCTTCCCTCTGTAAAAGGGAAGGTAGTGCAGGTGTTCACAGACAACACCAACGCCATGTGGTACTGCAACAAACAAGGCGGGGTGGGGTCGTGGACCCTTTGTCAGGAGGCTCTGCTCCTCTGGACATGGCTGGAACATCAGGGCATGTTCCTGATGGTTCAACACCTGGCAGGTTCCCTGAACGCCAGGGCGGACGAACTCAGCCGCAGGTGCATGATGGATCACGAATGGCGTCTTCACTCGGAAGTGGCGCAAGGACTCTTTCTACAGTGGGGAGAGCCTTGGTTAGATCTATTCGCCACCGAAGAGAACGCGCAATGTCATCAGTTCTGCGCGTTGGAATTTCCAAGGCGGCACTCGCTCGGCGACGCTTTTCGTCGCGAGTGGAGTTGCGGTCTGTTGTACGCCTTTCCGCCTATACCACTTCTACCCAGAGTGTTGAAGAAGATTCGGCACGACCGGGCCCAAGTCATTCTTGTGGCTCCGGACTGGGCTCGAAGAGTTTGGTATCCCGAGCTACTCAGTATGAGCGTAGATCCCCCGATCCGTCTGCCTCTTCGGGAGGATCTTCTGTCGCAGCAGCAGGGGACGGTCCTCCACCTGAACCTGTCCAGCCTCCACCTGCTTGCGTGGAGATTGAGCGGCGGCAGTTGATTCCTTTCGACTTGCCTCCCGAAGTTTGTGATGTGATTCTGGCAGCCAGGCGTCCCTCCACTAAGGTGGTATACGCCTGCAGGTGGAACAAGTTTGTGGCATGGTGCACAGCAAAGGCTGTGAATCCCCTTTCTGCTCCTCTCTCTGAGGTTCTCCTGTTCCTTCTTTCCCTGGCCCAACAGGGTTCTGCCCTGGGTACCATCAAGGGCCATCTTTGTGCCCTCTCGGCCTTCCTCAGGCTTCCTGATCAGCCCTCCCTTTTCAAGGACCCTGTTAACAGGTTTCTAAAAGGCATTACACACCTCTTCCCTCCTGTTCCGTTTGTGATGCCTCAGTGGGACTTGAACTTGGTTCTTACCTTTCTTATGTGCGCTCCCTTTGAGCCTTTACATAACTGTCTTCTGACTCTAAAGGCAGCCTTTCTGGTGGCCATCACCTCCGCTCGGCGGGTGAGTGAGCTCCAGGCTCTTTCGTGCAAACCCCCCTTTCTGTCTGTCCATCCAGACAAGGTTGTTCTCAGGACACGTCCGTCCTTCTTGCCAAAGGTGGTTACTGCCTTCCACATTGGGCAGACCATCACTTTGCCCACCTTCTTTCCGCCTCCGCATCCTTCCAGAGAGGAAGAGAGGCTCCACCGTCTGGACCCCAAACGTGCGCTTTCCTTTTACATCGACCGCACACGCCATTTCCGGGTGGATGACCAGCTCTTTGTTGGCTACGTGGGCGCCAAAAAGGTCGGGCGGTGCACAAGAGAACCATCTCCCGCTGGGTAGCCTTGTGTATCAAAGCCTGCTATTCTTTGGCTAAGAAGGAGCCTCCTGTTGGGCTGCGTGCCCATTCCACCAGGGCAACGGCTGATACCACGGCTTTGGGCCGCGGTGTTCCGCTGCTGGATATCTGTCAGGCGGCTACGTGGGCCTCGCTGCACACGTTTACAAAGCATTACTGCCTTGACAGTCAGGTCCGGAGGGACGGCTTCTTTGGCCGTTCTGTCCTCCGGGACTTCCTTGTCTGATCTTTGTTCGCAGACCCACCACCGGGGTTGGTATTGCTGGGGTATCTATTCTAAGGTAAGGAATCTGTCACTAACTGTTGTGGCCGAGAATCCTCAGGGTCGCACGTTGCTAATATGGTCCACCTCTCGATACCACCACGGTCTGAAATATAGATACAGACTTCGCGGAGTGATCAAGTGGGGGAAGGGAAGGAAGGGGACAGCAGGGAGGGAGATCTAGAAAGACAGAAGAAAATATAAACATGAACAATTATAGAAAACCATCTAGTTCATTCCTATCCTACCCTGACCCCTCTTGCAATATACATAGCACCATTACAAGGAGTACCTGTAAAGAAAGAAAACCTTCTCTTCTTATTCTTCGAAGTATTTCGGTCTGTCGGGGTTTGCAGCTAAGTCTGGTGAGAGAATACCCTTATCAGTAACTATTCACCACCATGTTTACTTTGATTTAAGTTGCACACTATTTTCCTTTACATACCCTAGGAACAATTCTGTAGGCTGAAACAGGTGGCGGAAGAGCCTTCCTCATGCTCACTCGCGATACCCCTGCTATGGAACACATAAGGAAATCGGCATGACTTCAAGCAAAACAAAAAGGAACATCACCCATCTCAAGAAAATCCAATCGTCAGATCCAATGAGTATTGGTAATGATTGATTAGAAGGAGAACCTTCTTATGAGCACGATACTTTATAATAAGAGACTATCCCTTAATAATCAAGGATAGCCTCCTTCTTACTCAGACACGTATTGATTAAGGAGCACCAATGAAACGTAAGAACTATCGCCAATTGTTCCTGGCGTTAGTGCAGTGCAATGATTCTTTCCCAATAACAAAATAAAGAAGAAATGAAAAGCTCAACGCCTTCCCTGCAAGAACCGATGACGGTTCGCCAACAGGGGAAAGCGTGTGTGGGCTTGACTGCCCCTCGTCAACCAGCAATAGCGTTTCCCTGCATGAGCCGATGGCGGCTCGCCAACAGGGAAAAATGTGACAGGCTGGATTGACTTCTCCAACTCAGGAAGTCGTAATAACCAACAAGGGAAACCCGGCATGCAATCTGCACGGGTCTCTACCACTTGTGGGTCTAGAACGGGATCCACTGAAGTTTGCTCCGCAAGGAACCGGCTCTGGTTCCGCCAACGGAGCAAACGCAGGAACAGTGCGGATCCCCACCACTGCCACCACTAAACAATGAGCATGGCACTGCAGCCTTAATGAGGGAACAAGTGTCGGTGCTAGAAGCACCCTTACCCGCCTCCTTCGCGGCAGTGACTCTCCTCAAGGAACGGAGTAAACGGCAGCGTACAGCTGTCCTGGAATTGTTTTAGTACAAGAAACGCCTTGCGTGCGTTATGACGTCACCAACGTCCTAACGCCGAGGCTCATGGGTAATGTAGTTTTCTTTTCCTCGGGCGACTACCTTCTTTTAGCGCGCCGTGTCAGTGTTCTCCTGGTGCCCTTCTGGTGGGCTGTAACACTAACGTGTCTCTTTCAGATGCACAAGTTACTAACTTGTGTAACGATATATCTGTAAGAGACAGTAGTTAGTGACCGATTCCTTACCGCCCCACCCATCCTCCCTGTTCTGCGAACTGATTTCTAGGGTTAAGGACATCCCTTTCAGGGCCCTAGTATTTTTCAGACACCTATGTCAGCTTCTTGCATGGCTCTGCGTTCCTGGCGCTGGAAAGTCGTGTACAGAACTGACGTCAGCGCGCAGGGGCGGCGTCTAAGTACTGCCCGCGACGTCATCCCGGCGACCACGACGCCGACGACGGACGCGGAGCCGCACGACGCCGCCTACCGACGCGCAATGGTACTGCTACGCAAAAAACTTTCCGGATCCAGCCTGACGCCTGGGGATATTCTAAGGTAAGGAATCTGTCACTAACTACTGTCTCTTACAGATCTATCGTTACACAAGTTAGTAACTTGTGAGTTAATTACAAAGCATATATACTAGAAATCACATTTGGTTCCTTGATTTTGGAAATGAAGCAAGTCATTGTGTACGTAGATTTTCGTGTTTGTTAATCCTTTTGAGCACCTAAAACTCTATTGCATTGTCTTTTAAAAAAGCATCTGAATACTTTGCTAGCTTATTACCTTTAAAAAAATGGGTTTGTTGGTTTCTTAGGGTTGTTTAACCAAAAGTGAACTTAATACCATTACATGTGTCACACTTCAGGAACAACATCTGCACATATGGTGGTTTGAAAGACTCATGCCAGGCGTGTCAATGGATTTAAAAAACTATAATAAGTGTCACATTTTGGTGCAATGCATCTATATTGATTTGAAAACATCTGACAAAATTCCAAGTATTGCAATGACAGAAGAAGTGCTTTTAAGATCTTTATGCTTATTTATGAATGTCCAGAATTTTTACATTTTTTGCACAAACATCTGTTTGCTCAGAGGTTACAATTATAAACAAGTGTACAAATTTGACAGTCACGTGATTAGGATTGAAGCATTAATAAATGCTAAATACCTGAATGTCAAGGTACTAGTTGCTTTACTTTTGTCCATGTACTCATGGTAAAACGGGTCAAGAGGTACCCATCCATAGAATGTGCTATGTTATCAACATTTGCATATCAGTTGAATGGTGGTGTTTAAGAGTAGAAAGAGACAGAGGTGGGATATGGGTGTCTGTGTGTGCATGTGTGTCTCTGTGTTTGCAAAATTCATGTATTTTATGTATCCGTTAACAATCGTTTCCAAAGCACAACTATCATTTCAGCATAAACAACTTTAAAGCTTTATTAATTAGAGCCAAATTGTAAACCATTGGGTGTACCCTCGTAGGTGTATTCCTATCCGAAAATAACAGCTCTAGAGATTGTTAAAAAAAGAACAGTTTAATAAGGACTGTAATTGTTATGACATATCTGTACAGTACTGTGATTATGAAGAATTTTTCTACGAGGTTTCTATAGTCATTGAAAAGGCTCCTTCCTGAGCTGTATCAATTCTATACTTTTATAGTGCCTCGAAGTATAGAGGTGATTACATTTCATATGGGTTCTTCAGGCGTGCATTTGCATAGAACCATTAAGTGAACTCACACACTTGGTTTTTAAAAGGTAAGCTCTCAGTCCCATGAGATTCCACATAACACCTGAGTCTCTCAGATTTCTGCTTCTTGAAAAGGAATATGACCAGAGTCAAAATGCATGTAATACCAAGAGACCCAATTAGCTTATATGGTGTATTCTCTAATGTGACACAGGGGTGGAGATCGAACCAAGCATTTCTTTGTTATAAATAAGATGCCATTTAGGTTGGCGCTAAGTAGCACGGACATGCAAGGCTCTCTTTCTCGAAGAGCTGTCCATTGTACCAGAGCCAGAACCGATGCAAGGTGTTACAGGCAAAAACATTTTTTACCAGCTGGAGCACTCACCGTACATTGCAAAAATGGCCACGTTTTTGGGCCTTTTTTTCAGTAATTTGACATCACCATTCTGCGGCGCCATAATAATATAGAATTGTTGGCTCCGCCCAGATCCAATGTGAAAACGCCATTTAGTCTTTTAACATGCGGTTGGCTAAATGAAAAGGTAACCACTCTTTTGGGGTAAATAGCATTCTCCTATGGTGTAGGGTGACTGAACCAGTTTTGTGTTTAGGCTGTCTCTTGTTTGCTTCTCATGTGGTGTGTGGGAAATGCACTGCCTGGCTTAATCATAATTCTGCCTCCCCCCAAACATTGGTAGTGTTGATGACTGGTTCTATGGACAAAACACTGCTTCAACATTTTATTTTAATTATGTAGCTTCTGTGGCCTGATTACAACGCCAGCCATGCCCTTGCATAGTCTGTGGAGTGGTGATGTATAAACTTGGTCAAATGCGGTTCATCATTCACTCCATTGGTTAGCATGGAAACATGTGAACCAGTGTAGGTAAACTTCTCTGTCTGAAGTGGAATCGTTTTAATTTTCAAGTTGGTTCAGAGTGATGTATACTTTCCTTCTCCAGACCACACTCTGCGAAATCCTTTTTTCTTGCCTAGTTGTTCTCTCCACTTCCACCCTATCAACCGCAACCACTCCTCGTGGTAGGATCCACCATTTTAGATGAACGAAGGGAGTCCTAATTATTGGCCGATGGGGCAATGAAATGTGTTAAATTAATTGTATGATGGAAAACATTCTTAATAAGTAATCTAACTAGATGAATTCTCTCTCAATTGCTAATCAGTTAAGCACAGGAGCATTGACAAGATGGAGGGTGAAGCTATAGAAAAGACTGTAACCTCCGAAAGTCCCTTTTCTTTCCCCACTGACAAAGGCACATTTGAAAGCTTTTGGAGTTGTCACACAGACCCTCTTCTTTTTTTATTTTATTGAGCCATAAATATAACACAGTACAGTACAATCAGCAAAGAAAAAAATGACGAAGAAAAATAAATAAGTAAGACATAGATTGCACTTAAATTAAACCTTGGCGTTGGAAATGTTAGCTTAACATAATATCAATCCTTGGATGCCTATGGAATGTAGAAATAAAAGTACACCAGATATCGAAGCAGAGATCAAATACTACAATATAAGAAAAGACAACAACAACAATTCTCCATTTTATAGAGTTAATCTTTAGGAGTTGAAATGTGAAGGAAAAAAAAACGTGTATAAAGTGATAGTACGTCATTAATGCTATTGGAGGCTAGCCCAAATCCTGTTAAATTTAAGCCAAGAGCGAGGCCCTCTGGTCTTAGCCAAAGCTAATTCCATCTCGTATACCTGCCGAAGCAGAGCCCAAACTTCGCTACCCTTTGCAACGATATTGTTAATCCAAACTCTAGCTATACATAATCGGGCACATACTATAATGATAGTAGCTAACAGACTTGCATGCCTTGCCTCATCACATTTGATCCCCAAGAATATTTCCTTCTCAGTAAGCTGAAAGTTTTGGCCGAGAAGTGAAATAAGAATATTAGAGACCTCACTCCAAAACCTTTGAAGCCCGGGCAGTCAATAAACACGTGCCTTAGGTCTGCAGCAAAGAGTTGGCATTTTGGACAGAATGACTTAATAGAGGGTCGGGATGCAGTCCACTTAGCAATGATCGCCGGTGTATAATACAACATATAGATTGTTCGATGTTGTAATTTTAAATTAAAAGAAGTAACAGCCCTGCCAGTACACCCATTGACTCCTGTATTTCGTCAGCCGTTATATCAACCCTAAGAGTCTGACTTAGTTTGGTAGCTATCTGTATGCTGTCATCATTAGCTACAACAAGAAATTTCTGGTAAGCAATGCCAATTGTGCCTCTGCCGGAGCTCGTATATATTCTTGTCAGTATTTCCGAAGGATTTGCATGCCTAATAACTTTTGGCCTCTTACAAAAAAGTCCTTTATTTGTAAATACTTGAAAAAAGTATTCTGTAATAACCCATACTCGGCTTTTAATGAGATGAAAGATCGAAACCCACGTGCATCATACAGTTGTCCGATCTGATTAATGCCGTTATATTGCCAGCTTTTTCCAATAGTATCTTGAAATATATCGGGCAGCATAGCGTTGCCCCAAAGCAGCGTATAATAGTGAAGCCTGGGTATGGCATATTGTTTACAGATGTCCTGCCACTCCATGGTAATGTCTCTAACTACCTTAAACTTAACACGCTTGAAGTAATTAGGATCAGAGGTCTTGTATAACATGAACCCAACCGACAAACCGCAAGCCAACTGGTAGGACAGCAAGGCCGGACCGACATCCGATCCACGAAGCAAGCCACGGATTCGGCCAAGACAAGCGGCCCAATAGTAGAGCTTGAAGTCTGGGAGCTTAAACCCCTCTTGCATATATGGTAGTTTCATAAGCCGAAGAGCTCTCCTAGCACGTCTATTCCCCCAAATAAAGCTACCTATAGCACTGTCTACACGCTTAAAAAAGGACCGAGGGACCAGCAAAGGTATTGAGCGGTATAAATATTGAAATTTAGGCAGAACATTCATTCTAATTATATTGCATCTCCCATAGATGCTGAGAGGAAGTCGATGCCAGCTGCGCAGTTTAGCCAAGACTATTTTGAGTATCGGTTCATTGTTTAAAGACACAATGTCGTTGACCTGACTACTAAGACATACACCAAGGTAGACAGCTGTTCGTGTAACCCCTAGTGCAAGAGGCAGATTGTCAGATTGATAATTTACAATCATCTGAGTCTTGGCTAAGTTCAATTTATAGCCGGAGAAGGAACCGAATAGCTCAGCCTCTCTCATAATATTGATTATAGCTTCTCCAGGGTTGGCTGAGAAAACTGCAATATCATCTGCATATGCAGTGACCTTGAGTTCCACACCGTTAAAACACACAGGGGGTATCCCTCCATTCTGTTGCAGATGCCTTATAAACGGCTTGATATAAAGTGCAAACAGTAATGGGGACAATGGGCAACCCTGCCGTGTCCCCCGTTGTACTGAAAAGAGGGCAGATGTCATGCCATTCAGTTTGATTGCTGCTACCGGCTTCTTATAAAGCTTCTGCACGGAAGAAATAAATCGAGAGCCGAGACCAAATGTTAGCATGGTCAGCCAGAGAGCTTCCCAAGCAACTCTGTCGAACGCCTTTTCTGCGTCCAGCATGACCATCCCTATCCGTTGGTTAAGTTTGCCAGAGACATCGAAGGCCGCTACAGCAGTATTTATATGCGCCGTCGTGTCTCTGCCAGGAACAAAGCCATGCTCCTTCTCTGAGACTAACTTGTGAATGACAGGAACAAGGCGTGAAGCCAAAATCTTATAAAGAATTTTGGCGTCAGAATTAATTAAAGATATTGGACCATACGAACCTTGGTAGTCAATTGGCTTCCCCTTCTTAGGGAATACCACAATATTAGTAGTACTCTATGAGGCAGGAGCATCGCCCCCACTAACTGTGTCCATGCTCAGCTGCGTGAAAACAGGTAAAAGTATATCCCTGAAAGTTTTATAAAATTCGAGCGGGATGGTATCCTCCCCAGCCGCTTTGCCGGAGGGCAGAGACTTTATAGTATCCTCGACCTCAACTGATTCTATATCTTTTTGTAACTCTGTAGAGTCAGAGAAGTTGAGTTGAGGCAAATGACACTCCTGCAAGTAAGCTAAAAACATGTATTTATTAAATGGTGTGGATTCAGAGTATAAGTTGGCATAGAATAATCTGAACTGCTCGGCTATATCCTGTGGTTGGGTAAAGGTCGAACCGCCATCCCCTTTAAACAGTTTGATATTAGACCTAGCCTTCTGATCTGCAATTTGTACCGCCAGTACCAGCCCCACCCTTTCTCCATACTCCTACTGTAAAGTTTTATGCTTATGATAGTTATTAGCAATTTTATCCATTAGCCCTCTGTTGATTTTAGACCGGGCCTGCTAGAGCCGAAGGTATATTAGCTGCGCCGTTGGGTCCCTTGCACCGATCGCCCTAGCATGCTGGTGTTCCAGGTCTACCCTAGTCGAGACGATCCTGTTCTGCCACTGCAGCCACCCGCTTATTTTGTGCTAGAACAAACTGAACAGTCGCCCCCTTAACAATAGCTTTCATGCAGTCCCAGACTATTGAAATGCTAGCGGTACCCAGATTGTTGTTTAAGTAATTCTTCAGAACCCCTCTGATGTGAACCATGTATTCAGGATTGGTAAGTAAGTGTCTAGGAAAGGAAAAGTCCCGAGATTCCTTTCTGGCACCAAGTTGTTTCTGTAATGTTAGCATTATTGGGTTATGGTCCGATGTAATTTTAGGACATACTTCTATGCGGGCATGTTCCAACAGTGACCTCTTGATAAAAATCATATCAATCCGGGAATACTGTTTGTGCGGGTGAGAGTAGAACGTATACCCTAGAAGCATCGGGAAGAGTGTCCTCCAGGCTTCAACCAGCTGGTGTATGTGTAATAATGCCGACAAAGCTGCCTTAGTCTTGACCGTTCTGGCCCGTGCCTTACTATTGGTGGTATCTATTTTGCTATCCATTATGCAATTAAAGTCGCCCATGATGATCAGATCCCCGGCCCACCCTAGTAATTCAGAACTTAAATAATCATAGACTTCGGGACTATCTGAGTTAGGGCCATACACTACACAAATCGTAGCCTTACGTCCTGCTATCAACAGCTGAGCTATTGCCCACCTACCCTTAGTATCTGCTAATGTAAGTAGAACAGTAACTGCGAAATTCCTAGCCTTCAATATAGCAACCCTGCGGATAGCAACAGCTTGTGAAGTACATATTAATGTGTCATACCCAATTTGTCTCAGCAGTGATCTGTCCTTATATGCAAGATGAGTCTCTGTTAAGCCAAGTAAGTGTGGTTTAAATGCAAGGAGTTCCTCTCCGATTAACTGCCGCTTCCTAACTTGATTCAACCTCTCGACATTCCAACACATACATTTCAAATCAGACATTACACAGTTTATATTTCAGCCGCCTCCAGTCTAACTTCCTCTTCAAACGCCTTTGTTCTGCACATACATTTCCAACTATTGATTAGCTCTTTAACCCCCCTCGCCCCCTCAACCCTGAGGTAGCATGATGGAAAGCCGTTGTCTGACCAGATAACCCCCAACCCAACCCATAGTGCACCCTCCCCCCAGTGCCTACAGAAAGGAATCATCCCCTTATCCCACTGTCGTTGATTGACAGCCATTAGAGAACACCCCCCTCCGACATCCCGCCACCCACTGTCCCCCCTCCATACCCCAACAAGTATGTAAGAAAAGAGTGAAAATAATAGAGAAAAAGAAAAATGCAGATACCCTAGAATATGCGAATATAAGAAGGGCAGAAAAAAGAAAACAAAAAGAGAGCAACACCGTGCTCATAGTACCAAATCATTTTACATAACTGCCCCTCGCTATATTTTAACCAGCGGTTTCAGCCTGCCATGCCGAGAGTGCTTCTCGAGCGTCATGTTCAGTATAAAAGAGATGCGATTGTCCATTTCTAATGATCTTCAGACGTGCTGGTTCCTGAAGAAACACTTGTGAGCAAACTGTCTTGAAGGGATCAATTAACTGGAGGAGCTTCCAACGCTTGTCCATTGTAGACTTACATAAATCTGAACGCACAAACATGGAGATCGAATCTACTTTGACTGGAGTAGAAGGACGGGCTTTTACATAGATTGCTTGCCGCAGCAGGAAGTTATCTAGGAATAACAGGATTGGACGTGGATGAGGTGGCCTGACTTGATTCCCTTGTGTAAAAGCAAGAGGTAGTCGATGCGCCCGTTGGACTTTCGAGTCCATGTCCCAGTCAGCCAGTTCAGGAAACGCCTGCTGAAATAGATTGACTATGAACGCCCGTGGGTCAGATCCTTCTCTGCCTTCAGGTATGCCAAAGACGTGTAAATTATGCCGCCGTTGGCGGTTTTCGAGGTCCTCAACTTTAGAATGTAAAAATGCCATCTGGTTCTCACAGACTTTAGCAAATCTAGTAGTAGCTGTGTTGACTTCTTCAACTGCTGTGACCCGTTCCTGCAAATCAGTGACATCTGAAGACAATGAGGCGACCTTAGAGGTCACATCCAAAAGTGCTTCTTTGATCTCCCGACTATCAGTTTTAGCTTGGAGGTAGTATTCCTGTGCCTCAGCTCCCTGAATGGATAGTACCTGCAGAATTGTGGATAGAGAGGGCACCTCGTGCACATCATGCTCCGTGGGGTGCGAGAGACTAGAGGATGGATCTTCCAGCAAATTACTGGACGCTGTTGGTATTACGGAGGCAGGAACAGACCCAGGTATCTCAAAGTCTCTACCCGAATTCCCTTCAGGACTGGTCGCCTTGGCCGTTGACAAGACCACTGAGCTCGGACTGGGGTGAGGAGATGTTAATACGTCACCCCCCTCGACTGCCGCCACTGCAACAGGAACCATAGGTACCAAGGCCTCCACATTGCCTGAATTAGAAAGACGTGAAATAATAGCTTTGACCTCTCCCTTTGATGCCACCCATTTATGCAGAGGACTGAAGCCAGAATCGGCTTTCGTGCTGATCGGGGCAGATTCCTTCAGTCGCCCAACTGTAGTAGTAAGTGGGAGTTTTGTGCCGCCGCGGCCCTTCCCACCTTTAGCCCCCCTGGCGTTTTTGGAGCCTTTCGCCTTTGGGCCTTTCTCCCCCCACTGGGGAGCGCGACCTAAATGTGTCTGATACCAAGACGTTGTCAATCTCAACATCCTCACCAGTTGGATTTACTCACAAAGCCACGGCCGCTAGCAGGGCACCACCTTGAGTATCCAAGAGAGCGCTGCCGGGATGAGTGTGTGTAGAGCCAGCAGAAAGTTCTACACCAGGATTGCTGCTAGGCGCCACCGTTTGCTTTTGACTTTCCAGGTCCACAGTAGTAGGAATTTGATAGTGTGAGACCACGTCGCTGGGGGTCGCAGTGTTTAAATTGATAGCAGTGAGCAATAGGTGAGACTGTTCTTGAGTTGGTGCAGCAGATTGAGCAGATTTAAAGGCAGACGGTACTGAAGAACTACAGTCACCTAGTTCTGGCTGCATTAGTACTACTCCGCGGCTCTCTTTCTCTTTCTCCCTCTCTCCCAGCGTCCATGAGCAGTTCTTCAGTACTGCTACAGTCGTCCAAAGAGGGGCCACACCCCTGTTGTACAATTAGTGAGGGACCTGTATTCGCAGCAAGAGAGGTTGGGGGGGGGGGGGGGTCACCTTTATCACCCCAGCCTTCATGTATCGCATTAATCAGTGTATCAGCCATCTCAAGCCCAGGAATAGCTGTCTCTGAGCCACAGGAACGAAGCAGCCCTCCAGCCCTGCCTGACCGTAGCAAGCGCAGAATTGGTCTCCCCAGCTGGGAGCAAGAGTTAATATTGTCTGCTGCACTAGTATCCCCAGTTCTGCCACAAGCACCAGGACTCCCCTCTGCCAAAGCTGTACTTGTGAACGCTCCTACTCCTGCTACTTCCGCTGTTCCCACTGCTCTAGTTGTAGCTTCAGAATCACCAGCACACCCACGGCCTCTGGAGGCAGCAGTATGCTGTGGGGCCATCACACTGCCTGGTGCAAACCCAGCCGCCGTTAGCCTAACACCGCCAGCTTCACGTTTATAAGTATGTGCAGGTAGCAAGCATGCAAGCAGCCCAGCGTGACACCACTGAGCCGCTCTCCTCACCTGGAAACAGTTGCGAGTGGCCGCCGAACACAGCTGCCACATCAAAGCGATTTTGTATCCTCTCGTATCTGCCTGCTGCTCCCTCTGCTGCCGCTATGTCTAATGGCTCGGTTTGTGGCTCCGTCTGCCGCTCGTGTTTCACTGCATCAACGTGCCTCCAGGGTGAGTTAACAATCGCCGAGCAATCTCCGCGCTGAAATCTGCATTATTCCGTACACTTCGAGCATCAAGGCAAAGCTGCGGGGGGGAGGGTGCGGGGAGGCATCAGCGGGACCGGGGTGTCGGGTAGGTCGGCGGGAGGCGTCCTACCAAGCGGACTCAATCCGCCCATCTTCCTTTCCCACACAGACCCTCTTCAAGAGCTGCAAAATTGCTAAGATATAAAAGTTCACTTTTCTCATATTAAGAATAAATAATGCACAGATTTACAAGCTGCTGCAGACTGTATCATGAGTACATTGGTCTATGCCAAGCTTGCTGTACCTCCTCCCTAGTGGTGCCTTTATTTCACACATCCATTCCCTAGAGCAGTGGTTCTTCATTCAGCGACTTCTGGAGACCCACAGTGAACATTAGAACATAGAGGACCCCCATCTAAGCAATTGCCACGATTTGACTCTCAATAACACTAAAAACTACAGAAACAAATAAATATTAAACACATAAATTATTAAATATTTTGTTTAATACACAGACAAAACCTATACGAAAATATGTTCACTAGGAAGGTTGGAGCATTACAAAATTGAGATTTGTTTCTAAAGGAGAACGCTATATGATAGGCTCTGGCATATTACTTTGTCTTTTTAAGCTAATACATTTTTTTAAAGAGTTGCAGACTTCTTGAGTAGGTGTCGTGGACCCACAGAGGCCCATGGACCCTAGGTCAAGAACCACTGCCCTAAAGGTATTTCACTGACCTCTGTCTCCAGCTTGATTTCTCCTTTATGGCTGCCAGCAGGGGCAAAGCTAGAAACAAAGTACAGTGAACTGTGAAAGTAGATAAACTCAGTGGAAAAATATTGAAGTACTCTTTACATCTGTCATACAAGTTCTCAAGTGCCAAGAATAATTAGCCAACCCTTGTAACGTGTGTTGCTGTTGTCCATTCAAGTGCAGGAATCCGTTGCCATTGGATACTCACTGAGGTGCCTTGTACCTTGTCTTAGACTTTAACTTTTATGAGGCAGTGAAGTGGAGTAGTTCAGGCCTTCTCTTGTCTGTGATGTGGGGTTGAATGCTTAGTTAAGCAAACACATGTATTTTTCACAACAGAAATAATGTCCAAGTAGTGTTATCTTTGTTATAAGAAAGAATGCATCTTTTTTTTTTTTTATTTCAAATAGTTTTTATTGAGCTTTATAGAAGTAATACAAGCAGAGGGACAGTTTAAAAAAAAAAAAAAAAGGAATAAAAGCAAATATAGTGCTTAACGTTGATAATGGTATATCTTGGTATACTCTGTCATGAAAGGCGCATTGAAAATGGGTTCAGAAAGTAAGGGGGGGGTACAGGTTGTGCATACCAATTGCATTAGTAATAGTACATATTTCAAATGGAAACGTACTAGACAATGATTAACACGTTTGGACAGTATTGTATCCGATTGGATGAGTAAACATTACATGAGATCCATTGTTGTCATTTAGGGAAACATCTTGATATCACTTATATGCACAGCAGAATAAACAGTCAATATAGGTAATTAAGGTCTCATCTGTGTTCAGTGAGGAAGGATCAGATACAGATCAGGAGATAAATTTAAGTTGATTTGGTTGGTGAAGGTCATAAGTAAGGGGCATGTATGGCCACTCTTGTGAGAGGATAAATGAGTCTGTCATCTGTAGGAGGTGTACGGTTTTTTGGAGGTTCAAAGTGGCTTGTAGAGACATCA
Source organism: Calotriton arnoldi (assembly GCA_963921515.1). NCBI lineage: Eukaryota > Metazoa > Chordata > Amphibia > Caudata > Salamandridae > Calotriton > Calotriton arnoldi. The sequence goes on from CAWUFW010000568.1 coordinate 503,044, forward strand.
AGTGAGGTCTGAATGGGCCTATGAAATGGGCGCCATGGGGAGCACTGTAGAGATGTTGTCCGAACCTCTTAAAAATGTGAGCCACTTGCGGCACATGTGGAATGAGACTATGCTGAAGTTATTCCAATTAGTAACCTAATAATAATAATTATTGAGGATGAGCTTGCAGGCAAGAGTTAACATTAGGTGCAGTAAGTCTCTATCTGCTTAATTTTTTTAAATTTGATAATCTAGTGGGCTTAGAAGTATATAAGAGAATTTGCGTTTGGGAGAAATATGTAAAGTGTTTTTGATGAATGCAAAGATGGAGTCCCAGTAAGATTGGAGCATGGGACAGTCAAAGAGCATATATGCGAGGTCGCCCGTTTGTTCAATACAGTTCCAGCACTTGGGGTCTTGTGTGAGATTAAGTTTATCGAGTGCAGTAGCATCTATGAATGACCATGTACTTAATTTGATATTACATCGGAGAAATCTTATTTGAGAAAGTGGCTCTAAATATGCGGTGCCAGTCAAATATTATATTGCTTTTTGAAGGGATGCACTTCCCATTTCCATTGTGGTGAGGATTGTGCATTGTTGGGTATGCACTGATAGGTTTGTTGTTTAGGATTGATTTTTCTAAAATTACCCTTACAGGTGTATAGTCTGCATTCTCAAGAAATCAATTGGTGCCCTGCTTAAATAAAAATGCCGTTTGATAGTTCCTAAAGTTAGGAAAGCCTTTTCCACTGTTATCTTTCGCTAGCCTACGTTTTCTGAGTGATATTCCCGGCTTTTTGTCTTACCATAACAAATTATTGAAAGAGTTGTCTATTTTAGATAAAAAGACTTCTGAAAGGGACATAAGGAGCATACTGATTAGGTAGTTGACTAGAGGAGTAATCACCATGTTTATAGTCTCTGCCCTACCCCACCAGGATAGAAATTTGGGTAAACGGCCATCTAGAAGGTTATTGATCTTCTTGAGTTATGGGTTTTTGTTAAACTTTAAAGTGGTGATGAGGTTGCTATAGAATTATATTCCTAGATATTTAATGCATCCTGGTTGCCATGTAAGGCCTGAGTCTCCTAGGATATCCTTATTTCCTATATTGTTATGGAGCTTAACCTCTGATTTGTCCCTATTTGAGGGTGTAACCTGATATCTCAGCAAATTCTTCGAATTAGTCATCAGTGCGGAAATAGAGGAGGGGCGTCCTAGGTAGTAATTATGATATTGTCTACGTATGCAGCTAATTTTAGGTTTTGCTTACTGAATGAAACCCCTGATATACCTTTATTTATGCGAAGGTGGTTTAGAAAGGGTTTTAAAGCTAAGAGAAAGCGAGGAGGTGATTGGGGACAACCATGTCCTGTCCCTTGTTCCAAGGGAAATGCATTTAATATAAAGCTGCCTACTCTCACCCTACCTATCGGATTGTGGTATAGTGACATTATCATTCTAATGAGGGACTCACCGAGATTGAACTTTTCAAGAACCTCTTTTAAATAATTCCAATGAACTTTGTCAAACGATTTCTCTGCGTCGAGTGTAATTGCAACTGTCGAGGACTTTGAGAGCTTTGCCTTTTCTAGGACATAGCAGAGTATTATCAGTGGATAGTCTATTCTTCAGAAACCCAACCTGAGAAGGGTGGATGAGTTTAGAGATGTATTTTTGGAGTCTGTCTGAGAGTATCATGGCATAGATTTAGCAGTCCAAATTAATCAGAGATTGGTCTGTATCTTTTTAGGAGTACTGTATCGTTCCCTTTCAGGATATCAGTGATAATAGCTTCCGCAAGAGTGCACGTAATTTGTTCAGAAATGGCGAAGTGTGTAAAGAGATTCGCTAGAGGTGGAATGATTGTTGGTGACATTGCTTAAAAGAACTATGCAGTGTATCCATCTGAGCCAGGGGCCTTCTCCGATTTTAGTCTTCTAATAGCACAAGATATTTCTTCTTTTGTAATGGGTCCATTGATCGTTTCTAACTCTTCATCTGTTCGTTTAGGCACGTTTACTTTATTTAGGTGTGCGTTGCGTTTCTTATGGTCAAGGGTGGTGTTGCCTTTAAAGAGGGTTTGGCAGAAATTCTTAAAGACCTCCGCAATTTTAGTAGGGTTAGTGTAGAGAGCACCTTGTTCATCTTTAATGGCATACGTTTGCAGTCTCTTTTTAGGTATGATGCTAAACTTTTACCCACTTTGTTGGCTTTGCAAAGACAAATCCGCAATCTAGAAGATTCTGTAACTAAACGCAAAAACATCTTGACCCTTAATAGCACAACCCAAACTTTAACCAGAGAGCTAGCTGCGCTGGAGGACAGAAGCGGTAGCCTTCACATGTTCAGCATCCCCAAAGGATACTGAAAATGCGCAGCTAGATCGTGCATCCTTTTCCTGCAAAAATGGTTAATACAAAACACTGACATAATCTTTGAAAAAGACCTGGAATTTGAAACAAGTAAATACCCCAATTGGACCTACCTGCATCCAATTGTATTTAAGTCACTCCGTTACCAACATGTAGAAACAATTATTGCATTCATGAGTAAATATAACCACATACAATGGAAAGGCAACAAGGACTTTGTTTCTCAAAACTACCCTAAATCTACGGTTGAAACCAGGAAAGCTTTCCTGGCTCTCGGACCCAGACTGAAGAAAATAAACTATCAATTCTCCTTCACAGGCCCTGCGAAATACTGAGTGACAATACTGGGGTTCCCACACATCTTCAATTACCATATCACCCTCTCGAAATTCCTGGACGAGAAAGAAAATGCAGTTATGGACACTTCAACACACAAGACTGGATCTGCTAGGAGCAAGCATTGACTCATACCGTGGAACTGTGTCCACCACAATTAGGTTCTACAGCCTGGTTGAACTTAACTCTTTACATAATGTGAGCAAGGCTTCAAACGTACTTGTAGCAGTCGACTGACTCACATGTATGTGCCTCATATATTATACTACTGGTCGGTCTATTGCTAATATCTGCATGTCATTCGTTTAGCAAATGAAGCTAAGTTGAATACTCTACCAAGATGTATATGATGTTAGTGTTACCTAAATGTAAAGAACCGTTGATGACTTATGTCGCCTCCTGCCTAAATGTGGGTGTACAGTGGTTTGAGAATCTAATTAGCTGATAAATAGATACGTGTCTAAAAAAATTAGAAATCTTTCTGATACCTGTCTAATACCTATCTGTTTCCGGTCTGAATACCACATTACATTCAACTATTCCCTAGGCTATGCCTCAGGCTCTAATAAATCTTCTACTACCTTCAAGCAACATCCCTAGACTATATATGAATCGCAATAGAATGCCACACCTGATATGTGCAGTTTAGCCAGTCGTTTTCCAGTTCCCCATAGAGTTTACCACAACTAAATGAAGATTTCGCCAAGCAAAAATTGCTAGTTTCCACTATGCATAAAACAGCTAAGCATGTTGGTTCTATGAATGCGTAGACACTTCCTAATGGTTGATATTGTTCTGTCGTTTCTGTGGAGGAGCCTTTTCTCCTCTCGCCATTCCTGTTGGATATTTGGGGGGTAGAGGGGCGGGTGTTTTGCCAACAGGATGGGCCTGGCTGTATACACCTTCCAGTTTACTTTACTGTTTTGTGTTCTTCTTTTTTATCTTTTCTTTTTGTTTGTCAGTGCTAGGAAGAAATGGTACTGTCTGATGCGAAGGTATTTTTCCTTTGCTGACACAAAGATATATTTTCTACGATCAGGGTAGTAAACAAAGTCAAGGAGGTTCGCCAGTTAGCACCTTTCCTCCATCCCCAGCTGCTTTAACAACCTATAGTCCAAATGCGAAAGCCCCTGTACTAAATATTTCACAGTTTCCCAGTCTCAACTTTCTGAACAAAATACCGGTTCCTATTCAGGAACCACACTATTTTAAAACGTAATCATGCCTGATCCACAACAGAATAATAATAATAATAATACTGCCATTTGTAGAGCGCGAACAGCTACCTCCGAAGAGGTGTCCCGGCGCTGTAGCAACAGGAGGCATGCAAAGACGTGCGGCGTTCAGAGAGTCCAGGAGATTAATCTTGATTAAAAAGCCAGGTTTTAGCTGCTTTCCTAAATTCTGTTTCCAAGGTAATCTGGCGCAGGGCGTTAGGCAAGGCGTTGCAGATCATGGACGCCCTGAGCATGAAAGATCTGCCGCCCATCCGAGCTTTCCTGACTCGAGGGGTGCATAGCAGATTCTGAGAACTGAATGAATGAATGAATGGATTTTTATATAGCACATGGCTACCCGGAGGCATCCCAGCGCTGTAGCAGGACTGAGGAGGAAGGGGAAGGTCCCTATGGGAAAAGTCAGGTCTTCAGACCTAAGTAGCCGCGACTGCTTGTACACGCCAAGCCTCAGCTTCAAATAACTGGGGCATGTTCCATGGACTGCCCGAAAGGCTAGGGTTAAGGCCTTAAATTTAATTCTGTTAACGACCGGCAACCAATGCAGTTCTTTGATGCAGAGCTGAACTGGTCCTCTGTCATATATGTAGGGCAGTACCAGACAAGCTGCTTGGACATCTACCTGAGTGAAGAACGAAGAAGACTAGTCTGCAAATGCCAATACAAATCAAGCCGAGAAAAATGGATCTGTGGTTTGTTGCTAATGTCGTCACATTTGCTGGGTGACTGACCACGGGCTCATTTCTTAGGTTCCATAGAGTCCTCTCTCCCACAAGATGCAGGCCGCAGAGGTCACTTTAGGTACTCAGGCCGGGCTGGAACCCTTGATGAAGTAAGTGAAATGCTCTGGCTGGGGATAGGACTTTTATCTTTATAATGAGAAACCGTTTACTTTGAGGAAATTTGCTAACCGTCTTTCCTCTTTAACCAACAGTGTGACTGCAGGGTTCACCCACCTTTAAGTTGCCCAATGGGGCCCGATAAGCCCTTTTAGAAGGTATCTGAAGACATTAAATATATCATTTGTCAATAAGTTTTACTTGCTAGCCTTCAGTCTGGCACAAGAAATGGTCACTATTTTTTTTACATTTAACGATATAGTGTAGCATAGCCCGAGGGGCTACCATGAGAATACTTCTATGCATGTCATGTGTCTTTGTACGTCCGCTAACACATATGCATGCATACATACTTTATCCTAGAGCAGTCCATGATATCCACTAGTGGAAGGATGCACTTTGGGTTCCAGAATAACTTTTAGCCTGTGGTCTTACAGCTATTCTTTAGACTGGAGGAGGACTCTGCTTTTCCATGTGCTTCTGCAGTGAATGGGTACCCAGTGCTTGCAGTTAAGTTAATAAGCCATTCTGTAAAGATGGAAGATGAAAGTGTGGGGTTGGTGATCCACTCTGCTGTGGCCATCCTTGCCTCTGCTTTTTTCTTTAATGATCTTCCCTATTCCACCCACAACATCTCTGCAGGCCCTCTGGTTTTACTAATGTATATATTTAAATTATAGCGCGTCCGCTTTAACTATAGCGGACGCGCTTATTTATTTTTATTTACGTGCTTAGTGACTGACAGTAATGTAATCCTGCTTCTCTAAGCTCTTTATACTGTTTGTGCATCCTCTGCATTCTAACTCCTTTTCAGCTTGTCCTGCACACATTCACAGCAGGGATGCAATTGCTGAGGGAAATGAACACTTCAACTAAAGGGCATTTTGTTTTATCTCAGTAATTTAGCTTCCGTTTACTCTGTTCTTTGTTGCGCACACTTTGGCTCTGTCAGATGGAGTAAAGCGACTCTCTGATTACATCGAGGGATGTAACAGTTTCAAGGAAAGTGCAATGGTCAAAGGTTGGCCCATTGGCCTAGGGCTTCCGGACATGACGTCAGTGGCAGAGTATTCTACCTATCTTAAGGGTCGGTCTGCACAGTTTTGTTAAATGTCCTGGAGACTGCCTAGTGGCCCATGCCATTAAAAACTGACACCGCCAGTCTGTGGATTTTTAGTTAGCAGTACTTTTGCATGCAGCAAAATTTAGGCCCATACTTTCAAATTCAAAACGACGAGTCCTAGAATACAAAAGGTTAAAGAAATAGGGCTGGCTAAAGGTGTCAATTACTTGATGAATGCAAGTGATCGCTTTCACTTAACAAAAGGTGGCTGCACAAATACCCACTGCTCTGCTCGACATACTTGGAAGTACTGAAGGATAGGTGTGGAGGCCGTTGAGATGAGGATGGAAAGGTACGGGGAGAGTAGAGTCATAGTGGAAGGAGAGGAATTGAAGATGGGTGAAAAAGGGTGAGACTTAGTATAGTGTTCCTTTGGAACATTTGTTCTTTGGGAGAAGACGGTGGTGATCCCTCGTTGTGCGAGACATTACACTGAGTAGAGGCTGCAAATGTGCAGCCACCAGACGAGTCCCCGTCGTAGGTGTGATCGTAGGCAAGTGATTAAGTGCTGATCATGTGTGTTCATGATGGGCCTTTGTGTCTTTAAATGTTTCCAGAAATTAACCTGTATCAGCTACTGTGTCCCGCTGCATGTACTGGGATTTCGGTTGGAGCATCGTTCGCCTCACTACCTTGTGATTTCATTTTCTGTAGTGACATCACAGGTGGTAAGGTCAGATGAATTCATTTGTAGTGACATCATCATTCTCATTAGTAATTTAAAATCCTACATTTTTTGGTCACAAAATAGTAGCCAGTGTGAGAATAGTGCAAGTTTCAGAGGGAGCAGAGAGCAGCGCAGAGGAGGTGAAAAACTCTCGGGGTAAAGTGGGTTGGATAGCAGCACAATCTACAATGGGCAGGGAGCAGGGCAGAGCCCAAAAGCGTAGCGAGCAGCACAGGGTGAAACGAGCAGGAAAATGTAGACTGGGCAAAGGGTCATTGAGAGTGGGTGGGGGAGGGCAGCACAGAGTTAAGGGGTAAGAAGCAGCCCTGGGGCTCAGTAGTGGCGAGCAGCACTGACTGAGGGAGTGGGAAGCAGCACAAATAGAAGTGCAGTATCCAGTGAGAGATGAGGAGGTAGGGTGAATCTAGCAAAAGGACCACGGTAGAATGCAGTTCCGGGTCCAGGAAAGCAGAACCTGGCTTTATAGAGTCTGTTTAAGCACTCCTTTTTGAGTTTAGCAGGTTTTTTCAACGGACTGAAATTCCAAATTCCCGTCGATATCCCAGACCCGGAATCCAGAAATTATGAGCTCTCTTTTTTCCGTAATAGGGAATAGCCACACAAACCTGGGAATTCCTTGCCCCTTTTCCTTGTCTTTTTTCCTTGCCCTTTTCTATGTGGTTTTTCTCAATTACGGGAAGAAAACTGCTGATATTTTCCACATGCTCAGTTAAGGTGGAAAGTATCTGCAAGATGGCTGGAGGGGTTAGGCATGTGGGGTCAGCGGTTGAGGGGCAGAGCAAGGTTGAGGCTGTATAAGAGGTGCATTGTCTGCTCCCTCTGTGGTGCTGAGGGGTCGAGTGAGGGCCGGGCTGTTTTCACACATCAGCAGCTGCCCCTGTGTCTGCAGAAGTTTAACTGATTGCGGATCTGCACCCACTGAAACTGGGTCTAGTGTCTCCAGGCCCAAAGTTACTGGTAAATAAACACTGGGCTAGTCGTGATGACCTGAAGCATTATCCCATCTGGAGGGTCTTATTGGTATCCTTACATCGCTCCCTTTCTCACTGAGAGAACAACAATGAATGTTGCAATTAATAATTGGTTTATCGCGGTTAGTGGTAGCAGTCGCTTGCTAGCTACTTTGGCTTGTCACACTTTTGACAGTCTAGATTATGTGGGTGATCCAGTGTCTGCAGATCTGAAATAGTAGAACACCGCATAGCACTGGCACCTGTCCGCAAAGCAAGACCAGTGTACTTGACAGAATGGTATGTCAGGTTTCACACTCGTACAATAAGTGCACTGTACCCAAAGAGCTAGCTGTGCTGTTTATGGCCCCGTATCTGTGTCTGCTATCGAAAGCATGAAATTGTATATTTGCTGAGTAATCGCTCTTCTTTTAGAAGATTGGGCCAGTAAGTTCTGTATACCTGAAAAACATAAGTCCAGAGTTTAATAATTTTTTTAAGCAACGTAGCACAGCCACCAAATTTGCTTGCATGGGCTTGGGGTTTAGGATGATCTACTCAGGGTAGCCGGATTGGCGTACTACTCTAATCACAAAATATATTGCTTGGAAAGTAGTGTACTCTCAAGGCCCTTTGTCTTATTTGACCCATTTTTACTGTTTATTTTGAGAGTTGGATTGTAATTCTAGTGAATTTTGCATGAGTGTGTGCTAGTTTTATGAAGGTAAGTATGTTATACGATCTTCGACACTCATTTTCAGTTATGCCGTAGCTTGAAATTACTGTTTGGTTTGATTGTTTTTTTTATTTTGCTATTTTGTACATTCATATTTTTGACTACTCTAATATATGCATTGGAACACTTAGCCATTGTGGTTTGTTAATCCTGTGATTTGGTCCGTGCATTATTTGTGATTTATTGTCAAGTTTTTAAATGCTATTCTTGGTGCAACATTTTCATTAATTGAGGTGTTAAACCTGCCCATTGAAGGTAGGAGTTACATATGGAAAGTATTGTAGTGTTTGTTTTATTTTTGTAGACTCGTGTTTGATTTCTACACCTTTATGTTTTTACAAATGGATGGATAATACATTGGATAGAATAGGTCGAAAAATAATCATCCTTTTGTTTAAAATTTATTAACTGCTCTATAACTGACCATCTAGTGCTGGAGCAAGCCCCCACTCCATTTTCATATTTTCTGTGAGCCACGTAAAAGAGCTAATGTTTTGTTTCCATTCTATCCAGTCTCTTGCAATTATCCTTTGGCACAGGGAATGCAACCGTTTCCCCGAAGTAGAGGGCCCATTTTACCACCTCTTAGTAAAAATACAGACGGTCAGTACAAATTTTGTTTCTCCTGTTTTTTTTGGCAAAAAAATCCCTAGTAATGCATGCCTGGAAAAGAAATCGGCACACATTCTAGAAATGTTACTCATACAGCTTGCTTTAAACTATGGTGTTGGTGGCGGCGCATGTATTCAAGTGGGTGCTTTTTAAGTTGCAGAGTTAAATGGGCTGAAATCACAAGTGGACAATGAAGGTTCTCTTTATATAAATGTTAATATTTATCAGTGGTACTTCAAGGAAGATGTACTTAAGTGTGAGCTTAGTTCTTACTATCAAAGTAAAAATATGCAAATGGTATTACGAAAGTGGAGACCCACTGCTTATGTGGTGACGTTTTTTGCCCAGGATTGATAAGAATGCAGCTAAAGGTTCTTTGTAATTATTTTAAGTATGCTTAAGGTTTTTGAACTCTTACTTCATTTTGTGTTATTTTCATGGAGTGACCATCGATTTTAAGATAAACACATTAGTTTGAGAGGAATCTTTGTTGTAAACTATATAGTGAGCAGAATGTTGTTCTGTAGTGTACAGTACTTGTGTGAAGGAATTTGGGGGAGGAAGTGTGTTTTAAATGTGATGGTCTTTTTCATTATTAATGAAATTACAATAATTGATAAGCTTGAGCAACATTCTTTCCGTTATACAAAACTACGAGGGAGGGATAGGCCATAAATGAGTGTGTAGTCTTTATCAAAATGGTTGGCCTTTGCCTTGTAGATGTAGTGCTGTTTGGAAAATTTGGTGAAGGTTTTTAATAGTGAACAACACAAGTCTTCCCAACAATTTACATTTGTTTTTGTCTAAAATGTTTGTGTTTATTTGGTTACTTAGCATTGTACGTATCCAGAGGCTTTATTGTGCATAATGTGATCTTAAAAAGCTACGTCAAATTTGATATTTCTAGACTCTTCTTAAATTACTTTGAATAAAAGATCAGGTTAAAGGCTAATGTGTATTTCCATGACCTTGCTCTGAGATAAGATGGACAACCTCAGAAAGATAGTTGATGAATGGTCAGAAGAGCAACACCATATGTGGTCGGGTTCAATGTATTGACAAAATTAAGGAAGACTGCTTTTGAAACCTTGAAAATAGGTCACTGAATATCAGCAGCCACATAAGAGGGAGTGCACGAGGAGCAGAGGATCGAGATACAACACCATGCACTTTGTTAGAGGTAGGCTGTATGACCCAACACCCCCGCCCCTCCCTTCAAATCTAGTTTGGTTCACACCTACAGCTGGGGTTTATGAAGAACCTGAAAGAGGGAGGGCCCCCACGATATATTTAAAGGAGTTGACTATTTTGATGAAAAAGAACTGTTGTCTTTGGCTCAAGATCGGGGGTAGTGGTTGTATCCTATGCACAAAGTATAAATATTTCTAGACTTGGCAAGTTCAACTCTATCACGACAAAGAGACTTTAGCCATAAACAGGCTTTGTGTAATTGCAAAATGTTCCATATCATTGGGGGCATCCATTTTGCATCATCTTCATGTGGCATGGGAGAAAGGTCTTTTTCACATCTGTTAAAGATGGTTGAGAAATAGTGTGCTACAAGATAGAGAGGAAATGACCAAAGTTGCAGATAATCTGAACAGAAATATGCATGATTACGGTCACAGTGACGTATGGGGAAACCCATAAAGACGAAGAAAGAAGCCGTCTCCAAAAAGCATAGCAGTGGCAAAGGCTAAAGTGTTGAAATGCTTGAAAGAAGCTAAAGGTACAAGAGACTCACCGCAGGGCTCAGAATACTCTGATGCAGACTCACAGGGAGGTGAAAAGCACACTTGACTGTGTGTTTGCTCTTTTAAATATAGGTATGATTTTCTGGGTTCAGAGGAAATTAGGGAGGTGGAAGGGGAACACGTCTTTTAACTAAAGTCCTAAAGTAAATGTGTAGGGGTATCGTAAAGGAGATTTAAATACCACATCTGTTTTATTTAGAAGATTGGTTTCTTATAAGATTAGTTTTAAGGTATGTTGCCTTAATGTTAAGGTTGAGTAATAAGGGAGAGATCCACCGACAGTACGGAAGCCTACCCAACTGACCAAGGATAAGAACAAGTCGTACACCCTTAGTTTTGCATCTGCAGCAGCACAAAGTGGCATACACAACTTAACATTAAACCTATGAGTATTATCATTAAGGGGAGTGAATGTCCCAGTGATACACAAGACAGTTTTAAATATGCTAGTCTACTTCTTGTAGACAAAACTCAGTGACAATTCAGAAAGCACCACAGCACCAAAACAGCACTCATTGCGGCCACTGACAACAATCGAATCATCCTGGACTGAGGAAATAAACGTCCCCCATCCTACTTGACCTCACCGCAGCCTTCGACACGGTCTACCAGAGTATCCTCATCAGAAGACTCCATGAGATTGGCATACAAGCATCCGCATTCAAATGGATCTGTTCCTTCCTCAAGGGAACGACTCAAAGGGCCAGCCTGCCATCCTTCACATCAGAGACTAAGAAACTGATGTGAGGAGTCCCAGGGATCGTCCCTCAGCCCCACCCTTTTCAACATATACGACACCTGCCAACATCATCTGATCACAAGACATCACCTTCATCTCCTGCGCCGATGACACCCAATTCATCTTCTCCCTGACGGAAAAGACAACCACTTCTAGAACTAACTTCCCTAATTGCATGACCATGGTAGCAGACTGGTTGAGAACCAAATGTTTGAAGCTCAACTCCGGCATAACCCAAGTACTGATCTTCGGCAACAAGACCTCCCCATGGGACTCCACCTAGTGGCCATCGGAGCTTAGAAGAAACACCCACAGACCACTCACGAAATCTAGGGATCATTCTAGATGACAAGCTCAACATGACAGCTAAAAATCAGCGCAGTGTGCACCTCCTGCTTCCACATCGTACACATGCTGGAAAATATATTCAAATGGTTGTCTCAGAACACCAGAACATCACACATGCATTCATCGCCTGCAGGCCAGACTACTGCAACAATCTCTATGCCGGAATCTCCAAACAAATCCTACACAGTCTCCAGGCCATCCAGAACACTGCTGCAAGATTCTTACTCAACCTCCTATGCCACACCCACATCACTCTGCGTGTCTGGAAGCTTTCATTGGCGCCCCATTCACAGGCGCGGCCAATTCAAACTTCTCACGCACACATACAAAGTCCTACACAACACAGGACCAGAATTCCTGAACAGCCTCATACACTTTCACCAACCCACCAAACACCTACGCTTTGCCTCACTCTCACTTGCACACACTCACTGCATCTGTGAAAGCAAAACTGTAGGTCACTCATTCTCCTAAATTTTACCCAAGACATGAAACAATCTCCCTTAACACATCAGAGCCTCCTTCTTACTTCCTGAGTTCCGCAAGAAGCTGAAGACCTGGCTGTTCCTATAAGCACCTTGGGGAAACACACACCCACACAAGCGCCTGGATACTCTCTTGTGATTAGTGCGCTATACAAATCAACATAACATAACATGAAATGGAACCTTTTCTTAATCCAAGAGACCCACCTTTTCCAGAGAGGTTGTTCCCTCCTCAGATTCGTTCCCTAGACAGTATTTATTCCTCAGGACACCACAAAACATGTGGATTTGCAATACTTTTTGCTCAAATTATCATATGTGAAGTATTAATTGTTCCAGATTCAATTGGTTGATCCTTGATGCTAGTAATAAAAATAGATTGAAGTAGACCGTGATCGTTTTGTATGCTCCTAACACCTAACAGAAAAGATTTAGTAAAGATGCAAATACAGAAGCATTATAGGTAGCTGTAAGTGACTTAATAATTGACGGACATTTTAACATAGTGAAGGACATTACAAAAGACATCCTTGGGGAGTAGTGAATATGTTTGAAGATTATGAAGCCTTTAATGGATAATCCTCACCACAGATTGCTCACCTCCAAAATATCCCCTGGCAGCAGACTGGATCCGGACAATTTCATTAACACTGTTCCTGATCGCCGACCTGTGGCATTGTGCAACTCCGCGTAGGATTCTACCACCCTAGACAGGGCAGAACCAAGGCACCTATAAGTATCTCCTCTCTGTGCTCACATCAGTTGCTTTCTTTCCATGCCATTTAACGTGGATCCAGAGCACTTCATCCAGGTTTTGTCATTCTTACGGTGGATCCCAAATTTGCAGAATCTGTGCTAGGAAATCATGCCCCCTCCGAACACTACAGGCTTCAAACCATGCCGAGACTGCAGGAGACTGATGTCTGTCACTGATTAAGGCGCTGTTGCTTTTGGTGCCTGGGCTCTGGTCCTGACTCTATTGTGCGACATATGTATCCTTATGACATGGACAGCGAGATCTTGCTGGCAGTTCTGAAGGACCTCAGAGGTTCTCTAGCAATAAATGATGTACAGGATGGAGTCAAGTACGTAATGTGGCCAGGCCTTGACACTACCGACTTCCTTGGCAGGGTGGTTGACACTACTATCGTGCTTTGGCGCCATGTGTGGATGAGGTCAACGTGTGTTTTTTTGGTGCAGGCATCACCTAACAGATATCCCCTTCGATGGGTCCAGACTCTTTGGGGAAACTGTGAAGTCTGCATTAGAGAGAATTAATGAAAGCAAATCCACAGCACACTATTTGAGGATACTTATCAGGCAAAAGTTTAGATATATCTTTCTGGGTAGTTTCCAGGTTTAGGTGGACTCTTGGCCTCATGCATCCTCCCCAATGACAGATGGCATATGCAAGCTCTTCCATGGAACTTCAAAACCCAGATGACTAAGCATCGAGGCTTCCTCTCCAACTCCATTTTGGTCTCTAGGGAATCGGCGCAGGCTCTGCAGTGGTGTGTGTCTGGTGCTTATCTGACCTATGGACCACCACTTTCCGTTTACCACTTAGAACTTACAGCTGTGACGCTCATCGCTGCTGGCGGTTACTTGGGGAAGGTGGAGATCAGAGGCCTCTGGGGTCTGGTGGAGAGCCTGCTTACATCAGCCTACTGGTGTTTTGAGCAATCCATTTGGACCTCAAAGCCTTCCTGCTGTCCATCAAAGGGAAACTGGTGGATGATCTCACAGATAACACTACTGCCATTTGAGACTACAACAAGCATGGCAGAGTGGGCATCTGGACCCTGTTACAGGCGGCTTTGCACCTCAGGAGGTGGCTAGAACAGCAGAACATCTTCCTCATTGCCAACTCCTGGGAATGGTCCCTGAATGCCAGAGCGGATGAATTGAGCAGGCTATGGTAGATCCCAAGTAGTATCTCCATCCTGAGATAATGCAGAGTCTTAGAACACTGATGAGAACTCGGTGTCTGCATTTTTGTGCGCTGTAGTTTCCTCCAAGCCCCTTGATATGAGACACATTATGGTTGGAATGCAACGAGGGACTTCTGCACACGTTCCCACCTTGAGTTTGGAAGATAAGGAAAGACTGGGCCTGAGTTGTCTTGCCTATGATTGGTATATTTGCCCTCGACCAGTCTTGCTCTTCGGGAGGACCTACTGTCTCAGCAGAAATGCAGACTGAATTTCTATGGTTGTGTGTGTAAAATGCAAACCCAACTATAACGTCCCTGTAACCTTTGTTTTTTGCAGTAGATAGATAGATAGATGGATCTGGGCCGATTCATCAAGTTGGAAGACCTGTTCCTAAAAAGTTCAACTCACTTGAGGTATGACCAGATTTTTACTTTGACTTGTTGCCTTCCAAAGACATCGTTTTTTCTAAACAACCAGTGAGTTGATCTTCGCTTACTATTGCACTGTTTCCCTTCAACCAAGGTAGTCTCAAAAATGATATATCCTGAAGGATAATATAGTTGGAAGAGACTAACTTCACATCTTCCTTTTCTGTAATGAAATATTGCATTCCTAAAGACTTTAGTCGACTCGTGGTGCTCTTATTTTATACTTGTGATTTTATCTGGTTGCAATAAGTCCTATTATTCCGTTGGACAGATTCGGAGTATAATGTAATTTGTGAGGTTGTCACAGTGGTGTGTTACACTTCTAATGGATTGCAGTGTTATACCACTGCCTAAATCAGATGTGTGTAAGGATTTTGAGTATGCATACTTCCCCACTGTATGCCCTCAAAAAACTGTTTGTTATTGCTTGTATCTTTAAGTCTTTATTAACATCTACACTTCAACGAGTTCTGTCTGCTGGAGTCACCAGATTAATGAAGAAAGATGGCAGTGACAATTAGTGTGGGAATCTTATTAATGGGCATTTGTTTGGACTATATTAATAAGGTAGGTTTTGTGACTGGGAAAGATCCACACAAAATATAACTTGGTAAAATGAAAAAAGACACTTGTTACATATTGGTAAACTTATATTTCCCCCACACAGAAGATGAATGCACAGCCATTATTTCGAAACTCATATGGACAACTAATATTTATGTTCTGAACATGACAATACTCATTTCATCATTACGCATGAGAATATCTATCGGGGTGCAGCAGTTGACGGGGCACTAGCGCAAAGATGCCTTAGTGCCCTCTGATCCATGATAATTGCTGTTTTTCTTGCGTAAGCAGGGTGTTGAGGAAAGTTTCCCTTCCTTGCACTAGGACCCATACCTACCATTCTAGTCCACTGTCCTTATGAGTGACTTTAATTAGCATTTATGTATAACCGCTTTGAATTGTGAAATTAATAATGTTCTGTATGAAAAATGGTGTGTTCTGTCCAATAACGTCCCAGCTCAAAGAGTTGATATAAATTAGAATAATGTTCATCTGAATTAATTGAACTGAGCTTCAGGCTTTCATTTTTGTGATCTACCATTCAGTACGGTCACTTGTCCAAAGCCAGGGGTGCCATTGTTGGAACACAGTTGTCAATTTTTATCGCTTTCAGACTTCTAAGCACTACTAGATCAGTCTATACACTGGAAAGTGAATACTTTCCCCAGTTCGAGACCTTTAGTCAACAGGCGATCTTAAACCCTTGAGTAACGTTAAAAGCTGGGAAAAAGGCTAAAACTAAAACTTGTTTCATCACCTTACTAGAAACTCTTTTGAATAAATGCGGGAGGAGGGAGAGGTTAGTGGTATGTTTAGCAAAGGAATATTTAATAAAAAATATTGTTAATTACTTAATGCCTGATGCAAAACATTTTCAGAATACACGCAGGAAGATTCTTGCTTGCAATATTTGGTTTCGTTTTTCAATAAGACCAAAGAAAATTGAACCTCAGTGCTGCTTACACAGTCAAGTAAATCTCAATGATGATTGCAATTTTTAATTTAAGAAAGTACTACAAAAAACTTGTCTGGAATGCCAAAACAAGACTGGCAAGAATCCCAGTTGTTTGTAATTTGAACTTTTTAAAGTCCATTGATTCATAGTAGTTCTGGGAATCTATTTTCTAAAAAAAAGTCTTTACTGAGGATATAAATTGTTTGCTGTACATTATTGAATCTTTGTTACTGTGCATGACTTTACAGCATCCAGTCTAAGGAAAGTAAAATTATGGAATCGGTTTGAAAAGCTAAACTTCAGTGTCTGTAATGGGATACCTATGAGTTTTAGATACCCCTTTATTGATTCACTCTTTTTGAGTGTAGTCCCAGAATCTCGGAGATGATATTTTTTGCCTGCTTTTTTTCAAAACCTGAAACCCAGCCACCCCTTAAACATTCAAATGATTGATCTCTAGTACACAGAGGCAAATATTTATAATAAAATCCTTTTATTAGTACTCCAAGAAAGAGTTAAAATAATGTAACGTTTCAAAATTGCTGATATGTTCAGGTGTATACTTAATGGACAATAATGCCATCTACACACAAGATTCTATTACATGTTTGTTTTATAGACAATAAGTTGATGTTTAATGGAGTCGACAGGCAAATGTTATGGAGGAATCAGAAAAATTGGTAAATTTCTCTTGGCTTAGGACAATTGCTTATTATGATACCTGTGTGAGTAGCATGTAATAATGCATCTCATGTCTCAAAAATGCTCAGAAATAGCAGGCTGCAGTTGGGATGCATTCTTGCTTTTCCTCCTTTATTGATTGCAAACAGATGTGTGGTAATCTCAAAGTAAGATCGGACGATTTTCTTTGCAGCATGCAACATTCACACCCATATTGCTGTATGATGACCCCATATTTTAATAATCCATACTGCAGTTGGTCTGCAGTTTTCTCAGATTTGTGTTTTGTGTCCTTATGACCTTCTTTGCCATCAGGATATTCAAATTAATGACAAGCCAGATTTTATTTTTAAGCGACTTCACTGCGTATGCTGATTGGTCCCTCCTACTAATGTTTTAGGACTTGTGTCCTGGCCAGTTATAAGTCTCATCAAAATAACATTAAATCGCAGAGTGTGCTCGTGCCTTCTCTCTGTGTGACTCTGCGCGTTCACCCCATTGTTTGATCTTCGTTTTAGCTTGTTTTCCTCATCCAGCTTGTTGCTGTGCTGATGCGTTGCCTGGCCATTTTTGTTTTGCATCTTCTTGCTCGCATTGCTTTGATTGTCTTGCCTTTTTGCTGCCTTTTCTTTGCCTAGTCCACTCCACTACTTCACTGTTCTTGCTACTTTTCCGCTCCTTCACTTTTTTCTGCTTTGTTCTCCTCCCATGGATAGCCAATGGAGAGAGTGAAGGGGTTGGTAGCGGAAGAGTGACGCAAAATGCTAGAGGGTCAGTGTCAGCCAGGTCCAAAGAACGCTGAAGTGCTCTGGACCAGGCTGACACCACATACAAGATTGCAGTAAAGGGATTGCAAATAATAACTATTGACACTGGAAACCCACTGGGCCCATCATATCTCACAACTTCATCCCACTGCCTGATCTACAGCACTACAGAGGGAGAAGGTGGCACCCGGTAATCCTTGGGGATTGCCGCCTCTGGGCAGCACTGTCTCTAAAATCGTTTCTCTGTTTTAAAAGCCTTCTTGTCTCTCAAACTGCTCCATTGAGGTCACTCAAATTTAAGAAACAGTACTGGTGTATCTGCAGGGTATGCATACTTCTGTGAAAGCTTTAATCTTCTTTGCAGGAAAGTTGATCAAATTTACATGTGCACCTGCATCCCATGAAAATAATTCGATTTCATGAAAAACACACACATAAGTCTACTAAAAAAGACCTCAAGGTAAATAAGCCAAATAAGGTATACTAAAGGCAATGAATTGATAAAACAGAAATAATCACAGTTTCACAAAACAGTGGTACTAAAAAAGCATGTAAAACGTGCTAATGTCTCAAAAAGCATTGGAGGGCCATTAATTAGACTGCAAGCTGGGAAAATGAGATGGAAGAGATAGAATCGACTTTAACGACTACATAAATCAAGATTCCTTACATTCCACGCCAGACACTCTGTGGCTCATTTATAAAACCCACAAGAGAGGAGTCAGCAACTTTATTTTAGCAATACAGATGGACCAGAGATCCCTGACAAGTGAAACCAGTTATCGATAATTTCTTTAACATGTAATAAACTCCACTCCACAATAACCGCAGGCTTATTACGGTCCTTCACTCAGAGCTCCACAGTTCTGAGTTAAGGACTCAACGCCTACTGAAGGAGGACCCACTGACCACCTGTTAGTAATCACATCTGTAGGGAAATAATTT
Organism: Calotriton arnoldi; assembly: GCA_963921515.1. Lineage (NCBI taxonomy): Eukaryota > Metazoa > Chordata > Amphibia > Caudata > Salamandridae > Calotriton > Calotriton arnoldi. The sequence continues at coordinate 521,524 of CAWUFW010000568.1, forward strand.
TTTGTGGCATGTGTAACTGTAGATACACTTGCTCTGCATACTCCTGCCATATAGTGGTGGACTTGTACATGTACAACTTGTTTTTCTTCAAAGAAGTCTTTTGAGTCACGAGGTACAGTGACTCCTCCTATGACTGGTAATGTGTGTGGGTATCAACTCAATAGTTAGATCAGAGTCAGACGTGCTTCGCCGTGGTTTTGAGTTGACGCCACATAGCATTCTTCTCCGGGGCCTCTTGAGTCCTCTGTTCCCGGTAGCCTAGGACAGTCCTTCTTGCATTGACTTTCATCTCCTCCGATGTCGCCCAGCCATCGGAACCGCGTCTTCGAGTTAGTAGGTGGCCCGCTCGGGGCCTCTCCCCTCTTGGGCTTATTCCGTCGAGTCTCGTGTCCGAGAATGTGAGCACTGTGGTGGAAAAAAACGCCTTTTTTGTACTGTCCACAGTGCCACTCAAAGTACTCTTGGGCAGACCAACATGCAGTTTGTAACCCCTGTGTGTCACCGGAAGATGACAAGGCCTCCTACTGTGCTTGCCTCACCTCCTGCTCCAGAAAGACCATCTGCAACTGTCCAGATTGTTGGGTGTCTCGAAGCGTTGTGGAACAACACCGAGACTAAGATACCCCCCACATCTTTGGGGAAGACCTCAAAGAAGCGGATGGAGAGGTTGAGGTCGGACAATTTGCCTCCTTCAGCCTGGAACCAAATTCCCCTTTAGACACTGAGGTATCAGACCCACAGCCTATGCCTGTCCAGCACCAGGAAACCACAACCATGAGTACTAGTTTGCACCACAGCGGGACTGGGCTTCGAGCCCACAATTGGGGATACAGCCTTCCGGGATGCCACTGTCTTCCCACCAGGGCCAGTACCGACCTTAGGCTTCGGATACAACTCCGACCCCGGCGCTGATCAAGCTGCTCAAGACCTGGCCAGCCTCAGTGCTAACAGTTCCCTCAATGACGACTGGGGTCTCGGCGCCAACACCAAAAAAAAACTTCAAGCCAAAATACTGGTCGAAGCAGGCGCCTGCGGATGCATCGGAGCCGAAACAGTGAGCAAGCCCCACCTCCAACCCCTACAAATACAGCCCCTCCCTGGGAGCAGTACTGAACTTATTCACTGGGAAAGCTTATCCTAGCATGGGATCAAGCCTTCCTGCTGCCTCTTTTTCAGCCAAATTATCAGTGAAAAGTGAGAACAGTAATGCACCTCCTTGGCATGATGGCCTCCTGCATCCCTTTCTTTGTTCCCCATGCCCGCTTACACATGCATCTGCTCCAGGAGTGCCTGGCTGCTCACTGGTCACAAGCGGAGGGTTTATGGGAGCATCTTGTTTCGATTGGGGCCAGCACTCATCACTCTCTGCAGTGGTGGAACAGCAGCAACCTTGTGCAATGCAGGCCAATTCTAGACCCAATCCCCCAGGTGACCATCACCACAGACTCATCTCTTGCTGGCTGGGGGGTGGGGAGGGCATCATCAGGACATGACTGTTCAAGGTCTGCGAACACCCTCTTCAACAGACCATCCACATCCACTATCTGGAGTTGTTAGGCAGTTCAACTGGTTCTAAAAGCTTTCTTTTGCCATGTGCATCAGAAGACAGTTCTAATCAAAACAGTCAACATGACTGCCATATATTTCCTGCAAAAACAGTAGGGCACGCACTCTCTCCATCTCTCTGCTTCAGCACAAAGTATTTGGCTTTAGGTCATCCACCACAGAGTACATCTGTTAGCAGAGTAGCAAACTTGCCTAGCAAAATGTGGCCACAAGTGGGAACTCCACTTCCAAGTCCTGTTCCCGTACTTCCAGTGTTGGGGGTTTTGCCGACATAGGCTATTCGCAAATGCTGAAAATGCCAAGCTTCGCCTCCAGGTTTCCACAGTCCATGGGCAGTGCACTGTGGATGAACTGGCCAGGGATATTTGTCTACTCTTTTCTGCCTCTCCCACTCCTTGCATTTGTGATTCAGAAGCTTCAGCAAACCTCCCTTGTCCTAGTGGCCTCCATATGGGTCAGGCAGCCATGGCTCACAACTTTCCTTGAGTCTGTAGTCCCTCACGAGAACCTCCCAAACAGGCTTGCCCTTCTCACTCAACACCAAGGCACTGTCCGTCATCCCAATCCTAGGCAGCTCAACCTGGCGATCTGGCTCCTTAAGTCCTAGAGTTTGGTTACCTCAATTTGCTGCCTGAATGTATGATCATCCTCAAAGAGGCTCGTAGTCCCACTACCTGAGCCTGTAATGATGTAAAGTGGAAAATATTTGTATACTACTGTCTTCCCAAACACATTGATCCACTAATGTCCACAGTGCAAGACATTGTTCGCTACCTGCTTCACTTGCAATGTTCAAGTCTGGCTTACGCATCCATTCGGTTATATTTTGCTATAGTGGTAGCATATTTACAGAACAGGGACCTCTTCACTATTTAGAGTCCCCGTTATTAAAGCCTTTATGTAAGGACTTGAGTTATCCCTCCCAGGATACCCCCAGTCCCGTCCTGGGACCTAAATATCGTTTTCACTAGGCTTCTTGGCCCTCTGTTGAGCCTCTTCACTCTTGCCCTCTCCAGTTTTTGTCTTGGAAAGTAGACTTTCTGGTTGCAATAACTTCCCTCAGGCGTGTGAGTGAGATCTAAGCCCTCAGACTGGAAGACCCCCTTTTCCAAAGTGCACATTGTTAGGGTAGTCTTTAGAACTAGCTCAACGTTTCTACCCAAGGTGATTTCTCCTTTTCATCTCAACCAGACAATTGAATCCCTGCTTTTCTTCCCACACCAAGACTCCGTAGAGGAGAGAGACCATCACATGCTAGATGTAAAGAGGGCCTTCGTAAAAACATTGCTAGGAAAAAATCATTTCATAAGATGCAACAGTTGTTTGTTGCAGAGACTAAACTACACAAAGGCAGTGGCATTTCAAAAGCAGGGGTAGCTTGCTGTCTAGTCAAGCGTATCCAAACTTGCTACGCCAAAGACAGAAGGCAGCTCCCTGTAAAAACAAGGCCTCCTCTGCTCGCAAAAAAGCTGCTTCCATGGGCTTTCTTGGCAACCCTAATAGCTGATATCTGTAAGGCAGCTACCTGGTTCACACCACACACGTTCACCAAACACTACTGTGTAAATGTTCTAGCACAGCACCAAGCTCAAGTGGGCCAGGCTGTACTAAGTACACTTTTCCAATCTTCTGCAAATCTTCTGGATAGCCACAGCCTTGGGGAGAAATGCTTTCCAGTTCTGTGCACAGCATGCGTATCTACAGCTACACATGCCACGAAAAGGAAATGTTACCCTGTAAGCATCTGTTCGAGGCATGCAGTGCTGTAGATTCACGTGTCACCCTTCTCACAAGCCTTCTGTTGTTGCAGAGATCTTTCCTCTTTAACTGTCTTTCTTCATACTTTTCTCCTACATTGGTCATTTTCCTGCATTTTTGTGCTCCATCTCCATACTCACCCGCCGTGTGGCAAAACAATCTAACTATGGAGTAGATACCCATGCGCATGCCAGGACACGGGGCCATAGTTAACTCTTCCACCTGCCACAGATCTTATCCAGTTTCTTCAGTCAACCTTTCTACTTGTACACCATCCTGTCAGCCTCCATTCACCCATCCATGTTCGTCATTTGTGCGTTTTCGTTACCTGGTTGCGGCCCCATTGTCTGGCTATATCTCTCTTAGCTATGATAAAGCGCTACCCATAGGACATAAATTTGGCCCTTAGGGAATTCCCAATGTTGTTGATCTCCTATCTGATGAATTTTGGGGCAGTCTTGAATCATTGCTAATTCTGTATTCATTTCTCTTCAGCATGTTTGGTTAGTCCCCAGAATGTGTGCAGGAATTTTATTTCTTGCGTCTCCCATTTTCTGAATGGAGTGTACTAGCTTTTGTGGAACCTACTCTTTTTATAATGAGCTCTGTGTAGAATTTTCAGCTTAATCAGTCTTAGTCTTCCATCAGGCCTATGTCTCTCTACCATCTTTTTAAAAAAACTTTATTATTTTTCAGTTTTCAAAGTAAAACGGTAACTAACATATACATGTCACTTTACATCCGCAACAGGGTTAAGTAGTAAAAACGGGCGGACACCTATCGCCTACTGCAACAGGCGTCAGTACATGGCATCTTGAGGTGTAAAAGAAAACATTTGACAGTGACTAGCAGTGTTCAAGGTAAACTTGGCAGCTAACAGTTATCAGAGTTACATGGGAGGGCATGACCCCAAATTTCCACCTCCTAATCTAGGCATCATCGTGGGCCTACACGCATAGCCAGGCAAAGTGTGTGGAGTAGGGGGTGTTGTGTATCTCTCAATGATCATGGTGCTGCGGTGAAGTGCTGCAGATATGCTACGTGATGGTCTGAGATGGTGTGTGGGTTGTCACTCGGGGTGGCGTGGCTATTTCTTCTTTGCGTGCATTAGCCCATGTCACAAATGGGGCCCATATGTCCTTGGGCCTGGATGCCGTTGGCATTAAGTCCCAATATGCAGTTAGCATCTCTTGGCAATAAGTGATGTCGTGTAGCCACGTGTCGGTTTTGGGTGCTCTTGGTGAGCCCCAGTGTATTGCAATGCAGCGCTTGGCCAAGAGGAGCATCATGGCTGATAGGCGGCCTGTGCCCGGAGGGGCTTCAGCCACATGGCCCAGTAGGGCCGTCAGTGAAGTGCGCTCCAGCCGGAATCCCGTCACGTCGTGAATAATATTAAATACACTGTCCCAGAATTGTGAGATGGGGGCAGAGCCATGCTAGGTGTAAAAAGGACGACTGTGTGTCAGCACATCTCCAACATTTGGCGTCTGGTCTCAGGTCCATTTTATATAGTTGTATAGGTGTGCGATATAGTCTGTGCAAGTATTTAAAGTGAATGAGCCGCAACTTGTAGTTGGGGGAGAGATATTGAAGTTGAGCGCAGCAGAGGGACCATTGTTTCTCAGTGGGCGGTGGGTCTAAATCTGCTCTCCATAGCTCCAGTGCCCTAGGCGTCGTGATCGGGGAGGTGCGTTGGGTAGTGTTATAAATACGTGTGATTAGTTTCTTGGGCGACGGGTTCACTAGTATATTCTCTAGTGCAGCTAACATATTGGGGGTGCCGCGGGGAAAGAGGTGTGGATTTGTCTGCAGTTGGTTCTGAGCTGATAGTAGAGGAAAAGCTCTAGGATGGGAGTTTGGGTGCCGTCCGGGTTTTGCGGTCTGACTAGAAACTCGTCTGGATACAGGTCAGCAAAGGTGGACAGTTCCATCCGGCGCGCACGTAGGATAGAGCCGGCATCTTGCATGGGGGGAAAGCTGGGGTGGTGTACTAGTGGCATTGATGGTGCATATAGTGATGGAACCTTTGCGCACCGTCTAACACCCTCCTAAACACAGCGTAGTGCTTCCACTGTATTTATCTCGTCGTTTGTTCTTTTATATGGGTAGTAAATAGCTGCCGGTATCAGGGCTGGGAATGCGCCATCTTTCTCAACCACAACATGGGGTTGGAATGGGGTAAGGTGGGTCCAATAGTGCAAGTATTGAGCCTGTGCATTCAGCGCGTAGAGCTCAGTCAGGTGCCCCGAGACTCCCTGTTCTAGTTGCAATGTTAGCACCTCCCAGGAGATGCATGGTTGTTTACCCGCCCAGACGTGGATACAAGAAGGGAGCGCAGTTGTTTGAAAAAGGCCTGTGTGAGAGGAAGGGGAATGTTGGCAAAGAAATAGAGGAATTTAGGCAGGATTATCATTTTTGCGATTGCTATCCTGCCAGCTAGTGATTGCGGCAGTCTAGCCCAGATGGCTGTTTTTCCCTCAAGCCAGGCAATTAGCCGGCCATAGTTCATCCGCCAGATGTCCTGAACATCTCTGCTGAGCCATATCCCTAGATATTTAACCGCTCCGTCCGCCCAGGTAAGTGGAAAGTCCAGCTCGAGCGCGATTGGAGCCGGTGTTAGAGCGAGAAGCGTTGATTTGGCCCAATTGACCTGTATGCCTGACATGCCTCCAAACAAGAGAATCTCCTGTAGCGCTGGGTTGAGATTTGTCTCGGGTTCCCGTATATATAGTGTAATATCATCGGCATATGTTGATATTATCAGCCCCCTGTCCGAGAGTCCCAGCCCCCTAGCTGTGTGGTGTTGTCGCATTCTGGTGGCGAGTGGCTCCATGGCTATCGCAAATAGCAGGGGTGAAAGGGGGCACCCCTGTCTGGTGCCTCGCGATATGTAAAATGGGTCTGATATCAGGTCGTTGGCTTTGAGTCTGGCAATAGGGCGGGTGTAGAGCAATTGAATGAGCTTCAAGAAGTTGGTGCTCATGCCAATTCTGGGAAGTATGGTTAATAGGAACGGCCACTTGAGGGAATCGAATGCCTTAGTTGCGTCTAAAAACGCTGAGAAGGCTGGCAGGTTCGGGTCTAGTTGATGGAGAATTGAGCAGAAGGTGCGTAAATTGTGCGAGGTGGACCTGCCCGGGATAAAACCGGATTGATCCGGCCCAGCGACAATCGGGAGAAGTGGTTGCAGCCTGGTGGCAATCAGCTTAGCTAGAATCTTGGCTTCAATGTTAATAAGGGAGAGTGGACGATAAGTCACATTTATTTGCAGGTTTATCCGGCTTTAAAATTTTAATTATCATGGCCTCACGCATCGTTGGTGGGAGGTGGCCTTGTTCGAGAGATTCCTGATATACTGCCAGCAAATAGGGAGCGAGTTCTGTGGCATATGCTTTGTAAAATGACGCTGACAGCCCGTCTAGCCCAGGAGCTTTGTTCCCGGGCAAATCTTTGATGACTTGGGTAATGTCTTCTGCCGTGAATGGAACATCTAAATATTTGCGGTGGGCGTCGCTCAGCCAGACCAACTCGATGGAGTCTAAGTAGGCCTGCAACTCCGGGTTTGGGCCATCCTGTGTGGCAGTATAAAGGCATGTATAGAATTTCTGTAGCCTATCCAGTGTCGCGGATTGCCCACGGATCGGGTTAGAATCTTCGTCCAGTAATTCAGTAATGTAAGAGGAGGTGCGTTGTTGTTTAAGTGTATAAGCTAAGACTTTGCCAGTGCGATCTCTCTCACCATATCTGCGGGCTCTGGAATGCTTGCCTAGGAAATGTGTTTCGCGGATTGCTTCTTCGTCATATTCGGAGATTTTGGCGCGGACAATTGCTAAGTGGGACGGCAGGCCAGTGCGGAAGTATAGTATCTCCGCTTGGTGTATCTCCTTCTCTATCTTTTCTAGGGTGGATCTGATTGATTTTAATACCCCGGATTGTTTAGCTATGCAAGTGCCTCTTATGATGGCCTTGAAGACTTCCCACAGTGTGGAGGGGGATTCTACTGACTTTTCATTTGTGGCAAAATATTGCAGGAGCTCTTCGCATACCTCCTCTCTGAATGCTGTTTTGCTTAATGCGTGCGGTGGTAGGCGCCAGCTGAAAGCGCGCGATGCAGTCAGTGGTATGGTCCATGTGAGCAGGACCGGGGCATGGTCAGAAAGGGTGCGTGGCATATGTTTGGTGTTCGTGGTCCAGGATGCTATATCCCTTGACACTAGCCAGTAGTCGAGCCTGGACCATGCGTTGTGACAAGTAGAGATGCATGTGCCCTCCCTCACGTCTGGGTGCCAGGACCGCCAGATGTCGATCAGTCCGTACTGCTGAGCTATGGAGGTGATCATGTAGTTGGCTTTCGGGTGTAGTTGCCGGGAGGTCCCTACCCGGTCCAAGGAATCCTGCATGACAGCATTAAAATTACCTCCCCAGACAACAGTTTCCTCCCCCAGCAGCGTGATCTTAGACCACATAGTTTCAAATAGAGCAGGGTCGTCTGTGTTAGGACTGTATACAACGGCTAAAGTCATTGGAGTGGTGTGCAATGTGCCTCTTAGGAGGATGTAACTGCCTTCGGGGTCGATGACCGAGCTAGTGGTAGTCCAGCCCACGTTGCGACGCAACAAGATTGCAGTCCCACGAGCATAATTGGAATATACTGCTGAGTGAACCTCCCCCCAGTATCTATTGTGCAGTTTAGGGTCAGTGGCGCTTTGGAGGTGTGTTTCTTGTAGGAACAAAAGAAACAAACATTTTCAACCCTGGGAGATCTCCCTGTGGGGTCATGAGTTGCCGGCGAACTGCCTTGCGTAGATGGCAGGGTGGCCGGGTTGACTAATCAGCACGGGGAACAGATATTGATAATGTCTAAAAGCCATGAATGCAGCAGTTGTGGGAACTCAATTGCAGTTAAATGGCAGTTCAGCATTAGTCGGGGCGGCCCTGGACAGGTGCAGCGACACGCGTTGGCCAAGAGTGTTCTCGTAGTTAATCATGGTCACTGAGGTTGTCCGCTGCTTCAGCTTGTTGGGGTGAGCGGGGCGAATGTTGCCTGGAGCAGATATGTTTGGCAAACTTAAGAGCCAACTTGGCGTCTGTGAAGAAGTGTGCTTGGCCATCGTGCAATATTTTCAGTTTAGCTGGATAGAGCATTGCGTACTGGATTTCAGCCCGTTGAAGCAGGATTTTTGTGGGAAGGAATTCTTTCTGTGCGGCTTGGACCAGAGGAGTGAAATCCGGGAAGATGGATATGTTGTTACCTTGGTGGTTAATTGGGCCATAGTCTCTGGCTGCTTTTAGGACCGAGTCTGTCGCGGTAGTTTAGTAAACGCACTATTATGGGACTAGGGGTACCGCCGACGGGCGGTTTAGGCCCCAAAGATCTGTGCGCCCGCTCTACCACAGATTCCGCAGAAAGTGGTGTCGGGAATAGGTCTTGCAGCAGAGTTTCAAGAAATGGTTCCATTTTTGGTATGGCGGTGGTTTCTGGTATACCGGCGATGCGTTGATCACAGTTAGGACTCTTTCCATATTAAGGAGGTGTTCTTTGGAGTCCACTTGGTACTCGTGTGCCTCCGCCCCGCGGTTCTCAAGTGCATCGAGTCTGGTTTCGTGGGAGTCCACTTGACTCTTCACCGTGTCCAGCCTAGAGGTGAGCGCGTCTAGTTTGGTGTCCATAGATTTTATATTTGTTTGGATCTCCAGCATGATTGTGCGCAGGTCTTCTTCTTGCTTGTCGCCACCCTGGGTAGGTTCAGTTGCGGGTTCCGAGCTAGTGTCTGCAGTGCGGGTGTGGCGTTAATTTTCAAATGGGAGTTTGGACTGCTTAGGGTCATTTTTCCCCATCTTGTGAGCAAATAAAGACACCTGTGTCTAGGGGAGAATGTCCCTCTTACTCTGCACGGCTGCAGCTGCCTCTGGAGGATTTTTCCCTGTTTGCAGGGGAGTACGCGTGGTAAGGTGCGGCCTCTGCACAGCAATTGGCCTGCCCAGGCTACAGGGTCGCAGGGACAGTGGGGTGCGACACCCGAAGCCCAGCCTGGGGGGGGTCACGTCCGCGTTACAGCCGCAGAGCTAGCTGAGAGCCAAGCTGCCAGTGACTCTAGCGCCCCGCGATGGCCCGGCCCAGCTCCGGTGCGCACCCACACCACCACGCGCAGTAACCCGAGGACCACAAGGCCCCCAACCGAGCCCACGGCCGACGGGGGTCCCCAACCACCAGGGGAAGGCTTTAATACGATGCTCCTGGTACAGTGGAGGCCCCGCCCGCACCCAAGTCACAAGCACACTGGGGCCCAAGGCCTACTCACGTGTCTGGAATTCGTCTTCACTGGGCCTATTTCACCACGCCAGCCGATCTGTGGATGCACGCGCCTGTTCACGGATCCCCACTGCAATTACGGGCTGTCACGGCCTTGTCTCCTCGCGTTGTGTCCGACTCCGTCACAGCCGTTGCCTTCAATGTGGTATGGCAGGGTTTCCGTCCTCGATGGCCGCTGCTGCTCTGATGCGGCCTGATCACGCTCCCCGCTGCAATTACGGGATGTTGCGGCCCCCGCCTCCTGCGTGTCGCCCGTCCCCGGCGCAGCTGGTGCCTGCTATGCGGTATGTCAGGGTCTCCGTCCTGGATGGCAGCCGCTGTGTTGATACGGCCAGGTCGCGCTCCCAATAGCAGGGCCGACGAGGCGGAAGCGCAGGCCACCACGATCCGCAGCCCCAGCTCGGTCCGGTCGCTGTCTCGGCCACACTCTGCCCAGTGCCGCCGGCCCCCTTGAGTGATTTTTTTATGGGGCTTGCTGCTGAAAGCTGCAACTAATCAGGTGCGTTCGGGAGGCTGGAACGGCACTGAGCGGCCGGAGGGTGCGGCGAGCCCTGGGGCACAAACCGCCCTTGCGGGCATCCCAAGTGCAGGTCGGCCTCGCCTCCTACCGCATACGTGTCCCGCAGGCCGGAGCCGCCGGCCAGAGCCGCAGTCAGTCCCTATGAGGGGTTGGTTGAGTTCCTCGTAATGTGCGGGATGTGGCTCTTGGTAGCAGGATTCACAATCTCCCCGTTTTTGCGAGGATTTTGAAGGATTATGGGCCTGGCCGGCAAAGCCTGCTTAGAAAGCGGCCATCTTGCTGCTCAGCCAAGCCACGCTGTCTCTCTACCATGTTAACCTCAGTTCTTGCAGTCAGTTGGATTTATTAATTAGTTTTATTTATAAATATCATCTTGCAGCGGAATGCCTCTGTTGATACTGTATTCTCCAGTGTGTGTAGTCTGTTATGTCTGTCCAGTTCTGTCTTTCTATGTGTAGGACGTGTCTTTGTTTATTTTAAACAAAATGTTGTTGTTTTGATATAATAAAAAAAAAACTGCCAGGACATAGTACATCAGAAACAGACCATGATCTATGCACTGTAGTAGTAGAGAGTAAATCAGATTAAAAGTGTCCTTCAAACATGTGCAGTCTGAGTGCATAACATATTAAAACATGCCACTTGACCTCTTCAACTAGCAACTAACAAACATCAACACCCAATACCCCCATCTTCAGTTCACCTTACCAGGCTGACATATGTAGAGTTCCATAATCCTCGGCCAAGCTGTCCCTCACCTAAGCCCTCCCGTGCAAAGCCAGTTGCCTCCATCCTCTGAATCCTCCATAATGACCAGTATAATTTTGAGCTCACCACTGCAGCTTCAAATCCCACCCATGGCATCCCCCGTAAAGTCAGTTGCCTCCACCCTCTGAATCCTCCAGTTAAAGGGATCTGTTAGGTGTACCCGAGTCAACTTCTGGGGCCAGTAGACTATCTACAAGATGTTACCATGCTCTTGCCTTATCAACTGTTCCTCGTCTTATCTTCAATTCCAGAAAGAATACAGCTTTCCCAAGTCCTGCCCATTTAACCAGTTCATCTCACCATTTTTTCAGTCGTGGTCCCCCAGCGGTTTTCCTCTGCATTGTCAATTCATGTTTTGCTAGTATCCGTGCCAGATCAATAAATCCAGTAGTGTTTTTCACTTTTTAGGGCGTGGGTAACCCCCAACGAGGCAGGCCAGAGGTGTAAAAGGGATCGCCCCGAGCGTGTCTTAGTTATGTATATTTTTAGAGTTACGCCTTTACTACAGATAATATTCTTTTTTGCAGTTTTTGAAATGTGTTGATTGCTTTACCGTCCAGTATGTCACCTGCCTTGGGTTTCCTATAAGATCGCGAGAAATTACTTCAGTCGCACAAGCTGCAGTACCACTTGAAGGGTGCTCATTCTTGCTGGCTAGCACATGTTGGAGTTTATCATTCCTTGGTCTTGATCTGCATTCTTATTGCTACTTGCAAATAGGTTTGTACATTACTCCCTTTTCTTGCAATAAGGTTACATCTTATTTAAATCTTGATCATACATTTCATTTATTTGTCAATTACAGCTTTTTCTTTGCTGCTCCAAAAATATTTTCATGTGAAATTATGCTGAGGAATATTTGCCTTATTCTGCGAAGGCAGACCTGTGATTAGATATTTGAAGTCCCATTTCATTTTTCGTCTCTGCACAGATACCTATGAGCCTGATGGCTACAACCCAGAAGCTCCTAGTATTACAGTCTCCGGTCGATCGCAGTTCCGACAGTTCTACACAAGATCTCTGACACAGCGTTCAAATTTAATTGGACTTACATCTGGTGATATGGACTCTAATCCGAGGGGTATGTTTCTTTCAAGTGCTAATCCATAAACAGTAAATGGAGCAACCGATTTTGAAACGAAGCTAAGGATCACTTATGAGAGGTGCTCTTACCTCATTGGGACTGTGCCTACTCTGATTTACACTGCAACCATGTTGTAAAATGGAATGACATGCATTCTTTGATTTGTATCTCTGAAATCCAGTCTTTGACTAAATTCGGCCATAGTTTTGGAAATAGACAGTACCACTACTCTTTTTGTACTGTGTTAGAGCACTCTAAGTTGCCACTCAGCAGTAATTGCACCTCTCATGACTGGCCCTGTATTGTTTTTTTGTTGTTGTACGGAATGTGGTCTTGCTACTTTTAGCCTAATGGAAGTAAATGCCCCCTGAATGCACTAGCTTGCATTTCACCAGTCGCGGCCGAAATGGCTCGCAGGTGGGGGGGGGGGGGGGAGGAAGTCATTTAATAATAAAATAATAAATAATTAAACAGAAGGGGGATGGGAGCACACTGCTTCACCTCCCAGCACTGTTCAATTTAAATGCTTACTTGAAATTTTGCAGAGTGTTTCACCAAAGTTGGTGCAGGTTAGTGCTGTTGATCTCTAGACACATGTGTTTCTGGATTTTATCCTTCATCAGTAGAGAGAAAACGAAATTCATCTGGGGTTTGCTGAGAAAGCTGCCACAATCCTCTCAGGTCTCTGTACCTCTCCCTGGCGCACAGGTGCATCTCCAAGAGCTCGTCAGCTCAGTGGCTCAAGGGAGCCTTTTTAAACAGAAGGGGGATGGGAGCACACTGCTTCACCTCCCAGCACAGTTCGCCCCTTTGCATCCTGGTAAATGCAGTTCAATTTAAATGCTTACTTGAAATTTTGCAGAGTGTTTCACCAAAGTTGGTGCAGGTTAGTGCTGTTAATCTCTAGACACATGTGTTTCTGAATTTTATCCTTTATCTGTAGAGATAAAACGAAATTCATCTGGGGTTTAAATAATTAAACTTACCTTTCCGCTGGCCGGGTCCCTCGTCTTCTCCGCTCCTGCTCTCCTGCCTCCGACAGGAAGCAGAAGCAGGCAGCCAGGCTCCCTCCCCTAAGCCAATCACAACACTGCAAGCAGCGTTGTGATTGGTCATGACGCCGCCCAGCCAGGGGCTTATGGGGAAGCCATGTTCTACATGCAGGTGGCATTGCAGCCTGCATGGAGAAGGGCAAAGTGTGCATGACTGGTTTGGGTGGCCCGGGTGGCCGACCAAACAGTCTTTGCGCACTCCGGAGTGGGCAGGCACACCACTCCTCCCCTGCTCGCAGAGCAGCACCGCCCACCCACCGGCCCACAACCAAACATAAAATGGTAATAGCTGAAAGTTATTACCATTTTATGTCTCTGCTTCCCGAACTGCGAGAAAGCAGTGGGGCGACGCTCCCCCGCCCTAGTGAAGGAGCCACCCCTGCATTTCACCCTTTGAGTCTCTCTCCCTAATGATGAGAGTTCAGGTTCTTCATTCCCATCCAGCATTATCCATGTTATTTTATACTTCTGATTGAATAGTATGTATATAGAATGATCTGGTGTGCAATTTTTCTACCCTCTTTATACTTCTATTTTTAACCACATCAGTAGGGGGGGCACAGATGGTGGACTGAAAAGATGCAGACTGCGTGCCTCTGCCCGGCCACTGGAAATTTAAGTAGATCCCCGAGGGCCTCCAGCAACAAAAGGGCCCATACGACAAACCTGGGCTTGAAAGAGGCGCCTAGGACACTGCCGCAAGTCCAGTTGAACGTCGTTATACTTTGAAGCTCTGAGTGGTGAGACCTCATGAGTTGCACAGCCCGCCCACAAGAGAAAGATGATGATGTTATGGTGAACATGGACGCCTCTGACTGCTGCACGGGTGAACCCAGAGGATCCTTTGGAGAGCCTCAACACTGGGGAGAAAACCTTGCGTGGTCTCCGAACACAGGGGGCACTTCTAGATGGCCCGTATGAAGAGAGCCATAGAAGCGGTAGCCGAGGGATGCACACCCGCGATGTGAGGGTGGACTTCGTCACAGAGGAAGGGACCAGGGTGGACACACAAACTGCCGAATTGGAGCCTAATTGGAGATCACAGTTCTCTGCAGACGGGAAGAGTCCTTTCTACATAGCTTGCAACCCAAAGAGCTGGGGCCACTGAGGATTGAAAGTATGACACCGCCCTGCACTGACTGTGCTAGGGGTATTGCTGTGAGGTGCAACACAGGAGACAGGGTGTTGACCAGGTACTGGGCAGAATTTTAAGACTAGGCCTCCACTAGAGGCACAAAGAGACTTCCTTAATTGGCCTAGAATGCATGTGCTCTAAACTAAGACAGTGCCGCCTAACAGCTGTATCTGAGGACCCCAGGACACAGAAGGCCAGAGATGAGACCCTATATAGGGGAACTTGCCCCATAAGAAAATTGGGGGTGCGGAAGGGATCACAGCCGGGAAATGGTAGTATGACTGAGATACTGCTCCCCTCTTCCACCCCTCAAGAGATAACTGTAGAATGGTTTGATGGTCTTTTGTGAGCAAACACTCCAATTGTGGAGAAATGACAATTGCATCTCACTTTTTGGACTAAGTCGTGTTAAATGAATACAACAGCAGCACAGCTTTCCACAAGAGACACTTAGCCCTGTCGCAGGGAATAGCAGCTCAGTGTGGTTGTAGAAGAGGGGTCTTTGTGCCTTCCTCAGTAATAGCACCTTAAAACGGACCGGCACAGCCAAAGAAGACACTTCGGACAAATTGGATACTAGTTACCTCTGAAAAGACTTTCCTACTGGCAACGATTCTGACTCACAAGAAGCACTGGTGACATGCACATTTCTAGAAGAACTCGTTAAGGGCTTGGAATAGGATCTCCAGGCCCTTTGCTGTGAAGTCTAACAGGAAGTTCAGACCCTTAAAACAGGCATGAATTAATTTGGGACTGTCAACTCTTGAGAATGCGGGTGATGCCCGGGAAGAAGGAATAGAAGCCCTTCACCAAGAAGTCCTCTACCTTTATAATCAAGCGATCTCTAGTCAGACACACCTAGAGGACCTTGAAAATTGTTCTTGACGGCAGAACATTTGTATCAAGAGAGTACCCCAGGGTGAAGAGGGAGGAGACATAGCGGCATATGTTCAAAGATTTTTTAGGGAAGTCCTTCCTACAATGGAGGAAGAAGATATTGTTCTGGTTCGCATGCATCGACTGGCATAAGCAGAGGGAGATGGGAACAGCCACCAGATTAATGCCAACAGAAAGAGCCATTCTTAGAATTAACCACAGATATAAAGTAGATCACCATGGAAGGAAGCAAGGTTTCTTATATGATCTCTCAGCTATTAAGCTACAAAAGTGGGACCATTTCAGATTAATTACTCACTTCTTGAGAAACGAGGATATGAAATATAGCTGGGGGCCTCCCATTTTTCATTAGCTTCACCTGGGAAGGGTCACAATTTCAAATGCGCTCGGTGGAAGCGGCTTACCATCTCTTTAATCTGGAAGTTCCGGGTTCTGTCTCCAGAGCCACCAGAAAGCCGCCCTCGCCGCACCCACGATGGCCCGCTAGCAGATCAGGCAGATGGAAAAGAATCCAAAACTCTTCAATAAGCACAAAGCCAACAAAATAAATAGCACAAGGAGAGAGACTGGCTCTATTAACACGGCTACGTAGCAAGGGTGAGAGCCAGGATAATGGCAACAATATTCAGAAGTTCTCTTGACATCGATCAAACATGTGCAAGAAGGGCTCTCAGGACTACGTAAGCAATGATGGGCAGTAGAGCCGCCTCAAAGAGACAGAGATGTAATGGAGAGGAAACCTTTACTGTTCCCTGAGAAGGAACTCCTTGACCCACAGGCTAGAGAGAGCCATTTGTGGGTGACTGTTATATTTACAGCTTATTCTTTGGTTGTTTTTCGGTCTCTCGGGGCCTTGGGTGTGGTAGCATATAATTTTAACATGCATAGGGGCGACTGGTCACCTAGACTAGAGATGCGCCACACATTCTGCTTGATTCAAGACCATTATACAAACACTACAACTCTCAAGTCTATAAATTCCGGACATTCATTTTCAGAGCCTGCACGTATGGGATATTTACGTCGCAGTTAAGAGGGGCCATTTTATCATTGCTGAGAGATTCAGTTGTGAAATTTGCTTAGTACAAGAAACTCACTCAAAGATTGGCACAGACTACGCTCAAGGTGGCTCCCCAGACAAATCCTGTCTTTTGACACTAGAAAGAAGGGAGGAGTGGCCATCGTAGTGGCCAGTTGCTTTAAGGGGAGCATGGAGAAAGCAGTGGCTGAATCACTAGGTAGATTGTTAACTGTCAGTCTCTAAGGGAGAATATACTTTTGCAATAGCCTCAATATACACACCTAATACCGGACAGGAAAAGTTTCTTAAGGCGTCTATTCCACTTACCTTTCAAACCTTACACAAAGATATCCTTATAGGCGAGGGCTTTAATCTAGTGATTAACGATCTGGGTAGGTCTTTACAGAGATCAGGACAGTTGGGTGCTCTGATATAGGAAGGTAGGAAGTGGTTAATAGAAATAGGCCTTATAGCTACCTGGAGGCACTGCCATCCACATAGTAAAAGTTACACTCCTTTCTCTGTAACCCATAAAACATACGCCCGACTGGACCACTTTATAGGAAAACAGCCCCTCTCCCACCATGCACTGATTATGACCATTCTTCGAATACCTAAGAGTCCTTTGAACATTAATAGATGGCGCCTCAGAGATGGTATTCTCAACAGCAAAAAACAAAAATAAATTAAGAAATCTGTTACTACGTATATAAAGGAAAATTACACTGGTGCTATTGAAATACACACACTCTGGGATGCACTAAAAACGATTTGAGGCACACTGATATCTCTCTCAGCACAAAATAGTAAGACAACAGATCAAGGCAGAGTTAAAAGAACTAGAGTAACAACACAAACACACAAGGTCCTCTACGATCTGACACAGGCTTACAGCAAGCAGAACTCCACTCTGAGTTGACCCCTTACTTGGAATCAAACGGAAATATTGCCAGAAAGTATAAAAGGTGGGGAAACTACTGACCTGGAAGCGAACTGCTAGAGTGGCACAGGGCTATGTCACCGCCGTATGAACAAAAATAGTCACACTAGCAGCTACAAAATCTGTCATTAAATCTAAAATCGGAGAACGCTAGTAGAACGTATTTATGGCACAAGACATTCATGATCAGAGTGTGACGGACTTTTTAGAGCTAACCCTACCTAAGCTGATAGAGTTCCAGGCAAAAACATTGGAGGGTCCAATTAAGATCCCACCCGAAAAATCGCTGGGACCGGATGGATATTCCACCCCATATTTTCTAAAACATTTTGCCACATTTTAGCACTGGTACTAACCTGGCTCTTCAATGCAACAGGAGACACTAAAACAAAATCTAGACAGTGCAAGTGGTAGCCATTGCGGTCATACTTAATCCATGCAAGGACCCACAACTATGTGTCTTATATAGACCAATTTCCTTACTAAATGTAGACACCAGACTGTTTGCCAGAATCTTCGCCAGTATATTGGGGATTAATATGCAAGGGCTGATAGACCCTGCTCAGGCAGGATTTATAACTGTTCTGATAATACAAAGTATCTACTACATATTATTAATAACTTTAGTAGGAAACGCTACTATTTGCAGTGGATTCTGA
The DNA here is from genome assembly GCA_963921515.1 of Calotriton arnoldi. NCBI lineage: Eukaryota > Metazoa > Chordata > Amphibia > Caudata > Salamandridae > Calotriton > Calotriton arnoldi. The sequence goes on from CAWUFW010000568.1 coordinate 539,237, forward strand.
GACGGCATTTGACCAGGTACACTAGCCTTTCTTGGCAGCCAAGATGAAATGTATGGGCTTCAGACTTAAATTTCAGACATGGACCTTCAGTAACTACCATGATTCACAAGTTAGAATCTGAATCAATGGCTCCTCGACCTCCATGTTTAAAATCCCTAGAGGAATAAAACAGGGTTACCTCTTTTCCCCCTTGCTGTGCACCCTCTATATGAGCTGCTTTCCAAACTGTTACGACAAGAAGCCACATTACTAGGGTTAACATTCAGCAGCATGAACTCAAATTCAGCCGATGTGCACGCAATGTAATATTAATGGTGACAAACCCCCATCACACACTGATTGCAGTAGTTTCAGTTCTCCAGTAATTTGGACAAGCTGCAGGATTTAAAATTAACCTACAGAAATCACAGATTCCAAAACTGTTGGCGAGTCCTGCTGTAGGAAGCTGGCTCTGTATATACTATACCAAAGTAAGGTATAGTGTGCGAAAGTCCAGTGGATCCCCAGAGGTATAGCAGAGGCTAAAGTAGATAATACCTTACTCTCTTTTGTGGTAGTGTGGTTGAGCAGTCAGGCTTATCAGAGGGTAGTGCTAAGCATTTGGTGTACACACTCGGGCAAGAAATGATGTCACACACTCAAAGACTGAATACAGACCAATTTGTGTAAAAGGTTACTTTATTTATTACTAGAACCAAGGATCACTTAGTGCAGGTAAGTTAGTCAGTTTGTAAGACTGACGATACTTTTCAAGAATGCAATATGACTTTGTAAATGCAGTAAACACTGTTCAGTTTTAAGAAGGTTTTCTGTAAATGTCTATCGATTACAGTTTTTAGAGTTTTGCAATGTCAAAAATAGGCAGTACAATGTAAAGTTTCAGTTCAAGTTAGTGACTTACAGGTAAGTACTCTGTTATGTAGGTCAGTCTCGGGATGGTAGCACTTAAACAGGGCAGGGGTCAGTTAGGTAAAGAGAGTGCACCCTCAGCGGCTAAGGGGCGGCTGGGTGCAGAGGTCAAAGGAGAGGTGGGCCCCAATGTAGTGCTATGGAGACAGGGGCTACTCGGTCACAGGTAGGTACCTGCTGATTCTGGATCGTGGCCCAGGGATCAAAGGTAAGCACAAAGGGGGCCACAGGTAAGCACCAGAAGCAAACCTCCAGCGGCACATGGGTAGCAGGGTGCAAAGAAGGCGTTGGGCTCCCAATGGAAACCAATAGAGGACATCGGTCGGAAAGAAATGCTGCAGGCTTGGACCAGGAGGCTGTACGAAGGCGACCACTGGCTAGACAGGTAAGTTGGATAGCTGGGGGACACCTGAGCACCGTCAGCTGGGATCCCCAAAGTTGGGGGCGGACGATGCAGGGGTGCCTTTTGGTGTCGGGTTTCCTTAGCTGGGTCCGATCACGGTCAGGGGTACCCTTCAAACAGAGGCTGCAGGCGTCGAGGGGGAGCCTTGGAGAGGTCAGCCACCGGTGCAGACAAGGTCAGGATTGCTGGGGAGACATCTCTGGGTAAGTGGTTCCCTCTGACTCTGGCTGTGGGCGTCGGGTGAAGGGTGTTGCAGGGTGTTGCAGTGTCCCGGATCCCCTGCAGGATCCGGAGACTGGTGTTGGTTTTTGTTTGCTGGACAAATTGGTGTCCACAGAAGACTGGAGTCTTAGTCAAAGACAGCAAAGGTCCTTTGGGGTTCCTGAGGTTGCTGGCTGTGGGCCACGCCGATTTCTGGCAGTGGGGTCGCTGGAGCAGGAGACAGGCCGGTAGGGCTAGGGCCAAGTCAGCCGTCATCTTCTCAACTGCTGCACGGCTCTTCAGTCCTCCTTCTTCTTAGGTCGTTGAATGTAAAGAGTCAAGGTTCAGGGGTGCCCTTAACTACTAGATTTAGGTGCGTTGCAGGGGTGTACAGGCCGGGACCAATGGGTCCCTTCTCTGGGGTGTCTACACCCCCTATTATGCCACCCTTCAGTGGGAGGCGGGCATAGGCCTCTTCCTAATTGGGTGAGTCCCCTCATCCTCAAGATGGAGGGGACTGAGATGTGTGCTTCACATCGCCTCCCCAACCTGAAGGGTGGCGTTGGCAAAGGTGGGCATACCTACCTTCCTGGCTAGGTTTTCCCGCCGATTGGGTGTCGGAACCGGTGGGGACCAGTTGCTGATAGCAGCAAAAGTCTGGGGGTAGCTAAAAAAGGTGGCAGGCCTTTGAAGCTTACCCTTCGTGGACCCTGCCCATCTGCGGGAGGAGGCATGACACCTCTGTCCAGGATGGGCTTTGTTTCAGGACCCAGAGAGCGGAGGCTCCAGGAGCCCAAAGTCTTCTTCTTCGCACTCAATCTCCTCGGGACACTGGGGGGGGAAGGGGAGGGGGTGGCGGGGGGGGAGGGGAAACATAAGAAGTCCAAACTGACTTTGACTTATCTTCATCTGTCGTATGTCGACGAGACAGGTAGGGAGCATCAACGCTCTAGGCATGGTTCAGCGGAATCCTTGCTGGGTTCGACTCCGCGCCGCACTCCATTTTCCAGGAACCCAAGCAACCCCTGCTCAAGTAAAATAATTCTACGAGGCCATGTGCCGCGTATTTGAGCGGGCAGACCCCTCTGGTTCACCTCCGGGCCCCGCGGGGTCAGAATAGGCCCCCACCAGGTTCCACGCCGACGGCTCCGGTCTTACGTCACCGGTGGGGTCTCATGGATCTGATTCCGGATCTGGGTCGACGCCGGTCATGCCAATGTAACCTTCCTCGGCGCCTGCTCTGAAATCTGTGTGTCCGAAGTTGCCTGCGCCACCCCCATTTTGGTACCCGACGACTGTCGGATCGACGTCTGTCAACTCCTGCGCCAATGGATCCCAGAGGTTCTAGGTTGTTGCCTTTTCATTTTGAAGAGGTTTCAGGCTTAGGAGAAGAATGGGACGGGTCCCTGGACCCTTTGGAACACCAGTTAGACGCCCCATGTGAGCAATTGGACTGGTAAGAGGACCTTGGAGAACCAGTGGACTGGACACGTCTCCAGATACTGGCATGCTCTCTCCACCTAGTTTGGCTATGCAGGAGGGGGAATCTTACACCATGGTGGTGAGGAGGGCAGTGGAGGTTCTTGACCTGCAGCTTCCCTCGGTGCAGGTCAAGACTAATCTTGCGACTGAGGTGCTTCAGCCTGGGGCTTCCTCGTCCGAATCCTTTTTGCCGTTTAATGAAGCACTGACAGATGTCCCTCAAGGCACGAGGCCAAGCCTGTCACAGGGTCTCCTGTGAATAGGACAATAGCACGCCGCTATCGCCCGGCACCGGGTGATCCAAGTTTCCTCAGCCAACACCCCACCCCAGAGAGCTTGGTGGTTAAGGCTTTAACGTCCCATGGCGCTTTCGGGAATCCAAGAGGCAGGACTCAATTGGGAAGAAGATGTCTTCTTCCACCAGCCTTGCATTGCAGTCGATGAACACTGGGCCGTTTCTCACACACCTTATGGAAAACGGTTGTGCAAGTGCTGCTACAGGTCCCGGACGAGGCCCGGGCCGTGCTCACTGAGGCAGTTAAATATGGGAGAGATGCAGCAAAGTTCACCATTAGGTGTGGCTTGGATACAACTGACTCACTGGGTAGGGCGGTTTAGTCGACTGTGGCCTTATGGCGCCACGCCTGCCTGAGAATATCTGGCTTCTCGGGAGATGTCCAGGCTAACCTTGTGGACATTCCTTTTGAGGGTACTCGTCTCTTTGTTGAGAAGGCACATTTGGCCTTGGAGTGCTTTAAGAAATCTTGTGCTAGTGCCAGATACTTGGGCCTCTCGGTTACACCTCGTGGCCAGTCTACCTTTCGCCCCTTTCGTGACAATGGAAGGGGTTATCAACCGCGTCGGCCCTATCACAGCCACTGTCCTGCACAGACTCCCCTAGTTGTGCGAGGACGTGGGCGCTGTACATTCCGACCTCGTGTGAATGGTAGCCAGAAGTTGTCTGCCACCCAGCCTTCGGCAGCTGCAGCCTCCAAGCATTCCTAGTTTGGTTCTGCAAGACCATGCTACTCCAGTTGGAGGGAAAATTCAACATCTCCTCCGCTGGAGGTCAATAACCTTGGACAAGTGGGTCTTGCAGATCATTCAGGATGGCTATTCTCTTCACTTTCTTTCTTTTTCTCTTCTTTTACTGCCAACTCAAGAATGACTGGCGGAGGATCATCTATTATTACTCCGAGAGGAAGTTTCAGCTCTCCTGCCCAAGGGAGCTATAGAGAAAGTTACAATTTCAGAAGTAGGCAGTGGATGTTACTCCCGCTACTTTCTTATACCGAAAAAGAACAAATGTCTACGTCCTATTCTGGACCTCCGGACCGTCAATCTCTTCCTCAAAAAGAAGTTCAAGATGCTCACGTTGGCTCTGGTCTTGTCTGCCCTAGACCAAGGAGACTGGCTGTTAGTGTTGGACTTGCAGGATGCTTATTTTCACATCCCCATCCTGCCGGGCTAAAGGTGTTACCTGCGGTTCAAGGTAGGCCACGAGTACTTTCAGTTCCCCTTGCTCCCCTTTAGCCTTACCAGCACCCTTTGGGTGTTCACCAAGGTAATGGCGGTGGTCACAGCTCATCCGCACAGGTTAAGGGGTATCGATCTTCCCCCTACCTCGACGACTGGCTGTTGAAGGCGCCTTCGCCCCAGGTTGTTGAAGGCGCCTTCGCCCCAGGTTGTTGTCACCTACGTCCAGACTACAGCGGACCTCCTGCATTCGGTGGGGTTCTCTTTAAACGTGCCGATGTCACACCCGACTCCTTCTCAGATGCTCCCTTTCATCAGAGCTGTTCTGGACACAGTGCAGTTTCGGCCTTATCCACCCGAACAGCGAGTCCAGGATGTTCATGTTATGATACCAATGTTTCAGCCTCTATCCTGGATTTCAGTGAGACTGAATCTGAAGCTGCTGGGACTCATGGCCTCCTGTATCCTGTTGGTAAATCATGGCGAATGGTGTATGCGGACTCTGCAGTGGGATTTGAAGTTCCAGTGGGCGCAGCATCAGGGGAATCTCTCCGACATGGTTCAGATCTCAGAGGTAACTGCAAAAGACCTGCAGTGGTGGTTTACAAACCGTGGTTGGGGCAGACCCCTCTCCCTTCCCCAACCAGATCTCATGGTAGTGACAGATTCATCACTCCTGGGATAGGGCGGCCATCTCGGAGAGGTGGAAATCAGGGGACACTGGTCTCAGCTGGAGTTGAGGCTCCACATCAACTTGTTGGAGCTTTGTGTGATCCGGCTAACATTGAAAGCATTTCTTCCGTCTGTCAAGGAAAAGTTGGTGCAGGTGTTTATGGGCAACACGACCGGCATGTGATACTGCAACAAGCAGGGTGGGGTGGGGCCCTGTAGCCTTTGTCAAGAGGCTCTACGCCTCTGGACATGGCTGGAATAGCAGGGCATGCCCCTGGTGGTTCAACACCTGGCAGGTTCTCTGAACGCAGGGCAGGCGAACTGAGCCTTCAATGCATAGCAGATCACGAATAGTGTCTCCTGTCATAGGTGGCGCAAGGCCTCTTTCAGCAGTGGGGAGAGCCTTGGTTCGATCTATTTGCCTCCGAAGAGAACAAGCCATGTTCGCAGTTTTGCATGCTGGAGTTTCCAAGGCGGGTATCGATTGGTGACGCTTTTCTTCACAAGTGGAGCTCAGGCCTCCTGTACGCCTTTGTGCCCGTACCACTTCTGCCCAGAGGTCTCAAGAATATCAAGAACGACCGGGCCCAAGTCATTCTTGTGGCTCAGGACTGGGCACGAAGAGTCTGGTATCCAGAGCTTCTTCGAATGAGCATTGATTCTCCGATCAGGCTGTCCCTTCAAGAGGATCTTCTGTCGCAGCAGCAGGGGAGGGTCCTCCACCCGAACCTGTCAACTCTTCTCCTTGCATGGAGATTGAGCGGCGACAGTTGAAAGCTTTCGACCTTCCTCCCCAAAGTATGGAATGTAATCTTGGCGGCCAGGCAGCCCTCCACTAAGACGGCATACATCTGCCATTGGCAAAAGTTTGTAAATTATTGTGCAGCAAGGTCTATTGACCCTCTTTCTGCTTCCTTGTCTAATATTATTTTTCTTTTTTATTCTTACCTTTGCCCAGCAGGGTTCTGTTTTAGGCACTCTTAAGGGTTATCTTTCTACTATGTCTGGTTTCTTGCGGCTGTCAGACCAACCCTCCTTATTCAAATCCCCTATCACAAATAGGTTCTTAAAAGGGTTTGTACATATATTTCCACCTACGCCCTTTATCATGCCACTGTGGGATCTCAATCTGGTTCTCACATATCTTATATGTGCTCCCTTTGAGCCTTTACACAATTGTCCTCTCGGGCTGCTTACCATCAAGACAGCCTTTCTAGTGGTGGTAACATCTTCCCGGAGGGTAAGTGAATTGCAGGCTTTGTGATCCAAGCTTCCCTATCTTATGACATTCCTGAATAAGTTAGTGCTTCGCACCCGTGGTGACCCCATTCCATCTGGGCCAGTCGGTCACACTGTCCTCCTTTTTTGCTCCCCCGCATCCCTCTAAGGAAGAGGAGCATCTCCACCGTCTGGACCCAAAAAGAGCATTGTCGTCCTACTTTGACCACACAAAAGAATTCCGGGTGGACTAACAACTCTTTGTGGGTTATGTGGGAGCTGGAAAAGGTCAGGCAGTACAGCAACAGACCATTTCACACTGGGTCGTTATCTATATTAAAATCTGCTACTCCCTGGCTAGGAAGCCGTCTCCGTAGGGCTTTCAGGCTCATTCTACCAGAGGAAAGGCTGTGACCACGGCATTGTCTCATGGAGTGCCAATCTTAACATATGCCAGGCTGCAATGTGGGCTTCATTGCAGATGTTTGTGAAATACTACTGCCTGGACAGTCCGGTCCGTAGAGACTGGCATTTGCCTGTTCAGTCCTGCAGGACATTTTAGTCTAGAAAATCTGTCCGAAGCCCACCACCAGGATGTATGGCTTGGGTATCTATTCGGAGGTAAGGAATCTTCAGCTAGAAGTCTCGATCAGATAAACGCGTTACTTACCTTCGGTAAAGCATTATCTGGTAGAGACAATATCTAACTGCAGATTGCTTACAGACCCACATATGCCTCCCAGCTCTGCGGACTCATTTATAGGGCTAGAGTAGTTCCCCTTTTCAGGGACCTAATTTTGACGTCAGTTCATTTCATGGCTCTGCGCTTCTGGCGTGGAAAAGTAACTGACATCCACGCGCGTGAGTGTCGCCTATATAGGTGACCGCGACATCACAGCTGACCCCGCGATGTCACATGAAGCCGAAATGCCACCCGATGGCGCGCAGGTGTACTGCTCACGCAAAAGTTTGCAGATCCAGTCTAATGCCTGGGAAATTAAAAAATAAGGAATTATCAAGGGAATTTCAGTCTTGGCAGAGGGGCATGGAGGCTTTCATGGCTGTGGAGATTGGCAGCTGTCAGAATGACTGTACTCCCAAGATGTCTCTTTTAGGTTCATTCTGATCGATACTTCTGCCTGCAAATGTTTCACCTTTTGAATATCCCTGGCACCCGTCTGATATGTAAACTGTTCGATAGCATTCTGTTAGGGTTGTGCGCAGTCCATCACGGTGCCGCAGGTGAAACTGTGAAGTCACTGGAGCCATAAAACACCCCTGTCGATGTGCTGACGTTAGTTCCCTTTATTTCTGTGCCTTGGACGCGTTCCGGAGCTCTTTGACTCTCCCCTGGAGTGTGATTGCTATTCAATGCTTTCTTTTTTTCTACATATGGTTAGATCCAGTTTTGCAGCGTGAATCTTTCTGGATTCACTATGCTGTGCATTATTCCGCCATCTCGTGGTTGGGTCCGGATTCGTAGTCTTTTCTTTGTTTTTGTCTTTTTTTTTTTTTTTTGTTGGCCCAGGTGGGCGGCGACGCCCACCATTTGGTGTCTTCGGTGACGTCGTCGCGCTTCCGGCGGAAGCTCCCACCTTTGGTAGCCATCTTCAGATTCTTTTTTCCGCCGTGGGGTCTGGATCGTTGCCGAGAAGTTCCAGAAAGTTGGACGAAGAATCTCGAAAAGTCGAAATTTCATCACAGAAGATATACTACTGAGACACCGGACGACGACACTAGTACCGGAGAAGAAGGACGACGAGGTAGAAGGTCCACGACCGAAATCTCGACGCCTACAGAGAATGCGCTCACAGGGGGCTCCCTAAGCGCGGTTATGGACAAGACTCCGTTCAAGTTCTGCAGAAATTGCCACCACAAATACGCCCAAAAAGACCAGCACCCAGTCTGCAACCTCTGCTTGCCGCTCGACCACGCCAGCAAAGACTGCAACGCGTGCTCGGCGTTCACCCCGAGACCCTCCGGGTGAGAGACAGACAGAGAAGGGCGAATTACAGCATGCAGGGCCAGGGACCAGCACCATCTCTCCGAGACCTGGGTCTCTCGAGCGGAGAGGAGGACAACATCGCAGAGGGACCAGAGGATTGCGCTGTCGTCGAAATCGAAAAGAAAACGTCGAAGGAGGTAAGGGAGTCGTCGACCCCAAAACACCAAAGCGACGCTCGAAAGAGTGAAGCCAGAATCCCTAGCGACACTGCCAGAAGTGTAGCAAAGTCCACCAAGGGAGCGTTGCCGCCGAAACACTCGACGAAAGCAACAGCACCAAGGGACAAACAGCCGAGCGGATCCTTGGACAAGGACTCTCAATCGGCGAAAGCCTCCGAAAAGCGAAGGCGTCGAAGGTCGTCCCCGAAAAGGAAACCTCGACACCGAGAAAGGAAGGCCCGGCGTCTGTTTCGACGACCGCGACCGCGAGAGAGGCACTGCACCACTCGGCGCCGAAAAGGCCCACGAGATGGCGAAAAGAAGAGGAGGCTCGAGGCAGAGATGGCGAGCATCCTGCAACGCAAAAAAGACTTCGACGAGAAGATGAAACAATACGCTATTCCGTCGAAGCAAGCCCACGAGGCAGTCGAGGAGTTCGAGGTCGAAGTCGACGAGGCCCCGGGGACACCCGAACAGCTCGAAGACCAGGACGAGGAATACTACTACTTCGAGGCCGAAGGCGAAGAAGAGATGCTGGCTTACAGGGACTCGGCGTCCTCTGAAGTACAAGACCTAGACTGGCAAGACCTCGACACAGAGTCACCAGAAGAAGGGGTAGACACTTACCCCTCGAGACCTTCGCCGCCAGACGACATCGGAGTCTACAATGAGGTCGTGCAGAAGGCTGCAAAGACTTATGGGGTCGAAATGCAGGAGGAAAAGACAAAAGCAGGTTTCCTCTTCGAAACCCTGCTCCCCCAACAGACAAGGAGTCAATTTCTACCCATGTTACCTGGCGTTCTCGACCAGGGAAGGGAGGCCTTCAGGGAACCAGCAATCTGCAAGGCGGTTACCCCTAGGAGCGAAAAGAAGTATAAGCACTCCACAAAAGATCCTGCATACATACAGGGGTCTGTACCAGCAGACTCCATTATCGCTGCAACAGCCAGGAAGAGGGCCGGTGTGCCCACCAACACAGGCCCACCTCCAGACAAGGAGAGCAAAAGAATAGACCTCACAGGACGTAAGGTGGAGAGGAACGCAGCCATACACTGGCGTATCGCCAACTCCAACGCCCTCATCAGCAGGCATGCATACCAGCATTGGGCAGAAATGAGCCAGCTCATTAAGCACCTGCCAGAAGAACACCAACAAAGGGCCAATTACCTAGCGGAAGAAGGCAAGGCCATCGCGAACACTTGCCTAAAGTCAGCCTTGGACGCAGCAGAGAACTCCAGCAGGCAAATGATGATAGGGATGACTGAGAGGAGACACGCATGGCTCAGGATCTCCGGCTTCAAACCAGAAGTACAGAGCAACATCATCAACACACCGTTCGACGGTGAGAAACTGTTTGGAGCAACAGTTGACAACAAATTAACACAACTAAAGACGGACAACGAAACTGCAAGGTCCATGGGAGCGCTGCAGTTCAGGGGGATGAGAAGAGGGAACCCCTCAAGGCGAGCCAGTGGTAGAGGAGGCAATGCACCTACCACTTCACATCAATCACAACAACAAGGGTACCAAGGGAACAACCAGGGCCAAAACCTGCAGGGACAACAGCAGCAGAATTGGCAGTACCAACCCAGAGGACGGTCCTTTCGAGGGCGCGGGTACGGACGGGGACAGGCCCGAAGAGGGGGCCAGCAGCCCGCCTCAAAGTGACTCCACACACATAACAAGCCCCCCACCGTTAACACCAAGGTTGAGGGGAAGTCCGCAAAAGGAAAATATAAAGAGCAGAAGCACACAGCAAATAACCACCGAGCATACGACACCAGTGGGAGGAAGAATAAGAAAATTTCTCACACAATGGAGGAAAATTACCACAGACAAATGGATACTAAACACGATACAGCACGGGTACTGCATAGACCTCCAAAAACACCCGCCAGGGAGAAGACCAAGACATCGGTCAATACCCGCAAGAGAACTAGCCCTCCTCCGCCTAGAAGCAGAGGAACTGCTACAAAAAAGAGCAATAGAACCAGTTCCAAACAACGAAAGGAACAAGGGAATATACTCAACGTACTTCCTAGTGCCAAAGGTAGACGATACACTAAGACCTATACTGGACCTCAGATTCCTGAACAAGTTCGTAAAAACCCAAAAATTCAAGATCACTTCACTTCAGGAAGTAATACCCCAAATCCAAGAAGGGGATTACATGGCGACCTTAGACCTAAAAGATGCATACCTGCACATACCCGTCAACCGCAAACACAAACGGCTATTAAGATTCGTGATAGGCCACGATCACTACCAGTTCACAGTGCTAGCCTTCGGACTAAAGTCCGCACCAAGAGTGTTCACGAAATGCCTAGCAGCAGCTGCAGCGCACCTTCGGAGGAGGAGCATACATGTATACCCCTACCTCGACGACTGGCTGGTAAAAGCAGGATCATACAGACTCTGCAAAAACACATCAAACAAGTCATAGAAACACTGTCCACATTAGGTTTCTCAATACATTGGGAAAAATCGTCAACAGAACCCCAACAAATCAAGATATTCTTGGGGGCACAAATAGACAGCACACAGTCCAAGGTGTTCCCCAGCGACAAGAGAAGTATAGCGCTCCTGAGGGAAACACGTCATTACCGCAAGGGGCAAGTTCTGACAGTGAGGACGGTGAGCAGGCTAATGGGAATGATGGCATCATGCATCCACCTTGTCCCGCATATCAGACTGCACATGAGACCGTTCCAGGAATGGATACAACAGCAATGGTCACAAGCCACAGGGAGTTGGGAAGATCTAGTGGTTGTCACACACGCAGTGCAGAAAGAAATAGCGTGGTGGAAAGAAGAGAACATATTACAAGGGAAGCCATTCACACAGCCAACTCCAACAGTGACCATCACAACAGACGCCTCACAGCAGGGCTGGGCGCGCACATGACCAGACTCCGCGTCAGGGGGCTCTGGTCACAACAAGATGCAGTGAAACACATCAACTACCTAGAACTCAAAACTGTGTTCCTAGCCTTAAAAGCCTTTCAAAAGCAGCTTTACGGCCAGCGAGTGCTGATACAAATAGACAACACAACTGCAATGTTCTACATCAACAAGCAAGGTGGGACACAATCAGCACCGCTGTCAAGTCTGGCACAACAGACCTGGAGATGGGCCATCCCTCTAAGGATAGACCTGCTAGCAATACACCTCCCAGGAATAGACAATGTAGAAGCAGACCGACTCAGCAGGCAGACGTCTGCATCCCACGAATGGGAACTGAACCAACAGGAGGTGCAGCAACTGTTCCAAAAGTGGGGAACACCACGGATAGACCTCTTTGCAACACCCCACAATGCAAAATGCCAACATTACGCATCCAGACAGCCGGACCAAAGGTCCCTAGGGGGAATGCCCTATGGATAAGTTGGTCGAACGAATTTGCTTACGCTTTTCCCCCGATACCACTGTTAGACAAAGTACTCAGCAAATGCAGGAGCAGCAGCATGACACTCATACTGGTGGCACCTCAGTGGGCCAGACAAACATGGTTCTCACAGATTATGGAAATGGCGCAGGAACCAGCACACAGGTTCAGCAGAAGGAAAGACCTCCTCACAATGCAATACGGAAAAGTGCTCCACCCAGAACCAGACAGCCTCAGCCTAGCAGCATGGCTCCTGAGGACCTAGAATTCGCACACCTCAAACTACCTCCAAGCACCATGGCAGTACTCAGAGAAGCAAGGAGACCCACTACAAGAAAATGCTACATTGCAAAGTGGAAAAGGTTCTCACAATGGTGCATTACAGAGGGACTGCAACGAAAAGTCACAAAAGAATCAACAGTACTGCGATATTTAACACACCTACTACAAAGCGGGCTGAGCTACTCGTCACTAAGGGTTCACCTAGCAGCCATAGTGGCCTACACCAGGGGAGAAGCGGTGAAAAGCTTCTTCACCTCCCAAGTGGTCAAAAGATTCCTGGAAGGGGCTAAAAGAATAGCCCCCTAAAAGGATGCCAGCCCCAAGTTGGAACCTCAACACTGTACTGACACAGTTGATGAAATCACCATTTGAACCCATACACAAGAGCACACTGCACATGCTCACACTAAAAACGGCTTTCTTAGTGGCTATCACGTCACTGCGAAGAGTCAGTGAACTACAGGCTCTCACACTACAAGAGCCCTACTTGCAAATACACAAGGACAGAATTGTCATGAGGACGGACCCACACTTCCTGCCAAAGGTGGTGTCGCGGTTCCATATCAATCAAACAATACAGATACCAAGTTTCTTCCAGAAACCTTCAACACCCTCAGAAAAGGCGCTACACACGCTAGACGCCAGAAGGGCAGTGATGCACTACATAGAAAGGACGAAGGAATGCAGGAAAACAAAACAACTCTTCGTTTCCTTCGCAAGCAGTTTCCTGGGACGACCAGTAACAAAAAATACCATTGCACGGTGGATTGCACAAGCAATACAACTCTGCCACAAGCAGGCAGGACAAGAGTTACAAGGGGCCGCCCAGGCTCACTCAACAAGGAAAAAGGGAGCAACGGTTGCGTTCCTAGCGAACACACCTATACAAGACATTTGCCAAGCGGCAACATGGTCTTCCGTGCACACGTTCACCAAACACTACTGTGTTGATATCCAAATGAACAAAGAGGCACAAGTAGGACAGAAGGTCTTACAGCACATTTTCAGCAACCAATGCTCATCTTCCACCCAACCACCGCAATAACAAAACCGCTACTAAGTCTATGCACAGCATAGTGAATCCAGAAAGATTCACGCTGCAAAACGAATAGTTTCTTACCTGTCGGTGTAGTTTTGCAGCTTGGAAGACTTTCTGGATTCACTAGCGATCCCACCCGCCTCCGCCAGGAAGATAACATAGGAGGTTAAGGGTACAACTAAACTACATACAAGGTTTTAAAGGGATCAAAGAATAATTGAAGGATTAAAGGTTAAAGACATAGACAACAAAAACTGTAAGAGGAAAAGAAAAAAGAATCCGAAGATGGCTACCAAAGGTGGGAGCTTCCGCCGGAAGCGCGACGACGTCACCGAAGACACCAAATGGTGGGCGTCGCCGCCCACCTGGGCCAACAAAAAAAAAAAAAAAAAAGACAAAAACAAAGAAAAGACTACGAATCCGGACCCAACCACGAGATGGCGGAATAATGCACAGCATAGTGAATCCAGAAAGTCTTCAAGCTGCAAAACTACACCGACCGGTAAGAAACTATTCGTTTTCCTTCACAAGGTTGCTGCTGAAACAATCCTGTTTCAAGCTGTGTTGCGACCTCAAAAGTCTGATGTCCATCATGGACCCTCATTCCCTCTGTCTTTGTCTTGGATTTAAGTATGATGTCGATGTCTGTGAACCCTGCCAAAAGATGCATCCCAAGGCGCTTAATGTAGGAGAGGACAAAATGTTCATGATCAGAGCACAGGATGAATGCCAGGGATGTCTGAAGCCCTGTCTGACATCCAAGTCTTTATTACCACTGCCTTTGAAATCTTCAATAAAAAACCATAAGAAGGAGGAGGCACGAATATCAACGTCCTATCATCAGCAGTAAGTCGCCAAGATGTGCAAATTCATGTCAACTGGCTTCAGTTCAGGAACATCTAACTGAAGAGGATCAGACATCTGTGACTCCATTGAACTCGACTCTTGTGGCTCCATCTGACACTGTTCCACCTGTGGCACAGATGCCAAGACCCCAGACAACATAAAGGTACCCAGAGTTTCTAGCACCTGGGACATATCAGACTTTTTATTTTTTATTTTAATTCAGTGTTCAGCATGTTTAATCGAGCTATGCTCCCCTCTAGTGCATCCACTGGCCCCAGGGGACCAATTGGCTATTTTATAGAAGGCTTGCCAACACCCACCCAATTTGCACTCTTCACTCCTTTTTTACCATTGCCTCAGGTGTCCTGGACGAATACGAAGACTATGCAGCCTCCATTGGTTATTCCGTCCTCATTGATGGCGTTGGAACACAACATATCGCCGGCACCGCAACCTCCCCAACACCCACACACACACACCCATAGCCTTTTTCTGTGATCCCATTAGCACCACTTCAGCTGGAAACCCTACCCCTGATGCCCGACCACTTTAGAAGGAAAGCACAGAGGCTGATTAAAGAGGGCAGATATTTAGTCAGTGACTCACTCTCAAGAAGATCAAAATACTGATAATGTTGCCTGTCAAACAATAATGGATCCTGATTTTAAAGGCTTGAAGGAGACCAGTGGCCTTGACACTATCCTGGAGTGCGAACTATTATCCTGTATGGGGCTTTCCTCCTCCAGAAGTGACCTCGTAGCTCTCTATAATAAGAAAGGAAGCTGCAAAGCTAGAGTTGCAACTTCCAACAATGAAAGTTAAGTCGAATATTCTTAATGAATTCCTGCGACCCACCTCCCACTCATTAGAACATCTGCTACCTTTCAATGAAGCTGTAATGGAGCCTATACTGGTCATATGGGAGAAACTATCTACTTCCACCCTTGTGTCAAGATCAATAGCTCAGCACTACAAACTGGCTCCTGGAGACCCTAAATTCCTTTCAACACATCTGTCTCCAGAAAGTCTGGTGGTACAAGCTTTATGTTAAACAAAGTTGACTCCTGGATCATTCCCTTCTGCACCATCTGACCGAGAGTCAAGGAAGATGGAACAGTATGCTAATGCTGCGGCAGGGAGTATGGCTCTTATGTCCATCAATGCTACTCGCCTTCTGGGCAAGACCAGGCAGTCATCCCTAACTTATCATCTGAGTTCAAAACCTCTTTTACAGAGCTGATAGTGGATGAGCAGGTTGCTGCAAAGCAGATTATTCAATCTGACCTGGATACTGCAGACTCTGTAGCAAAAGCCATGGGATGTGTCTCTGTGCGTCGACAGGCCTGTTTGTGGAACACAGGCTTTTTACAGGACATCCAGACCATGCTTATGGACTTAAAATTTGATGAATCTCCTCTCTATGGTGCTAAGGCGGGCTCCCCATTAGAAAGATTCATTGACCATAAAGTCACAGCAAGGTTTTTCGGTTTGCAGTCCCATCGTAGGGATTAAAACTTTCTGGGTTTCAGCAAAGCATTATCCTTTTGAGGATGCCAACAATACTCCACTCAACACTAACAACATCAGCAGAAGGTGAATCCCTTTTACAGGCAATAAAGCAATACACAGAATGTGGTCGAGAAAGACAGTGTGCCCAACCTCTTCTTCTTCTTCTAAATCCTCTGCCTTATCCTCCTCTTCCCCAGCCACCTCAGGAGATGTCCTTCGCAAGACCATCTGCACATCCTTAAATAAGAAGTGCAATCCTTACTCCTAAAGTAGGCAGTGAAGTTGGTACCAGGGCAGGAAAGTTCCCGGTATTTCTTTATCCCATAAAAAGGACAGGGTACTTCGTCTGATCTTCAACCTCAGGGATTTGAACTGGTTCCTCAAAAAAAGAAATGTTCAACACGCTGTCCCTTGCTCCGGCTCTGCTAGCACTGGAAGCAGAAGACTGGATGGTGCCTGTCGACCTGCAGGATGCCCACTTCCACATCCCTATCCTGCAGTCCCACAGGACGTTCCTTGGCTTCACGGTTGACTACGTACACTACCAGTTTGCTGTCTCACTTCCGCACCTCAGGTTTGTAACTTGCTCGGTCCCTTTCCTACTCTCAACAGAGTTTAAGGAGATAACATGTCCGAAATAAATTTGGGTTTAAGAGGGAAGTAAATCATTTTGATGACACATCTTTTTATTCCCTGCTGGTCTCTGGATCTAGGCAGGAGCATATGTTCTCAATAACAAAAAAAATTATTGTTTCTTACCACATAAGGAATGAGTGTTAAAGTTTTTTTTTTTTGTCTGTGTTCTTGAAGAAGGGATTTCTTGTTCCCTGATTGTGATTGGGTCCTGCGACTACCCTGTTGAAAGCTTATATAGTCCCTGTGAAAAGGCACAGTGCGCTACAGAGTGAGCTACTATGGAATCTATTAGATGCCATTCCAAATATGAAGGCTCCCCTTCCTTAATTTCTTGCCCTTTCTGCCCTTTCCTCTTTCCTACACTCCTACGTCTTCGCAGAGCAGATCAGTGTACTAATAATTTTTCTTCATTACTGCTTTCCAGCAGCTAATATTGTCATCCAGACGGATTCACCTACGCCAGTTACAACTGAGAACACTATCAACCGAGTTGTAGTTGAACCAGATCGGAAAAGGCCCATGGCCACTGTGGATGGTCCACCTGCAAAGAAGCCCTGGTTGGATAAGTAAGCACTTTATGAACTAAATTGCTAACATAAACTGTTTTTTACATGCATGAACATACATAAATGATCAAATATTCGAAGCTAATGTGCGAATATATTATATGATTTTTACTGTTGCATTGTCAAAATGTACTTTAAATTCAAATGCTGTGCTCCTAATTGCAAAAGAGAGCATGAACCTCTGGCATGTCTTGAATATCTCACTAATAAACCAGAGTTTCAAAAACATACAGTAAACAATGTCTAAAATCGATATTTCACCCAGCAGATAATTTCTTCATGTCATGAAATCTGGACGCATGGGCTGAATTGGCAAGGTGAGACAGCTGGTTTACGGCTGAGGAATGAAATATTTCGCACAGCTATGCCAAATGGCTCATTGTCATCAGAGAGACCATGTACCAATTCTTTGCTTTCCTTTTTAAATAAGAAAGTTAGACAGTTTGGTTACGTTGATAAGAATTGCAGCATAAATTTGCAGATTTTATTCGGTTGTTCAGGCAAAGTCAAGTACTGGAAAATGGGGTCCGATGACAGTCAACTGTTAACCAGAACCAGTGACCTTTCTTGATCTTCCAAAGACCATGTTTTAGAAGGATGACTCCAAAAGAAAAATAATTTTAATGCGTTTTTCTGCTTCTTGAATTCAACCATGGATGATACAAATTGTTTGGCCCTAGGTCTAACAAAAGGTTCCTTGAATTAGTTGGTGAAAGGTGTGTAATTTGGTTAGACAAGGGGTTATAAAACCGCCATGTGCCAGGATTGTTTTTATTATTTTTATTTTTAAACCAAAGATTCTCAAGATGCCTGAAACACTCAATGGTGAACACAAAGGTGTTTTGACATAGGGTTGCTGATGACTTTTCATTAGAAGTGACTTATACTGAACTTTTGATCCTACTCCTGATGCAACTCTCTAGGACGATGAGGTGGTAGTCATTTTATTATTTAGTTAGTTTTACTGTACGATTGTGGGCCTGGGGCTTACATATTAATACTCTAGCCCACTAGGGTACTGCTTATGCCAGTTTTGAATCTTCTATGACTCATTTATAGTGTTCTAAGCATCAGTGTGTGGCATGCCTAAGAAAACAATCAACTCATTTTCTCAGTTATCTGCTCAGAAACTTTCAACCACATCAACATGTTAAAGATTGTTGTGCACTGTTACGTTTTGCATCAAGTATAACTAAATCTCACCTGTAGCTACCAAGGCGGTCCCCTCAGGGACTCCTATCATAGGTCATAACTCTAACCAATTATCTTGTCCAGGTCCTGAAAGAGAGAACTGTAGGTAAAACAGCATGAAATAGAAAATGAGCCCTTAGTTATTCATTTAAACTTGGCTCCAATCCAAAAATAATCAAAAAGGAGGCCTAATGCACCAGTTGCCATACCAAGGAGCGCAGTCAAACTATTAAAGTTTGCAAGCCTATGTTTAAGAGAAGGTTAAGGACCTGTGCACCTAGGACAGCCTTTTGATTTGACTGATAATTGTTAATCTGTTTAATGAGAAATAGATGGGGGAAAACAACAAAGTGGTCAACTTGTAAATGTTCCACCAAATTAAGACCCAGAATTTCACCACTTGAATGTGATCTTCTTGAATAATAATGTTTCAGAGAACCAATAAATAGAAAGCCTGCTACTCGAAAGGAGGTGTAACCATCAGGTTAATCTCTTTAAACTTCCTGCTTATCCTATCCAGTAGCCAAGAAAAGGCCTCATATAGTTCATATTTGTTGCCTAATATTTTGTAACTTCAATGATAAACCTCCTGTTTGAGGCATGTGTGGCTTTAAATACACATGCTTAGCATAATCCCGGCCATCTAATGTTGGGCCGGATGTGTGCAGGTTGTTTATTTTCGAAGAAAGTCTCTCGAGTCACGAGGAATTGTGACTCCTCCTCTTGCTGGCAATGCGCATGGTCACCGACTCCATTGTAAGAGTTTTCTTCCGCCATCTGGTTCAGACGTGTGCACCTCATCTCTGGTTCGACACCATCTACGTTTATTCTTTCCAAACATTACCGTTCGTATTGTTTTTGATCTCGGCTGTTCTCTATCTCGCTCGTCTGTTCATCAACCTCATCGGGGCAGGGTTGTCTTCATCTTCGACATTCCCTCCACACCATGTCCACCCTATGATGGAACGGACGCCCTTCTGCTTCTGTCCTCGCTGCCAGGCCAAGTTCCCATGCACCGATCTCCAGGTGTGTAGCTTGTGCTTCTCCCCTGAACATGAGTAAGCTACCTCTGAGGCCTGCAGGTCTTTTCAGTCGAAGAGTACACTGCGCGACTGTAGAGCTTCGTGCCATCGAAGAGAGACCAGATCTCTTCGGTTCCAAAGACCTTCAAAAGGAGGTACATGCCCACCCATCTGCTGCAGATGAGGGAACCTTCTCTCGTGAGGATAGCTCCGGTTATGAGAAGCAGATGCAGGACCTTACTCCAGGACAGTCTGTGAGTACTTTGTCCCCTCTGCTCCCACCCTGACCATAGCAGGTCTCCGCCAAGGGTTAGCTACCTCCATCTGATCGGTCAAAAACTATTGTTGGGCCTATCTTCGGACACGCCCAGCCTCAGCATTGAAACAAACAGCCCAGCCTCACCACAGAAAAAAGCAGCACAGGCCACATGCCTCCAAACCTACTCCTCCATCGGAGTCTAACCAAAACCTTCGGCGTCAACACACTGCTCTACCTTGGCTCTGAAAATGCCAGCTTCGGACCTGAAACCCTAGGCACCGAAGATACCAACATTGAAGACTTGGACGTCATAGCCGAAATCACTCCCCTTTGGCAAACATGCACATACTTTCGAGCCTGCTGAACCAGTACTTCAAAGGCTGCAAGAGGAGATAGGCTCAAGACAAAAGCATATCATGACACATCCGGACATTGGTTGTATTATTACGAGACCTCCTCACTCTGGCACAACCAGCCAAGAGAAAATTGTCATTTGAGGAAGCTTTAGAAGTGCCAATACCACCAAAGCACAGGAGAAAAGGCAACAAGCCCACAAGCCCTACACACATCAACACTCCAACGCCTGCTGTGCTCCACACTCAATCGCCACCACCTTCACCTATTCAACCTACATCAGACTCACCAGTGGGTTCAATTCACTTGTACAGAGGGGAGGGAGACTAGTTTTCCATCCCACCTCAAGATGACACGTGGGAGTGGTATGACGCAGAGTCACCTGCAGTTACAGACCCCGATCTGTACCCTGTTAAACCCTCTCCCCCTGAGGACATTACCACGACCTAATAGGCAGAGTTACCATCTTCCACAAGGTTCAACTGCATACCGAGCCTTTAGAGGATGACTCTTTATTTGAATCTCTGTCCTCTAGTCAATGCTTGCCAAAGTACCTGTCAATGCTTAAACGCATGCTACACCACACCCCTGATATATTCAACGACCCTGTTAGGTTGAGAGCCATTCTACCCAAGGTGGACAAAAATATAAAGCGTCACCCATCGACCCCACATACATAAAAGGGCAACTCCCACCTGACTCCTTAGTAATTTTAATCTTTATTGTATATGGTTATTTAAAAAATACCTTTACAATTATGAAAAAGGATCATCCATATTAAAAACTACACATCACTTTGTAATAAAAACAAGTTTTAGGTAAGTACATAAAATTCCAGACAATTATCTGGCCCCATGGAACTACATGACACGAACAGATGCTCACTGGGTAAGTAAAATTTCCCTTCCTCTGTGTACTGTGTAGCTTTTTTCCAAGACAAATATAGAACTCTAAGGGCCCAAAACAAAGCTCTGACTGCACCTTACTTTTTAAACTCCAGCTCATATGTAAATGAAATCCTCGGTAAGACTAACATTTTCACAGATGTCCTATTTCCAGTCCTGATCAAATGTAAGTGACCCCATTTCTCAAATAATTAATTGACCCACAATGAGGTTATCATTATCTTTAGATTGCCTTAGTAATCCTAACCCCAGGTTTGTTGACCCTCTGCTTCTGTATATTTGGCAGGAAATAGCTGTTCCACTACACTGGTTCACACTACATCCTGTTAAACCTGTGCCCAGAAAGTAAGCAATATATGCCTAGCCACATACTTCACTGGCCACCCCCTCCTTGATACCACTCAATCCAAATTCAGGCCCAACCACTTTACAGAGAATGCCTTTCTTGCTGCCACAGATGACATCCGGACGATTATGAACAGAGATGACACAACAGCCCCCATCCTACTGGATATTTCAGCAGCTTTCAACACCGCCTCCTAGCCTTATCCAACGACTACATGAAGCAAGCGTCCAAAGTCCTGCACTTTGCTGGATATGCTCCTTTTTGACAGCCACGCTCAGTCAGTGTAAGACACCGTCAATCTGATCTGCGGACTTCTCACAAGGATCCTCACTCTGTTCAACGCTTACATGACCCCACCCACCGTCAACATCCGCGCCCACAAACTTAACATCCTATACTGACGAAGCCCAGCTCATAATCTTCCTCTCTGACAAAATGCTAAATACCAGACCAATTTCTCCACCTGCTTGATTAAAGTCTGTTTTCCTCTAGGGTATCACGCAAATCTTGACTCCCTACCCTGCCCGTGTGATGCACAGAGCGGTCAAACCATTTTACACTTTTTACTTTTCTGTGAGTTTTATAAAAAGTAGGCCAAATGGCTTTTAGTTCCGTTTAAAAAACCAAATTGCGCCCATTAGTCTGGTAGATGCTTACAGGAGCATCCTCACATTGGCAGATGAAGTTAATTCTTCGCGTCGGCACTTTATTGAGAATTGCCGTGCGGGCCCGTAACACGATGTGTAACCCTTGAGATTTGTTTTATGTGATCCAAAATACCGTGTATTTATGCCCAAATGTCAATGAATTTCCGCTGTGATTATTTATTTGTGCTGTTTTTTTAA
Source organism: Calotriton arnoldi (assembly GCA_963921515.1). NCBI lineage: Eukaryota > Metazoa > Chordata > Amphibia > Caudata > Salamandridae > Calotriton > Calotriton arnoldi. The sequence continues at coordinate 560,945 of CAWUFW010000568.1, forward strand.
ATTGTTGTTTGATGCACTTTTATGGATGGTTCTTATCCGAATAAAGTATTTTGAACTTGAAAATCGCCAGATGGATGAAAATCAGCTGCCTCAAGCTCAACAAAGACAAGTTTGAAGTAGTAATCTTCAGCAAAGACACCTTTCTCCGGGACTCCATCTGGTGGCCTTCTGAACTCAGACCCACACCCCTCCTGGCAAACCAGGCAAAGAATGTTAGAATAGTAATTGACAACCAACTCCTCATGACCGACCAAGTGAATGCAGTCTCCGTCTCCTGGTTCCACACACTCAAGATGCTCAAGAAGATGAGCTCCCTACCAACACTTGCAGAACCCTCACCCACGCACTCATCACCAGCAAGTTGGACTATGGCAATGCTCTCTATGCTCGAAATAACACAACTGACCAGAAGACCTCAGACCATACAAAACTCAGTAGCCAACCTCACCCTCAGTCTCCTACCCCACACTCACATCAGCTCGCATCCATTGACTCCTAATCCACAAACGATCACTCTTCAAACTTCTCATGCACACATACAGATTCTTACACAACATTGGCCCTACGTACCTCAGCTACCGCATAAACCTTCACAAACCTACTAGACATCTCCGCTCAGCAAGACTTGCACCCCCCACCCCCCCACATATGCAGAGGCAGATGTGGTGGTCCTGCATTCTCCTACCTTGCTCCTGAAGGCTCGAAAGACCTGCCTCTGCACATCAGACCCTCCTTCTCAGTTCTTTAATTCCGTCACTTAGCCCTGACCCGGCTCGGCCCTTACAGCTTCTGCTTCAGTGCCAGGATGCCCCCTGGGTGAGTTGTGTGCTACAAAATTAGACATAACAGATACCCCAGATCAAATGCACGTTTGTACTCTCCAAGACCTGCAGCAAATTGTTATCTTTGTTGATTGTTTGTTCTGGAGATGAGCAGCAGACTCAGTGTTGCCTATTTCTTCCAACCCGCTGTCTGGTCCCTCCTGACAGAGCAATATGATGATCTGGTATGGTCATTGCCTTGGGGAGATTAAGCATTGGTTTTTGTTGGTGGACCATGGTATGTACCCGGTTGCCAGGATGCACGTCATAACTGGCTTCGGTAGGACTTGTAGGAAGTGCAGCTTGTTCTTAGAACGGTAGCTGTTGAGACAGTGAATCAGTTGTTTGCAGTATTGTAAAGTCATATCATTATTCCAGGGCAAATTAAGTAAAGCTAAAAATACTAGTTTTTGTAATAGGAAGAGTCATGGGCCTGACCATCAAAAGTTCATGAGGTCTCAATTTTAGCTAGGGGTGGCTGCAATGGACCAAAGTCTCAGTCGTAAAACATCCGACTTCTTGATATGTCTCACTGCATATTTTAAACACACTTTTGTTCAGGGTCTCACTGCACCTCTCAGCTTTCCTCAAGGACTGAGGTTGGTTGACACAATGAAAATATTGTTGAATCCCTACTTTGCATAGTTCTTGAACAACAGTAGACACTGAGTTCCTTTTTCACTCCGATCAAGAATGGGACTCTAAATCTGGGGATAAAGTCAGAGAGTAGTCTTTTGGCTACAGTAACCCAGAATACAGTAGACCACACTGATGCAATTACACAGGTAAGCTTGGATCTATTCAGAGAATATACACTCTAGCACACAAACCTAGGAAATATTTAAGGGCATCTGGATAGGAATATCTACAAATGATCCCCATGGAGTTTGATGGGCAGGTGAATAGTTTTGACTCCTTTGCAAACACTGTAGTCTTGGCATACAACACAAGTGTGGCAGTACTGTTGGTTAGTGGAGGGGAAGTGAGATGTGAACCAGTGAGTGCTAGCAGCGCTGATCATTTCATCTCAATTAACATAATCAGTACCATGTTACAGTTGATTTAAATATGGGAGCTTCACTTTTGGAGCTACTACCCTTTCATACTTTTCTCATCATAGTCCTACAGGTTAATTTTCATTTTCCGGGGAATGCTCCTGTAGATTGGCAAGCTCTTAAAGTGGGCATGAAAGATTCAGCAACCTGCAGCAATTGCAGAGTTACCTCAGTGTCGGGGAACAAAGTATTGTTGTTAGCAATTAGGTCAGTGAAAGCCCCTTACGCTTGCATATTTCATCCTGAGCAGATCGATGGACTGCATATTTGACAACATCAGCCTTGGAGGGCAGTTCAAGAGCATCAAGGAAACTACTGATGGAAAAACCAGTTTTGATCAGAGTTCCTGCTGAGATGACAAACCCACCTGTCCAGAGGAACCCAAAATCATGAGCAACTCAAATTGTGTATTTGGAATCAATGACAATTGTTATAGTTTTTTGAATTGCTTAAATGCAAGCACAGGTTAGTTCTCCTAATTTGACTACTTGAGCAGAGTGTACTTTAGGTAAACATCAACTCCCAACAACCTTAAACAAAGTGCAATTAGTGTAACCCACAACCGGGGCTTCCTTGTCATTTCTGAGATGGCATCATAGTTTGGCAAAGGTGTGTCAGTAAGCTCAAAAAGGGGTTTGGCTAAGTGGGCAGTGGTAAGCAAACAATCTTGTGCTTCCCCTATCAGAGCAGTAGGGAAGAAGAAAGCCAGATTTAGCAGGGGCATCAAAGTAATATCAGGAGAGAAGCAGGGAGATAACATATCTTATTTCGACAACTTAGACATTGAAACATGCTGTATTTTGAGAGTCCGCAACGATGCAGCCACAGCATGCGGTACAGCAGTAGTAAGTGTTGACAAAAGTAGATGTTTTTGCACATCTCAGTGAAAGAGGCTGCGACACTGCCACATGCAAGCGCAAAGGCTGTCCTTTCATCACAGCATCAAGAGCAGAGAAATATTAAGCTGTCGATTTATGACAGCTATGATTTTGAACAAGCACACCTAATGCAAATGCCTCGCTCCTGGTAATGTAACTTGAAGGATTACGTGGAATCAGGCAGGCCCAAGGAAGGTGCAGTGGACAGTGCTTGCTTGTCTTAAAGGCACAGATGCAGGACTCTCCCTTTTTGGACCTAGTTACCATTTGTGGTGTGTCTTTCTCTATGAAATCTTGCAATGCTTTGACTGTACAAGCATATCCAAGAAACCACTGCCTACATTGCCCATCCATCCTCAAAAGAGTGTGTATTTGAGAGATGGTGGCAGATTGGGGCAGCTTAGGGATAGCTTGGATTGATTTTCAGACAGATGTCATTCTTCCCACCACCGAGACGTTATCGCAATATCGTACATGGGGAAGACAAAACTGAAGCTTGTCTTCAGAAGCCTTTTGCCCTTTCAGCTAATTCATTAAGCAAATACAGTCACTCTTGTATTGATCCAGAGAGTCAGAAGCAACAAACAGATCATCAGCATTCTGAAGTGGGGTATAAGACTCTTTAAGGAAACAGGGAGTACAAATCTTTAAGTGCTTGTGAGAAGATTTATGTGACGAAATACTCGTAAGACCGCCTTGTCCATGTTCGTTGGGACCCTACAAAATGTCAATGAAGAGAGGACTTGGCTGTCGGAGTGAATCGGAATAGAAAACCAAGCATAGCATAAAATGACAACAGTAAAACATGTCTTTTGCTGGTATACACAATGAAATGGTAGCCATGTTTAGCACAACAGGAAAACCTGGAAAAGCAGCATTCATAAGTCTTGAACAAATCAATAAGTATCTGTAACAGGCTTCTTGATGTGGAAAATAGGAGTGTTTAAAAGACTTGCAGTGGCCACTTAAACCTTTTGTTTTATCAGACCAGCATGACCAAACAAATTCCTGCTTCCGCCTCGGACAATGTGTTTTGCGAGGAAGGTTTTTTTATTGGATTTAATCTAATCTCATCTAGCTCAGCTGTCCTAATACACCACAAACCTATTGCTACAACAATAAGGATGGGACTTGGTTCAGCGTATTTGGCATTGTTTGGGTGCTGCATTCACAACATCATTGGTATCTGAGGGATCATTATTTTCACATAGCACAGCCAAAACAACATTTTGATCCGGTACATTTAAATCGACACCATCACTGACACCAGGGGGGGGGTAAAAGACACCAAAAGTTACAGGGACATTATAGTTCAGATTTTCCACACACAAAACCATAGAAATTGAGCAGTTATAGTTATCTCAAGTAAATTCACTTCCTCCCCTGGGGGTTGTTGTAGCGTCCCTGGTTGGCTTCGAGCCGAGGTCGATGGATGTCCGTGCTGTTGGTCCTGGGGCGGCGCTGCAAATGCCCTACCGACCTCGTACTCCGACGTCGGTGCGGCGCAACTTCTGCGTCGGTCGTCGTCCTGTGCGGATCCTCCTCTTCTTCTTCTGCGGCAGGGCCTTTGGTCAATGCAACTGCAGTAAAAGTTTTTCTTCCATGCCCTGGACGTCAAATGCCCTCAGATCCACCTCTTGATGTGTGGATTACTGATTTGGCTGAAACCAGCGGACTGGATTCCTCCCCTGCTTCTTTCTAGTCTACTGTCTCCTCCAGGCCTGGCCACTGAAGCCAGCTCTTCCCTGGCGGGTATTATGCGACGGGTGGTTGTTGTGTTGGATTTGTCCTTCCCCCTCCGTGTCCAAGTTCACAGACCCCCTCATTGGGGTTCTTCACCCGGGTCAGTCTGGCCTTGAGCCGGTGCTGCCTTTCTGTGAGGCGTTGTATGATGTTTTACTAGAGGCATGGGCTCGGCCTGCCACTGGTGCCCCTGTGGACAGGGTTATTGCCCACATGCACCGCACTGCCTCCAATGACCATGAGTGTCTCCATCGTCAGCCGACGCACCGTAGCTTTGTATTCCCGACTGCTACTGCAACATCTTCTTTACTTGATCTTCCTCATACTCCGGCTGATAAAACAATTCTAGGAAACTGGACTCGTGTGGGAAGCATATCTTTTCTTCCGCCAGTGCTGCCTTATGTTCTATTAACACGTCCTCTGTTCTTGGTCGCTTTTCTCATGCCCCATGGAATTCCATGGCACGGCTCTTACCTTTGCTCCCGGAGGTTCATCGAGATGAACTAACTCCGTTGATTTAAGACGGGCAGCAGGCAGCCAAATTGCTAATTCGGCGTGGCCTGGACACCACTGGCTCGGTTGGTCGTGCCATGACGTCTGCGGTGGCATTGCACAGACATGCTTGGCTTTGCTCCTCTAACTTTTCTGAGGCAGTCCAGTCGGCATTACTTGACATGCCCTTTGACGGTACTCATTTGTTTGGTGCCCATGCAAATTCTTCCCTGCGTAGATATAGGGACAGTAGGCGTGGTGGAGACCGTTGATTCTTCTCTGTGATTCATGGGGGAGGACTTGTTCATGGCCCAACTGTCCTCATGTTTACGCTTTGATTCGCGACTGTTTTCGTTGCATTTGGTCCTGCTCTTTGTCGCCCGGATTGGTGATCCTGCGGTTGCAGGTGTTCATTTTTCTTCTTTTACACCCTTGTGGGTTATCTATCTGTTGGGTAGATCTTCTGTTTGACTATGCTGAGGTGTTTTTTCCTCTGTCATTATCTTGGGGTTTCCTTCTTGTTTGAGATGGTTTCCCTCTGTTCCCTGCTCATGGAGGCATTTGTGCTAGGCTTTTTGCCTTCTTTTCCCTGCTATGCCGTTCTTGGGGCTTTCGTGCGGTGTTCTTCTTGGACACCATCTTGCAGCCCTATGTTCTTCTGCTTGGGTTCAGGTTATCTGTATTTCAGTGTTTTTCCAGAGGGTCTTCCACTTGGTAGTGATGCCCTCATGGTCGTTCCTTACAGTGGGCTGGCCTTCGGATTGCTTGGGGTTCGGTTCCTTTGGTCCCTCTTGTTTTCACTGCTTCCTGCTATTGCTTCTTACCATGTGCTGGTACGAGTTCTGTTCCCCCCTTGTGTTCTGGGAATATTCTTTCCCCAGAGTTTTTTCCCCACAAAGGTTTCTTTGGTTTTTCTTCTTGGTTTCCTCTTATACAGCATTGAGGTGACCCCTTTTTCTCAGGTGGCTTGTTGCCCCCTGTGAGATTGAGACTTTGTCTATCTGTGCGGATGCCTTTCGCACTGATCATTTTCTATTTATTTCGGTGATTTCTTGTCAGGAATTCTCCTCTTCATGGTGTTGCCTTTCGGTGCACATTGCATTCTCTTTCCTATTGCACTTCGTTCCATTCTTAGATGTGGCCAACTTCGCTCTTTTGATTGGACGTTTTTCGTTCCTTCTGGAGTGTTTTACCATTGGTTTCATGGGTGGGTTCTACATTCTTTGCCCACCTTTGAGACCTGGTTTTGCACCTGGTCTCCTTGAACTATTTTGCATCTTGCTTTTGTTGTATTTCTCTCTTTTGCGACTTGAAGGATGAGCTTTTCTGTTCTCTTCGTTCCGCATCTTGTTTTTTCTGCCTTGTGGTGGGATACCCCTTCCTTCCTTTGTATTGAAGGTGTATCCTTTTCTCTGCAAATGGCTCCTGATTTCTTATATTGAATGTGTTCCTCCTCTTCGAGGACACTGGCTTTATGGTTTTCTTTTACCAATCTCCTGCAGTTCTGTGTTTAGGGTCCGTATGTATTTCGGATATACGTTGGACTCCATCTATGACACTTAGATATGTTTATCTTTTGGTATTTGTGTAGTTATGCACATTTCGGTAGACATGTATCTCAGTTATCGCCACCTTCTGTTCCTATACAGTTGGGGTTGCGTGGTGGATGCGTCCTTCTGGATTGCATTACTATTGACGCTCAGCTTATGCTGTCGTCTTATGTCTCCCTCTTAAAGGGTTTTCATGTTAGGTGAGCTTCTCGGTTCGCTCTACCTGTCTACGTGTTTTTTGAGGACATTTCTAGCTTGCTGTCTTTGTCTGGTTTTTCCATGCTGATTTTTTTTTTCCCTAACGTCCATGCTTTTACAGCATGGGTTGGGGAGTTCCCCTTTGGGTTCCTCGAGACTTCTGGTCTCCTGTTCTATTACTTTTTGTTTGCCTTTCAAGTGCTTCATCAATTTTCTTACTTGAAAGTGTGTTTTATGAAGGAGTATGCTTCTCCACATGTGGGTGGAGCACTCGATTCCCTTGCTGGGATGGTCTCTTCCTCTGCTCCAAACATTGTTTTTTCTGATTTACTTTCTGAGTCGGCCGATCTCCTTTCAAGATCAGCTTTCTATTGTATCTCTCTCTCTCTTTTTTTCGATCTTCCCTTGATGGACCAGTATTAGTCCCATTCTCTTTTTACCCTGGGCATCCTATACCTAAGTTTCCTTAATCTGTTAGTTTCCTGCCTTCTCTTCAGAGTGGCTGACAGTTGTATCCGGGTATACTTATCCTTTCTCCCTCAGGCTCTTCGTTCTTACTCCCAGGGGATTATTTTCTTTCCATGTGGTCTAGCCATAGTTTCCGTAACATGCCATGGACCATTGTTGTTGATTCCTATATATGCCGGGTCTCATTACTTGTCACCGGCTTGTTCTCTCTGAGAACATTTGTTGGCTTAGTTTGCAGACCCACCTCTGGGTGTGTTATGGCTTTGATATCTAATTCACAAGGTAAGGAATCTGTGGCTAGATGTCTCTATCAGATGGACAAGTTACTTACCTTCAGTGATGCTGTATCTGGTAGAGACATGGTCTAGCCGCAGATTCCTTTCCGCCCCTCCCATCCTTCCCGCTCTGCGAACTTCCTCAAGTATGAGGTTCTCAGTTCCATTGCTCTGGTTTTCCCACCAGCAAACTTCCTCAAGTATGAGGTCCTCCATTCCATAGACCTGGTTTTCACACCGGTGGTTATTTGTTGTGTAATCTTCTGCCCTGGTTTTCACCAGTGCTAATGATTCTCTATTTTCTGCTTCCAGCGGTTCTTCGCTGTGTGGTCTTTGAATCTGGTTTTTACCAGTGCTGATTGTTTTCCAGTCTTATGCTTAGACAATCAGGTTGCTTATTGGATTTAAAAAAAAAATAATAATAATAATAAACCAAATGAGATACCTTTCAATTTCTTTCGAAGATATTTTATTTTCTTTGGCACACTGTTTCGATGGGCAGTTTCTGTGGGGGCTCCGCGTTCTGACGCGGAAGTGTTCCCAGAAGAAACTGACGTCAGCGCATCGGTGGTGGCTTATATGGACTCCGTTGACGTCCTGTCTGGAGATGACGTCAGTATGGAGTCGCACGGCGCCCTCTACCGGCACGCAGAGGTATTGCTGGGAAAGTTTTCTGGACCCAGTCTGGCGCCTGGGAAAAATTCACAAGGAAAGGAATCTGCGGCTAGACCATGTCTCTACCAAATACAGCATTACCGAAGGTAAGTAACTTATCCTTCAATACTAAAACAGCAACACATTTAATGCAAACATGCTATTGCAATTTCTATAAGTGTATCACTGCCTGTATGTAGGTGTGTGATTGGCTATATGGGTGTGTGAGTGGGTTATGAGTAGGGGCGAGAGTGGTTTTGTAGGTCTTTGGGTGTGTGAGTGGGTTTTTGGTTGTGTGGTTATGTAAGTGGGTGTTGGAGTGTGAGTAGATGTGTGAATGGCTTTGTCAGTGGTTTTGTGAGTGTGAGTGGCTGTATGGGTGTGTTAGTGGTGGTGTGAGTGGCTGTGTGGGTCTTTGAGTCGGTGTGAGTGGTTTTGTGGGTCTGTGGGCAGGTGTATGTGTTTTGTTTAATTGTTCAAATCGTTCCCTTCCTATTGCAGATAACTCAGATATACCTTTCTGTAAATGAACTCTGGCTGACATCTTGAAGTGGAAACTCATTGTGGAACCACATTCTAGCTAAGCAGATTGCTCCTAATCATTCTAGTACTAAACATGGGGCAAAACTGCTGCCAATGTTAATTGGCCCTCCCAGCCAACATCATAGAAACACACATCTATCTTTTTAAACCATTGTGTTGCTTATTAATCCGTGCCTTGCTCATGCAATGAACTTCTTCCTGTCTACTAAAAGCCGGTGAGATAACTTCCATCCTGACAAACACAAACTTTAATCAAAATTCATTATCCATTTCAGACCGGTGTCCAATTTTCCTTTATTTTGGGAAGCAATCATGAGATGCCTCTAATCATCCGATCTTCTATATCATTGATAATTATTTTCTTGCTGATTATTATTAAGGCTTATGATCTGGCTGCAGGTTTGAAATGGCCACCCCCAAAATACTACTCTTCCTGATAGACTAAATATAGCTTGGGCATTCATGGGCAGGTCCTGATTTTATTTTTTTCTTTCTTTTCTCACAAGTCAGTTTCAAACAGTAGAGAGCAGTCAAAACCTCATTGGAAGGGTGGCACTTGTTGTACAGTGTTCTTCCGTGCTCCACACCCACATGTTCAGTCTGTGCCTCTAACTACTAAGTGTGATAGTCGATGGGTCAGAAGTTTCCAGCCATAGATAAGCTGCTGACACTATTATATGGGGAAATGTCATCCCCCAATTACAGCACACACTTGGATTCTGGCTATGGAACTACACATTCGAATTCTTGATGCTGAGCTCTAAGATTTCATTCCTCCTGATCACACCCACACACAAAAATAAGCTTAAGGCACTGTTCCTTGATGACCTCAAGATAGATTTCTCTCCTTTAGTTGCCTTAGCCATAAAATCCTTGGGCTTAACACACCACTACCATATTCCTCATCCCTCACATGAACTGCTTAGCCCGATCTGCCTTTTTACAGTATCACTTCCATGAGAAAACCAAGCACCCATCAAACAGAAAATAGCTGCCAATGCGTTTAGTCATCCAGTTTGGATTTTGTAAGTGCCATTCTAGAGGGGGCTCCTCAATCCTCCTTTGCTTCCCTCAAAACTGTTACAGCACATACTGAAATGCCTTTTCACTAGAATCAGATTTGATCATATATCACCAATATTAAAAGTTATAGCATGGCTCCCGAACAAGTTATATCTATAATCTGGTGATTGCATATAAAAGCATCAACATAAGCAAATCCATAAGGTGATATACCCACTTTACCTGTTGGAATTCACTATGAATGTCTCCCCAGCCACACCTCAAAAAAAGGTTTTCTTGGAGCAACAGCTAGACATGTACCAACGCAAAGGAGACTACTGGCGTTCCAGGAACACCTTTACTGTGATCAGATGTCTCAGACAGTGTGAGCTGTATTGAAAATCTTTTGAGTGATGGCGACATCCATAAAACTGATTATACATACTCCTGTTCATGAGACAGTTGAGCAATTGTTACCTAACCAGTGGGCTCAGACTCTGTGGGACTGAGCGGATCTGGTGGTTGTCATAAGCAGAGTACAAAAAGTGTTAAAATAGTGGACAGTAGAATATAAGATGAAGGGCAGAATGTTCCACACAGCCTGTCCCTGTAGTGACAGTCACAACCAGTTAGCTCACACACAGTATGGCCTGTGCTTCTAAGGGAAACTACAGCGCTGAGGTCATTGGACACCAGACGATGTGATCAATTTCATAATTGTTTTGGGGCAAAAGAGTTATTGCTAAAAGCTTTCCAAAGTCAGATACAGGCGAAAGTAGTAGAAAAAAAATTATACCACAACAATGTCTTATTAACATAAGCAACGAGGAAGAAAATATTATACTCATTCAAAAGTCATGCAGGACATTCAGTACAGGGCAACTCAGTGCTTCCTTGTGTTGGTGACGAATCATTTGAAGGAAGAACAAAATGTAAAGGTAGTTTTTTTGTGCAGACATACATTTCAATCAAGTTAGAGTTGGATCAGGGACTTGTCAAAGAAGTCTTTAAAACTTGGGGAACACCAAAAATAGATCTTTACAGACTGCTAGTACGGAGGACGGCTGAACTACAAGGCCCACACTGCCACTTGTCTTGTTGCCTCCTGGAGAACGTGGGGCTTGACTGCAGTGCTACTTAAAATGCCTACTACCCCCTTCCCTTAGCGGGAAGCGCCCATCCAAGACTGGACTGGGCCACCTTTCATCGGCTCTTTGTTGATTGTGTCCTAACAGTGCCTCTGGACCTTCTGAAGTGCCTTAAAGGAAAGAATTTAATGGTCCTTTTCAGCTTTTCACAAAGGGTAAGCGATCAGCTGGGGGCGCTGCAAGCCCATTAACTGGCCCTAGCGCAAGCGCAGTTACCAGTACCATAGGCAAATTTATTGTTAGAGCTGTGGATGTGTTTAGCAAAGAAATCGAGCTTGCAGAGTGTTGTCTTTCCATTGATGGTTTTGCTCCCTGCACGTTGTAATGTTCTGGTGGCTTTATGGGTCAGACCAATAATGCTATTAACATCTAGGTGGCATGACAAGCATCTGCTCCCCCTGCTGCCATTTCTCCTGTTGTCACTCCGCCAGTTAAGCTCAAAAGGAAGCACACAAAAGCTACCTCAGTGGTCAAAAGAGTCTGGAACAAATATGGTGGTGAATTTACCTAACCAAGATGCTGCAGTCCAAATTGCCGTTGATGATTTATGTGACAAGTTATACAGTAAATTGGAGACTATATTGAAAGAGCTGGTTAAGTCCTTGGGTTAAAGGCTTGTGCAGAGTGACTCACTATTCTTGGGCAGGAAGGATAGCACCACTCAGGACTGCAATATTAATCAAACCCCCCACCACCCAAATTCTATACCTAGAATTGAAACGCAGCATGGGCTAAGTAAAACACTCAATGAAAAGGATGCAATTTGGTCCTGCCCCCTTGCACAGAACTGCAGTAAATCTAATAATGGTGGCTTTTCCGCCATCTGCGCCCCTGTGGCATAATCTGTTCTATTGTTGCTGGCTCTGATTCCTAATCTACGGGCCACACATATGTAAGGCCATACACAGAAGCTACCCATTATCAACCTGCCACCTCAAACCTGTCCTTATGTGCTTATTTTGAAGAATGTTCCCTCGCTAGTAAAAGGCGCATCTGAAAGATATAACCAACTCAAAAATAAGGGGACTCACTGGTTTAATAGATTATTGGATTTTGATTTGAGAAACTTGATTTCAATCTTGTGTGCATGGATTGGAACCCTCTGTAAAAATGTTTCAGGTGAAGCTATTGGACTCAATACCAAATCCCAAAATAGGCTAATTACCTTCTTTCCAGGGTGTGTAATTTATAATGGGGGCCCTGTACCATTCATGTATAACCCCTTGGTTATTTTCTACAAACCAAGCATGTCTTGCCCCTCTGTTTTGGGGAGTAAAGCTGCCTTTACAGCTACTTAAGCTGAAAGCACCCTTCCCCTGCAAATCTGCTTTTCTCCATCAGAAAGTCTAGAGGGTATTGACTGACAAAAATCAGTTAACCCTATTTGCAGCACCACTGCGACAGTGGGACTTTCTGTCCAAGCCACAACAGACTATATGCATAAACCTGGCGCTTTAAGTATATAGCGAGTTAGAATGTCACAGGGTACACCTCTAGGTTAGAATCTAGCCCCTGGCTAACCTTTATAGAGTCCTATAATCTCATCGTGCTGCAGGAAACATGGGAGATTATCGAAATCTTGCAGAGCGGTTATACCTCTCACTCACTTGCAGCCATACCTTCGAGCATGGGGAGATCGGGGGGGGGGGGTCTGTCTGTTGGAGTGAATCTTTCCCTTAATGCCAAGATTGCCTCAATCAATACTGCCAGCCATGAGATTCAGGCTTTGATAATTGAATATTGTAATAGTTTTACTGTTTGCATGTTTAATTTTTATAATGATGACTTCTCTTATTCTAGCATTGCAAATGTTGGAAAATTATTCGAACTTGTGGATAATGTGCTTTCCCTAAATAGATATCCACTGAGGGAGAGTCGTGTTTAAATTTGTGGGTAAGTTAATTATGTGCTAACTGTAGGAAGCCTTCACTTAGACCCCAGAATATATTGTGTAGTATCCCATCCTCCTTCAGCATCTAACACAAGGGGGCATGATTTGGGTAATTGTATAGTGAAAAGTGATTTGATTAGCATCCATGAATTAACCCCATTACATAATCATTTTAGAACAACTTTCTTTGGCCGCGGTTGTTTGTCAGTTATTGACTATCTTCTGCTATCCAGATCCCTGACTCAACAGGATTAATACATGCGAGATAGTGAATCTACATTTTGGAGATCATGACCCTATCACTCTGATCATTGATCTACCGGGCATCCAAACTGCATCCAGGCCCCGGGGGGTGCTCTCTGTGTAACAAGAACCATAGCAAGCAACTGATCTGTTAACTGCAGAATCCCACAGATTTCCTTGCAGATGTAATCAGTAATAAATCTTGGGTGGTTTGATTCCAGATGTTCCTTACCTTGGTGAGACTCAAGACATGGGGTCTTTAGTTCAGGTTTTTGTAGAAATAGGTAGCAAAGTGAGAACGATGCATCTGAGAATTCAACTCACGGGTGGTTTGATTCCAGATGTTCCCTTGCAAACCGAAAACTGCACTGCACTCTAGGCCCAGGATTAAGAACTAGATTAGGAGATGCAGTCCTTTGCCTCATCTGTTAGACTTGGAGATGGATGTTTACTGTAGTAAGTCCTATATTATGGCATTTGGTGGTAAGAAATTTAATCTGAAACCCATTAACTGCAATGGCAATTCTCTGTCAGTAGTAAATAGCTTCCCGTACCAGGGGTAAAATACGACTCGCCTTGAACCCGGAATAGTAACCTTACTACTAGACTCATTAAATTTGTTTGGTGCTCTCTTCAACCCAACGCCGTTGGTAGGGGGGAAACCAATAGCAACTCTTTTGGAAATTTATAACACGCAGTGCATCCCAGTGCCCACTTATGGTGATGGTGTGTGTGGGGGTATTCCAAGGCAGTTAGCCTTCAAACTGAAGAAAATCGCTTCTGTTGCAGGCTATTATCTCAACCACCTGTCTGTCTGTACTTTGTCTGACACAAGGAGCTTGGGTTGAGATATATCGAGGATAACATGAGTCTGGCCCTCCTGAAATTGTGGGTGTTCATTTGGAATAATCCAAAGGCGCTTGTAGATCAACAAATAATTTCGGACTGCCTGGATTGCGAGAAGGGAAGATTTATCCCACAGCTTACTTATGGAAAATCTAGCTTTTTTAAGACTGGGCAGGACTGTTGTTTTTAAGGATCCTAAAAACATTACCAAATCCAATGCGTCTTTGTTGAAATCAGCTTTTTATGAGGAAAGCAGAAGGCTGAGGGCCGAGGATGACCTTAAAAATCCCACTACCCAACATTGTTTTACTGTCTCCTACTACTGGCTTTGAACCATACTTGCGGTCTGCATCAAATCATGGGGACGAAGGTTACTGTTGAGATTCAGACTCGGAACCATTAGAAACTTGCTTTGTTTGTGGTTAGGTCAGTACGAGGAGACAAATGCATCTATGTGCCCTTGATCTAACGTGTCTTCCTCAAGCACTTTTGCACTTTTTGTTTTTCAGTGATTACTATATCAAATAGGTGAAACCAGTATTTGAAAACGTATAGTTTTAGGCATTGTAGACCTGCTTTATCATTTTTACAGGCCTTAAGTGATCCACATATTTAAATAGCTGTTGGTTCTTTAACATGTATTGTTCGCAGTAGAACAAGTATGCAGTTTTATCATACCATGTAATTTAATCACCATTTTTATTGCTTCTTACATTTTTACTGTACATTTATGATTTGTATTTTAATCAAATAAATGTTTTTGATTGATTGAGATCTTTTTGCTACAAAAGAAACGTCAAAATGTTGAAGCTTCACATCTAGACTCCAACACCCACAGTTGCTGGGGAATGCTCAACCACTGATTTAGGTTGGGGCTTTTGCTTTTCCACTGATACCTGTATTGATCAACTGGTGCAAAGTGTGGCATAGCCATGATACCAAAAGCACCACATGGGCTCGCCAGACATATTATTCACATAGTTAGTATCATAGCAAAACGTGCAATTTGCGTGCCAGTAAGAAGGAGATTGGTGCCTATAATGTAAGTATTCTAATTGAAGACAACAGACTAAAAGACAGAAGGCTTTTCAGGTCTACCGTAATCCGCATTAGAAGTTCTTTCCGCAGCAAGACTCCCTCACTTCACACATTGAGGCATAGTGCTGGTTACAACAGTTTTCAGCAGTCGATTCTTTAACCATCAATAATTAGAACACTTTCTTTGGTTGTTCACAACCGGTGTGGATAAAAGTTGACATGGCGGAAGTAACTTTAGGTCACAATGCCCCTCCCCAATAAAGCTACTAGCCCAGATGTCGTTCCCATAGATCTTTATAAGTGTAATGTGGACCTTTGGGTTTCACTACTTAACGAATCTGTTCAATTCCCTGGCTGCTTATACGGTATTCACATCCTGGGCTACATAGATGATTGTGCCGATTTTTAAAAAAGGTGATAGAACTGATTCCCCCATTGCTATCGCCCTATTTCACGTATAGACTTCTTAGTAGAGCAATATTTAATCACATTAATACAAACTTGCAGTTGCTGCCAACTACCTCCCCCTCCACATGCCGACAATGGAGACGTGAAAAATACGTCGCTTGGAACCCAAAACTTTGAACTTAGTGGCTTGACTCAGAAGTCCTAGAAATTTACCACTCATACTTATAACTGTGGTGTATAGAGGAGATTAGGAGGCAAGAATACCAGCAACACCAAGGTGTTAAGCAGCAAAGTGGTTTAATTTTGTTCATTTGGATAAAATCAATGTGTCACGTACAAACCACATATGAAACGGATGTTACTGAGCTCCTGATTTATTTACTGGCCCGTTAAGATATCCATCATTATGAGTATATTCCTCTACTATATATTCCTCTACTATTCCAGCATCCACAAGGAAAGTAGTGCTCTCCACTCATGATTCCAGCACAGTTTTGGAACTTAAATCTGACGACTTACGAAGCCTCCATTTAGACAACACTGAATCATTTAGCAAAAACAGATTTTTTCCAATAGCAATTATATACGTATATTTAGTGAAAATCTAGCACAAACAATCCAAGAGCCTTATTTACAGTTCATAAATAAAAGGTCGTTATCTGAACAAACCAGTTATTTATTCCCAAGGTTGAATCAATGCCTCCATGTGAATAAACCCATTAGATTACTATCATTATTTCAAAATTCAGTCAAGCATGTAAAAGCTCCCCACCTACTTTGTATGATAGGAGGGTTATGCAGTATAAGCAGGAGGAAAAACACAATAAGGAAAGCACAGTTTGTGGCTCATGTGCCACAAATAAATGGAGTGCCGCTTACTAAAGGAGATGCAGCACAATGGTTTGTACAAGCAGTCCAGTTGTGCTATTCACTGGTGGTTGAGTCATTGGAGATCAGGTCAAACGTGCTCTTCTATACATGGAAGAAAGGAGCTACCTTAACAGACATGGGTAATGTCATACATTAATCACAATTGCGTTGGTGTCTCAGAAATGCAAGTAGTCAGCACTACTGAGCAAAAGGTGTATGCATTTTACAGTGGGAGGCCAAGTCATGTGGACCCTGACATCAACTGTCCTCTCAGTAGGAAATGCCCTGTTGTCTGTTAATGTTGGGTATACTGTCTAGCTATGGTAATCTGTCAGAGACTCAAATGAACTCAAGGAGTATGGCTAGTCATGTTTGAAGGGTCACAAAGTTCCGGCCTTACTCTGTGGTGGCCCACATCTGCAAATCCTTTCATCAGTTGATGCTGTGAGTATACACCTATTATCATACTGGGGCTATTCTATGTTTGACAGATTAATATTTCTCTCGTAGGGGATTTCCATGTATAGTCATAAGCATTGCATAGTCCCGCCCATCTGCGGGGACCCCGGAGCACTTTATCCAGTATAATTTCTTAATTGCTAAAGTTCGCCTTTCTTCGGGAAGGCCTTGAAAAGTCACCTAAAGTCGTAATGTAGCCTAGGGGTAGGCTACAGTGGTCAGAGTTCTTCATCTTGGAATGGCAAAAGAAGAGACTATAAATTGCATATGCTCTCAGTACATGAATTGTTTGTAATGGCACAGAAGAAAGAACCTTCACAAACCCTTTTGCTATGAGAAAACCGAGATGAAGAAGTGCAGGGCAATGTAGCTCATAGGCTGCCATCATAAGTGAAGAAAAAGTAGACTGTGCCTTTAAGAGTAGAGAGACCACCAATATCCCATCATGCTCAGCCAGAGTCAGTTACCTCAGTTCTTTTTCCAGGCTCCTTCTGACAGGACCCATGGAGCATTGAACTCAACCTTTTTAGGTTTTTTCTACAATTTAGATCTTTAAAGTTCACCGTTTGCCTCATTCAGCGTCTTTTGTCTTTCTTTCTGGAGCAAAGTATTTTTCAGATAGGAAAGAGGCTTTTTTCCTATTTAAAATGCCATCTCTTTTCAACAAATGTCCTAGATGTGGCAGAAAAAAACCTGAAACAGACCCACATGGGGTCTGTATTATTTGTCTACCATTCTCTCACCTTCCTGCCGCCTGTGACATCTGCAAGACCTTTTCCAGATGTACCCTGCGGGACAGGGAGAAGATTCTCCTGCAGGGAAGTGAAGAGAGGAGAAAACAGCAAGTAGCCAGTGGGACCTCTGAGCGAGGGGTAGGTAACTCTTCCAACAGAGCTCTTCCCTCAACCTCCAGTGGATGTGGGAGGTCTGAGACGCGCTTTTCAGGCAGAAAACGCTATTGGTCCCGGTCAACATCGAGGCCGTCTACGTCAAGAGGAGGTACTGCGCTGACATTTTCGCCGTCATTGACTGGCTTGATGTCACGTAAACGTCGACACTCGATGTCTAGAACCACTCGAGCGACGTCGAGAGCCACTTTGCACCGATGTCGAGACAGGTGTCGATGTCGCGGGATACCAACTCACCGGCGCCGAGAGGTAGGAGGTTGACATCGACAGCTAAACGTCAACAACGAGATTGGTCAAAGTTGAGAAGCCGGTCTTCATCGAGTGGTCGAGAGGGGTCGACATAGAGGAGCAGATCGTCCTTGAAGGCCAGTCGACAACGGAGGTCGAAGTCGAGGATATCATCGACGTCGGATATGAAAACCCTCCAAAAGAAGGAGAATCTACTCCTCATCTGAGTCTCATTCCAGATCTCCATCACTGGTTGAGATACCTGCTTCTCCCATCCCGGTCTCTCCTCGACCGGACTCAGCGGCTCCAACAGTGCCACTAACTCTCAGGTCCCCATCACACAGGATCCTAGGAGATCACGTTCAAGGACATGCCATTGTTCTCGCCATGGACACTCGTGCTGCTTCACGAGATCACGCCATTCGCATCGCCGATCTCACCGCGTGTCAAGATTACGCTCACATTGCCATAGGGATACATCTTCGTCTGCCAGAGGATATTCTCCTACCTTGACAGACACGCCTCAACCTCGGTCCTCCCCAATTGATGATATCAACACTTATAAAAGAGATCCTGGTTCGAGGCGCATCGAAATTGAGCATACCTATGGAGATCCCTACTCCATCGACTTCCGTCATCTTTGAGACCCTCCACCAATGGACGGCCTCTAGACCGTTACTTCCACTAGTACCAGGTCTTCTGGAGCCAGCCCGGGAATTGTTCCTTACGTCTGCTGCAGCGCCGTCAAGGCTCCAAAAGAAATATCGACCACCGGAACAGGATCTGCTATTCCTACGTGCTGATTCTCCTCCCGACTCAGTGGTGATTTTGGCGGCACGAAAATCTCACGCTACCTCACCATCTGCTACTTCTCCCCCGATAAGGAGAGCAAAAAGTTGGATTCCCCAGGACGCAAGATTTGCAGCACCGCTGCTACGTCCATGAAAGTGGCCAGTGCTACAGCCCTCCTACGAAGGTATGGCCTTGTCTTGTAGGATTCCATTCTCCACTTTGCGGATCACCTCTCAAACGAGCACTGGGAAGATTTTCCAGAAATCGTCCAGGAGGGAGCTATGGTCTCAAATCAGGTCATCAACACGACAGCGGATTCCTCGATTCTAGCTGCCCACAGTTACTGCCACGGGATCTCTTTACGTCGACATGCATGGCTGTGATTGACATCTTTGAAGCCAGACGCCCAGTTGCGTCTGCAGAATTTGCCTTTTTCTGGTTCTACCCTCTTCGACTCGCACGCCGATGACGAAATGGCGAGAATGAAAATGGAAATGGATACCACAAAAGCGGTGGGATTAGAAAAATCTAAAGAACAGCGGCGTTTATTCCGCCCTTACCACCGCCATTTCCCCTCACAGAGGGTTCAAACCGCTCAATGACAGTTTGGCAGATTGCAACAATATCAGCGACCTTACCAGTCACAGCGCAAGACACACAGAGGATGGCATTCCCAACAAGCTAACCATTGAGGACAACAACCTGCTGCAGGAAAACCCTGAATCTTCTCTTCTGTTACCCACTCCGGTAGGGGGAAGCATTGCAAATTATCTGGCAGAGTGGCAATGCATAACAATAGATGCCTGGGTCTTGAATATTGTCAAACATGGCTATTGTCTCAGATTCACTGCCCCACCTCCATCCATTCCGCTGAGGACGTCCACGTTTCGCCTCAAGCTTTTACAGGAGGAAGTCAACACTCTGTGTCACAAGAAAGCAGTTGAACCAGTCCCTCGAAATCAACGAGGTCAAGGTATCTACTCCAGATACCTACTAGTGCAAAAGAAGGACAGACGAGTTCAGGCCTATGCTCGAACTTCGCATCGCAAACAAGTGGATCAGAAAGGGAAAATTCTGGATGCTGGCTTTACACCAAATATACCCTCAACTGCAACAGGGAAGACGGGCTCTGTTCAATAGATCTGCACAACGCTTATTATCATATTCCTATCGCAAAGTCCCATCGGAAATTCCTCTGGTTTGTCGTGGGACAGAACCACTACCAATAGGTGGTTCTACCATTCGGCCTCAAGTCAGCGCCCAGGACCTTTTCCAAATGCATGGCAGTGGTGGCAGCGCATCTTCGGAAACACAAAATCTTTGTATATCCCTATCTGGACGATTGGCTGATCAAGGCATCCACCTTCACAGAAGCCCAAGAACATTTCCTATGGACGTGCGATGTGCTTTATCGCTTGGGTCTGCACTTCAATGTTCAAACGTCCACGCCAACTCCGGTTCAGATACTACATTACTTAGGAGCTACCATCAATACTTTCCAGGAAAAGGTGTTTCCTTTGGAGGAACGACTGTTATCCATTCTCCGAAAATGTCTCAATCTTCAGCGGATAACCCATTCATCAGTACACATAGTCTTCTCGCTCCTCAGCTCGATGGCTTCCTGCATATTTCTGACTCCCAATGCTCGCCTCCACATGCGCCTTCTCCAGGAGTGCTTAGAGGACCAGTGGAACCAGTTCTCAGGGTACTGAGAGGACAAGATCACCCTCTCAACTTATGCTGTAGGATCTCTCCAGTGGTGGTGTTCCCAGAAAGATCTCCTGAGGGGATGCCTTTTCACCACCAACACAGACTATTGTCATGGATGCCTCCGTGCTCAGGTGGGGAGTCCCTATGGATCACCTACAGATACTAGGTCTATGGTCCTCGAGAGAATAGACATATCATATCAATCGTCAGGAACTCCGTGCAGTACATCTGGCACTCAAGGCTTTTCATCCTTCATTCACGACCAACACCCTACTTGTTCAGACGGACAATACAACCACCATGTACTACCTGAACAAGCGGGGGAACACGGTCCAGAGCCCTGTCACAAGAAGCTCAATCGATCTGGCACTGGCTCCTCACCAGGAATCTGACGTTGGTAACTGCACATCTGCCAGGGGCGCAGAATATCCATGCAGACGCGCTCAGCAGGGTTCTCAACGAAAACTACGAGTGGGTGCTTTACGAAGAAGTCGTACAAGATATCTTCAGCTTGTGGGGCACACCTTCTACGGATCTGTTCGCCACAGAGGAAAACAAAAAATGCTGCGACTTCGCCGCCAGATTCTACCATCCAAGTTCACTAGGGAGTGCCCCATGGATCGACTGGTCAAACAAATTTCTTTACGCTTTTCTTCCAGTACCACTGATACCGGCAGTCCTGCACAAACTGGCATCCACGACAGCTAAGATGATTCTCATTGTCCCAGAATGGCAGAGACAACTGTGGTTCCCGGACCTCCTTCACCGGTCCATCTGTCCACATCTCAGGCTGCCTTACAGACCGAAATTCAGAGGTCAACTGCTACATCCCAGCCTTTCCTCCTTGAGTTTGACAGCATGGCTCCTGAGATAGTGCAGTATGGTCATCTAAACCTGCCTCAGTACTGTATGGACATTCTAAAGGAAGCGAAGGGGCCATCTACACGATTGGATTATGCTGTTAAATGGAGATTTTTTTGCATTTGGTGCTCCTACAAACAGATTGATCCCACCTCTTGCCAGGAGGAAGTCATTCTCCCGTATGTATTACACGTTACCAAATCGGGCCTTCAATACTCTTCAATCAGAGTCCACCTGTCTACTCTTACGGCATACAAAAAAAGCCCTTCACAAATCTTTCTTTAGGATTCCAGTTATTAAAGAAGGTTTTTCCTCTCATTAGACCCCATTCTACTCCATGGGAGCTGAATGTAGTACTTTCTCGCCTCATGCTTCCTCCCTTTCAAACCTATTCACAAAGCTTCATTACAGCATCTCACATGAAAAACTGCTTTTGGTGGCCATTACGTCAGCTAGGAGAGTTAGTGAGATCCAGGCCCTTTGCACCCAGGAGCCTTACACAGTCTTTCACTCTTCCAAAGTAGTGCTGCGTGCACACCCCAAGTTCCTCCCTAAAGTGGTCTCAGATTTCGACGTAAACCAGACTATCGCTTTACCCACGTTCTTTCCAAACCATTTGTCTCCAGCGGAGAGAGCTCTCCAATTGCTGGATGTTAAAAGGGTATTAAAATTCTATTTGGACACAACCAAGTCCATTCATAGCTCACAACAGTTGTTTATCAATCATGGCACAGTATGCATAGATTTAGCTACTTCCAAACAGCCAATCTCTAGGTGGATTGTCTTTTGCATTCTCTGCTGTTATCAGCTAGCCAACAAATCTCTTTCTGGTAGGCCCAAAGCTCACTCTACCAGAGGCAAGGCAGCTACTGCTTCCTTAATGAGGAATATTCCCTTAGCAGATATTTGCAAGGCATCAACTTGGAGATCAGTCCATATGCTCACTAGACACTACTGCCTGGACACAGATGCTAGGGCAAATGCTCAAGTAGGACCAGCATTCTGTTGTGTAGTTCCTATATACCCTATACAGGATCTGCGCATTTCAGATAACATAAACTGTGGGTTTGGTGGCAGACTGGTTCCGTGCACCCCCACCGGATACGTTAGCCTGTTTGCATTAGCTAGCTCACAGTGCCACTAGAATCTCCTCTTATCGGGGAGAGAATAGTTTCTGGCAACTTCAGAACATGACAACCCTGATCCCTCAGGATCGTGGAAACAATGTACTACTTTTCGCTCAGTCACTCGTGCTCACTTAGTTCGTCTCAGAGATGCACAGAATAAACAGTCTGGGCGTTTCAATAAGGATTTATTGAACAGTTGTTATTCTAGTGTAAAATAGATGTGCTGTAACAACCATTAGACAGTAGCAGAGATATATGGTTAGCAGTACTATGAAAGTAAAGGGATTGTACAGTTCTATCATTTTGCAGTAATTATGAATATATACACGTATATAAAACACATGATAAAAAGCTCGTACTCCTATGATGCCTTCCTAACTAGATGTACCTAAATGTACCTAGCATCTGTGTAGGTGTTATGCCAAGAATCCGTCTAAGGTCTAGTCAACCCCATTACCTGAGTAAGGAGAGAATATGGGTCCCCGTCCTGGTCTCCAGTTAGACACCCTGCGAGGGATGTTAGATCACTTCTAGCTGGAGCGTCTGCATGCAGGAACCTCAGCGTCTCTGGTCAGTGTGTCAGCCGGGAAGTCACGGTCTCCTCCGTCTGTCTAAGCAAGACATGATGTATATATACCCACAGGTCTCCCCAGGGGTCCTACCTTGCTGTGTTACTGTGTCGGCCTAAAGGATGACGTTGGGCTTGAACTTTAACATAGATATTATACAGGAGATGTTCGTCCTGCTGTGAGTCCTGCTGTGCTTCGAAGAAGCATCATGCATAATGTATGAGTATCGAACCAGGCAAAAACCCGCGTTCTGAATGCAGTGTCGTATCTAGGTAAAAGGTCAGTCCCTATGAACCGTTATGTATGAAACGTAGGGAAGGATATAGGTGAAAGGTTGCAGTGTTACCTGCTCCTATATAGGGTACCTTAATGGAATATAACATCCACTCCTCTTCCGACTGGACGACATTTGTAACCTTTAAGTGTACTACCATTCTAACTAGACATTGGTACGCAGAAAGTGTTACAACATTTCTTTAGCTAAAAAAAATGTTTAAAAAAGTCTAAAAATTTCTAAAAGACTTAAAAATGTAACAAAAAATATTTGCGGGCCCTAGCTCTAAAAAGTGTCCGTTGTTATAGTCCGAACCACTATAAGCATTAGAAAGCCGTTTATGCCCATAAAATGAAAGGAATGTCAATTTTGTATCCGAGTTCCAAATTGAGCTTGTTATTAAAAAGGGCGAATTTTCTTCGAGCACACGACGAGCCAAAATGAGCCAATTGTTTGTGTCCTGGCTGGTAGACGCAACATTTTCGTTGCTTGCTTCCGCAGTAGACTGCCCCTGTAACACCTCGCAGAGTACGTTTATTGAGCACAGATGATGTTCCACGCTGTCCACAGCCGGTGCAGCCTGTGCGCCGTCCAAAGCCTGGGTGTCAGTGGAGGAGCCGGTGTCCGTACCAACAGAGGTGCTGTTAAAACCTGCGGTGGCTCAAGGAATGCCGCCATCAACATTGGAATACGCTGAGGACATTGCAGAACATGGGCCGTTATCGGGTCCAGTAGAGCATTCACGTCTGGTTGCGCACATGATGGGAGTGTCAAACAAAGGTCTAACACGCATTCTTCTCCACAAAACAGGCATCGGAGGACAGGTAAGATGCAGTCCATCCAGACTGGTCGAAACAACAGGAACCAAGATGCACTTAGTTCTCTCAGGCGAGGCGTGCCTAGATGTTGTACCATTCGGTCACGGTATTTCCGTTCCAGTAGCGCTTTTTCCATCTCCTTGGTGACTGGGACGTCCATTGCGTAGCAGATAGAAGACAATCAGGATACCTGCTATTAGAAACAGGATCAGCGGAAGTCCTCCAAAGATGCTTCCAAATACGGAGTGTATGAACTTTGGTATAACTCAAAGTACCGTCTGAAAGGTGCTTAGAAGTCCAGAACCCATGGTCTTAAATAGGTGGACAATGCCAGTCGTATCAGACAGGTTAAAGATACGATTTACCATTTCTACGAAATGGAAAGGGCAATTTGTATGAATAAGCGCCTGTATCTCTGCTGAAGACATTGAGATCTGGAGATCAAAAGTCTCTTGAACGGAGGTTAAGGGCACAGACTTCTGTAAAAGCATGGCTTTCATTCTGCTTGGAGTATCAAACTGTATTAAAGAAACATTCAGTGAATGCCATAACGGCGCCTACCTGACTGTATGTGTCGGTGGAAACAATGCTTGCATACAACAAGTAACCCTGGAGCTCACGGTTACCAGATATGCGATGCCCGGAAGCATTCCGCAGCAGCCTTGATCGTTCAGCATCAAGTAACTCCCATTTGAAAGTAGCCCGAATGCTGGAGTAATCACTGCAGCTGGGGAACCCATCAGATGACAGAACAAGTTCGCTACAGAATCATTACAAGCCCCGTGCAGCATTATATCCTGACATATGAGTGATCCACTTAAAGCGCTCTTACAGTTTGTACCGCTAAGAAGCACTTCTCAATCCCCACTCCGGCATCAAAATCTGTATGGTAATTCCTAAGATTCCTTAATGTATTCTTTACCCATTTTTTCATATTTGCCTGCCTGCTTTTGTTCTAGGCAATACTGAAACTGAAAAGTAGTGACTGGTAGAGTTATGTGGCCATAGATTAGCCATTCTGTGGACGGTGATTCTGCCACTGTAAATGGTAATCTATCCAGTTTTTCGATACGCAGCATTGTATATTTAGCTCCCCTTTGTGCCATTTCTTTCTGTTTATCTGTTAGATTGTATTCAGAAAACAGAGACGTGCTGTTGATAAAACGCCATGGCACGTAGCCTGCACGCAAAGATTGCAGCGTCAAGCTTAACAACATGATAGAACGTAATTGAGATTGCCCGTGTTGTAATATGGCCAGATCTTGTTCTAGGATGTCTATCGCAGAAGATACAATGTTGCCTAAGGAATATATCCTGGAGGTCAATGTTGTTAACCCATTGTCTACCACTGCTAGAGATTTTTCAAGATTTATACGGTCTATTTCCCGTAATCTCTCTGCGGCCTCTTGTTGTGATATTTTCCATATTTCATTGTAGGCAGCGTAAATGCCAGCATATATGAAACATTTCTGACGTGGTTTCCTGGGACCTAGTAAAAAATCCCTAAGATCCATATCCTGTGTGAGTACAGATAAGTGTTGTTTCACCTGTGTGAGTGTTGAGGTTTTTAGCCAATCGAGGCACAACTTCCCAACACTGTATGACGTCACTACCCCTGGATGTTGTCTCTGTACATAGCGCGGATCTGGCCTATGGAATGTGAACCCTTCGGTTTTACCCATGAATCTTTTCTAACAACCATTGGTGTCTGTGGGCCAAATCAACCATTTCTTCCAATCGGGGTCTGATCTGTTGTATTGTATGATGTCATCTAATGTAATCCGTTCCTGTGATGTTTCGTTACCCTCGGTGTGTGATGGTGTTGGCAGCTGGGGTGTGTTAAAGTCTTTATTCTTGGCTAGTCCAAGGCAAGACGTCTGTTGCACGGTCTCGTTCAAAAACATGAGTTGTTGAGGGATGAGGCATGCTCTAAATAAAGCTTCTGTTCCCTGAACTTGCCATTCTCTAGTACCCCAGACTGATTTCATGTCTATAGTGTCTCTCCATAAGTCATAACCTAGTTCAGACAACTGGGCCATAAAGGATGCAGAATAAATCTGTTTAGTGTTTGTCAACATATTTTTCTGTGCTGATGTTGGTGCAACCTTATAATAAAACAAGGCTGGGTCAGACATATTAAACCCTGAAAAATAGGGAAACTTTTGTGCAAAGGTTTTCGAACTGCCCTTTGGCGGTGTTGGACAATGTTCCCACTGGTGGTATGTGAACACATTTCTAGGATTTGCAGATTTATGGAGAAAGTGATGACCATAATGTTGATAACAATACATTGATTCATAATCTGATGTGCCTTCCAATGATTCACTATTAGAAAACGCAGCAGATTTTTCCAAATCAGACAACATGTTATTAACAGTTTCAAAGTACCAATCATCGGAAAATGTACTTGAGGTAATGATATCACTCAATGATATTTTGAACAAATGTGGAATTTTTAAAATTTCTGTCGGGCCAAATATATCGAAATCAACCTTGTCCCAAACTATACCATCCGGTATAGGAACTGCTGTAATGTTCACTGATGACAAGTCTTTTTGTTCTCGATGAGATGATTGACGTGGTTTCAAAATTAAATTCACATTTTGGGCTGCAGAGCTTTGCCGAATGTATTGTCCATTAATAAGCATGTTAAAAACTATTACTAAGCCTAGCCAGAAAAGAAAGAAAAGCACCCCAGTAATTATCCAAAGTTCTACCCACGGTGATACCAGGTAAGTTCTTTTGAGAAAGTTCAGAAAGTCTTTAACTTGCTGCTTGTGTGATTTTTGGGCTGGCGTCGTTTCAGGTTCACTTGGATCCAACGAAAACGTATCAAAGTTCATGAAGTAGCCAGAAGCAGTTCAATCAATTGTTGGAATTGCATCGGGATTTGTTGAAATCGTAGTTTGCTCTTGTCACGCATGTTGACGTAAACATCAGTATTTGGTCTTATAGCAATTTGTGTGTTATTTTGAGTTTGAGTTTTAAGTTGAACTTCAGGTTCAAGGGAAACGAGTTCCATAGCATTGTTGCATAGTCCTTCATTCCGTACAGGAGGCTCTTCGAACGTGATGAGTCTTTCTGTTTGAACTTCTTGAATTGTAGCGAGAGGAGGGCGTCTGCTACTTTGGAGTCCACGTGGCCTACTACTTAGTATCGGCCACATAGTGTGGTTTGATTAAGTCAATTGAGACAAATCTTTTCTCCTTTTTTCCGGCAAGAGGCAGTAGAAGTACAGTTCTTGTTCCTTCAATGGCTAGGACCGGTACAGGCTTTCTGTATGATGGCCCAAATTCTTTCTTGTCCGCTATTTTCTCTCTGACCAGATCCCTGACTTTTGGGATCCAGACAGGTCTTGCCGTGACAGATTTAACTTCCCCAGTGGCGGTTTGCTTCAGGTGGACATTACTTTGTTGTGTCCTGGATTCATTTAGATCCTGTAAAACAGCCAAACGATCATGGATGTCAAATGGTTTTTCATCCACCACTGCGCCTTCACAATCAAGATCAGGTACCGACATTCTTGTCCCAAATAGGACCTCATATGGAGTGACCTCCCCCCCCTAGAGAACTTCTTGGCATGTTATTAAGAGCCCGCTGGACTCCATAAAGATGTTTTACCCAGCTTTCACCCGTGCCTAATACTCTAGCTGTTAAGGATTGCTCTAAGTCTCGTTTTTTTCTCTCCACTACCGAATTTCCCTCGGGATGGTACGGAGATGAGTACCGCAATGCTACACCAAACTTCCCATGGCCTCCTTGTAAGCCCAAGAGCTAAACGCAGGGCCCTGGTCAGAATGTAATGTGCTATTTGCGTATGTCCCTATGAAGACTCGCAGATCTTTTATAACAGTTAGAGCGTCAGCCGAGCGCTGGGGCCACACCCATAGGAATCTCGAGCAGGACGCATGCAAACGGACAGTCTGATGCTGTCTAATAATGGGATTTGCGCTTGGCGTGCTATGGTGGCCCCATTGAACTGTTGACAGATATTGCACTTTAAGACAAAGTCTTTGGTGCTTTGTTAAACCAGGCCACCAATAGCGTTGTTTCAGTAAAGAAACAGTCGCCGTAACACCTGCATGTGCAGAACCTATCCCCTCGTGTGCTGCTAGAATTAAACATAACCTACGATCCATATTTGGAATTACTCTATCCCCCACTCCAGGAATCTGAGCAAATGGAATGTTATTGGCATCTAACTTGTAGGAGTATTTGAGTGGAAACTTTTTCGGTAGTGCTTTGCTGTTTTGCATGATGCTATAACAGCTACCATAATCTCAGTCTATTCTCATTTTAGAACGAGTGATTGCAGCTACGGAAGCCGTGCGTACAGTCCCCTTTGCTGCTTCATCAGCCAATGAATTAACCTCAACGTGAACGCCATCACGCTGATGACTCAGTGTATGTATCACGCGAGTCCCTGGTAGTTCGGATTTAAACTTCACTACCTGTTCCCATAGCATTTTGTGCTTAATTGTGCCACCTTTTGCGTCTTTGAACCCGTTTTGAACCCAGTATTGCAAGTGTTCATTATATGACTGTACACAATAAAAGAAATCGCACACAATTAGTGTGTGGAATTCTCGATCCGTATTTACCAGTGCCAGTATCAGCGCTTTTAACTCTGCCAAATGAGCCATGCTGTCTCCTAGAGATTGCGTTTTTGTGCAACTTGGATGGAACTTTCCATCCCGCATGCAACCTTTAATGATAGCACATGCTGCACTGTATTGTTGCTTACTCCCTATGGCCGGTTGAGCAGATCCGTCAGTGTAAATTATATATTCATACTGATCTAGAGGCATTATTTCATTTGGTAGAGGATATTCTTTTTCGTATTGCAGGAATGCTTGTGTTTTTAAATTTGGGTCGTACCTGTAATCTACATCGGTTGCAGTGAGAGAATTAGCCCATTGGATCCATCTCGGATGTAAGCTTTAGCGTTAGGGACGCATGCCTTTGTCGCAGCCTCTAAGGCTGGGACTGGAGTCAATACTGTTATTCGTTTCCCCTGAGCCAGTGCTCTTTCTCTCACTACAGCAGTCTATACCGCTGTTAGAACCTTTTCTGTAGATGCAAAGCGCATCTCCGCATTTGTGTACAAATGTGACTAGTATGCAATTGGTACTGTTTCACCTTCATTATATGTCAGGTAGGTGTACCCAGATTGACCCGCAATTATAAGGATCACCAGGTTGCGTATGTTTACGCGTGTCTGTAAGTGTTTTTAAGCTATCATGTCAGCTTGTAAGGAACGAAGTGTATCTGTGTGTTCCTGTGTCCAGTTTCTCGCTGAAAAATCAGGTTTTATTAAGTCGTAGAAAGGTTTTACTCTTTCTGCGTAATCGAAAATGTATGTTCTACCAAAATTTAGGAATCCCAGTACTGATTGTAGATTTTTTAATGATTGTGGAGATTGGAGCAGCGCGCATTTTTCTAATAAATTGGCTGGTAGGCTTTTTCCTTTACTCGAAAGTTCATATCCCAAAATCAGGACACTGAGGTGGGCTAGTTTTGATTTTTGAAAGTTGAATTTTTAGCCCTCACATGCAAATCTCAAAATTATGGTATTCACTCTGTTCAAGTGCCTCCTCCAGGTCATCGTCCGTCAGATAAATATCATCCACATAGGACAATGCCTCTTCATCTAATTTTTGAAGTAACTCGGTTACCCTGGCCGAAAACAACCCCGGGCTGTTCCTATACCCTTGGGGGAGTCGGCGAAATTGCCGGTGTGACCCTAGCGCTGAGAATGCTGTTAAATACCTGATTTCAGGTGCTATATTTTGGCAAAAAAATCCATTTGAGATATCAAGTGTTTTATATTTTTTCCGCATAATGTTATTCCTTAATGCGGCACTGTGTGCATTTTGGACTGCGAATGTCTTAGTGCAAGTGTTTAAATGTCTGTAATCTAAAACTAGACGATATGTATTGTCAGGTTTCATGACAGGAAACAAGGGATTGTTCATTGATGAGGTGCAAGTGTCAATCACCCCTTGGTATTCAAGTTGATCTAAGATCTCCCTGACCTGTTTTTTAGCTTCTTGCTTTATTGGATACTGCCTCTGTGCAGTTGGAGTATTTTTTGAAGGAATTATGTGGTGTGTTGAATCCTCATCCCATCCAACATGGTTTTTGTATAATGCCGGAGCCTGGGCTACCGCCCACTCCTGCGCATATGAGTGTTGCAAGTGCCTGGGAATATGATCTGAGAAGGCTGGTAGAATTACCGTTTCTCCTTTAGGGCAATCCATGACGAATGCTGGCGGCCAATCTCGTTCAGCTAACAAAATGTCATAGCCAAACGACAGGTTCCTCCAAAGAGACCTCTGTCCTGCATTTGTCCCCCTCCATTTGGAGCGTTATTTCATATACTTTATGTGGGACACTCACTCTAGTATCAGGTGTTTCCACCGTGATATAATCATTAAAGTCCGCTGTCACCAGAAATTCCATCAGGTTCTGCTGAGCTATTGTTACTTCTGCCGCACTGTCTAGCATCGTCGGAGCCCATTCCCCGTTCAGTAGTCGAGTCCTCAGAATTCTGGTTATGTCTGATCTTTAGACCTGCAACCTTCTTCTTTTTGAACTGTGGCTTGTGCTTTGGTTTTTCTTATTTTTTGGAAGTGTAATCTGGAGCGTGCTGCTTGTCTCTGGACTTTGTACGCTCTTCTTGTCTTTCTGACCGTCCTTCCCTCTCGGAGTTTTTCGATGTACCCTGAAAGGAACGAGAGGAACGTGTATCAGTATCCTGATACCTGTCAGGTTTCCTAATATTATCCCTACTCCTAAGGTTATACCTCTTTTCGGCGGCCTCCTTTGGAGGGGATCTACCTCGGGATTGAGATCTGTTCTCTTTAAAGTTTTGTTGTTTTTTATCTGAAAGAGACACGTTAGTGACAGATTCCTTACCTTAGAATATCCCCAGGCGTCAGGCTGGATCCGGAAAGTTTTGCGTAGCAGTACCCTTGCGCGTCGGTAGGCGGCGTCGTGCGGCTCCGCGTCGGGATCGCCGGGATGACGTCGCGGCCAGTACTTAGACGCCGCCCCTGCGCGCTGACGTCAGTATTTTCTTTTTCCGTGCCAGTAAGCGCAGATCCGGGAAGAGCAGTGCCCTAGTCATTTTTTAACTAAGTTTTTGTGATTTTATCACTGTTTTTTCTCGAGTTGTTCGACTCCGACGGTGTCAGTAGGGATGCCCGGCTTCAAGCCATGCGACGCCTGTGGTCGGATGATGTCGATCACCGACCCGCATCGAGACTGTCTCTACTGCCTCGGACGCGACCACGACTCCAAGTCGTGCCCCGACTGCCGGGCCTTGCATCCGAAGGCTTTGCGAGAGCGGTCTCGAAAGCTCCTCGAGGTCCGGCAGTTGGCTCTGCGCCAATCCAAGCCCCGGTCACGTGAGAGGTCGAGGGGCCGGTCGCGGAGTCCTCATCGGTCGTCGGGGTCCAAGTCTTCGCACTCCTACGGTAAGTCGAAGCACAAGAAGTCGAAGAAGCGTCATCGCTCGACGACTTCCCCTCGCCGGTCTCGCGACTCGGCTGAGGGTCCTGTCGGCCCCGCCCCCGCGGCTCCGGGAGTGCCTGTGGAGCCGCCGCCGCATTACCCGCACTTCCCGGGTTCGGCGGCGACTCCGGCCGAAATACTGGAGTTCCTGTCGGCCATGGCCCGCCTCTTCAGGCCTCAAGGTCCCCCCGGTGCGCCTTCGGGCCTTGCGGGCCCTTCTGGGGTGCCTACGGCGCCGCCGGCGACTCCGGTCCCGGCGACACCAGCCCCGGTCCCGGCCTTGACCCCGGCTCCGGTGTTGCCGCAACCCCCATCGACGCCGGTTGACCTGACGACACCACCGGCGCCGATTTCACCGGTGCCGTTCCCGACGCCGCCCGGGGCTCCGGGCGGCGTCGTACCCCGGTTCTCTCCGGACCCGGACACGGCGCCGGACCAGCGTCGGTCGATGCCGGCCCCGGCGCCGATGAGACCTTTGGTCCCACATGTCCCTCCTCCTTACTTCGAACCTGATTTGGAGGACGAAGAGGACTGGGAGGGGTCTGAGGACCCTCTCACTGCCCAATGTGAATTCGATCAGGACTGGGCTGAGGAACTTGGGGATGCCAGTGGTCTGGACACCTCTCCTGACTCTGGCATGCTGTCTCCTCCTTCCGTGGCCACAGAGGAGGGAGCAAACTTTGCAACGGTGTTGCGTAGGGCAGCTGAGGCTTTACACCTCCAGTTACCTACAGTGGCTGTCAGGACTAACATCCTGACGGAAGTGCTTCAGCCGGCGGCTACCTCCTCGGAGCCACTGCTGCCTTTCAACGAGGCACTTTCTGACTTTCTTTTGGGCACCTGGTCCAAGCCCACCACAGGGGCTCCTGTGGATAGGAACGTAGCCCGACGCCATCGCCCTGCTCCGGGCGACCCCCTGTTTCTCTCCCAACACCCCACCCCTGAGAGCTTGGTTGTCCAAGACTCTGCTTCCCAGAGCGCCTTCCCTACCGCTCCCCCGGATAGGGAATCCAAAAACTGGATCAATTTGGGAAGAAGGTTTTTCTTCCTCCAGTGCTGGCTTGCGGTCTGTCAACACCACTTGCCTCTTGGGCCGATATTCCCACTCTTTGTGGGATTCGGTGGCGCAGGTTCTGCCCCAGTGTTCTGAGGAGGTCCAGACACTGCTTTCCCGCGCCATTGCGGAAGGAAGAGATGCGGCAAAGTATACCATCAGATGTGGCCTAGATACCGCCGACTCGCTAGGCAGATCGCTTGCGACGACAGTGGCGCTGCGCCGTCACGCCTGGCTGAGAACCACTGGTTTCTCGGGTGATGTCCAAAACACTCTTTTGGACATGCCCTTTGATGGTGTCGGCCTTTTCGGCAACAAGGCAGACCATGCGCTGGAGCGTTTTAAGGACTCACGGGCTACAGCCAAGTCCCTGGGCCTTTCTGCTGTGCGCCCTCCGCAACAGTCTGCTTTTCGCCGCGGAAGGGGCGCCCAGTCACGTCCACTGCCCAGCCACCGGCCCGCGCAGCAGGCGTCTTCGCGTGGCCGAGGACGTGGCTCCCGCCGAGGCGGGTCGGGTAACCAGCGTGCGGGTCAGGCCACCACCCCCACCCCGTCTGCGTCCTCCAAGCCCTCCTAGTCCTTCCTTTCAGGTCCACAGCACGCCAGTAGGGGGCAGGGTCCGCCATCACCTTCCCCACTGGCGTGCCATCACCTCGGACAAGTGGGTCTCGGACATTGTCCGAAGGGGCTACTCCCTCCCCTTCGTGACCACTCCCTCCCCTTCGTGACCACTCCCCCAGCCATGCCACCTCAATACCACCGCATGTCAGGGGATCACTTGGTGCTTCTTCAGAAGGAAGTTGCGGCCCTCTTGGCCAAGGGGGCCATCGAACGCGTTTTGACCCCAGAAGTAGGGCGTGGTTGTTACTCCCACTACTTTCTGGTGCCCAAAAAGGACAAGGAGGACATGCGTCCTATCTTGGACCTCCGGAACGTCAATCGCTTCCTCCGGAAGGAGAAGTTCAAGATGCTCACCCTAGCTCAGGTCTTGACTTCCCTCGACCCTGGAGACTGGATGGTAGCGTTGGACTTGCAGGACGCATATTTCCACATTCCCGTCCTGCCGGCCCACCGGCGTTACCTGCAGTTCACGGTAGGCCACGAGCATTTTCAGTTTTCCGTGCTCCCCTTTGGCCTTAACAGCGCCCCTCGGGTGTTCACGAAAGTGATGGCGGTGGTCGCAGCTCATCTGCGCCAGGCAGGGGTTCCAGTCTTCCCCAACCTCGACGACTGGCTGCTGAAGGCGGGCTCGTCCCAGGCAGTCGTCTCCCACCTCCAGACTACGGCCGAGCTCCTGCACTTGCTGGGGTTCTCCATCAACGTGCCGAAGTCGCACCTGATTCCTTCTCCACAGCTCCTTTTCATCGGAGCAGTTCTGGACACGACGCAGTTTCGGGTCTATCCTCCCGAACGGCGAGTCCGGGATATTCAGGCTATGATTCCGATCTTTCGGCCTCCATCCTGGGTTACGGTACGGATGACCCTGAGGCTGCTGGGCCTCATGGCCTCCTGCATCCTGCTGGTCGATCATGCCAGATGGCATATGCGGGCTCTGCAGTGGGACCTGAAGTTCCAGTGGGCGCAGCATCAGGGCAACCTGTCCGATTACGTCCAGATCTCGGAGGGGACTGCAAAACAGTTGCAGTGGTGGCTCTCGAACCGGCAATGGGTCCTGGGCAGATCCCTCTCCCTTCCCCAGCCAGAGCACACAGTTGTGACGGATGCGTCCCTTCTGGGATGGGGCGGTCACATGGGAGAGGCGGAGATCAGAGGCCTCTGGTCTCCGGCGGAGTCCCGGCTCCATATCAACCTTCTGGAGCTCCGGGCGATCCGCCTTGCACTCAAAGCATTCCTTCCCTCTGTCAAAGGCAAGGTAGTGCAGGTGTTCACAGACAACACCACCGCCATGTGGTACTGCAACAAACAGGGCGGGGTGGGGTCGTGGACCCTATGTCAGGAGGCTCTGCGCCTCTGGACATGGCTGGAACATCAGGGCATATTCCTGATGGTTCAACACCTGGCAGGTTCCCTGAACGCCAGGGCGGACGAACTCAGCCGCAGGTGCAGGATGGATCACGAATGGCGTCTTCACTCGGAAGTGGCGCAAGGACTCTTTCTACAGTGGGGAGAGCCTTGGTTAGATCTATTCGCCACCGAAGAGAACGCGCAATGTCATCAGTTCTGCACGTTGGAATTTCCAAGGCGGCACTCGCTCGGCGACGCTTTTTGTTGTGAGTGGAGTTGCGGTCTGTTGTACGCCTTTCCGCCTATACCACTTCTACCCAGAGTGTTGAAGAAGATTCGGCGCGACCTGGCCCAAGTCATTCTTGTGGCTCCGGACTGGGCTCGAAGAGTTTGGTATCCCGAGCTACTCAGTATGAGCGTCGATCCCCCGATCCGTCTGCCTCTTCGGGAGGATCTTCTGTCGCAGCAGCAGGGGACGGTCCTCCACCCGAACCTGTCCAGTCTCCACCTCCTTGCGTGGAGATTGAGCGGCGGCAGTTGATTCCTTTCGACTTGCCTCCCGAAGTTTGTGATGTGATTCTGGCAGCCAGGCGTCCCTCCACTAAGGTGGTATACGCCTGCAGGTGGCACAAGTTTGTGGCATGGTGCACAGCAAAGGCTGTGAATCCCCTTTCTGCCCCTCTTTCTGAGGTTCTTCTGTTCCTTCTTTCTCTGGCCCAACAGGGTTCTGCCCTGGGTACCATCAAGGGCTATCTCTGTGCAATCTCGGCCTTCCTCAGGCTTCCTGATCAGCCCTCCCTTTTCAAGTCCCCTGTTGTTAACAGGTTTCTTAAAGGCATTACACACCTCGTCCCTCCTGTTCCGTTTGTGATGCCTCAGTGGGACTTAAACTTGGTTCTTACCTTTTTAATGTGCGCTCCCTTTGAGCCTCTACATAACTGTCCTCTTCGTCTTCTCACTCTGAAGACAGCCTTTCTGGTGGCCATCACCTCCGCTCGGCGGGTGAGTGAGCTCCAGGCTCTTTCGTGCAAACCCCCCTTTCTGTCTGTCCATCCAGACAAGGTTGTTCTCAGGACACGTCCGTCCTTCTTGCCAAAGGTGGTTACTGCCTTCCACATTGGGCAGACCATCACTTTGCCCACCTTCTTTCCGCCTCCGCATCCTTCCAGAGAGGAAGAGCGGCTCCACCGTCTGTACCCAAAACGTGCGCTTTCCTTTTACCTCAACCGCACACAACAGTTCCGGGTGGATGACCAGCTCTTTGTTGGCTACGTGGGCGCCAAAAAAGGTCGGGTGGTACACAAAAGGACCATCTCCCGCTGGGTAATCTTGTGTATCAAAGCCTGCTATTCTTTGGCTAAGAAGGAGCCCCCTGTTGGGCTACGTGCCCATTCTACCAGGGCGACAGCTGCTACCACGGCTTTAGGCCGCGGTGTTCCGCTACAGGATATATGTCAGGCGGCTACGTGGGCCTCGCTGCACACGTTTACCAAGCATTACTGCCTTGACAGCCAAGTCCGGAGGGACGGCTTCTTTGGCCGCTCTGTCCTCCGGGACTTCCTTGTCTGAATCTGTTCGCAGACCCACCACCGGGGTTGGTATTGCTGGGGTATCTATTCTAAGGTAAGGAATCTGTCACTAACGTGTCTCTTTCAGATGCACAAGTTACTAACTTGTGTAACGATATATCTGTAAGAGACAGTAGTTAGTGACAGATTCCTACCGCCCACCCATCCTCCCCGTTCTGCGAACTGATTTCTAGGGTTAAGGACATCCCTTTCAGGGCCCTAGTATTTTTTCAGACACCAATGTCAGCTTCTTCCATGGCTCTGCGTTCCTGGCGCGGAAAGTCGTGTACAGAACTGACGTCAGCGCGCAGGGGCGGCGTCTAAGTACTGGCCGCGACGTCATCCCGCCTACCGACGCGCAAGGGTACTGCTACGCAAAACTTTCCGGATCCAGCCTGACGCCTGGGGATATTCTAAGGTAAGGAATCTGTCACCAACTACTGTCTCTTACAGATATATCGTTACACAAGTTAGTAACTTGTGCATTGTCCCACTTCTTTTTAGTTGATGCAGGTGTCTGCTTGGAAGTGTCCTTTTCAGGACTGCCGATCAGTTGTGGTTTTAAAGCTTTCCCACCCAAACTGTCTCTGCCTAATTCTGCATACGCAGTTTCAATTATTTTGGGTAGTTTGTGTTCCTGTTCTAAAGGACTGAACTCCCTTAGGCGTTGGCGGATTGCCACTGAAGCTGCTTCCCCTTTAATATTAGCTAATATTATGGCTGATACCTGGGCATAGTTACCTAGTTACTTCATCCCCAAGTTCAGAGCAGGTTCTGCTCCGTACTCGTTCTGTATTTGTCTTAATACATCGGGTATCACCGCTAATGAAGGAATACCATGAGTTCTGGTATAAATGGCAGCAAAGACTTTACCCCAAGTGGTACAATCCTCTACTTGTGGTGGTATCCCCATGGGCAAGCAGATTGTTAGCATTCTGTGTTTTTCATACGGGGTAGTATCCGGGAATACTGCCTTGAGCGGTGTAATTTTCTGAGCTACCCAGAATGGCATTTGTTCGCGTTTTGTGGGCATCTTCCCCATTACTGCATGTAATGTTTGCGGTGTGATCTTAGTTGCTGTACCCTGAGTTTGAGTTGCATCTATTGCTGGTTGGACTGTAAATGTCCTCATGACGAATTGCATCAAGTTTCTATGGATTTTAATTAAATCTTTGTGTTGTATGAGTAAGTCTCCTGGTGGCATTGTTTCAATGTCAGGATGTGGTGTGTAGGCCGCTAATATCGGCCATGTTGCCCCTTCTCCTCCGAGCGGGCCTAATCTTACTCTTCCTCTTATATGGGGTAGGGCGCCTTTAAACCAGTATGTGTTCCTGGTACGTGAGCGGAACTTCAATGTCCTCGAACGGACAATATTCCACTGGTGCATCTCCTTCTGTAGAAGAGTGAAATGTCTTTGTTCTTGCATTTGCTGCTGGGAATGTAACCCATGAATAAAATACCTCTGTTTTGTTTGATTCGTGTGCCTCAATCACGAAAGCTACTAAGCCACCCCTAGCTGATAAACCATTTTCTAACAGTTTCAGGGTGACTGTATGTCTGAATTTTTCTGCAATCGGAATTGCGTCTGCATCTTCTACATATCTCAGCCAGAGAAGATCTACTCCTCCGTTATCTCTGTCCTCAGTCATTTTTGTAAATCAGAAGTTTTGTTCAAGGGAACTAAGATAAGGTTTTAATGCACAATTTTAGGAACACTGTGTCCTTCAATCTTGATTTAACCAACAGCCAATAAATAGGATTTTTCGCCTACTCAGCTGTGGTGGAGTTTGTGCCCACCAACTCCAGACGTCTCTGGTTTTTGTGAGTAGGGGTCTCTGAGAATAGCACGACTGAACTACTCAGATTCTACTGTTAAATAAGTACCCAACCAACGTTGGCAGCGCCATGTCGTGTAGTTCCTATATACCCTGTACAGGATCTGTGCGTTTCAGATAACATAAACTGTGGGTTTAGTGGCAGACTGGTTCCGTGCACCCCCACCGGATACGTTAGCCTGTTTGCATTAGCTAGCTCACAGTGCCACTAGAATCTCCTCTTATCGGGGAGAGAATAGTTTCTGGCAACCTCAGAACATGACAACCCTGATCCCTCAGGACCGTGGAAACAATGTACTACTTTTCGCTTAGTCACTTAGTTCGTCTCAGAGATACACAGAATAAACAGTCTGGGCGTTTCAATAAGGATTTATTAAACAGTTGTTGTTCTAGTGTAAAATAGATGTGCTGTAACAACCATTAGACAGTAGCAGAAATATATGGTTAGCAGTACTACGAAAGTAAAGGGATGGTACAATTCTACATTTTGCAGTAATTATGAATATATACACATATATAAAACACATGATAAAAAGCGCGTACTCCTACGATGCCTCCCTAACTAGATGTACCTAAATGTACCTAGCATCTGTGTAGGTGTTATGCCAAGAATCCCTCGAAGGTCTAGTCAACCCCATTACATGAGTAAGGAGAGAATATGGGACCCCGTCCTGGTCTCGAGTTGGACGCCCCGCGAGGGATGTTAGACCACTGCTAGCTGGAGCGTCTGCATGCAGGAACCTCCGCGTCTCTGGTCAGTGTGTCAGCCGGGAAGTCACAGTCTCCTCCGTCTGTCTAAGCAAGACATGATGTATATATATCCACAGGTCTCCCCAGGGGTCCTACCTTGCTTTGTTACTGTGTCGGCCTAAAGGATGACGTTGGGCTTGAACTTTAACATAGATATTATACAGGAGATGTTCGTCCTGCTGTGCTTCCAAGAAGCCTCATGCATAATGTATAAGTATCGAACCAGGGAAAAACCCGCGTTCAGAATGCAGTGTCGTATCTAGGTAAAAGGTCAGTCCCTATGAACCGTTAAGTATGTAATGTAGGGAAGGATATAGGTGAAAGGTTGCAGTGTTATCTACGCCTATATAGGGTACATTCCTGATGTTTTCTGTCTACTACACCCGCCTCAGCGGGGGTGAGCTTGCTATTCTATTTAACGCTTATGACTATACATGGAAATCCCTTACGAGAGAAGGTATAGTTTCTTTCCTGTAACTCCAGTTCTCTCGTAGCGGTATTTCCATGATAGTCATAAGCAGCCCTCCCTCCTCCCCGGTGGGGTAGACAGATATTTTCATGCTCTGTTATTATTGGTTTAGCATAGCCTTCAAAAAGAACTGAGGTAACTGCCTCTGGCTGAGCATGATGGGATATTGGTGGTCGCTCTGCTCTTAAAGGTGCAGCCTACTTTTTCTTCCCTTATAATGGCAGCCTATGGGCTACATTGCCCTGCACTTCTTCATCTCTGTTTTCTCAAAGCAAAAGGGTTTGTGAAAGTTCTTTTTTCTGTGCCATTGCAAAAAATTCATGTATTGAGAGCATATGTAATTTCAGTCTCTTCTTTTGCCATTCCAAGATGAAGAACTCTGACCACTGTACTCTACCCCTAGGCTGCATTATGACTTTCTTAAGTGACTTGTCAAGGCCTTTCCGAAGAAAGGTGAACTTCAGCACTTAAGAACTTATATTGCAAAAGTTCTCCGGGGTCCCCGCAGATGGGTGGGACTATTCAACGTTTATGACTATCATGGAAATACCCCTACGAGAGAACTGGAGTTACAGGTTAGAAACTATACCTTTTCCAGCATGTCAGTCTGCCCAAAAATAAATTCTTAATATTGAAGCAGGTGTAATCAACCAGTTAGGACATTCATATTGTAGCAGTTGGCAGAACAAGGTCATATGGAAGAGGGCACTACCTCAGTACGAGATTATCTCTGAAGTCTTTTGGAACCTTGCAGGTGTCTGGCATCTTCACACTTGGGTGATTTTTTTTCTTCACCTTTTACTTGCTGAAACACCTAAATATTTTAGCTGTAAAGTTACCAAATGCACATTAGGCACCGCCAATACAAAATATGTTTTCTCTATATGGATGACTGTTTAGATGGATCTGTAAAAATGTACCTGTAGAGCAGCAAAATAAATTAAACTCTCCATCTGGGTCCATTTTATGTGTGACTTCTTCAGTCAGTCCGTACTTCATTTTTAAATGCGTACTTCTAGTTGCAGCAAATTACAAGCCTTGCATTGCAAAGCCTAGTTGCTATAAAAAGCTAATACAGGTTTAATGTTCATATGCCTAGTAACTGCAAAACTACAAGCATTGCAGTTGTAA
The DNA here is from genome assembly GCA_963921515.1 of Calotriton arnoldi. Lineage (NCBI taxonomy): Eukaryota > Metazoa > Chordata > Amphibia > Caudata > Salamandridae > Calotriton > Calotriton arnoldi. The sequence continues at coordinate 601,101 of CAWUFW010000568.1, forward strand.
AGCATGGTTGACTCGAAAGCTAATAATGCCTTAAGATGTTGTTCATAGACGAGGCTACTTTGCTGTGACCTGACCACTGAGGTATCGATCGAGTTCCTGAAATTTTTAGAATCCGAAAATCAATTCATAAATGATTTCATGAAATGTAATTTGTATACGTTCAGGCTGAGAAATTACAGATGGAGAAATCTTTGTCTGCCAAACGATCTGCTGTATTTCATGCAGTTTCAACCCTTAGTCAGGGTTTCCCAGAATGTTACCTTTGATCACAGGAAACAACATGAACACGTTCACTAATATAAAATGTTAGGGTCCTCTTATGGAAATGGAGAATGTGATGCAAAGCCAGCTTTTTTTCATTGCTCAAAAAAAAAAAAAAGTTGTCCACAATGGCACAGAGAGTAAACAGATGTGAGCCTAGCATGAGACCACCAAAGATCTAGTGAAATGTAACAGTTCAAGCCTTAGGGTATTGTACTGCCCCGATCTTTTCTTCTTTTTCAAATACAAACACACGTTATGTTCTTTGCATTCATTTACTTGAAGATTTGTTTATTCCTGCCTCCACCCAACCGTAAATGCAAGACGCCAAGTGTTACAAAAGCCTTCAAATGAACCGCTCACAATTATTCAGACTCCTTGTGAGATACCCATGTTGATACAAAAAAGTGCACTTGACATTTCTCAGAAAGCAGACTTAAAACACTACAATGCCTATTATTCATCACTTTGAATCAAATTGACAGTGTGCCCAAAATGTTTTAAAGGGCGTAGCAAAACTAGGCATGAGTGAGTAAGTGCTCTCTAACTTCGTAAACATGCACTGCACATAACAATGCTGTTCTCCAGCATTGACTCTTCCTTGAATTAACATGCTTAAATCCATGATACTTTTGCAATAGTAGTAAACTGTGTTAAAATGACTGTAAGCCCAACAACAGTGTTCTTAAATCCACCTCATGTGAAATGGCCTGCACTTCAGCCATTAAAGTCTATACTGTGCTCTTTACTCTACCTTGAGGCCACCTTGTCTTGGATTTCCATTGCACATTGTGTGTGTGGAAGTCAATGATACAGGTCTGCGCTTTGCTACTTCAAACTCTTTACTACTGGATTTTTCATCATCTACTTTGACTTTCCTGGGCTCTTGCCACTTCCATAATCGGCTCCTACCATTCATGCTTTGTTTCTGGGGATGTTATTTATCATAATCAATGACCCAGGAAAGATTCTCCCACACTGACGGAATGACTGTAAGCAGTGGAAGATCTACACTGATGACTTGAAATGGTTGTATGTCAGAACAATACATGCCATTATTCTGCAGTCTTTCCAACGAATGAATCTATACCACACATTCCTTTACCATTCATATTGTTCCAACAACACGCCTTAGGAAAAGCGATGGACTTTGGAGCGGTATAATTTACTATTCCAACTCCAGTCTGCGCAACAGTAGGGAAAGCATTGGACTTTACACTCCAACGCCGCTTTCCCTAAGGGATGTTGTTGTAACAATATGCGTGGTAAAGACGCATGCGTGGTAAATGCTGTTTCCCCTTAAAATTTGTGTATCTAGTGTTTGTATTCAACGGATGCCTCAGTGGATAGTTAGCTGGCTTTCATGCAAGGACTGTGAACAAGAGGGCTGTGGACGGCAAAGAACAAATTATTTCATATCTAAGTCTGGCATTCAGTGATCCGTTTGGGCCTGCAGTCTTTCTTACTATAACTGGCAAATAAATCTGTCCTCGTCATACTGACAACCCAAAATCCATGTACTACATTGAGAAACAAGGAGGCACGAGTTTCAATACCCTATCTGAGGAGGTGCAATAGCTTTGGGTCTGGCCATAGCAAACAAGTTTTTTTAATTTTTATATCATTAAACATCTTAACACCTGTCGACCAATACACAGAGAATAAAGGATCACATTTCTACATTGCCTCAGATCATCACATTGGATGAGCAGTTTACGGGCATCGTTTAGTCAAGCATACATTTCATCACCTTGAAATCTATATGCTGGGCTGATAAGTTTCACAGGGTCAATGCCACTGATCCAGCGCGACAAAGGTCAGGGTTGGATATTTCACACACAAACTGAATATTTCAATGGGCCCATATACATTTATCCCCAAAAAATATTCATGCACACTCCCTGGCCAATCCGCTGGGGTTCGTTTTATAATTCACTTAAGTTCTGATTAGTTATTTCCCTGTAACCACAAATCGATTACAATATCATTTCAATGTCTAACTAATCTTCACGAATCAACACTCTTCCTCTGGTCGATGGACCATTAGTTGAGTTAGTTGATGGTGATATTAACAACTTCTTAACCAAAATTCTTAGTGAAATAACCACAGACTCTGAATAATAATTATAAGTTTTATCTAAAATTTCAGTCATAAAGTTGAACGCTCAACAATTAAAGTTTACAGTGCAAATTCCATCTTTCTTAAATGGGAGAGAAAACAATAATATGTTATGTTATTGACATTTTTTATGCACTACTGCTACCCGAAGGTGTCCTGGCGCTGTATGAAGTCCTACCGAAAAGTGAGAGGAGGATGGAGAACCGGCGATATTATTTGCTGAACAGCCATGTCTTTAGTGGTTTCCTAAAGGCCATCAGATTGGTCATAGTTCTGAGGTCTATTGGTAGATCATTCCATGCCTTGGCAGCATTGCATGCAAAGCTTCTGCCACCCCAATTAGCTTTTTTTACCCTAGACACCATCACCATTTTTGCATCTGATGACCTCAACGATCTTTTTGGTAAATACCAGCGTAATCTCTGTTGAAGATACTCTGGTCCAGTTCCATGCAGGGCTTTGAAGACCAAACATAAGGCTTTAAAACGGGTGCGTTTTCTAACCGGCAACCAGTGAAGTTTTTTTATCTCATCCTAGATGGAGGCGTATTTGGGTATGCCAGTCAAAAGTCTGGCCGCTGCATTCTGCAGGATCTGTAATTTATTCAGTAGTCCTTCCTGGATGTTAAGATATAAGCTGTTACAATAGTCCAGTCTGGACATTGTTAACGCTGTAATGACTGTTTTTTTGAGCGTCTTTGGGGAGCAGAGGCATTATTTTCCTGCAGGATCGCAAGATATAAGAAATCTGCGAGGCTACTGTGTTGACCTGGTCCTTAAAACTAAGGTTGTTATTAATCCACACTCCCAAGTTTTTCAGTTTCCTACTGGGAATGGGAAGGGGCCCTAGCGTGTCTGGCCAGTGGTCAGAGGTCCAAAAGTTGTGGTTATTGCCAAACAGTACAACCTAAGTTTTACTGGAGTTGAGTTTTAGGAAGTTTTGTGCCATCCAGCTCCCAACGGCTGTCATACAACCCTGGAGCCGGGACGCAGTTCCTGGCATCTCCTCAGGCCGTATGGACACCACTATTTGGGTGTTGTCCGCGTAGGAAGTCAAATTGAAACCAAAATATTCAATTAGTGGCGCCAGTGAAGAGACATAAATATTAAAAAGTGTCGGACTCAATGAAGAGCCTTGCGGCACTCCACAGGGTAGAGAGAATGAGTCCGCCTTGTATTCGCCCAGAACGACCGTTTGGGTTCTGTTGGATAGGAAGGAATTGAAGAGTTTCCAGGCGGTACCCTGGACTCCTATCTCATGCAGTCGGTCCATCAGCAGAGCATGATGGACCGTATCAAAAGCTGCTGAAAGATCCAGCATAATCAATACAGCCTTTCCTCCCTGATCCAGAATGGTCCCGATCTCCTCCGTAGCTTTGAGTAGCGCTGTCTCCGTGCTATGAACCTCTCTAAAACCGTACTGCGTAGGATTTAACGCCTGTGATTCTTGTAAAAACACCTTAAGTTGTGTGTTAAGGTTTCTCTATAATTTTCGCTGGGAGTGGTAATATAGCATAAAACATTCAGTTACACAAACTCATTCAACAAAATCAAATGCATAAGAGTGGATAGATGTAGAGACAAATGGCACATAACACATTTGCAAAGAAATATGCAAATTCTTGGACAGAATGACATTTACCTAATAAAGATGACTGGAAAACCACCCCTCTGGCCAAAGGAATGGTGGGGGTCCCCTGATTTAGGATTAGGAGACAAAGACTATAGGACAGGATCAGGACAGGACTGATACTTACTAGACCTCTCTACAAACCCGACGCACCAGGGCGATTCCCTCTCTTACACTCTCTCCCTCCTCGATATTCTTCCGCAATCTTCGAATCTAATCAGGCAGTCGTTTTGATCTGAATCTTCCGAGTCTGCTCTCGTCTCTCTCTCTCAGCATTCATGTGCAGCAGTTTTTCTTCATGCAGGCTCTCTGCTCTATCGTGCTCAGCTCCCAGCAGCTAATTTACTTTACTCCAGTCACTCTAGTTATAGTCTTTATTTCTTCATGTCCCACCCTCAAGAGTTGCAAATTTTACTAAAATACGGAATATGATTGGACGGGGTTGAGGGATTCTTCGTCACACCAGACTGACATATTCATTTTTATTAGTGAAACCTATTGTTTGCTAGCCCTTCCCCTTTGACTCATTCATATTTTCCTTTTTCTCATGCATATTTTGTTGCAAATGTAGTAATTTATTTAATACAAGCTTCATAGATGAGTGATACATGTCCCCCTTTTCCCATCTCTTCTGTCCTTGAATCTTGGCAGTCATTCTGCTCTTTCGGTCACCGGGTCATATCATAGATTCATTGAGCATGCGCAGCTTTCGCCGTTTTCTTTTTCAGTCATGCTTTAGCAGGCCTGAATGCACACTATTAATAAAAGAATCATAAACAGATGTTATTTTCTTAAACATGTAATTCTCTCTGTTCACCACCCACTTCTACACTATCCCATGTAATTATTATTATTCTGGGTAAAAGCGTTAATAACAGCAGCTTTCTTTTAAATCCAGCAAGCATATGCCGGGAATGTGGTACCTCAAGACCGCGTGTTGGTCTTTCTTGCGCATGCGTGAGGTTTTCCCTCTCAAAGCGAATTAGTCACGTTATCTCTGCGTATTTCAGGTTTGCACATGCGCAAAGCGCTTTCGCAAATTAAAGCGGCTTTTAATCGCGTTGCATTTTATTTCTCCCCGTGTGTCTGTGTCTGGTGTATATTAGTTTAGTCTCATCTACAGTTTTTAACTATTAGTGAAAGTTAATGGAGGATTCATACGAGCAAGTTTCATTTTCTCGAATCCTTGCTCCATCACCACCATCCCACCGCCGTCACATGCAGGTGTTCATCTATTTACTTGATTTGTCCCCACTTCAGCCTTATTTCCTAGATCATAACATTCAATCCAGGTCCCCCAAACTTTGTGAAATGTTTGGGGGCATAACCCCCTCGCTCTGTATGTTATTATTTCTGTTAGTTCTGTGCAGCTTCAAATCATGTGTATTAAGGTACCTTGTACATTTTATGCAGTTAGTTGAGAGAGCCTGTGCAATTTTATATAGCATACTGGGATTATAGTATGCCCTGTGAAGGACCTTCAACTGTATCAGGTGCAGAGTGGCGTTTCTTGCGATATCTCCAGTATGCCTTCTGCGGTATGACTGGAGAGTCCACGTCTCTTCATTTTCTTTAAAGTAAAGTTCTGGATCAGTCCTAATTTCGACTATTACGGCTGGGTCTTGTAGCTCCCACGCATTTAACCTCCCTCCCCTCCCATTTTCCCAGGACTTCTTCCCTAGCTTAGAAATGGTCTGAGATTCCTCTCAACATCAAGTCTGTCTTTTATCGTCAGTAATTCTGCTCCAGGAACACAAACGTATTCTGATGGGTACATCTCTCTGCAGATTCCTCACCTTTTGAGTCTCTAATGCACCAGCTGGGAATGGAACTTTTCAGATTGCTCTCCCATGCCTATAGGGGTGCAGCAGCTTTAACACTGCTCCTCATGCAGCACTGCATGACATCACTGGAGTCTTATAGCCCCCCTGTCTGTGTGCTGATGCCAGTTCCCTTTTTTGCTGTGCCTTTGACACATAATGGTTTTTCAAAGGGAATTGTCTTTTGTCAACATTTTCTTTTTTAAAAAAGGTGCCGTATTCATCCGAATATCACCACCAAGAAAGTAGAGTTTTAAGCCTTGCAAGGACTGTGACGATCCGATGTATATTACGGACTTGCATGACACCTGTCTTTGGTGTTTAAGATTGGACCATTAAGTTGATGCCTGTCCCAGCTGTCAGAAGACGGGGGGGGGGGGATGCGGAGCAAGATTCCCAAGAAGGAGATTCTGTTGACCAACCTTCGAGGGACCTGGACTTTGAAGGGTTAAAAGATGAGTGGTTTAGATACATCCCCGGAGTGGGAATTGCTTTCTCCAAATGGTATTCCACCTCCGGTAGTCACGACTTATCATTGGGTCATCTGAAAAGTTGCTGAAATTTTGACTCTTCTGCTCCATACTACGGAGCTAAAATATAATATTCTGATTGACGTACTCCACTCTTCTTCAGTGGCCGCTGAGCCTTTACTCCCTTTCAATGAGGCTTTAACAGAGCCTATTATGGATATTTGGCAAAACACCACCAACAGCCACAGTTGTTTCAAGGCTGATAGACAGATGATATAAAGTGTCTCTTGGTGATCGTCCGTTTTTATCTTCACATCCTACAGCAGAGAGTCTGGTTATGCAAGCCTCCGGCTCTTCAAAGCCATAAACTGACCCCGTCGGCGGGCTGATATCATTTCCATCCGCTTTTTACGTTCCTTCGAGTCAAATGGATGGAACAAACATAAAAAATTGTAGGTGCAGTCTTTTATTAAAATAAAAGATTTAACATAAATTCTACTTAATATACGTAAGCAGGCTCTTTTGGAACATAGTCATGCAACGGGGAGAAGGGTGCTGGGTGAGGAATCTGCAGCTAGAATGAGATTTTAGCTCCCTAGTAGGGAGCCAGTATTTGGTGATGGTTCCTCCCTCCACCTCCACTTACCCTCCCCCTCACCATAGCAACATCTGAGGGTCTGCATCACTATTTTGGTGAACTTATCCAACTTCCCTTGTTTGGAGGGCCGTTCCTTATCCATGGGGCAGGTGCACAGTTTGTCTAGATACCTATGTAGCTTCTTTGATGGCAGTAGTTGTCTGTGCTCCCTTCCTATTATGTATGTCACAGCACCAGTCCCAGGTAGTTGATTAAGATTGAGGCTCAAAATCTCCTTCAGGCCATATTTTTTGTCCTTCACTGCTTGTAACCTACAGTTTCCAGACATCAAAATATATTTGTTGTGTTTCAGTTTAATTGGTTTAAATGCGAATCCCAAATGTCAAGTTCATGCCGCTCTTCCTTATCAGATTATCAGTAAGGCCACGCCCGCTTGCCTCCGGTGTGGGTGAGCAGCCTGTGCTCTTTTGGGCCGTAATAAGTCTCAAATCTATCGGCAAGAGTTCCTCAGCTGTATGGGATGTAGGGTCTTGACCTCTATCCTTTGATGGATCCACCCCTTTCAGTCTACACATTTGTGTGTCTCACTCCAGGTTCAGGATTCACCTAAACTCTTTCTAGATTATTTTCCCCCGATCTGGACCCGGGCTTCTTCCAGATTTGTTATCCGCCATTGCGGTCTTTTCAATAATATGATTCACCGGGCGTCTTGCCAGGAGCTTCCCTAGTATTCTTTGGGTGGGGTAAAATTCAGTAGTTTTTAACTAGTGATTGATGTGTACGGTGTCAGTAGCTTGTCTGTGCCCACCATCTTGTCTACTCCGACCTCTCGTGCCTCTCCCAGGAGTCCCTTTCACCCCTGTCTTGTTATAACTATTGGACTCCCTTTTTGGCCGTGAGTGCGTATTTTTTCAGACCACTCAGCCTCCATCTCGCGCTCCATCCGTGGCTGCCGGGATATCATGCAGTTCTCTGTACCTCTTAGTTCAGCAGAGTCAAGAATGCAGACCGAGCGTGTCGGAGGCCTCACTCTACAACAATGTGGTTTTACAATGGACTCCTTAATTTCATGGCATATCCTTTCTAGGTTGATGGGGTGTCTAATCCAGTCAGTTTGATTGCTGGATTTGTGTGCACAGCACAGGATTTCACAGGATCAGTTACAGGCCTGACAGAGCTGAATCAGGTTATATCTAATCTGCCATCTTGCTGGCCATGCTAATCCACCCCCCAAACAAACAAGGTTGATGTAATTCCTCAGATACTGTGTGGTCAGAACAACCATGTGGATACTATCAGTTGATCATTGTACGGCTGCCACAAATGGGAGCTCCACCAGGAACAGCTGAGATGTATCATCAGCAATTGTTGTCGTCCAAACTTAGACCGGCTTACTTCCCAGAAAAACTAGAAATGCTGAGATTACGCAAGAAGGTATGGCAGCCGGGTTCCAAGAGCAATGCCTTTTCTACGACATGCCTGATAGTCTTTACTTATGCCTTTTTCCCTCTCCCAAAGAGTCCTGAAGAAGGGAATGCGAACTTTGTGCTGAGTTTATTATGCTACTAATATTTTGCTGGCTGCACTGCAGCGCTTAATTAAGTAGTTGTAGGTTGTGATATCCCCATCTGTTAAAAAAAAAAAAAAAAAAAGGTAATCACCGCAGGGCAAACACCTGCTTGAGAGTGTGATGCTGTTTGTCCTATGGTGAAATGTCCGCTAATCCTGAAGAAGGCCAAGTAGGAGTAGCGCACAATGATAATGATATTGATAGCCCCATCTTGGCAACACCAGTTTTGGTATGCAAAACTGATTCAGCTGTCCTCACGGCTGTCCATCTTGCTGAAGGTCGAGCCATGCTGTCTATCCTAACATAACAGCCAGATCTTGCACCACAATCTGAAGTCTTCAGCCTAACTGCCTGGTACCTGATTAATTACAACTTGACATCTAGACATATCCACAGCCTGCAAGTCTATACTGGATCAAGCACATGCCCCTGCTACAATAAAGACTCAACATCAGATGGAAGTGCTTCTCTATATAGTGTCATCCTAAAGAGCTGAGTGCCAAATCAGTACAACCACACCAGTTTCTAAGTTTTTGGTTTCAGGTCACCATAAACAGTCTATAATATTCATCTATAAGGGTACACTTGGCAGCAGCAATCTCAAGATTCAGGAGGTCAAGTGATGCTCCCTCTCTTATCCTAGAGAATCATTAAGCAATTCATAAAGGGGCTCTTCAGAGCCTTCCCCCTGGTTTAATGGCTGCAGGTTCAAACTTGGTTAACTGCTACTGCTGCCCTTCAAACGTATTCATAGGATAGACCTCAAACACCTCTCTTGGAAAACCTTGACCATTCCGGCTCCAACATCAGCAAGAATGGTAGGAGAACTGCAAGCTTTTACAGTCAGAGAGTCATTCTTGTTCTTCACGAAGAAAAAGGTAAACATATGCACTAACCCAAAATTCATGCCCAAGGTTCCTTCGAACTTTAACATAAATTGAAAGGTTATTCTACATTTCTTTTTTTCCAAACACCTCAACATCCGCATAGAGATGATAGAACTCGCTGGCTGTCTGCAGGTTTCTCTACATGGAGAAGAACATCAGAACGACTGATCAGCTCTTTTTGGGTGCTTTGGCAGATGTCACCTCCTTTTGAAACCGGACATTATCTGCTGGTTCTCAATCTGCATCATGTTCAGCCATTTAGAATACTGTTGGCTGTTTTGATTCAAGTTTGTGAATCTATGAAATATAAGTTGTTGGAGAAGAGATTGTTTACTTAACTTTATCTTCAGTTCTCCAGCATTGGTATCTGTCGTAGTTCACACGCAACCCTCACTTCTCGGTCAGAGGTTCACAAAATATTCTTACTATCCTTCACCATTGTGCTGCTGTGAGCTGTGGCTGCATCTGACGATGAGGGAGTAGTAGAGTGCTTACCCTAATTGACTGAAAGTCTGGTTGTTTTAAATGAGTTGTTGAGCTTATGGACGTTTAACAGCATGTATTACTATGTTCTAAGTGTCATGGATTCCCAGTTTGACGACATCGAATGATTCAAGTATGTGAATCTATGAAAGAAAATAATGCTGTAGAACTGGACTTTCAAAAAAGTAACTCCTTTCTTATCACTTTGAGTAGTGTGGTTTGAGGATTTTCCAGATGTCTGATCATTCAGTTTACTCAGTAGCGAACTACTGTTAATCCTAGGTTACATCGTCCTTGTGTAATATTTTTTTCTGAAGATTGATTCTTGTAATAATGCTTGATTATTTTCAACTACTTTCATGTTATGTATTTTGTAGGCAAGGATCTAACAACCTAAACAAACCCATGTTTAACAAAAGGATCCAGTTTTATAACACCAAACTTGAAGTCCGAAAGGTGCCTCCAGAGTTGAACAACATTACCAAGTTGAATGAGCACTTCAGTAAATTTGGGACTATTGTTAATATTCAGGTAAAGCACAAGTCGCCTTAATCGTATAATGAAAGTCATAAAACATTCTTTAATATTCCCTCTATATGTTTTGCAGCTGGTTATGCAGACTGGTGCCTTTACAGAGGCTAATGATTTGTGTATTGTATCTTTTTATTTTTCGACGTTGAATTTCCTATTAATGTAGCTGTGTAGTTTTGAATTTTAGTGTCTTCTATAATCTTAATTGGTAAAGTTTAGCAAAATGGCGATTACCACCAAAACTAGCGTTTACGTGGCCCAACAGATCTGAAAGAGACAATTAGTTATAGATTCCTTACGTTTTGAATTACCCCCAGGCGTCAGACTGGATCCGGAGAATTTTTTCGTCAGCAGTTACCCTGCGCGTCGAAAGGTGGCGTCGGTCGGCTCCGCGTTAGTCATTGGCGTCGTGGTCACCAGGATGACGTCGCTGTAGCTACTTAGACGCCGCCCACGCGTGCTGACGTCAGTTCTTTATTTTTCCACTCCAGCCAGCTCAGATCCGGAGAGAGCGGTACCTCCAGTCACTTTTTGACATATCTTTTGCGACTTTTGTCGACACCGTTTTTGAGTCTTCAACTCCGGGTGCACTTAGGGATGCCCGGTTTCAAGGTTTGCGGGTCCTGCTGATGTCGGTGACGGATCCGCATCGCGTGTGCCTGTGGTGCCTCGAGCGCGACCACGACCCCAAGTCGTGCTCCGACTGCCGGACCATGAATCCGAAGTCTTTGCGGGAGCGGTCCCGAAAGCTTCTCGAGGCCCGGCAGTCCGCTCCGTTCAAGGTCCCGGTCGTGCGGGAGGTAGAGGGACTGGTTGTGGAGTCACCACCACTCGTCCTCGAAGTCTTCGCACTCCTCAGGTAAGTCGAAGCACAAGAAGTCAAAGAAGCATCGTCGTTCTTAGACTTCTCCCCGTCCGTCGGCTGACGCGACATGCGGATGGTGCCCGTCCCGCGGCTCCGCGCGAGGAGCCGGCTCATACTTTCCCTCCCTTTCCCTCCCTTTCCCTCCCTTTCCCTCCCTTTCCCTCCCTTTCCCTCCCTTTCCCTCCCTTTCCCTCCCTTTCCCTCCCTTTCCCTCCCTGTCCCTCCCTTTCCCTCCCTTTCCCTCCCTTTCCCTCCCTTTCCCTCCCTTTCCCTCCCTTTCCCTCAGCGATGCATGCCATCTTTGGGCAGTCCGACTCCGCTGGCGCGCCTCCGGGCCCCGCGTACTCGGCTGGGGGCCCTGGGCCTTGGTTGACGCCGGCGGCTTAGGCCTCGGCACCGCAGGGTCCCCTTGGATCCAGGCCTGGATCCGGATCGGCGCCGGTCGACCTGACAACACCTCCCCCGGCGCCGATTCCACCTGCACCACGTCCGCAGCCGATGCCGGTTGTGACCCCAACCGGCGTCGACCCCGGCCTCCACCCTGACTTGGACACGGAGCCGGACAGATGCCGGATCCGGCGCCGATGGGTACTTTTGTACCCCTGGTGTTCCTCTCAGGCCAGATTGGCAACCAGAGGAGGGTGAGGAGGACTGGGAGGGGTCTGGAGACCCTTTAACTGACCAGTTGGAAGAACCGGACGTGAGAGAGGAGTTGGGGGAAGCCAGTGGTCTGGATACCTCCCCAGACCTTGGTATGTTGTCTCCTCCTACCGTGGCTAGGGAGCTTCTTATGCAGTGGTGTTGCGTAGGGCAGACGAGGCTCTCAACCTTGAGCTACCTATGGTGGTCTATGGTCCTATGGACCTATGGTCAGGACTAACCTCCTGACGGAGGTGCTTCAACCAGCAGCGAGCTCTTCGGAGCCCCTGCTGCTGTTCAATGAAGCCTTATCTGACATATTTTCGGGCACCTGGTCCAGGCCCAACACAGGGGCTCCCGTGGATAGGATGATTGCCCGACGCCACCGCCCGGCTCCGGGCGACCCCACTTTCTTCTCCCAACACCATACTGCTGAGAGCTTGGTGGTCCAAGCCTCGACGTCCAAAGGCGCGTTCCCTAACGCTCCACCTGATAGGGAATCCAAAAAGCTGGACCATCTTGGGAAGATGTTTTCTTCCTCCAGCTTGGGACTGCGGTCGGTAAACACTGCATGTCTGTTGGGCTGTTACACCCACTCCGTGTGGGATATGGTAGCGCAGGTGCTGCCCCAGTGCCTGGAGGAGGCCCGGGCTGTGCTCTCCCGTGCAGTCGCCGAGGGAAGAGACGCAGCCAAGTTTACCATATGATGTGAACTGGACACCGCCGACTCGCTAGGCAGAACGAATTCAACGTCAGTAACCCTTCGACGCTACGCCTGGCTGAGGTCGACTGGCTTTTCCAGGGATGTCCAGGCTACCCTGAAGACATGCCCTTTGATGGCCGTTGCCTCTTCGGTGACAAAGCAGACAACGCGCTAGAGCGCTTCAAGGACTTTCAGGCTACTGCCAAGTCCTTGGGCCTCTCCACCACCCGCCCTGCGCAGACTGCTTTTCGCCCCTTTCGTGGCTACGGAAGGGGTGCCCCGCCACGTTCCACCCAGAGCCACAGGTCGTCGGCGCTAGCTCTTCAGCCCCTGCGTGGCCGTGGACCCACCGTCGTGGGTCTGGGGGCCAGCGAGCGGGTCAGTCCACCAGTGCCCCTTCTGCAGCAGCCTCCAAACCCTCCTAGTCCGGCATTTCAGGGCCACCAATCGCCAGTGGGCGGCATGATTCGCCATCACCTCCCCCACCTGCGCTCCATCACGTTGGACAGGTTGTTTTTGCAGATAGTCCGAAGGGGCTACTCCCTCCCCTTCGAGACTACCCCCCCAGCCATGCCACCTCAGTACCATCGCATGTCGGAGGATCATCTGGCCCTTCTCCAACAGGAAGTTACTCCTCTGTTGGCCAAGGGAGCCATCGAGCGAGTTCCTGCCCCAGAAGTAGGTCGTGGTTGCTATTCCTACTACTTTCTGGTACCCAAGAAGGACAAAGGCCTGCGTCCTATCTTGGATCTCGGGAACGTCAACCGCTTTCTCCGGAAGGAGAAGTTCAAAATGTTGACGCTAGCTCAGGTCCTGTCTGCTCTCGACCCTGGAGACTGGATGGTAGCTTTAGATTTGCAGGACGCTTACTTCCACATTCCCGTCCTGCCAGCTCACCGGCGTTACCTGCGGTTCACGGTAGGCCACGAGCACTTTCAGTTTACCGTGCTCCCCTTTGGCCTTACCAGCGCCCCTCGGGTGTTCACGAAAGTGATGGCGGTGGTCGCAGCTCATCTGCCCAGATCAGGGGTTCCAGTCTTCCCCTATCTCGACAACTGGCTGTTGAATGCGGGCTCGCCCCAGGCAGTCGTCTCCCACTTCCAGACTACGGCGGACCTCCTGCATTCGCTGGGGTTCACTATCAACGTGCCGAAGTCATACCTGTCTCCCTCTCCTTTTCATCGGAGGGGTTCTGGACACAACGCAGTTTCGGGCTTATCCTCCAGAGCAGCGAGTCGGGGATATTCGGGCTATTATTCCGATCTTTCAGCCGCTATCCCGGGTTTCGGTCAGAATGACCCTGAGGCTGCTGGGCCTCATGGCTTCCTGCATCCTGCTGGTAAATCATGCCAAGTGGCATATGCAGGCTCTGCAGTGGGGCCTGAAGTTCCAGTGGGCACAACATCAGGAGAATCTGTCCGATTACGTTCAGATCTCGGAGGGCACTGCACGACAATTGCAGTGGTGGCTAACGAACCAGAATTGGGTTAACGGCAGATCCCTTTCCCTTCCCCAACTGGAGTTCACAGTGGTGACGGATGCATCACTTCTGGGGTGGGGCGGCCACATGGAAGAGGCGGAGATCAGAGGCCTCTGGTCTCCGGCGGAGGCCGGGCTCCACATCAACCTTCTGGAGCTCTGGGCGATCCGTCTTGCGCTGAAAGCATTCCTTCCCTCTGTCCGGGGAAGAGTAGTGCAGGTGTTCACGGACAACACCACCGCCATGTGGTACTGCAACAAACAGGGCGGGGTCGTGGACCCTATGTTAAGAGGATCTCCGTCTCTGGACATGGCTGGAACATCGGGGCATATCCCTGGTGGTTCAACACCTGGCATGTTAACTGAACGCCATGGCGGACGAACTCAGCCACAGACACATGATGGATCACGAATGGCTTCTTCACTCTGAGGTGGTGCAAGGTCTGTTTCGGGAGTGGGGAGAGCCTTGGTTATATCTATTCGCCACCGAAGAGAACGCACAATGTCAGCAATTCTGCGCGTTGGAATTTCCAAGGCGGCACTCGCTAGGCAACGCTTTTCGTCGCGAGTGGAGTTGCGGTCTTCTATTTGCCTTTCTGCCAATACCACTTCTTCCCAGAGTGCTGAAGAAAATCAAGCGCGACCGGGCCCAAGTCATTCTTGTAGCTCCGGATTGGGCACGAAGAGTCTGGTATCCCGAGCTATTACACATGGCAATCTATCCTCCGATCAGACTGCCTGTTCGGGAGGATCTTCTGTTGCAGCAGCAGGGGACGGTCCTCCACCCGAACCTGTCCAGCCTCCACCTCCTTGCGTGGAGATTGGGCGGCGACAGTTGACAGTCTTCGACCTTCCTCCTGAAGTCAGTGATGTTATCTTGGCAGCCAGGCGTCCCTCCACTAAAACGGTATATGCCTGCCAAATTTGTGGCATGGTGTGCAGCAAAGGCTGTGGATCCCCTTTCTGCCCCTCTTTCTGAGGTTCTCTTGTTCCTCCTTAATTTGGCCCAGCAGGGCTCTGCTCTGGGCACTCTTAAGGGCTATCTCTCAGCCATTTCAGCCTTTCTTAGACTTCCTGATCAGCCTTCTCTTTTCAAGTCCCCTGTTGTAAATAGCTTTCTTAAGGGCATTACTCATATTTTCCTCCTGTTCCCTTCGCAATGCCTCAGTGGGACTTGAACTTGGTTCTTACTTTTCTTATGTGCGCTCCCTTTGAGCCGCTACATAACTGTCCTCTCAGACTCCTCACTTTAAAGACTGCCTTTCTGGTTGCCATCACTCTGCTCGCAGAGTGAGTGAGCTCCAGGCTCTTTCTTCGAAACCTCCTTTTCTGCCGGTTCATCCGGACAAGGTTGTCCTTCGAACTCGACCCTCTTTTCTTCCTAAAGTGGTTACTTCTTTCCACATTGGTCAAACCATCACTTTGCCCACCTTCTTTCCGCCTCCGCACCCTTCTAAGGAGGAAGAGAGGCTCCATCATCTGGATCCAAAACATGCGCTTTCCTTTTATTTGCATCGCACCAAACAATTCCGGGTGGATGACAAGCTCTTTGTTGGCACCAAAAAAGGTCGGGCCGTGCACAAACGGACCATCTCCAGGTGGGTCGTTTTGTGCATCAAAGCTTGATACTCCTCGGCAAATAAGGAGCCTCCAGTGGGATTGCGCGCCCATTCCACCAGGGCGACGGCTTTGGGACGGGGAGTCCCCCTCAATGACCTCTGTCAGGCAGCTACGTGGGCATCTCTGCACATGTTCACAAAACACTACTGCCTGGACAGCCAAGTCCGGAGAGATGGCTTCTTTGGCCGTTTTGTTCTACAGGACTTTCTGGTGTAAACTTGGTTCGCAGAACCACCTCCGGGGTTGGTATTGCTGGGATATCTATTCAAAAGGTAAGGAATCTATAACTAATTGTCTCTTTCAGATGAACAAGTTACTTACCTTCGGTAACGATATATCTGTAAGAGACATAGATTCTTTACCGCCCCACCCATCCTCCCCGTTCAACGAACTGACTTCTAAGGTCCGGGAATCCTTTTCAGGGCCCTAGTTTTAATCACCAGTGGTCAGTGTCTTGCATGGCTCTGTGCTTCTGGCGTGGAATGTCCTGTAAAAGAACGGACGTCAGCGCGCGAGGGTGGCGTCTAAGTAGCTACAGCGACGTCATCCCAGCGACCACGACGCCAATGACGAACTTGGAGCCGACCGACGCCACCTTTCGACGCGCACGGGTACTTCTGACGAAAAAAAATTCCGGATCCAATCTGACTCCTGGGGATAATTAAAAAGGTAAGGAATCTATAACTAATCTATATCTCTTACAGATATATCGTTACCGAAGGAAAGCAACTTGTTCTTCATGCACAAAGCAGATGTATTTTAATCTGTAACAGAATCCATCCCTTTACATAAATTGAACCATTAGACAGGATAAATCTTTAACGTTGTCCTGCAAACAATTACTTTTAGTCTCCAACCTCTTCCCCTGTGCCAACTTCCACAAAACCTGGTGCTGTTAAAAATTATCTGAAGAGAATACGGTAAAGAATTCCAGAGTTCTAGCATCTGCTCTGTATTTGGATTCAAGATAATGACCTTACAATCTAAAGCAAATAGAGAATAAACCAACATGACATGAATGCATTTATTATTTAAGGTCCACAGATGGCGGAAGATATTGAAACCCATGGTACAAATGGCATTAGCCTCAGGTGGACAAATGTCAACGGAGCGGTTTTACTTGAAAAGGTGTTAGAGGACTACCCCATTGTATTTTCCACCTGTACTAAACAAAATCCCTTACCCTGCCAAACTATAGAAGCTTTTATCAAAATATTAAGTCATTGCGGGTACTTTGAGATCTACTTGGAAGAAGCCTGATAATCAACCCATTAGGTGGTTTAATCTGGATTGCTCGAGGGTAAACCGGAACTTGAAGAAACCCTTCATAGTCACCCCAGAAATAGGGAAGAGGTTCTAACCCTGCGACTTGCTTACAAGCAAGCACTAAGGGAAAGAAAGGCGGAGCTGCAGGAGGAAGCATGGGCAAAATTGCAACAGGCAGCGGAAACTAGATGTTACCTTTTTAGGAAAACTATAAACCAGCCCTTTTTAAAGGATTCATGAGCTCCCTGGGTCGAGTCGTTAGTTCAACAGGCCAAAAATAGGTTTGGTTGACCAGGCCTTTTATTTGAGCGTTGGACGTTGGTTTAGAATCATATGTTTCATTGAGATGCAACATGCCTTTTGTTCCAGCTGAAATTGTACGTAGGGGAGTGGTGCATGTTTGTAGGATAGCTTTGTTTCCTCACCTGTGCTAGAGTGCCTGTATATACGTTAAAGTTTAACAACTGGAAAACGTACACCGGGAAATTGGTGCTTGAGACCTGTGGGCTCCATGGATCTGACACTTAATGATTATTGGTCAAGATGAATGAGTGTATCAAAATACTCTAATATAAAGGTTTCAGAATATGTTTTTATTTACATTGTCGAATTGTCATGCCAGAATGGCAAAAAGCTGCAGGTTATTGTAGAGTGGAATCTCATGTGGTTTCTGATCTTGATGTTTCTCAGTGAATGTTCTGAACACAACTGGGGTGGTATTCCAGTGATGAATGTTTTTAAATTGTGCATGAAGATTTAGTCCCAGTGTATGACTAGTCATATATTCCTATTGCCACAGGTTTCACTCTTATTCCTGCTTCTCATTATTACATATAGATCTAGTATCTGGTTCAGACCATCTCCCAATACTAAATATTCTTCCAAACGTATGCAGAGGGCATGCATTTTAAGATTTGAGTTGGTAGCAACTTCAAAAAGATTCTAAAAAGTGCCTCAAATGCACCTGCTTCTAAGTGAAGCAGCGTTACCTTGGTCAATAGTCAGAAGACTGAAATCCCCATAACTGGAGAATTACTACCCGACTACATACCATTTAAGTAGTCTGGCAAAATTGGCATTCCAAGCTGAAAAAAATATTGGTGTATAGATTTGCTCAGACCTTTCGTTTCCTCACCAAATCTAGGTAAGTAGTAAATAATACCCAGTCTAACTCCCAATTATATGTATCATGATTTTTATCACTCCCAGCTGGATAAAAATGATCCCTGGATTATGTAAGATATTACCTCAGTGCTGCTCCAAGTTATTATGCAGGCAATTCATTTTGTCCGCATACATCTTTGTTATGCTACCTTGTATGCAAATTACTGCATAATTTCCTCCCTATGGATACTACAGGGTTGCGTTTATACTATGGGCGTAATGGACTCACTTGCACTCTTCAAAGTTCAGAAATATGGTTTGCATTTACAAACCTCTTGTAAATATTATTTACATAATAAAATCAAAGTTACTAGTTCAGAGACAGTGCAGTGCAATGATATAAATATATGCCAGTTGTATGGATAAAATATCTAGCGTTCTAACATAGTGCGCTGTTTATAGTGGTCTGCCCTTGGTTCTGTTTTCAAGCGAATGTATTCCCATCTATAAAGTGATCTGTCTTGTATCCAGTACAGAGCTTTCTCTAATCCCTCCTACTTATCAGTTCAGTTGTTTGTTCTACTCACTGCAAACAAAAGCTTGCATGATGCAGCAGAACCCTTTCCTCTATGGTAATTAAAGTTCTTTAATAGTCCTTTCCAGTAAATGCCTGAAAGCTGGCTGAACACACTATGAAACCATTAACATAAACCTACTCAAGTTGACTGATGGATGTGCAGTGAAATTCTCAAAGAAAATACTCTTTGGGATAAGGTGAGACTATTGTATGTAACAATTACAATAGACACATGTAAGCCTTTCCATATGGCAGGCTGACCATATTGTGGGCCTGCAGTTAAATAAACTACAATAAACATATGAAGATTTACAGCCAAAGTGGATGTCAAAAGAATAAATGGCTGAATGCAAAAAATGCTTTTCTTAAACCAATATAAGTAGTTACTACATGATTATTTGACAGTGTGGCAGAACAAAACTATCTCTTCTGCAAGTAAAATACCACATTGAACTTACCAGGGCTTTTGTACTGCCCAGACAAGACTACTGAAAGTCAGCATATGCTGTACCTTTCAGAAGCTTCCATTAATTACCAACTCAAACCATGAAATGAAGCAAAACTATTCTCATCACACAAACAAGTTTCAAGCAGAACACTCAGGGATACAAAGTGATTCGAATCTTGGTCACAAATCTATGGGGCGCCCTACGCCCTGTTGCAGCTCGAGGCACTACACACGTTTACTTTTTTTGCACCCAAAAAGATGTTACAATTTATAGAAACATTGTTGTGTGAATAGTAATTATTAATAGCAAAATCCATAAACTTTTGAAATACATATATATAGAGATTACATAAATCGTTAACATTACAAAAAGGATAAATTCATGAGAGTACATGAACATAGTCTTAGGGTATCCAAGTTTTTATCCAAAATATATTCAGATCCCAGATTAAGTGCTGACCTTCAAAATTCTGTGAAATGGACATCTCTAAGCCACAGAGATTTACATTCCAGCATGAGAGGAGAGTTATCTAGCCATATATGATCTTGCCAACACACCTGCAACAAAGATTATACCCACATGTTTGGAGCAAATTGTTGATGAAGAGCTGAGCAATATCCTTTTTTTGGAGCGGCAGAGAGAAATAACTTGCAGTTTGTTAATCTCTTGAAAGGCTTGAATCCAATAAGTTTGGGTCTTTGTGCAATCAATAAATAAGGGGGATGTGTCAGTGACTGGAGTACAACATTGAAAGAATAGAGAATCATTAAGTTATCCCCATATATGGAGCCTTTTTGGAGTGCAATATAAATCCTAAATGCATTTGAGCTGGTCAATCATAAGGTGTGAAACCTTAAGAATTTTATGGTTTCAAATTATACTCTTCAATATTTTGTTTTTTCGTGACCAATTCACCAAGTGTCTGTCAGGTAGGTGTTCTAGATTATCAGTCTGTCCCTCCAACTATAGGGGATATACTTGGCCTACAAAACTTTTATGGTGCGGGTTGACAAGTAAATTGAATAAGGGGAATGGCGTGAAGTTCAGATAAGAGTGTGGAGAATGGGTGAACTACACATGCATCCGTAAGTACTTAAAAGACCTTGTAGCAGCAGTTGACGACAGTGAAACCAGAGAGAACCAAAGAGTGCAATACTAATGCATCATACAGTTGCCCTAGATGCTGTAGCTTAGTGTTAGACCATTAATAGACAAATGTATCATGAGAAAACCTGGGTAGGAATGGATTATACCAAAGAAGTGTATCTAATGAGCTTTGGAACTTGGGTCCTTTGTGTAATTGCCGCCCAGATATGTGAATAGATGGCAAAGGTCTTAAATAGAATTCTGTTGACATATGATGGGTTGAATAAAGTAGAGAAAGATGTTAAATCAGCATATAGTTCCTGGAGTGGCCAGGGGATATTTGTTAGTCTTAACATTTGGGAGAGCTGGAAATGGAAAACCTTCCATTAATAATACTTGAGACTAGGAAGTGACCATCCTCTGCTATGTAAGGAAAGCTGTATGAGAGTTGCATTCCTGCAAGGTTGCTTGCATTGCCAGATGAAGCGTGATTATAAAGACAAGGAGAGAAATACCTGAATTTAACAATAATTTAGGCACTCTAGTCCCTTTTATAACATAACATCTTCCTATAATCCCTAATGGAAGAGGCCAGCAATGTTCCATAATTCAGTTTAAGCATCTCTTTGATTCGGGTGGCTACTTTGACACCTTGATATGTAGCAGACATGATGTAGTGAGAAGTTAAGGGCCTTCCATTTAAAGAAGTTCAATGTTTTAGAAATGTTCATGAGGCATCCAAAATCCACGCCAAAGTGAATGGCTCAATTTCGATGGCAGGAAGAGCGATTGGGTGAGTCTGAAGTGAAAATTGCAGTCTCATCTGCATAAGAGACTATTTGGGGGCAGTGTCACTGAGAATCTGTAAAAAAATATTTGGGGACTATCTAAGATGTTTTATATAAGATTCCATACATAAGGTAAAAATATAGGCAGATAAGACACCTTTTATGTATAGAAAATTTGATATCACCCCTCCCCCACACAAACACAAGCGCCTTGAGCAGATAATCCTGTATTCAGATCTTTGATTCTACTTACAAATTAAAGGTTTGATGCCAAAGCTTGTTAAGATTTAGATCAAAAGGGCCAGGTGACCCTATCACATGTTTTCTCGGCGTCCAACAGGATCATCCTGCCTGGATAGTCCAGAGTAGCTGCAGTATTGAACATGGCTGTACCTATATTAGCATAGGTTACTGTGTCCCTTTAAGGAACAAACCCATGTTGTACCAAATTACCCCAATATTCTGGGGAAATCCAATCGGCAAAGATCAAAATTAATGAGAGAAATTAAGTTGTAAAACGCACTTAATTTGGATCCTTATTTGTTATTTTTTTAAGAAGATACTATTGAAGTATCCTTCCAGGACAGTGGAGCTGTATAGCTTTTATCAAGAGTGGATAGTTTGAGAAGGGTGGCAAGATGACACCATGGTGAGGCACATTGTCAAGCAGAGGGAACATCTACAACGTCCTCCTAAATTCCTGATACCCCCAGTACCTGAGGCTCCCTCTGAAAGACTTTTGTAAAAGATACTAATGAACTAATAGAAAAAATAAAGGAGAACCTGAATGCCACTGTGCCTTCAGTGCACTCCCTCAGCGCTACCTTAGTCTGGTGTGGGGACCAAACTCCTCTGTGGTAGCACCTGAAGTCTATGCTCAATTCTGTTTTGGCCCACATTCTTGTATGTAACTTGCAAAGTCACGCAACATGGGGCTTCTCATGAAGACTCAAGGCAGTGTGGGACACACACACCTTAATCAAAGCTCCCTGAACAGCTCATGGTGCAGGAAAGCTGTCTTTGCGTGCCTGACTCCTGATAACAGCTCCTATGACGGAACCCGCAGATGCAGCCCAGTCCCAAGAGCTCCGTCAATGTAAGGGATTTTATAAAGCAGACTAACCTAGATATCAGGAGTGGTTCACCAGATTGTCCACCTGACGCAGTCTTCATCCCAGATTGAGGTACCCCAGTTGCATCCATCATTTAGGTAATTGCCCTGTGCTTGGGCATGGATACGAGGGAGCAATATTACTGACTCTGTTACTAACATTGGCAGTTTGCAAGGGGGGGTAAAACTAGTGCTGGGCAATGTGATCGGCTCCCTGTGAAACCTCCGAATGTCGACTAAGATGCTGATCTTGCACCGCCCATCTTACAGGCGCCCCTCTTTTATTAAGTCGAAAACAAGTAATCCCTTGGATTGTGCAAAGAACAAATATCAGAAAGGCATAACAAACACCTGAAACATACTTTTAGGTAGGTACAATGATACTACCCATGCACTTAACTCCCACACCACATTTAAATCATTTATATTATGCCACTCCAGATTTATCACAATTTATTTAAAACACCTGTTTACAGTTATTTCTAAAAAGTTATCTCACATCCTAAAATATCACAAAATACATACAGAACAATTTGTTCTAAAAATCCGCAATTTGCATATAGTATAATAAAATTACAACATAACACAATACAAAATTATAAAAAGAGAGAAAAAAAAGATTGTTTGACAATATACTTTGTCATTCATAGGACATATCCTATGGGACAATTTAATAACTGGGCCTGGATACACTATTTCTTCCTGTATCTACAGAACCAAGTATTCCCATGGATTACGTCAGTAATGCGTCGACGCGTTTCGATGGGTATTATTAATGTTACATCTTTTTCAAGACCACAGTTTTTTCAAGTCTCTCTGTAAACCTTGTAATATAGCCCTTGTTAAAATCCTGATAGGTATTGATAATATGCCCCCACTGTTGTATCTCGGGATTTGGGGACCAATGTATCACTCCTCCTTTCGAATATCAAGTCTCTTTCACCTTAAGTAGCCTCCGTTTCAGATTTAGGCGAAGTTCTTCATATAAACGCTCCCAACCTCATTAGTTCAACGACTGAATGGCTGTAAGTTCTGTGCCTCTTCTATCTTATGGCGTAAATCGGCTTAAAATCAACAGAGTGTCGGGGCCATGAACTTTCTCCCTTTCGTTTGCAGGTAGCCTACCTACCTAAAAGTATGTTTCAGGTGTTTGTTATGCCTTTCTGATATTTGTTCTTTGCACAATCCAAGTGATTACTTGTTTTCGACTTGTTAATAGTACCCTAGTCCCTTGGTCAGAACAAGGGGTCTCTCCTTTTTTTATATAGCCCCTCTTTTATTGCCAGTTCTGAAGCTTTTGAACTAAATACTGGCCTACCGGCCCCTTGCGACACTTCTCAAATTTGAATAAAGGCCAGCTGCAATCTGGCTGGGCTGGAGAGGGTATTGAATATCAGTAAGCCTTTATCTCTCATATTTTTGGGTGAGGTGGACTCCTAGTCAGAATGTCAGTTGGAGATCCTGGATAATAAAGCTGTAGGCGATCATTATCCAGATTTATCTTGAGCAGACCTTATAGAAAAGCACAGGCCTCGTGGCAAAGCTCGCTCTGCGGCGGAGGGCCAGAGTGATAATGAGCTACTGTTGTGAGGTTAAATAGGGCCCGTGCACGTACACTTAGTGGAGAGGTGTGGTGCAGCGGCCAGGGCAGCTGACTTCGGAGCACAGGGTTCAAGGTTCGATCCCCGGCGGCAGCTCAGCTCAGCACCATGTGACTCTGGGCAATAGCTCACTTAATTTCCACTACGGCCCCCAGCGCCTTGAGACCCGTAAGGGTGAGTAGCTGCGCTATATAAAAACGGACTTACTTACATACACTCCCATTTTTACATATTCAGGTTTAAAGTAGGCCTGGGCGGTAAATTCCGTTCCGCTCGCGGAATTTGCGGAATTTCGCGTTCCGCGGAGAACGCGGAATTGCCAAAAACTACGCGATTAGCTCCTTCGCGGAATTTTTTGCTTGTTCGCGCTTTCAAAATGCGATTTTGCGAGATATTTCTCCCCGAGCACGCAAACAGCGTTCGCGAACAGGAAAAAAGCATCGCGAACGGGCGGAACAAGCAATTCCGCGTGTTTGCGGAACTTTTGCGTGCTCGCGGAGATTTGTTACCGTCTCGCGGAGCTTTTCGTAGCGCGACTACGCAAATTCCGCCCACCCCTAGTTTAAAGTTGACCTCTTTTTAGACAATGGCTTTTAAAACATTTTGCTTGTGTGCTTGCCTGCCATAGTGTACTCAGTGTTCTGCTTACAAATAAAAAAATTGTAGCCACATTATCATATTATTGTACACTTAGTTCAGAGACCAAGTACACTGCACTAACTGCCCTTGTTTGTTGTCTGTTCGGCGACAGCTCTGTGTGGGTAGAATCAACAATGACAGCCGAACCGGAGCTCAGGCACAGAACCAATGGGTACAGTTTTCCTTATATAAGCTGCACCAAGCTTTTGTTCGGTAGAGGTGCATTTCTATGGATTGTCCTGGTTACCCCGTGCCTGAGTTCCAGACCAGCGGAATCTCATCACTCTCCCGAGTGGGACAGGGGCCTGTTCTACACCAGACTAGCTACTAGATGACGCATGCACACAGGTAAATGGGGAGTTAGACCACTCTGAGGCATCTGGCAGAATTACATTGACCCTATGCTCTCTAAGTTAGCCAGTATTAGGTAGGAGTATGATTATATGTATTCATATAATTCATGCAACATCTATAATGGTTGTATTATTAATCTTTTTCACCATTTTCATAATGCTGGTTACTATTCTTTGTTTTATTCTACAAATCGTTGCAGCACTTGTATTTTACACAAGAATCAGATTGCTTCAATATATGTTTGAAATGCTAGCTTGTGTATTTCTTGTGTCTCCCTTTGGGCATGCCAGAGATAACAACAAAAGGGTAGATCCGTTTCCATGATATCCTTGGGGGAATCAGGGTAGTCATGTTCCGATATTGCAGACATCATCAGGTACCTTGTAAGGTTTAGAGGTCCAGATGGCGCACTGTGAGCTAGCCAGGAACAAGATCAACATATTCTGATGGTATGAGCGGACTCAGTCCCCCATAGTTTTGATGCTTATGTTGCCCAAACGTACAGTCTTACTGAATTAGTAGGAGCCATACAACATGGCCCCACCAACGTTCTAGGTCAAACACTTATTTAATGGGCATCTTGAGTAGTTTTCTTACGTGTGCCCAAAGCCCTTAGTCACCATCCTTACTGGAGACGTCCGTAGTGATAGGGAAAACTCCTTGTTAGAAATGGGATCTCTAGTTGGCAAGGGCTTGCACCTTTGTCCAAGTAGGGACCCTTCTTCCTAGTCAGGGTAAGGGTTGTTACACTCGTGAAGTAACCCCTGCTCACCCTCGTGGTAGCTTGGCACGAGCAGTCGGGCTTAATTCAGAGGCAGTGTGTAAAGCATTTGCACATAACCAACAGTAATACAGTGTAAGCACTACAAACGGACACCACACCAGTTTAGAAAAATAACCAATATTTTATATACTCAAGACAAGACCAATTACGACAAAAATCCACAATACTATACTTTACGAATGAATACTTGATACGGTAACTTCTTCTTTGCAGGAATAGCACAAAAGCAAAGTTCGTACGAGTCGGTAGCTCCGTCCGAGCCTACCGTGATGCTGAAAACCACAGAGTCTAACAGTTCCAGCCGACCGCGTCGATACGGGCCAGCAGAGTCGTGAACAGACTCGGTCACAGTACCTTTTCTCGTTGTGGCTGGTACGGAGTGTACGAGCCGGTCGGCGTTCGTCGCGGTTGCGGTGCAAGACGGAGCGATGCAAGGTGCGGTGTCCCTCGATGCGGTGCAGGCAGCGGCTCGATGAGCGTCGTGCAGACGGAGTCGGTGAGTCCAAGGCGTGCGATGCAGGGTGAGACGATGCTCGATGCGGTGCTGACAGGTTGCGATGCAGGCGACCTAGCCGGAGTGCGGGAGCTGGCGTCGGACAGCGGTGCGAGTCGGAGCGGTGCGTCGCAGACGTGCGAGCGGTGCCCCAAATGCGGTGCGGTCTCGACTCTTGAGCCAGTTGCAGCGACAGCGTCGGTCTGGTCCGGCTGGCACAGTGAAGCGATGCGATGCGAACTGCGGTGCCCACAGGTCACGGTGCAAGCAGCGGCTCGATGTTGGCGGCGTCGGACGTCGCCCACGGTGAGACCAGGGTTGCGATGCGAAGCGGGGCGATGCGGTCTGCGGTGCAAACAGGTCACCGGCCAGGGATGGATTCGGTTGACGGAGTCGGTTGCGGTTCCTTCCTCTGTGGCAACTGAAACAGCGTTCCAGCAGCGGTACCCAGAGGCTTGTGAAGTCTTTGTAGTCCCTGAGACTTCTTAACAGGAGGCCAGCTCGGTTCCTGGCCCTTGGAGATACTCAGCACAAGTTTGTAGAAAGTTCAGTCCAGTCCTTTCACTGCCCAAGGCAGAAGCAGCAGCTGCAGGCCAACCCAACAAAGCAACAACACAGCAAAGGGGCAGTACTCCTCCTGGCAGCTCTTCCAGCTCTTCGTCTTGGCAGGTTCCTTGATTCCAGCGAGATCTAAATTCATGGGGTCAGGGCCCCAATATTTATATCCCAAATTCCTTTGTTCTCTGAAGGCAGAGAGGCCTTTGCCTAGTCCAAACCAGTTCTGGAGCACTTTGTTGACAAGTCTCCGTCCCTTCTTTCAGTGAGTAGGCCAGTGACATCAGACGCACCACAGGAGGTGGAGCCAGCATTGTGGAGGGAAGGCACTGTCCTATTCAGGGCCCAGGTGCGACCCCTCCCACCCATCTACATGTAGATCTTGCTATTCAGCCCTGTGCTGACTCACCCGGTCTCCTGGCATCCCCCAGCCCCTGTCACTCACACTCCAGACAAGGAATACACAACCTCGCAGAGGCAGGCTTGGATGGTTAGACAAGAAAATACCCACTTTCTAAAAGTGGTATTTTCAAACACAGAATGTTAAAACCAACTTCCCTAAAAGATGCATTTTATCATTCTGAGTCCAGGCATACTAAACTCGAATTTCTACCATGTTCCCGGGTCAGTTAGGATTATAAGCTGTAATAATCATAACTGCCCGTTCTGGCCTAGGGGAACAGGTAGCCTTGCAATAGTGAAAAACGAACTAGGCTGTAATTCACTATCAGGACATGCCACACACACCAGGGCATGTCCTACCTTTCGCATACAACGCACCCTGCCCACAGGGGTACCTTGGGCCTACCTTAGGGGTGACTAACATGTAGCAAAGGGAAGGTTTAGGGACTTGCAAGTGTGTGCGCACTTGCCAAGTCGACATGGCAGCCCCAGGCTGCGCACAGGCTCTGCGGTGGCAGGCCCGAGTTACACTTTACGGGCTGTTTGCGTGGGTGGCACAATCCAGTGCTACAGCCCACCAACAGCATTTGGTCTATTGGCCCTGGCACTCGCAGTGCACTTTACAAGGGACTGACACATAAACCAAATAGGCCAATCATGGAAACACCAATCCATAACGCATTTTATACAGGAGCACTTGCACTTTCCCACTGGACCGCAGTGAGGAAAGTGCGCAGAATCATTACACCAGCAAAAACAGAGTCAAAACCGGGAGGTCAGAAAGCAAAAAGTCAGGGGAAACACGCCAAAAGATGCCAAGTCTAACACATGTCCCCTCCAGCTGAAAGTAGGGAGAACTACCCAACCCCATTGGAGTTCTCCTCCCTAAGGCGGAAGAACCTGGACAGACCATCTGCGTTGGCGTGTTCTGTACCAGGACGGTGCTCCACCGTAAAGTCCATTCCCTGTAGGGAGATGGACCACCTCAGCAGTTTTGGATTCTCACCCCTCATTTGCATCAACCATCTGAGGGGCCTGTGGTCTGTCTGAACCCGGAAGTGAGTCCCAAACAGGTATGGTCTCAACTTCTTCAGTGCCCAGACCACAGCAAAAGCTTCCCTTTCTATGGCACTCCACCTCTGTTCCCTGGGAAGTAGTCTCCTGCTAAGGAAGACTACAGGCTGATCCAGGCCCTCTTCGTTCAGTTGTGAGAGCACCGCTCCCACACCATGCTCTGAAGCGTCAGTCTGCACGACAAATTCTTTGGAGAAGTCAGGTGCCTTGAGCACAGGCGCCGTGCACATGGCTGCCTTCAGGGCATCAAAAGCTTTCTGGCAGGACTCAGTCCAGATCACTTTCCTGGGCTGCCTCTTAGAGGTCAGCTCTGTTAAGGGGGCAACGATGGTGCCATAGCCCTTAACAAATCTCCTATAGTAGCCGGTGAGACCTAAGAAGGCTCTCACCTCTGTCTGGGTCTTGGGGGCTCCCAAGCCAGAATGGTGTCAATCTTGGGTTGTAGGGCGCCACCTGGCCGCTTCCTACCTGGTGTCCCAAGTACACCACAGAACCCTGCCCGATCTGGCACTTACTGGCCTTGATCGTGAGGCCTGCACCTTGCAGAGCCCTCAACACTTTCTCAAGGTGCTGTAAATGTTCTTCCCAGCTGGAACTGAACACAGCAATGTCATCCAGGTAGGCGGCACTGAAATCCTCCAGCCCAGCCAACACCTGATTGACCAACCTCTGAAAGGTGGCAGGGGCATTCTTCAACCCAAAGGGCATCACCCGGAATTGGTAATGACCTTCTGGGGTTGAGAATGCTGATCTCTCCTTGGCCCCATCGGTTAAGGCAATCTGCCAGTACCCAGACGTCAAATCAAACGTGCTGAGGAACCGGGCAGCTCCCAACCGATCAATGAGCTCATCAGCTCTGGGGATGGGGTGCGCGTCAGTCGTGGTGACGGCATTGAGCCCACGGTAGTCCACACAAAACCGGAGTTCTGGAGTGGCACCGGGCGCTGCAGCCTTTGGGACCAAGACCACTGGGCTGGCCCAAGGACTGTGGGAGGGCTCAATCACCCCTAACGCCAACATCTTAGAGACCTCCTCCTTGATGCTGGCTCTGACCCGGTCAGTCAACCTGTAAATCTTGTGCTTCACAGGATGGCTGTCACCAGTGTCCACGTCATGGGTACA
Organism: Calotriton arnoldi; assembly: GCA_963921515.1. Taxonomy (NCBI): domain Eukaryota; kingdom Metazoa; phylum Chordata; class Amphibia; order Caudata; family Salamandridae; genus Calotriton; species Calotriton arnoldi. Next base: position 630,180 of record CAWUFW010000568.1, read on the forward strand.
CCAGTGAGTAACACCGGGGTCAGAGAGAACAGTGGGGCGAACTGTCCCAACAACTGGCGACAGTCCCCCTGCTGCTCCTGAGTCAGAGTAGGGGAGAGGATCACACCCTCTACTGACCCATCATGCTCCTTGGTAGACAGGAGGTCAGGGAGAGGCTCGCTCTCCTCTTCCACCCCATCATCTGTCGCCAAGAGCATACTCACTTCGGACCTCTCGAAGTGGGGCTTGAGGCGGTTCACGTGAAGGACCCTCAAAGGGTTCCTTGGAGCCTGCAAATCCACCAGGTAGGTGACGTCACTTTTGCGCTCCTTTACCTCATATGGCCCAGTCCACTTGTCCTGCAAGGCACAAGGTGCTACTGGGGCCATGACCCACACTTTCTGCCCAGGTTGAAATTCGACCAGAGTGGCATTCTGGTCATACCATCTCTTCATTTCTTCCTGGCTTGCTTCTAGGTTCGCCTGAGCGAGTTTCCTGAAGCGGGCAGTTTGGTTTCTAAAGGCCAGCATGTAGCTAAATACATCCTGGGGAGTTTTCCTGGGAGCTGCCTCCCAGCCTTCCTTACCAAACTCGGAGGTCCTCTGACAGGGTGGCCATACAGGAGCTCAAAGGGGCTGTACCCAAGAGACTTCTGAGGCACCTCCCTGTACGCAAAGAGTAGGCATGGCAAGAGGACGTCCCACTTACGCCTCATGGGTTCTGTTAGACCCTTGATCATGCCTTTCAAGGTCTGGTTGAATCTCTCCACCAGACCGTTTCCTTGTGGGTGGTAAGGAGTGGTGAACTTGTAGGTTACACCACACTCCTTCCACAGGGATGTCATATACTTCGATATGAAATTGGTCCCCCTATCAGAAACCACCTCTCTGGGGAATCCCACACGGGAAAAGATCCCCATTAACGCCCGGCCCACCACTAGCGCCGTCGTTGTCCTGAGAGGGATTGCCTCCGGGTACCGGGTGGCATGGTCCACCAAGACCAGGATGTACCTGTTGCCCATGGCTGTCTTGGGATCCAGTGGCCCCACAATATCCATCCCTACCCTTTCAAAGGGTGTTCCAACTACAGGAAAAGGTTGGAGAGGAGCTTTGACCTTCCTCCCACTCTTACCACTTGCCTGGCAAGTTTGGCAAGACCTACAGTGTGCATCTGACTGCCTTCGCATTTGGGGCCAAAGAAGTGGGTGACAAGCCTGTCAAAGGTCTTGTCCTGCCCCAAATGTCCTGCCAAAGGCACGTCATGAGCCAGACCCAGTAGGAAGGTCCTGAAGCGCTGGGGTACCACCAGCACACGGGCTGACCCAGGCTCAGCAACCTTAGGCTCACTGTATAGGAGACCACTCTCCCAGTAGATCAGATGTGACCCGGACTGATTACCAGCTGCCTGGTCTGCAGCCTGCCGCCGCAGACCCTCCAGAGTAGGGCACTCGTTCTGCTCCCTGCAGAACTCCTCCCTGGTGGGACCCCCTTCTTGCTGCCAATGGGTCAGCTCAGAGATGTCTCCCAGTTCGGCTACCTGCTCCCCTGTAGGCACCGGGGCGTCCCCTCGAGGTCCGCCTCCTCCCGGTCCGTGGGAACTTCGGGGGCCGGTTTCCCGCGCCCCCTGCCCTTTCTCTTGGCAGGGACTTGGGCCACTGTTTCAGGCTCCAAGTCCTCTTGATCACCCTTTCTGGCGGCCATTGACCGAGTAGACACGCATGCCCACTCTGGCAACCCAAGCATCTCCAAGTGAGACCTGAGCTCAACCTCCTTCCATAAGGACTGCTCCAGGTCGTTTCCTAGCAGACAATCTACAGGCATGGTAGGGCTCACAACCACCCTCAAGGGACCTGAGACCCCCCCATTCAAAGGGAACCTGCGCCACCATACATTGGCGCTCTGAGTTGTCTACCGCAACTACTTGGTGGAATGCCCCGGGGACTACTTGCTTCTCAGACACCAGGTGACACCGGACTGAGGTCACACTGGCTCCAGTATCTCTGAGAGCCTCTACCCTGTTCCCATTAATGGTCACCCAGGTGCTATATTTCTTTGTGTTAGGGGGCACCTGGTTTCCTGGGACCATCTCACTGTCCCCTAGTGAGACAAGGGTCATTTCTGCGGGATCCCCACCCTCCTGTGGGCACCCCTCCTCCCCAAGCGCTACACTAGCCAACACTTTGGACTGTCCACCGGTGGGCGGCTGTGTCCCCTTCGGGCACTTGGGGTCCCCTTAAAGTGACCTACCTGGTCACATGCATAACACTTGCGGGGGCCGGTCTCAACAGGCTTCCCTGTAGAGACCCCTTTCTTCTTATCACCGGGGGCTGGGAACCTTTACCCTGGGTACTAGTTTGGGGCCCTTTAGAGAACTCCTGTGCTTTACCCTTGTCCCCCCCACCTTTCTGCTGGGGACCCTGCCCACCTTTGGCTGAGTCTCCCCCAAACGCTTTCTTGTGGACCCTGGTACTCACCCAGCGGTCCGCTTCCATAGCAAGCTTCCTGGGGTCAGTTAGCTTAATATCAACTAGGTGCTGGCGCAGATCTGCAAAACATAGACTAGACAAGTGCTCCCATGCAATCAAGTTGTAGAGCCCCTGAAAATCTGTTACGCTACTGCCCTTCACCCAACCATCCAGAGACCTGCAGAACACATCCACACATTCCAACCACGTGTTGGCATCAGACTTCTTACTGGACCTGAACTGATCCCTGTACTTTTCAGGAGTAAGACCATACTTCGTGAGAAGGGCATCCTTCATGTCAGCATAGGTGAGGTGATACCCCTTACCCAAAGCTATCAGAGCATCCCTTGCTTCTTCAGGGAAAAGCGGCCACAATCCTGCTCCCCAATTCTCCTCAGGGACCCCATTCATGTGTATGGCTGCCTCATAACCCTGAAACCACCTTTGTATGTCATCCCCCTTCTTGAACTCCTTGCCTACGTTCTTGGGAATGTGCACAATCCTGTCTGCCTTTCTGGACGAATTGCTGCCACCATCTGAGCCCGACTTACTCCTAAGTTCTAGCTCCTTCAGTTCTCTCTCATGCTCTAAGAGCATCTTCCTCTCCTCTATGGCCAATCTCTTCTCCTCCCGCTCACTCTCCAGCCTGAGCTTCTGCAGCTCAAACTGCCTTGCCTCCCTCCTGTCCTCCAGCTCCTCTGGGGACAGACTGCTGCTGCCTGACCTGGCGGGTTCCCCCTACCCAAAAGCACATCCACCCTGGAAATAGGCTCCTCCACCTCCTCACTGAGATCACCAGGCTGCCCATTGGCATGTCTGGCTGCTACCCAGGCCCTCAGCGCCTTCTGTAGCTCCTCCTTCCTTGTGAGGCCTTTAATTTGGACTTTCAGGTTTTACAAATCGCTCGTAACTCCTTTACGGCGTAAGATTCCAACCTGTCCTCCTCAAAGATAACTTCCAGAGATGCAACGGATGATGCAATTGATTCAGGCATGACAAAAGTCGTGAGTTGAAAACTGGCAAGATCAAAAATAGGCCAAAAGAAAAAGAACCAGTATGTGGTACGTAATGGTCTGCGATATGGTAGTAGTGCACACCAATCACTGTAAGTCAAGTGCAAACACAAGTCCTATCCTCACCGCTGACAACCAAAGTTAGAAATGGGATCTCTAGTTGGCAAGGGCTTGCACCTTTGTCCAAGTAGGGACCCTTCTTCCTAGTCAGGGTAAGGGTTGTTACACTCGTGAAGTAACCCCTGCTCACCCTCGTGGTAGCTTGGCACGAGCAGTCTGGCTTAATTCAGAGGCATGTGTAAAGCATTTGCACATAACCAACAGTAATACAGTGTAAGCACTACAAACGGACACCACACCAGTTTAGAAAAATAACCAATATTTTATATACTCAAGACAAGACCAATTACGACAAAAATCCACAATACTATACTTTACGAATGAATACTTGATACGGTAACTTCTTCTTTGCAGGAATAGCACAAAAGCAAAGTTCGTACGAGTCGGTAGCTCCGTCCGAGCCTACCGTGATGCTGAAAACCACAGAGTCTAACAGTTCCAGCCGACCGCGTCGATACGGGCCAGCAGAGTCGTGAACAGACTCGGTCACAGTACCTTTTCTCGTTGTGGCTGGTACGGAGTGTACGAGCCGGTCGGCGTTCGTCGCGGTTGCGGTGCAAGACGGAGCGATGCAAGCTGCGGTGTCCCTCGATGCGGTGCAGGCAGCGGCTCGATGAGCGTCATGCAGACGGAGTCGGTGAGTCCAAGGCGTGCGATGCAGGGTGAGACGATGCTCGATGCGGTGCTGACAGGTTGCGATGCAGGCGACCTAGCCGGAGTGCGGGAGCTGGCGTCGGACAGCGGTGCGAGTCGGAGCGGTGCGTCGCAGACGTGCGAGCGGTGCCCCAAATGCGGTGCGGTCTCGACTCTTGAGCCAGTTGCAGCGACAGCGTCGGTCTGGTCCGGCTGGCACAGTGAAGCGATGCGATGCGAACTGCGGTGCCCACAGGTCACGGTGCAAGCAGCGGCTCGATGTTGGCGGCGTCGGACGTCGCCCACGGTGAGACCAGGGTTGCGATGCGAGCGGGGCGATGCGGTCTGCGGTGCAAACAGGTCGCCGGCCAGGGATGGATTCGGTTGACGGAGTCGGTTGCGGTTCCCTTCCTCTGTGGCAACTGAAACAGCGTTCCAGCAGTGGTACCCAGAGGCTTGTGAAGTCTTTGTAGTCCCTGAGACTTCTTAACAGGAGGCCAGCTCGGTTCCTGGCCCTTGGAGATACTCAGCACAAGTTTGTAGAAAGTTCAGTCCAGTCCTTTCACTGCCCAAGGCAGAAGCAGCAGCTGCAGGCCAACCCAACAAAGCAACAACACAGCAAAGGGGCAGTACTCCTCCTGGCAGCTCTTCCAGCTCTTCGTCTTGGCAGGTTCCTTGATTCCAGCGAGATCTAAATTCATGGGGTCCGGGCCCCAATATTTATATCCCAAATTCCTTTGTTCTCTGAAGGCAGAGAGGCCTTTGCCTAGTCCAAACCAGTTCTGGAGCACTTTGTTGACAAGTCTCTGTCCCTTCTTTCAGTGAGTAGGCCAGGGACATCAGACGCACCACAGGAGGTGGAGCCAGCATTGTGGAGGGAAGGCACTGTCCTATTCAGGGCCCAGGTGCGACCCCTCCCACCCATCTACATGTAGATCTTGCTATTCAGCCCTGTGATGACTCACCCTGTCTCCTGGCATCCCCCAGCCCCTGTCACTCACACTCCAGACAAGGAATACACAACCTCGCAGAGGCAGGCTTGGATGGTTAGACAAGAAAATACCCACTTTCTAAAAGTGGTATTTTCAAACACAGAATGTTAAAACCAACTTCCCTAAAAGATGCATTTTATCATTCTGAGTCCAGGCATACTAAACTCGAATTTCTACCATGTTCCCGGGGTCAGTTAGGATTATAAGCTGTAATCAAAACTGCCCGTTCTGGCCTAGGGGGAACAGGTAGCCTTGCAATAGTGAAAAACGAACTAGGCTGTAATTCACTATCAGGACATGCCACACACACCAGGGCATGTCCTACCTTTCGCATACAACGCACCCTGCCCACAGGGGTACCTTGGGCCTACCTTAGGGGTGACTAACATGTAGCAAAGGGAAGGTTTAGGGACTTGCAAGTGTGTGCACTTGCCAAGTCGACATGGCAGCCCCAGGCTGCGCACAGGCTCTGCGGTGGCAGGCCCGAGTTACACTTTACGGGCTGTTTGCGTGGGTGGCACAATCCAGTGCTGCAGCCCACCAACAGCATTTGGTCTATAGGCCCTGGCACTCGCAGTGCACTTTACAAGGGACTGACACATAAACCAAATAGGCCAATCATGGAAACACCAATCCATAACGCATTTTATACAGGAGCACTTGCACTTTCCCACTGGACCGCAGTGAGGAAAGTGCGCAGAATCATTACACCAGCAAAAACAGAGTCAAAACCGGGAGGTCAGAAAGCAAAAAGTCAGGGGAAACACGCCAAAAGATGCCAAGTCTAACACTCCTCCTCAGCAAAATAAGGGGGAAACCTCTATTTCTGTCTGTAGGTGGTTCAAGCTTGAACCTTTAAAAGGAACATCCCACTAAAGTATACCTTCTCTGAATTCCATTAGTTAAAATGGCTAATCCAGTATCTGTTGTTATACCACTAAACTGCAGACCTGCATTAACGCAGATGTTACAACATGGGCTTCCTCTTACTGGAGGAGATGTTACCTGTGTGGTAGAGGCCCATGAAGCATATACAACAGAGGTATTCTATTCATGGGTAACATTTCTGGCAGCAAATGTCAACACAGGACATTTTCACACATACACGGAAACAGCCATACCAAACAATTACAGAGCTTATGAAGGTTTAGAAATTCCATTAACATTTCAGGAACACACACACACCTTTGTTTCAAGATGCCCTACTACATCCATTAGCAAACGTTAGACTGGGCCCCCTCAGCAATGATGGAGCAGCATGGCCAGTCCTAGCCAGTTATACACCATATTGACAAATAGGAGCTCTCACAGCAGCAGAACATTGTGTACTTTACACAGTTATAGTTAGTCTATACAGACGGTTAACTCAGTTGATGCGAACAATTATGGCAACCCCAGCAAGGGCTGTCCAAGCTGCACAACCGCATTTGGCAATGCCACAATTAGTTCAGTCACTATTAATGCAGTTATGGGTAAGGTTCCCACCGGGTGGGGAGAGATTCTGTTCTGGATTGCACAAAAAAAAATCAGCTTGAAGCAGTGTTTCCCCATTCGGGACCCCTAGATAAACACAGAATTCTCACAATGTGCCTACTTTTAGTGATGGTTTCCCTGGTGGAAGACTATGCCACATGGGGCACAGTGTTTGCTGCGATCTAATCAGTCAAGCATGGTACACCATCCATAGCTGTTTTGCCTGATGTGCTTAAACAGATTCAAAATGAATGCAGGGCGGCCCCAGCCCTAGTTTCCGGGATGAAGTTAATTGGCAATTTTGCTACGGTATCCTCAGCCATATTAAGTAATATTAAAGGGAAAGCAGCAGAATTGGCAGTATGCCAACGTCTCGCGCAGGTCGCTTTGGCAGATCAAGGGCGCAAACTACCTGCATTTGCTGAAACTCATACATCAACAGGTCGAGATAATTTGGGGGCCAGACCTAATAAACTACAAATTAGGGATAATTCTGAAACAGGCACCATACTCATCCTTAAAAAAGCAAAAAGTTGGGATAATAAGAAAAATAAGGAAAAAGCTAAACCTTTGGGTGGATCTCCTCGACAGGAGTCCTCTGAAAAGCGCTATAATCGGCACAACTGTGAAACAATTAAACAGCCTTATAGGTATCAATAAACTGATACACGCCCCTCTCAATCCTTTCAAGAATCATCTGAGAGAGGAAGACTATCAGAGCACAGGTCAGAGAAGTATGTGAAACCGAAGGACTCGCAATGCTCTTCTGACATCCCCATAAAAGGGGAAGAAAAACTTCCACAACAAAATCCTCAATTTAAGAAGAAAACAGTGGCAAGCATTGCAGTTAAATATGCCACAAATATTACCGACTGCTTCTGAACAAGGGGTGGGCTTTGACTCTGCTAGACAGCGCAGCAGATGACGCAATAGTTTGTCAAACTTTTCAAGAGTTTCTGGTGGCAAAAGCAACTAATAAGTTTGTTCGCGTCGTAACTCTGGATCAGAGAGTTGATGCTCCAGGCAGATTGTATTTTGGGCTGCGATGGCCACCTAGGACAGAAGAGACCAACCTCCACATTAACCTTTTGGAGCTGCGGGATATACACTTGGCAATAAAAGCCTTCCGCCGTCCATCAAAGCGGGATGCTGGTTCAGGTGTTCATGGGCAACACCACCTCCATTTGGTACTGCAGCAAGCAAGACTGGGGTGGAGTTGTGGACCCTGTTCCAGGAGACCCTGCACCTCTTGACATGCCTGGAACATCACATCATCTTCCTGGTTGTACAAAACCTGGCAATATCTCTGAACACCAGAGCATACAAACTCAGCCTTATTCACCTTATGGACCACGAATGACATTTACACCAGAAGGTGGTGCAAGGGCTCTTCTGAGAATGGGAAGAAACTTGGCTTGATCTAATCACCGAACATGGAGTGTCAGCTTTCTTGTGCGTTTGAGTTTCCAAATCAGCTCTTACTCTGAGACGCCTTCTGCTTGGAGTGGAACTTGGGACTCTTGTAAGCTTTTTTCGCCGATACCACTCCTGCCCAGAGTCCTCAAGAAGGTCTAGACTGACTGGTCCCAAGTCATCCTAGTACCAAGTCATCCTAGTGGGCACGGAGAATATGGTATCCCCAAATCCTGGGCATGAGCATCCGTACTGAGCTCGGGCTGCTTCTTCGGGAGGATCTCCTGTCGTAGCAGCAGAGCAGGGTCCTGCACCCCAACCTGCGCACGCTCCATCTTCATGCGTTGAGATTGAGCTGCAACAGCTGAGGGTATTCGATCTCCCATCTGAAGTGGTGGATGTTATTCTGGCAGCCAGGAGTCCCTCAACGAAATCTATACTCCTGCCGTTGGAACAAGTTTGTGGCTTTGTGTTAAGACAGACTCGTTGACCCACTCCATACAAAACTATCATAGGTGTTACTGTTTGTTGTTGTTGGCCTGTCAAGGCCTGGCTCTAGACACTGTTAAGGGGTATTTTTCAGCTATCTCTGCTTTTCTGGGTCAGCCTTCCCTGTTTGTCACCCATTGTGACTTGTTTCTTAAAAGGTTTGCAGCACGTTTCTGCCTTTCCCTTTCATTATGCGGTTTATACCCCAGTGGAACTTGAATTTGGTCTCAACCTATCTGATGTGTTCCCTCTTTGAAACCATGTGTAATTGCCCTCTTAGGCTTCTGACGTAAGATGTTATTCTTGGTGGCTATTACATCTGCACGGAGGGTGAGGCCTTCTATTCACCCACCTTATACTAACTTCTTCCAGGACAAACTGGTCTTTCGAACGTGTGCCTCATTTCTGCCTAGAGTGGTGAACCCCATCCATGGTGGTCAGACTATTACCCTTCAGACATTCTTTGCTCCCCCTCACCCAACTAAGCAGGAGGAGAAGCCCCATCTTTTGAGCCTAATAGAGCCCTTAGTTATTACATAAATCATACAAAAGAACATCGACTGGATGATCAGCTTTTCTCCGGATTCATTGGAGCAAAGATGGTCAAAGCGGTGCAGGAGTAGACCATCTCTCGATGGATTGTGATTTGCATAAAAGTCTGCTAAGCATTATGAAAGAAGCAGTCTCCGAAAGTCTTGGGAGCACATTCCACCAAGATTCCTTTCCAACTGTTATCTTCTTCCCGATCTGCGAACGCTACTTCTTCTTCTGGAAGGTCCTAATTACCTAACGCGAAGCTAAGAACGTGGGATCTGACGTGACTCTGCATCTTTGGGTCTTGAATATGTGACGAAAGAAACTGACATGAAGACGCTGGGGTGGCGCCTATATAGACACTGTCACATAACATCTGACGTAGATGATGTCGACGCAGAGCCGTCTGTGCCACCTGCTGCGTTGCAGAGGTACTGCTCAAGATTTTCCGGATCCAGTCTGACAGCTGGAAAATATTCTAAGGTAAGGAATCTGTCGTTGGATGGAACCTCTACCAGAAAAGGCATTACTGAAGGGAAGTAACTTGTACCAACAGCTGAATGGAAGCTTCCTATGTCTTAATACTTCTAAGACTGAGTTTTTTTTTGTTGTTGTTGCAATTCTTGTGCCTGTGGCCTTATGAATTATGACCTACACCTGCAGAGTCTCCTTCTGTTGCATAATCTGGTAACTGCTTTTGATCATATTCTTTCTTCTGATTCCCACATTTGCAGCTTAATCTCTAGCTGCTTTATGCTTCTGAAAATTATTTTAAAAATTCTACCTTTTTATTTTCACATGGATGTAATCCATTCTTTCTTGATATCGCTCCTAAAACTGATAATGAATAAGCTTTCAGGACACCCTTCTTAAGTGGTTGACTCTTTTGTTCTGTGTCTTTGCATAGGTGGCCTAGGTCCTGGAACTACATTTGTTGGCACCAGAGATCACATCTAACTTGCACACCAAGGTCAAACACATTTTTACGGTTTCCTCAAAAACCTGGATAAAGCATGCTCTGTGTGATCCTATTGTGGCTGCCTGGGAAAAGCCTTTTCCAGCACTGGTAATCAATAGACCAATAGCGGGTCATCATTGGCTTCGCTCATGGACCCATAGGTTTAATCAGCTTGGACTTTATGGGTCTGAAGGTTTTTTTTTATCCAGCAGATTGGCTCGGTGCACGGCGAACACCTACTTGCTTTCTGATTTGCACAGGAATATCTTGCTTGATCATATACAAGCACCTGTCTCCTTTTATATGAAAGTTGGTAAGGATGCAGAGAAACAATAATTGGAGATTGGTTGGGCACTAAAAACATGGTGCCTGTTTTATAAACATAAGTGTGGTAATTCTGAGTTACGTGTGGTTACATTTCATGAGTTCTCCAGAGATCTGCAAGCTAATTTGATGACTGTTAGCTTTGCTAGAGAATGGCACTTTGGTGAAAAGGCTGATTTCTCATTAGAAGGCTTTCAACAGAGCAGGGCCCCAGCTCCTTCCACGGGTCTGGCTTTGCCTGTCCAGCAATTTTATCTGCAGTGCCAAATGCTTTGCAGCTACTCTGGAGCTCACCCTGCAAGTCAGAGACCAACCTTGTCCTGTTCAGCCTTTGCAGCATGTTTTTTCATCAGTACAGTGGCATGGGTCCTGCTACAGGGAAACGGTAGCAGTCGTCCTCTTCTGTAGACAATCCTAGAAAACCACTTTAATTTGCTCTTGCAGCAACACGATCACCTGGTTGGTAGGTGGCTGTCACTGTTTTGTACAGGGCCATACCTTTAGAATAATGGGTCCTGCTGTTCATAGAAAATGGTTATACTCTTATCTGGATGCTGTGACTTATTTTCTTCCTGTTCATTCTGCGCCTTCCTCTTTCACACTGACTCCCATCTTGATGAGGTTTTTGTTTCCCTGAAAGTACAACGGAAAAACCCCCAGAAGGGAGGAACGCGTATGCCACTCCTGTTATTTCCTGGTGCCCAAGAAGGATGACCAGTGTAAAATCTTTCCCTTGAGTAGTTTCCTCAGTCTTTGAATTTGCTAGATGCCTGTTTTTACTTCCTGTTTCTGTAGTCTCAAAAACATCATTTGAGGTATGTGAAAAAATTAGACTACTACCAATTTTCAGTACTGACCTTTGACCTCCCATCTGCACCTAGAGCGTTTTCCATGATCTTGGCATTGGTGGCCGCTCATGTTAGCAGATTAGGATTGTGCCTCTCCCTTATCGGAACATGTGATTCCTAAGTGGAGTTGCCTCAGCTGGTATCTGACCATCTTACTCATAAAGTGGAGCTTGTGGACTTTCTAAGTTTTAAAAAAAAATCAAAATCCTGAAGTTGCACTTCTAACCTTCACAGGGCCTTCTGTCCAGTGGTGTGGTTGTGGATACAAACTGTCAAAAGGGTTTTTCTTCCAGACCTCTGAATTTGGGGCATTCAAGCTATGATTCTTATTATTCATCAAATGATGATGATTATGGCTGTAACACTTCTAGACTCCTGAACCTTATGTACTCCTATATTCTACTCGCTCCCCATATGAGATGGCGAATAAGAGCCCCGAGTGTCAACTGCACCTGTGGTTTTAAGATGAGGTCATTATTTACCATGTCGGCTATTGCAACCTTCAGTAGTGGATGCTGGTGGCAAATCTGTTGTATGAACAACTGTTTTGTCCTCTGCCTGTTCATTAAGCCACAGTGACTGCTACCTCCTTGGTTGCACACCGGTTATCTTTTTTACCCAAGGTTGTTTCTTCTGTTCATATGGCTCAGTACATTACTCTGCTAGCTTTCTTCCCAGCTCTTCATTCTTCCAAGTATGAGGAGAGGTGTCACCAGTTTGATCATAAGCAAGTAAATCTTTTGCGTGGATTTGACAATAGGAAGCAGTTTGGATGATTAGTAGTTTTGTGGGAGAGATGAAAGAAAAGGGGGTTTAACACATATATCATTTCACATTCAATTGTCCATTTTATCAAGATCTGTTGTGCTCTGACGAAAAACAGATCCATCTAATGTCATTGAAACATTGGCAGCTTCCTCCACTTTGTCTAGGAGTATTCTGGAGTATATTTGGTGCTACTTGGGCTTTTGTCAATGCATTTACAAAATATTATATGTTCGAGGCATGTGTGCTGTAGATACACATGCTTTGCATACTCCTGCCATCTAGTGTTGGGTCCGGATGTTTGCAAGTTGTTTTTCTCCGAAGAAGTCTTTCCTAGTCACGAGGTAAGGTGACTCCTCCTTTCGGTGAGAGTGCACATGGTCAGCGACTCCATTATTAGAATGTTTTTTCCCGCCATCGGGTTGGGACGTGTATTGCTGCACTCCAGTTCGAAACAGTTCTTCGGGTTTCCTTCGACGCACAATCCTCTCTACCCTCGACGGTATTGTTTCCGTACGCGTTTCCCACTTCTCCGTGTATCGTTTCGACATCGGAATCGACTTCGATTGGAAAGCTTCGTGGACGGCCTTCAAGGCCTAAGCGTGCCCGGTCAGCTCTCCGTCGATGGATCGGACTCCATTTAAATTCGGTCCTCAGTGCCACGCGAAGTATCCACGCACTGACTCACACAAGGTGTGCAAATTGTGCTTGTGAAAAAATGGCGCCCTCCAAACGAGGAGTAAGCGAACTCAATGAGCACTCATAGCGGCATGATTGCCGCTTTCAAATCTTCATCCAAAAACGATAATCCATGTTATATGATTATTATATTCCTTTATTTTGTCTTTGTATCTTAATTTCATACTCCATTTTTCAAAATTTGGTTCATACGATTCTTCTCATATGCATACCAATAGTGAGGTAAATTATCTCATTACACAGGTGCCCCAATGCATTTCGGGCGGCAGCCCTTCGTCAGGGGATCGGTCCTACAAAAATGTATAATGTGATTTACTAATCCAGGAACACATATGTACATTGCTTTAATACAATGTTCAAACCACCAATTCTATGCGTGTTGTGTCTAAAACTAAAGAAAAAGATGTGAGTACTGCAAAGTGAACAGAACCTCATGTCTCATACGAGGAATTTCATTCAGTAATAACTCGGTAAACACCCTGTGACAATGCTACTTTGTTAAACTACGTGCTCCAGTAAAAACGTCTTCAAGTGCATTATCATAAAACGCTATATACAAAATGTGAAAAATCCATTTAACCGGTGCATAAAGTCACTGACATCAGTCCCATTATAACTGCTCTAAACACACGTGCGTCGTTCGTATACCAAAAGTGTCAATCGGCCGGCCACTACACTCTTAAAAAAAACCTGTTGTAATGTCGATCTTCTCTCCCTCTATCCTCTGCTCGTTAAGCTTCCATAGCTACACGTCTCTTCCCGGAATTAAATGTGAAAAGAAAACCGGAAGTAACAATGATCATGGAAAAAAGACTATGACGGCAATCCAACAGACGGTAAACTATTATAAGTAAAGTTGTTCAAAATTGAATATAACTGCAACCGAGATCAAGGTATTAATAATACTACTCGATAATAGCTCCTAAAAAATTAAATATCACGGAAACAATCTCAGATCTTCATAAGAACGAACGCTAACCATGGTCTCAAAGCGTGTAGCGAAAAAAAACGTAGCAGTAACAACAAGGTCACCATGGTGACAAGCACCACCCTATCAACTGACGGAACTGTTCTTAAAGGTACATGACTGTGCAAGGTGTAAAAACACGAACGGATCAAATATGTATTCGAGCTTGAAACAAACAATGAAAAAATAATGTGTACACGTCAACAATATACAAAATCCCTGAAACCAACTCTAGTGCAGTATGGTGTGATGTGATTAAACATTGTATGCGTTCAAATCTTTCTAATCAAAAGGTACACAAAATACACATGTGGTTATAAATACATGACAGCCGCAAATTATTACAGAAAACAACTAAATTCTACACGATCATTCAACCCTTTAGGGTGTATTGAGTTCAATTTTGAAATCCAGTACAGTTCACGCTGTAAAAGATATTGTCTATTATCCCTTCCTTCTTCAATGTTTACCTGTTCCAATACCATATATCTCAATTGGCTGATGTTGTGATTCATTTGCAAAATGTGTTGCCACGGTGGATTTCAAATTTTTGTGCGGATATTACTTTTATGTTCCATGAGACTGGTTTTTACTTTTCGTTCCGTTTTACCGATATATGGTAGTCCGCATGGACACTTTATAAGGTACACTACATTGGTAGTGTCACACGTGGCTGTGACTCTCAATTTGATGGGGGTGCCCCGAGTAGGATGCGTGATAGTAGTGCCCTTAATGATGTTATTACAACTTCCGCAGTTGTGACATGGGATGGTACTTCTGTAATTTAAATCTTTTCTGCTAGTTTTTCGGTTGAGAAGTTGTTTCAAGTTTCTGGTGCGTTGGTAAGCAAAAATAGGAGGGTATTGGAATATGCCTTTAAAATCAGGTTCAGCTTGTACCAACGGCCAATATTTTGGATTGTTTGTTTGATCTTCGTGCTTTCTGTAGAGTGTTTGGATACAAACACCATTCTTTCCTCTTTTAGCATGTATCACTTTAGGTGTTAACAATTCCATTCTGTCCATCAGCTTCACTCTGTCAACAGCTTCTTGTAGAATTGGTTCCGGATATAATCTTTCTTTAAATTTTTGTAAAGTCCTTTTGCTATTGTTGTTGTATAATTCTTCTGAAGATGAGATTCTTTTAATCCTGAGCAGTTGCGAATAAGGTAAGTGACGTTTTAAAGACTTTTGGTGGAAACTGGAGAAATGTAGAAAATTGTTCCTATCCGTAGATTTGGTAAATACGGTAGTGGTCATGATGTTGTTTTGTAGCATAATGTCAACATCCAGGAACGCTATCCTTTCCGTACTGATGTTGTGTGTGAATTGAATTCTTTCCTCAATTGTATTGATTTCATGAATGGCTTGTAATAAGTCTGGTTGAGATCCTTTCCAAATCAAAAAAATATCATCTATATACCTGTGATAGGTAATCAGGTTGTCTTGCCAGGTCTTTTTGGATAAAATGTGATCAAGCTCAAAGCGATGCATAAAGAGATTAGCATACGCAGGAGCTGCGCAATTTCCCATCGAAGTACCTGATAACTGTGTGTAGTAATTGTCATCCCAAGTGAAGTAGCTGTGATAAAGAGAAAAGTGCATCAATTCTAACAGAAAAATTTTAAGATCTTCTTCTTTGTTACTATCGATCAGAAATGATTCTAGGGCATGAAGCCCCATGTCATGGGGAATTGAAGTGTACAAAGACTTCACATCTATGGTACATAAAATGAGTTGATCTTGATCTCCAATCTTGATGTTGTACCATAGATGTGAAGTCTTTGTACACTTCAATTCCCCATGACATGGGGCTTCATGCCCTAGAATCATTTCTGATCGATAGTAACAAAGAAGAAGATCTTAAAATTTTTCTGTTCGAATTGATGCACTTTTCTCTTTATCACAGCTACTTCACTTGGGATGACAATTACTACACACAGTTATCAGGTACTTCGATGGGAAATTGCGCAGCTCCTGCGTATGCTAATCTCTTTATGCATCGGTTTGAGCTTGATCACATTTTATCCAAAAGACCTGGCAAGACAACCTGATTACCTATCACAGGTATATAGATATTTTTTTGATTTGGAAAGTATCTCAACCAGACTTATTACAAGCCATTCATGAAATCAATACAATTGAGGAAAGAATTCAATTCACACACAACATCAGTACGGAAAGGATAGCGTTCCTGGATGTTGACATTATGCTACAAAACAACATCATGACCACTACCGTATTTACCAAATCTACGGATAGGAACAATTTTCTACATTTCTCCAGTTTCCACCAAAAGTCTTTAAAACGTCACTTACCTTATTCGCAACTGCTCAGGATTAAAAGAATCTCATCTTCAGAAGAATTATACAACAACAATAGCAAAAGGACTTAACAAAATTTAAAGAAAGATTATATCCGGAACCAATTCTACAAGAAGCTGTTGACAGAGTGAAGCTGATGGACAGAATGGAATTGTTAACACCTAAAGTGATACATGCTAAAAAGAGGAAAGAATGGTGTTTGTATCCAAACACTCTACAGAAAGCACGAAGATCAAACAAACAATCCAAAAATATTGGCCGTTGGTACAAGCTGAACCTGATTTTAAAGGCATATTCCAATACCCTCCTATTTTTGCTTACCAACGCACCAGAAACTTGAAACAACTTCTCAACCGAAAAACTAGCAGAAAAGATTTAAATTACAGAGGTACCATCCCATGTCACAACTGCGGAAGTTGTAATAACATCATTAAGGGCACTACTATCATGCATCCTACTCAGGGCACCCCCATCAAATTGAGTCACAGCCACGTGTGACACTACCAATGTAGTGTACCTTATAAAGTGTCCATGCGGACTACCATATATCGGTAAAACGGAACGAAAAGTAAAAACCCGTCTCATAAAACATAAAAGTAATATCCGCACAAAAAATTTGAAATCCACCGTGGCAACACATTTTTTGCAAATGAATCACAACATCAGCCAATTGAGATATATGGTATTGGAACAGGTAAACATTGAAGAAGGAAGGGATAATAGACAATATCTTTTACAACGTGAACTGTACTGGATTTCAAAATTGAACTCAATACACCCTAAAGGGTTGAATGATCGTGTAGAATTTAGTTGTTTTCTGTAATAATTTGCGGCTGTCATGTATTTTTAACCACATGTGTATTTTGTGTACCTTTTGATTAGAAAGATTTGAACGCATACAATGTTTAATCACATCACACCATACTGCACTAGAGTTGGTTTCAGGGATTTTGTATATTGTTGACGTGTACACATTATTTTTTCATTGTTTGTTTCAAGCTCGAATACATATTTGATCCGTTCGTGTTTTTACACCTTGCACAGTCATGTACCTTTAAGAACAGTTCCGTCAGTTGATAGGGTGGTGCTTGTCACCATGGTGACCTTGTTGTTACTGCTACGGTTTTTTACGCTACACGCTTTATTGAGACCATGGTTAGCGTTCGTTCTTATGAAGATCTGAGATTGTTTCGTGATATTTAATTTTTAGGAGCTATTATCGAGTAGTATTATTAATACCTTGATCTCGGTTGCAGTTATATTCAATTTTGAACAACTTTACTTATAATAGTTTACCGTCTGTTGGATTGCCGTCATAGTCTTTTTCCATGATCATTGTTACTTCCGGTTTTCTTTTCACATTTAATTCCGGGAAGAGACGTGTAGCTATGGAAGCTTAACGAGCAGAGGATAGAGGGAGAGAAGATCGACATTACAACAGGTATTTTTAAGAGTGTAGTGGCCGGCCGATTGACACTTTTGGTGTACGAACGACGCACGTGTGTTTAGAGCAGTTATAATGGGACTGATGTCAGTGACTTTATGCACCGGTTAAATGGATTTGTCACATTTTGTATATAGCGTTTTATGATAATGCACTTGAAGACGTTTTACTGGAGCACGTAGTTTAACAAAGTAGCATTGTCACAGGGTGTTTACCGAGTTATTACTGAATGAAATTCCTCGTATGAGACATGAGGTTCTGTTCACTTTGCAGTACTCACATCTTTTTCTTTAGTGTTAGACACAACACGCATAGAATTGGTGGTTTGAACATTGTATTAAAGCAATGTACATATGTGTTCCTGGATTAGTAAATCACATTATACATTTTTTGTAGGACCGATCCCCTGACGAAGGCTGCCGCCCGAAATGCATTGGGGCACCTGTGTAATGAGATAATTTACCTCACTATTGGTATGCATATGAGAAGAATCGTATGAACCAAATTTTGAAAAATGGAGTATGAAATTAAGATACAAAGACAAAATAAAGGAATATAATAATCATATAACATGGATTATCGTTTTTGGATGTAGATTTGAAAGCGGCAATCATGCCGCTATGAGTGCTCATTGAGTTCGCTTACTCCTCGTTTGGAGGGCGCCATTTTTTCAATTGTATCCAACACCTCAAGGATCAGGAGGTGATACTCATGAGCACCTAAGAGGACTACACTGAATAACTGTTTTCATTAATAATTTAAAACTAGGGTGTGCAACCGTGTTAGATATTTTTCGTACATTTACCAACTTGTGCTTGTCTCCGGAGCACAAGGAAGAAGACTGCGACGCTTGCAGATCGTTCCGATCGAAAAAGACTCTTCGCGATCGTCTAGCTTGATGTCGTGAGATGCAGCGTCAAGGCATCGAAGACACGCCGAACATCTTCGGTGAAGACTCCAGCCAAGAAGACATCGAGGCATCAGCGGCAGATGAGTAAGCCTTCTTCGAACAAAACTCAGACTCGGAGCTCGAGATAGACTTCGACGCCGAAGAACTGCTGCAGGGACAAGGTGACGTGAGTACCGAAGACCCCTTGCCCACACAAACTCCGACAAAACACAAGGCTTCGACACCACCTCTGCCTCCTGGCCAAGGTCGGCGCCGAGACGACGTTTCTGACTCCCCGCCTCCGGGCCCGGCACCGAAACTACCAGTCAAGCCTTCCGGCTCGGTACCGAGTCGACAAAAGTCCTCCTCGGAGCCGAAAGCCTCCGGTTCCAAGCACAAGTCGGGCTCGGAGCAGAAATCCCCAGCGCCAAAAGCAAAGCAGCCTTCAGGGCCAAAACTTTCCGCGCCAAAAGGTCAGCCTCCGTCAACACCGAAAACTTCGGCACCGAAGACTTCGGCGCCGAAACATAGAGACCCCTTCGGATCCGAAATTGGACACTATTCTATCACCACCCGATTCGAAGCAAAAGAGGCTCCATATTAACCCTGACACTGGCCATATTCCCGTAAAGCCACCTCGGAAGCTCAAGATTCAAGAAGGACGCTTACAAAATCCCCTTGAAGAGAGAGTCTGTGGCTACAAGTCCTTTTCATATACCATCACCTCCACCTCCAGCACCTCCGTCACCACCTGAGAATCCTTTGCAAATGACCCCTCAGGGTTCTCAATCTCATCATGACGATGATGCAGATGATGGGGGGGAATGAATATTCCAATGTATCAACGAAAAAGATCTCTTGGAGAAATTGACACAATTAGATATCTCACACTCCACTTAGTTCACAATCACACACTCCCTAATATCAGTCTAAAAAGGGACTCAAAAGGCTACTATAGAAATCCATTTAGTGAGACAGTCAATAAAAAACAATTGTACAGTTATTAAAATTCATATATTAAGAATACAATCTAAAAAACAATCTAAATTTCAAATAGATAACTGCACATAATTGTACTAATACATTATATCAAGAGAGACAGCAACCAAGACATACATATTTGTCATTGCATATATGTTAATTTAAAGAAATAAATAGAACGAAAGCATTTAGACATTATTCCATTTATAT
The DNA here is from genome assembly GCA_963921515.1 of Calotriton arnoldi. Taxonomy (NCBI): domain Eukaryota; kingdom Metazoa; phylum Chordata; class Amphibia; order Caudata; family Salamandridae; genus Calotriton; species Calotriton arnoldi. Next base: position 649,698 of record CAWUFW010000568.1, read on the forward strand.
TTCATTGTTCCTCAAATTTAACAAGACAAAAACAAGGGGCGTCGACACGTTTCGGTGGGTAAATAGTGTAGGACCACCCTCTTCAGGACAACAACAATAGTTATATCCCTCTCAGTAAAAATGCAGAATTCACCAATCTCTATAATGGTGAGGCACACTGGTGACCGACAAAAGTAGGTCGTTGTTTAATAATCCACAATATATCTTGTAAAGCTTTTTTTGTAGACTATTGCTCCCTCGGATATCGGAGGCCTTTGATTCTAGATGCCAATACTACTAGAATCCGGTGTAGATGTGTTAGCATGACAACAGGCTAATGTAGGCCAAGCAGAACTTAAAACACTGTTCCAAACAACTGCAACATCTACAGGTTAGCCACTGCTTTGCGAGTATACTGCTTTATAGTCTATGCAAAACATGTGTATCTACAGCACACATGCCTCGAACGGATAATGTTACTTGCCCAGTAAGCATCTGTTCTTGGCATTTAGAGCTGTAGATTCACATGCGCCCACCCACCTTCCCGGGTACCTGTAGTTGTTGCTGTTCTTCATTATACATTTATACACACGGACATCTCTATACTACACTTGCTTACTCCATTCTCACCCTCTTGCGGGAAAACAATCTAACAATGGAGTCGACGACCATGTGCACTCTCACCGAAAGGAGTCGCCTTACCTCGTGACTAGGAAAGACTTCTTCGAAGAAAAACAACTTGCAAACATCCGGACCCAACACTAGATGGTAGGAGTATGCAAAGCATGTGAATCTACAGCTCTACATGCCAAGAACGGAGACTTACTGGGTAAACAACATTTTCCTTTCAACTCAGTCATGGAATGGAGGTCATTTAGCTAAGTCTGTTCCTCATGATTTGTTGGTCTAACCATCCTGCTTTCTGAAGTGTACAATAAAAAGGATAGAGGATAGACGTTGACAGGCAGAGTGGCATCTTATTGGGCTGGTTTATGCCACATCTGATGTTTGGGGCCGAGCCATGACTGGAGCCTCTCTTACACCACCTAGAATGGCTGGGGACTATTCTGTTAGAAAAGCTTTGTGAGCCAGTTTGGTACCTGGAGGACATTCAAAAGGTGAGAAATCTGCAGGAAGACAGAGTACCCAACAGAAAGAGCATTACCAAAGACAAGTAACTTATTTTTCTCAGTAGTACTGTGCTTACCATTCTCTATTTGGTTAAAAAATGGATGTTTGTTCCATGTGCTTTTGCTGTATCTTTTGAATTTCTATGGGCACCTCCTTGAGAATTATTCTGAGGCTCTGATGACTGGGTATGTAAGGGGGTTAACCCTTTATATTGGTGGTTGTTGGTATCATGAGTATACTGGTATGGGTGAGTGAAATATTCTTCTCACTTGTCGAATCAGGCTGTTCAATTCTCAGTCTATATTTGGTGGGAATTCCTGTTGGATGATGGTTAAGAAATGTTGAGATGTGGTGAGGAATAGTTTATTTGCTACTCAGTTATGTTTTGCTAACTGGCCGGACCTCATTAATGCAGAATTTGTTTTGCAATAGTCATGCTGGTTTTAATTATTTTAAGCTATTTTTCTGTTGTGGAGGATTCCTGGTTCTGTGCCCCGGAGTCATAAGAAGATATCTGGATAACAATACATACACTTCTTACTTCATGACCGCTAAACAGTAGTGTTAGATTGTTGTGTTTTTGGCAGGTGGTGTATATATAAGCAAAAGTTCTTTATCTCCTTGTATTCTTGGTGCTCGTAGTTTAGGCATAGTGACTTGCTGCATACGTCTTTTGAGACCTCTGGTCACTTGTTTAAAACTGGTCTAAAGTATTACTCTTTATAGGCCACACTTAGAGTTTTATCGTTTTGAAGTTAATAATTGACCTCCAATCTGATAGAGACATCTAGCTGCAGATTCCTTACCTTTGAACTTCCAGGCGTTGAATCTGCGGCTAGATCATGTCTTTACCTGATAAGGCGTTACCAAAGGTAAGTAACTTGTCCTTCAATCAGTAACTCCTGCTTCGAAGCAGCAAAACTACTGTAGTAGGCACATTTTAAACTACAAGCTAATGTTAGTTCTCCTGGTATTGCTGTCCTTTGAATCCATGGAAACATGTACTAAGCATTTCCATTCAGCATCTTGTGTTCATTATTTCACATAGTTTGTGTTTAGGGTATCTGGCTTTCAGGTAAAACCAATACAACACCACCAAAGGGAATATCTACTTTCCAGTAGAAACCAGAAAACAGTGAAGTTTGTTGCATTCTTCTTTTATGCCCTATGGTGTCAAAATAGTACAAGTACAGCGACTAGCTGTGAGCTCTTTTCTGTGATGGATGCTCCCACTATGACCCACTCTGGCAATGCCTAGCCACTTACTATAACTGATTATCCACAAAGTCCCAGGAACGACCCCCCCCCCCCTCTTTGGGAGCATGGCGCTTCTCATAAGGCTTTGGCATACTATACAAAGTGCTTTGCTGTATTGCAGCAGTGAATTCTGTGTAGGGTTTTAGTCCAAGGTATGCAGCAGCAACGTGTTATCTTCCTCCGTTCATGGAGAGCATGTCGAAGCTCTGCTTCATGAAAGCTTAGACATCAGGCAACAAAGATCACTGTGCATACAGATGCCTGCTGAATCATAGTCCATCCATAAAGCGTGCACCCAACATTCCTGTACTTAGTTTTACTTCATAATGGTCTGAAAATTATGCTTATAGAAGCCACATACCCTCTTACAAAGCAACCAGTAACCATATCATGAACCTTTTCAAGTGTCCTTATGCAAATCCAGAGTGGTCCATGCAGTGGTTTTGCTGAAACTCTGCTACCTACATGACATACATTAACTCAAAAAATCTTCAAGTTTGTATATAAACTGTGAGCAGTAGAGTTGAGACCCATGAATAGTCCACCACTGCTCTGTATCCTAGTATGTGCTTAAATCAGCGAAATTTGCCCAAGATGGAAAAGATAGAAAATGTACTAGAACATGGGCACGCTGCACATAACTCAAAGATAAGTGCATTGTGCATCTCTCTCAAAGCCCAGCAAGTGCACATTTATATCCTATTCCTTTACTTTTATTTTGAGATAAAGAACCAGTCATTGTCGCACTGGCTGAATATTGCAGAGCACAACAATCTATATTTTGAGCCCTAAGTAAAAAGTCTTCTTTTAGCTGATATTTGGCATTTATATGAACCATATAGTAACAGAAAAGTATTAAATTCCCATCCTATTTATCTCCGGCAGTCCAATTTTAATACATCCTTTCCATCATTGAGGCTGGACTCGTGGAAAGGAAAGAGGAGTTTGAGTGCTGGTAAATGATACCAAAGCAAACACAAGGAGATGATGGACGGAGCGCTGAAACCTTTCAGACACTCACCCCCAGTCACAGATCCGGGTTGAATCCATCATCATTCTTTAGCTCACTTCGCCACCTCAGTTCAGACCCAGCAATATGCAAATAAGTCTTGACCCTGTGCCTCATGGGAACAGTCCAGCCCGAACTGCCAAGCCAGGTCTTTCCTGAAACGGAAACAAGCATCCTGGGACCGGTTTCAGGGTAACACCCCTTTTCAGCCAGGCTAGCTTGAATTCAGTGGCAAAGTAAGCAAGGGACCCACGTCTGGGCATACCCTGCCAACTTAGGGTGAACAAAGCAAACACAAGGAGATGATGGACGGAGCACTGAAACTTTTCAGACACTCACCCCCAGTCACAGATCTGAGTTGTATCCATCATTTGAAACCGGTCCTAGGATGCTTGTTTCCAGTCCAGGGAGGACCTGGCCTGGCAGTTTGGGCTGGCCTGTTCCCATTGGGCGCAGGGGCAAGACTGATTTGCATATGGCTGGGTTCAAACTGGAATGGCATGAGGAGCAAACAAACTGTGGATTTGGGCCCAGACCTCTGTACTGGGGTGAATGTATGACATTGTTCTGCATCTGTCCATCAACTGATCTTTTTGCGGTAAATGATACCAGCATGGAAGTGAGAAAAATAATGGAATGGTACTTTAAATCGGTAATTCAAGTGAAGGGTACAAATGAGGGAATGGAGTTCGGTATACAAAATGCTAGAATTGACAATGAATGAATGAACAGAATAGAAATAAAAGCCAAATTCTTTAAAATGATTGGAAAATCCTAGCCCTTTGACTTATTATGGAACAAAAAGGAATAAACTCTGATGATAACTGATTGTAACAATTTTGAAAACATTGTAAAACACTGAAAATAGCCAACCGAAATTTGCAAAATATAGGTTCTGAAAGTAGGAAAGCCTCTTTATGACTCTGGTGTTTTTACTGAAATACAAATCGAGTCGTGAAAATACTGTTCTAAAACATGATCCAGTGTGTCATATGGAGGCTTACACCAAGAGAGATAACCAGCTTTCCAGCACACAAGATAATAAGGGTGTTATGGTGGTACTTTGTGAAAGAACGTGTGATTTAGGTTTGTCTGAAAGGAATGATGGGTTGATTAAGGTAAGAAAGGATTGATGGCATTGGATAGATTTGGTGAACAATGAACATGTATTGGAGAACATAGGTTAGATTTGCTAAGGAGAAAGCAAACTATTGAATTTGAACTGACCAACGCACCACTGTGTTGTGCATTTAGGTTGCATGCTACATTAACTAAAATTATACTGTACTCGCCATTTGTGCAAGCACCACTCATAAACATGTGAAAATGTTTACACAATTAAAATAATTACAGGCTTTTATCTTGAGTGAACTTTCCTGGTTCACAGGGGAAACATTCAAAATGGCTCTTTGCTTATTTACGCCATTGACAAATGTGGAAATAATTATCCTGCCTACAATGTGCGTTCTAGTGCTAATGGCATGAAGTTATACACAATAGGGAACAGGATCTGACTCTTAGCGTGTTTCAGTCTCCCTAGACCTTATTAAACATGCTGAAGCTGTTTACATGCATAAAGTTTGAACCACAGTTTTCTAGTCAAGATGCACGTCAGCATTAATGCTAGAGCATGAGCTTCGATTTGCTGACTCTCTGTAGTATTGTCCTTCTGTTGCTCATTCGTTCCAGTGAAGAATGGCATATACTCTATGCTAGACTCACACCAAAATGTCTCTTTATGTTAAAACATATTACCTCCATAACTTGCAACGTTGTTTGTTTGGCCTATTCACTATTGGGATAGTCAGTCTGATCCCAAAATATTATTTAATAATATTTAATTGTAGCTCACACATTATCTACTGAAATAGACCCCACTTCCCCACCCCACGTAACTCGCTACTTGAAAAAGTTCAGTTCAGGGTACTTGATGGGCTCAAAAAAATAATTCCCCCCCCCCCTCGATCTGTGTTTGTGTGTGTCTATATATTTACCACATTAAATACACACACCTCTCCACACCCCATGGTAGTGAAAGTAAACGTTGCCCAGTAACTTAAACTAGAGCAACAGTACTAGTAAAAGCACATTAACCCATTACTATAGTGTGAAGGACAAATTTGAGGTTATTACCACAGTACAGAACAACTGGCATACGAAAAACACGATTGACTGCCTCACAGATTAGAGAGAAGAATTACTTTACACCAGGAAACAACTCTCTTAATAAGGGGTTTCTTGAATGTGATTTTACCTTACTTAAATCCAGAAAAATATACTGAAAAAAACAAAGGTTACACGGACGTTATAGTAAGGAAATAGCATTAAACAAACTTAGAAATTCACTGAAAAAACATAAGGTTAGACTGACATTATAGTTTGGTCCAGATTGTGCATACACAAAACCATAGAATATTCAACAGTTATTGTTAGAGTCCTCTCAAGTAACTTTAACTCCTGCCCTAAGGTAAACTTGCGCTCCTGCCATGCACAGTTTTCTCATCAATAATTTTACAGCAAATGTTGCACTGATAATGTCATAAAAGATGTCATGAGTGATGTAATATGTGGGGTAATTAGCAGTGCGTGGCGAGTTTGGCCTTGGGGACCTCATCCCAAGGCTGCATTATTGTTTGGGGCCGTGGCGGGTGCCGCAGTGCCCCCGCAGGCTCCCCGCCTCCAGCGGAAGCCGGCATCGTTCCCGCTGCAGGGAGCAGCTAAAAATGCTGTTCCTTGCGGGCATGAGCATTATTTTCATCTGCGTAACCTGTCTGCTTCAGTGCGGGTAGGGAAACGGATGAAAAGTTCGCTCCCAGAGGGCGGGGGTATTTTTGAGGCACCCGCCTGCTGGGAGCAGATTTAGGGCCTAATTTAGATCTTGGCCGACGGGTTACTCCGCCACAATGTTGACTGATATCCCGTCCTCTGAAATATAAATACCATTACATCCTATGGGATTTATATTTCGAAGGACGGGATATCCGTCACCATTGTGTTGGAATAACCCATCTGTCAAGATTTAAATCAGGCCCTTAGTGTTTGCTCTCGTTTGCCGGAGCTTAAAAATTGCTCCCGCCAAGCAAGAGCAAACATAGGTTTCCTTGCCTGCACCAGTGCAGGCAGAGAAACCGCTATGTCCTGGAGTGGGCACCTCAGGACAAAGCTGGAGCCGGCCCTAGGGGTTGAGGTCCCCAGGGCCATTAATAGTTCCAGGAGGCAGGCTACGGCCCCCTTCCCATTTGTTTACACAGCTGGGCCCCAGGGGATGGCAACCCCGGGCCCAAAATATGCCTGGGATGAGGGTCCTGCCAATATCATTAAGGCAGGGCCTGAGGTCCCTGGGGAGGGGGGCCACACAGCCCGCCTCCCTTTTAAATATCATCTGTGCCCCAGGTGGGTGGTCGTCCCTGTGGCCGAAAGGGGCCCGGGGAGGGGCACGTGCGTCCCCCCTAATAAAATAAAATAAAATTTGCAACAATCCTCCCCCAGGACGTGGCCCACCCGCGATGCTAATAACAAACGTGGGAACGGTGCTTGTTGTTTTTTAAAAAAATTACAGCGCATCTTCCACAAATTTGAAAGAAATAATACACAAAATAAAGTTATTCCCCCCCCCAGTGGGGTCTCTGTAGGACCCCAACACCAGGCCTAGGGGTCAGGGTATGCCTACCCGGCCCCCTTGTCTTTTTTTGTTAATGTTTTTTTTGGGACTCAGCCGAGTCAGTCCCAAGATGGCTGCCAACACATCCTGGTTGAAGTGTTGGCAGCCAATCAGATCTCTCCAAGAGATCTGTCGTATTATATATATATATATATAAGGCAGCAATGCCGAAACGCGTTACAGCGAAATAAAATAAACCATTGAAGTGTCGTACATCTGTGTTGGGATCCGATATATATATTCTTTAATAACTCCAAAACTACTGAATGTATTTACACCAAATTAATAAAGGGCTCTTTCTGGACTGAGAGCTAGCTTTCTGCAAAATTTGGTGTAATTCCATCCAGCGGTTTGGGCTGTAGTCGGGTCTAAAATCCCTATGTTAAATTGCATGGGGAAAAAAACCCCACCACCCCCTGTGTCTCGGCCCCGCTTGATGAATCACCCCAAAACTTTCAAGACAGCAGCTGAAGTGCATGGGAAACAAAATTTTAAAGTTTTGTGAAGATTTGTCAAACAGTGCCAAGGTTATTAGCAAAACAAAAAACTCTTGCTATTCTAGCTACTCTATTCCTATGGAAACTAGGTCCTAAACATAACTACCTACTTGCAACCGCCAGTAGGTAATAAATATATAGATATATCCATATATATATATATTCCAACCACTTCCGACTTTCACTAGGAATCGGACACCGACACAGGAGTTAGCTTGCCATTCAGCTTAGGTTTTATTTTTCTTTCGCTCTGACGTGTTTCGGCACACCTGCCTTGTTCACATGGGCAATCACATAAAACACAATCTTTTTAAACAGAGGATTTCTGGTCACATGATCTATTTTGCAATAAATATAGAAGAAAGACTTTGCTTCAACATTTGGGAAAATGTAACAATTTAAAAACAATTCAATCTAATGTGTTAAATCATAGTTACAAATTGCCATCACACCACTTTATAATTATTTATCACTTCATCATAAAAACTACACTTGTAAAATTGATTAAATTCTCAATTCTAATACCATAGGACTCCCTTTATCGTCCCTACTAAAATGCATTAAACTTCATGCATAAGTAAAAAAATCATTATAAAAACGCATTATAAAAACGCTATTCCTGTTTTATAATAAGATTTCTTTGATATATTCTATTTATATTTCCACTGAAAAAACGTATTTCTCTCAAACAAGTGCATCATATTAGTGTTATCAATCTTATTATTCACTACGATTTCACATTATTATTGTAGGTATTTTTTCCCCAAAAATTTGTACACAGAAAATATAAGGGGCCAGTGCCCTTAGTCGGAGTCCAGTTTCATCTCATCAATTCTGCAATAATATCGTTAAACTTGCTTCATGAATTATCTAGATTTCTGCCAATAAACCAAATACATTCTTTTTTAGTACATATTTGAAACATTCGTTGAATAGAAAAGAATATATTGTATATAAAAGTTTCTACAAATTTAATTAAAAATTCAATTGATTTCAGTTAATTTTAAGGCCTTACAATAGGGCTCTCTACTCTTTATTCTGATAAAATACATAAAAAGTTCTAAAAATGCTTAAGATGTTTATCATTATGTGCAAATATCGCATTTAAGATAAATAAAGTGCAAGTGCTTCACAGTACTATTAACTCAATGTGCAACATATTACATATAAAGTGCAAATGCTTTACAGTATTCTTATACATTTCTTACTCCTATTGTTAATATATCGGCCCTATACTTTTCTAAACAATTTCTTATTGGCAAATTAAACATACAAGCTTTTTAAGATGGACTCTACAACCATTTAATAACTGATAGTGTAATGCATAGTCTTCTTCCTTCCTCTATTATTTAAAATCAGAATTTTGTTTAAAATCTTTGAAATGGAATACCAAATTACACCAAATGTACATGTAAATCTTCTTCAGCGTTTAATCCATAAGGATTCTTGGTGTTAAACAGGAGTATATATTTTGACTCTAGTTGGCGTAATTTTCTCTCTCTATCTCCACCTCTCAAACTTTTATGAACTTGATCTATAGCAAAATAGACAAGTTCATTAGTATTGCCTTTGTGCACTTCATTGATGTGTCGTGCTACCACATACGTTTTGTCATTATTCTTTATTGCCATTAAGTGCTGTAGGATACGGACATGAACCATATGTATCGTACTGCCTATGTACATTTTTGGACACGAGCATCTCAGTATGTAGACAACAAATTCACTTCTGCAAGTTAATGGACTTCTGATCTTCCAAGGACTACTAAGTAGAGGTGATGTGACCTGTTGTTCATTCTTACCAAATCTGCATGCCTTACACTTATAGCATTTATGAAAGCCAGGATTGATCTTTAACCACCCACCTCCTTTCTTGACTTCCAGGTTTGTCTTAAATAAGTCATCTCTCATCGATTTGGCTTTATTAAATGTCACCATTGGTCTTCGTGACACTTTCCCTTGCAATATCGGATCCTGCTTCACTAGGTACCAATGTCTACTCAGGCTATCTCTCACTTTAGCCTGGTAGACATTATAACCCGTGATCATTCTAATCGGATCCTGAGTGATCTTCTTTTCTCTGGCCTTATTTATGTCTGGTTTCAACAGTACATCTCTCTCTATAGTATCTACCTTTTTCTTAGCCTGGTTTAGTGTCTCATACTTATATCCTCTTTGTAAAAACCTCTTAGTTAAAGCATTTTGAGCTTCACCCAGAGCACCAAGGTCGCTGCAATTCCTTTTCATTCTTAAATTTTCAGCATACGGGATGCTCATTTTTAATCTTGGGGGGTGAAAGCTAGCTGTGTGCAGAATCGTATTGCCTGCAGTCGGCTTCCTGTATGTGCGTGTTTGAATCACTCCTTGTACAATATATACTTCAAGGTCCAAGTATGTCACACTTGTCTTACTAATATGTTCTGTAAATTTAAGATTGAGATTATTAATATTAATGCTGTCTACAAACATCTGAGCTGACTCTTCAGATCCATTCCACAGAATAAAAAGATCATCAATAAATCTGATCCATCTAATTATGTGGTCCTTCCATTCCCTGCCATACTCAGCTCTGAGCACCTGCTCCTCCCACCAGCCCATATGCAAATTAGCATAGCTGGGGGCGAAGCAGGTGCCCATCGCCGTTCCCTGCAGTTGTTTGTAGGTATCCCCTCCAAACATAAAATGATTATTATTTAGACATCTGCACATCTCAATCAACATATTAGTGTGTTGGTATAAATTGATTGGTCTCATATTCAAGAAATGCCTGATTGCATGTAGTCCATCTTCATGGGCAATACTTGTGTATAGACTAACAACGTCTAATGTAATCAAAAGGTAAGTGTCTTCCCATTTTACATTTGTGATTTTATTCAGAAAGTCTCTTGAATCCTGAATATAAGCTGGTAGCGCTTTTACATAAGTTTGTAAAAATGAATCCAGGTACCTTGAAGTTGGTTCAAATAAACTACCTATGGCAGAAATAATCGGCCGCCCTGGAGGTTTCTCTTTGTGCTTATGGATCTTTGGGATTAAGTACAATGTAGGCAATACAAGATTTTCTACCTTTAAAAAGGAATATTCCGATTGGCTAATTAAACCTAGCCCTCGCCATCTTGCTAGATCCTTCCAATATTTTTGTTTTATTTCAGACAAGCTACTTTGTGGAACCTTCAGATAACACTCTTTATCTCGAAGCTGCATCATAGCCTCACAATTGTGTATATATATATATATATAGAGAAGATCCTCTTACAAGTAATGGCCCCTCTCCACACTCACCAATGGTAATGTTATATATCTGAAAGAGGCACGTTAGTGACAGATTCCTTACCTTAGAATATCCCCAGGCGTCAGGCTGGATCCGCAAAGTTTGCGTAGCAGTACCCTTGCGCGTCGGTAGGCGGCGTCGTGCGGCTCCGCGTCCGGCGTCGGGATCGCCGGGATGACGTCGCGGCCAGTACTTGGACGCCGCTCCTGCGCACTGACGTCAGTTCTTTATTTTTCCGCGCCAGTAAGCGCAGATCCGGGAAGAGCAGTGCCCTAGTCATTTTTTGACTAAGTTTTTGTGATTTTATCACTGTTTTTTCTCGAGTCGTTCGACTCCGACGGTGTCAGTAGGGATGCCCGGCTTCAAGCCATGCGACGCCTGTGGTCGGATGATGTCGATCACGGACCCGCATCGAGACTGTCTCTACTGCCTCGGAAGCGACCACGACTCCAAGTCGTGCCCCGACTGCCGGGCCTTGCATCCGAAGGCTTTGCGAGAGCGGTCTCGAAAGCTCCTCGAGGTCCGGCAGTCGGCTCCCTGCCAATCCAAGCCCCGGTCACGTGAGAGGTCGAGGGGCCGGTCACGGAGTCCTCATCGGTCGTCGGGGTCCAAGTCTTCGCACTCCTCCGGTAAGTCGAAGCACAAGAAGTCGAAGAAGCGTCATCGCTCGATGACTTCCCCTCGCCGGTCTCGCGACTCGGCTGAGGGTCCTGTCGGCACCGTCCCCGCGGCTCCGGGAGTGCCTGTGGAGCCGCCGCATTACCCGCACTTCCCGGGTTCGGCGGCGACTCCGGCCGAAATACAGGAGTTCCTGTCGGCCATGGCCCGCCTCTTCGGGCCTCAAGGCCCCCACGGTGCGCCTTCGGACCCCGCGGGCCCTTCTGGGGTGCCTACGGCGCCGCCGGCGACTCCGGTCCCGGCGCCGCCAGCGACACCAGCCCCGGTCCCGGCCTCGACCCCGGCTCCGGTGTTGCCGCAACCCCCATCGACGCCGGTTGACCTGACGACACCTTCACCGGCGCCGATTTCACAGGTGCCGTTCCCGGCGCCGCCCGGGGCTCCGGGCGGCGTCGTACCCCGGTTCTCTCCGGACACGGACACGGTGCCGGACCGGCGTCGGTCGACGCCGGCCCCGGCGCCGATGAGACCTTTGGTCCCGCATGTCCCTCCTCCTTACTTTGAACCTGTTTTGGAGGACGAAGAGGACTGGGAGGGTTCTGAGGACCCTCTCACTGCCCAATGTGAATTCGATCAGGACTGGGCTGAGGAACTTGGGGATGCCAGTGGTCTGGACACCTCTCCTGACTCTGGCATGCTGTCTCCTCCTTCCGTGGCAACGGAGGAGGGAGCAAACTTTGCAACGGTGTTGCGTAGGGCAGCTGAGGCTTTACACCTCCAGTTACCTACAGTGGCTGTCAGGACTAACATCCTGACGGAAGTGCTTCAGCCGGCGGCTACCTCCTCGGAGCCACTGCTGCCTTTCAACGAGGCACTTTCTGACGTTCTTTTGGGCACCTGGTCCAAGCCCACCACAGGGGCTCCTGTGGATAGGAACGTAGCCCGACGCCATCGCCCTGCTCCGGGCGACCCCCTGTTTCTCTCCCAACACCCCACCCCTGAGAGCTTGGTTGTCCAAGCCTCTGCTTCCCAGAGCGCCTTCCCTACCGCTCCCCGGATAGGGAATCCAAAAACTGGATCAATTTGGGAAGAAGGTTTTTTCTTCCTCCAGTGCTGGCTTGCGGTCTGTCAACACCACTTGCCTCTTGGGCCGATATTCCCACTCTTTGTGGGATTCGGTGGCGCAGGTTCTGCCCCAGTGTTCTGAGGAGGTCCAGACACTGCTTTCCCGCGCCATTGCGGAAGGAAGAGATGCGGCAAAGTATACCATCAGATGTGGCCTAGATACCGCCGACTCGCTAGGCAGATCGCTTGCGACGACAGTGGCGCTGCGCCGTCACGCCTGGCTGAGAACCATTGGTTTCTCGGGTGATGTCCAAAACACTCTTATGGACATGCCCTTTGATGGTGTCGGCCTTTTCGGCAACAAGGCAGACCATGCGCTGGAGCGTTTTAAGGACTCACGGGCTACAGCCAAGTCCCTGGGCCTATCTGCTGTGCGCCCTCCGCAACAGTCTGCTTTTCGCCCCTTTCGTGGCCACGGAAGGGGCGCCCAGTCACGTGCACTGCCCAGCCACCGGCCCGCGCAGCAGGCGTCTTCGCGTGGCCGAGGACGTGGCTCCCGCCGAGGCGGGTCGGGTAACCAGCGTGTGGGTCAGGCCACCACCCCCACCCCGTCCTCGGCCTCCAAGCCCTTCCTTTCAGGTCCACAGCACGCCAGTAGGGGGCAGGGTCCGCCATCACCTTCCCCACTGGCGTGCCATCACCTCGGACAAGTGGGTCTTGGACATTGTCCGAAGGGGCTACTCCCTCCCCTTCGTGACCACTCCCCCAGCCATGCCACCTCAATACCACCGCATGTCAGGGGATCACTTGGTGCTTCTTCAGAAGGAAGTTGCGGCCCTCTTGGCCAAGGGGGCCATCGAACGCGTTTCGACCCCAGAAGTAGGGCGTGGTTGTTACTCCCACTACTTTCTGGTGCCCAAAAAGGACAAGGAGGACATGCGTCCTATCTTGGACCTCCGGAACGTCAATCGCTTCCTCCAGAAGGAGAAGTTCAAGATGCTCACCCTAGCTCAGGTCTTGACTTCCCTCGACCCTGGAGACTGGATGGTAGCGTTGGACTTGCAGGACGCATATTTCCACATTCCCGTCCTGCCGGCCCACCGGCGTTACCTGCGGTTCACGTTAGGCCACGAGCATTTTCAGTTTTCCGTGCTCCCCTTTGGCCTTACCAGCGCCCCTCGGGTGTTCACGAAAGTGATGGCGGTGGTCGCAGCTCATCTGCGCCGGGCAGGGGTTCCAGTCTTCCCCTACCTCGACGACTGGCTGCTGAAGGCGGGCTCGTCCAAGGCAGTCGTCTCCCACCTCCAGACTACGGCCGAGCTCCTGCACTCGCTGGGGTTCTCCATCAACGTGCCGAAGTCGCACCTGATTCCTTCTCCACAGCTCCTTTTCATCGGAGCAGTTCTGGACACAACGCAGTTTCGGGTCTACCCTCCCGAACGGCGAGTCCGGGATATTCAGGCTATGATTCCGATCTTTCAGCCTCTATCCTGGGTTTCAGTACGGGTGACCCTGAGGCTGCTGGGCCTCATGGCCTCCTGCATCCTGCTGGTCGATCATGCCAGATGGCATATGCGGACTCTGCAGTGGGACCTGAAGTTCCAGTGGGCGCAGCATCAGGGCAACCTGTCCGAACACGTCCAGATCTCAGAGGGGACTGCAAAACAGTTGCAGTGGTGGCTCTCGAACCGGCAATGGGTCCTGGGCAGATCCCTCTCCCTTCCCCAGCCAGAGCACACAGTTGTGACGGACAAGTCCCTTCTGGGATGGGGCGGTCACATGGGAGAGGCGGAGATCAGAGGCCTCTGGTCTCCGGCGGAGTCCCGGCTCCATATCAACCTTCTGGAGCTCCGGGCGATCCGACTTGCACTCAAAGCATTCCTTCTCTCTGTCAAAGGGAAGGTAGTGCAGGTGTTCACAGACAACACCACCGCCATGTGGTACTGCAACAAACAGGGCGGGGTGGGGTCGTGGACCCTATGTCAGGAGGCTCTGCGCCTCTGGACATGGCTGGAACATCAGGGCATATTCCTGATGGTTCAACACCTGGCAGGTTCCCTGAACGCCAGGGCGGACGAACTCAGCCACAGTTGCATGATGGATCACGAATGGCGTCTTCACTCGGAAGTGGCGCAAGGACTCTTTCGACAGTGGGGAGAGCCTTGGTTAGATCTATTCGCCACCGAAGAGAACGCGCAATGTCATCAGTTCTGCGCGTTGGAATTTCCAAGGCGGCACTCGCTCGGCGACGCTTTTCATCGCGAGTGTAGTTGCGGTCTGTTGGACGCCTTTCCGCCTATACCACTTCTACCCAGAGTGTTGAAGAAGATTCGGCGCGACCGGGCTCAAGTCATTCTTGTGGCTCCGGACTGGGCTCGAAGAGTTTGGTATCCCGAGCTACTCAGTATGAGCGTCGATCCCCCGATCCGTCTGCCTCTTCTGTCGCAGCAGCAGGGGACGGTCCTCCACCCGAACCTGTCCAGTCTCCACCTCCTTGCGTGGAGATTGAGCGGCGGCAGTTGATTCCTTTCGACTTGCCTCCCGAATTTTGTGATGTGATTCTGGCAGCCAGGCGTCCCTCCACTAAGGTGGTATACGCCTGCAGGTGGAACAAGTTTGTGGCATGGTGCACAGCAAAGGCTGTGAATCCCCTTTCTGCCCCTCTTTCTGAGGTTCTTCTGTTCCTTCTTTCTCTGGCCCAACAGGGTTCTGCCCTGGGTACCATCAAGGGCTATCTCTGTGCAATCTCGGCCTTCCTCAGGCTTCCTGATCAGCCCTCCCTTTTCAAGTCCCCTGTTGTTAACAGGTTCTTAAAAGGCATTACTCACCTCTTCCCTCCTGTTCCGTTTGTGATGCCTCAGTGGGACTTGAACTTGGTTCTTACCTTTTTAATGTGCGCTCCCTTTGAGCCTCTACATAACTGTCCTCTTAGTCTTCTCACTCTGAAGACAGCCTTTCTGGTGGCCATCACCTCCGCTCGGCGGGTGAGTGAGCTCCAGGCTCTTTCGTGCAAACCCCCCTTTCTGTCTGTCCATCCAGACAAGGTTGTTCTCAGGACGAGTCCGTCCTTCTTGCCAAAGGTGGTTACTGCCTTCCACATTGGGCAGACCATCACTTTGCCCACCTTCTTTCCGCCTCCGCATCCTTCCAGAGAGGAAAAGCGGCTCCACCGTCTGGACCCAAAACGTGCGCTTTCCTTTTACCTCAACCGCACACAACAGTTCCGGGTGGATGACCAGCTCTTTGTTGGCTACGTGGGCGCCAAAAAAGGTCGGGCGGTACACAAAAGGACCATCTCCCGCTGGGTAATCTTGTAAATCAAAGCCTGCTATTCTTTGGCTAAGAAGGAGCCCCCTGTTGGGCTACGTGCCCATTCTACCAGGGCGACAGCTGCTACCGCGGCTTTAGGCCGCGGTGTTCCGCTACAGGATATATGTCAGGCGGCTACGTGGGCCTCGCTGCACACGTTTACCAAGCATTACTGCCTTGACAGCCAAGTCCGGAGGGACGGCTTCTTTGGCCGCTCTGTCCTCCGGGACTTCCTTGTCTGAATCTGTTCGCAGACCCACCACCGGGGTTGGTATTGCTGGGGTATGTATTCTAAGGTAAGGAATCTGTCACTAACGTGTCTCTTTCAGATGCACAAGTTACTAACTTGTGTAACGATATATCTGTAAGAGACAGTAGTTAGTGACAGATTCCTTACCGCCCCACCCATCCTCCCCGTTCTGCGAACTGATTTCTAGGGTTAAGGACATCCCTTTCAGGGCCCTAGTATTTTTTTCAGACACCAATGTCAGCTTCTTGCATGGCTCTGCGTTCCTGGTGCTGGAAAGTCGTGTACAGAACTGACGTCAGCGCGCAGGGGCGGCGTATAAGTACTGGCCGCGACGTCATCCCGGCGATCCCGACGCCGGACGCGGAGCTGCACGACGCCGCCTACCGACGCGCAAGGGTACTGCTACGCAAAACTTTCCGGATCCAGCCTGACGCCTGGGGATATTCTAAGGTAAGGAATCTGTCACTAACTACTGTCTCTTACAGATATATCGTTACACAAGTTAGTAACTTGTGCTACACTGCAATATGCATATATACTATAAGTGTGTGTATATATATTACCTACTGGCGGTCGCCAGTAGTAAGTTATAGGTTGGACCTAGTTTCTATAGAAAAAGCCTTTTTTGACTTGTCTATATCTTTGGCGCCGTATGACGAATCTTCACACACTTTTGCAAAACAAGTTTTCAGCTGGGTTTTATTGTACCTGGAAAGTTTCGGGGTGATCTGTCAAGTGGGGGCCGAGAAAAAGGGATGACAAAAAGCCCAAACCGATGGACGGAATTACTCCAAATTTGGCAGAAAGTTAGCTCTTGGTCCAGAAAGCACGCTTTTTGGTATTTGTTGTAAGTCCATTCAGTTGTTTTAGAGTTATTAAAAGAAAACCAAATTTGTATATCTAGAGGCGCAAACCCTCCGCAAATGCTCCCGATCTCGGGCAGAGATCTGATTGACTGCCAACACTTCAACCAGGTAGTGTTGGCAGCCATCTTGGGACTAGGGCTCAGCTGAGTCCCAAGAAAAACGTAAAAAAAAAAAAAAGACAAGGGGACAGGGTAGGAATACCCTGACCCCCTAGCCCTGATGTTGGGGTCCCCCACGCACATCATCAGGGCAAAAAAGCATTTAAAAAAAAAAAAAAAGATTTTGCTGCGAAATTGCATTTATTTGTGAATTTGCAGCCAAAAAAAAAAAGGCACAGTCTCCTGCACTTGTTTGAAGTTTAGCCCTAGGGTAGGCTAAGTCCCGGGGGCATGCATCACTAAAAAAAAAAAAAAGAGGGGGGCACATGGGGACCCCCTCCTAAGGCTCTTTGTAGCCCCGGGGACCACCTTTTCCCTGGTGCTTGATTTTTGTTATGGAGGGGGCCGTGCGGACCCCCCTCCTGTGGCTCTTTGAAGCCCCGAGGACCACCACCTCCCCAGGTCCTGTAATATAATTAGCATGCCCCATCCCCCCCAGGCCATACATTGCCCTGGGGACCACCATCTCCCCGGGACTGACACTTGCATGCTAAAGAAGGGGCCCTCGTTACCGGCTTTGGAGACCGCAAACCCCCAGGGCCAGCTCCTGCTATTTCCCGAGGTGCCCACCTTTGGGATATAGCAGTTTGCTTTCGCTTGGCGGGAGCTGTGACAGCTTTCACCAAGCGAGAGGAAATACTAACTCCACTCCCAGCAAGCGGGAGCTGTCAATCTGCTCCCGTTTGATAAGTGCGGAGTTTTCATCTGGTTCCCTGCCCGCTTTCATGCGGACAAGGAAACAAATAAAAGATTGCACCCGCACGCAGGGAGCTGCATATTTAGCAGCTCCTTGTGTGCTGGATCAGTGCCGGCTCCCACAGGAGACTGGGTGACGGCCAGGACCGCAGGGGCATTGAGGTTCCCCCCCACGATCCCCATCAAAGCCTACTGGGTGCCCTAGGTGGGGCCAGGGCACCCGGGTAGATGTGGCCGAACCTCGGGCGATTGGGTCCCCTGGGGCCACTCGGCACCCCTCCCCCATTGAGTTTTGGCCAGGCCGCCCTCCCCATTGCAGAAGAGGCAAAACAGAGGGTAGAAAAGGCAAAACCGAGGGAAGAATAACAAGCATAAAAGGCAAAACAGAGGGCAGAAAAATAAGCAGGAAAATCAAAACGGAGCGGAAGAGGGCAAATTGGAGGGCAGAAAAAAGAGCAGGAGAGGCAAAACAGAGTAGAAAAGGCAAAACGGAGGACAGAAAAATTTGCAGAAAAAGGCAAAGCAGAGCAAGAAACGAGCAACAGGTAGACATGCAGCAATGGGTAGTGGATTACGGGCAATCTGGACAAGAGAACTGTCGCAGGGGGAGCTGGCACGAGGACCTGCTTAATTTTTGCAGAAACTAAACCTCATCAGGAAACACTTGCATATATAAACATAGCTGATACCCCAGTTGAAGCTTCACTTCTGTAGTCAAATGATCCTGACATCCTGGGCTTGACAAAAGCAAAGCAAGTGGGTTTTCTCTGCAATTCCACATTGAAAGACGATCTGAAATGCTTGTTGTAGGTGAATGCATCATTGATCTTTTGGAGCGCAATGTGTAGTTACTGTGATGAGTGGATTCTTTCTTGTTCCTACGTGGTGAGAGCAGAGTCCGTAGTTCTCCCTTCAAATGACTGAGTATACAAATGTGCATAATCACCTGAAGCTCTGCCCATTTGACCAAGTTACAGTTGGGAAATTAAATTTAAAAAACCTTAGAAATTCACATATAAAAGCAAAGGTTACAGGAACGTTATAGTTATGAAATAACATTAAAAAACTGTGGAAAGTCACTGAAAAAAACCAAGGTTACATGAACGTTATAATCAGGCTCAGATTTCACTTGTACAAAAACAGTGAAATTCAGCAGTTATAGTTACCTGAGCTATAACTATAACTCATCCCCCCGTAATGCACTGCTTACGATCTCACATATTACATCACTCATGAGATGGTCAGTGACAGCACTGATAACATCTCAAATGACATCACTGATGACTGCATCCACAGAACCACTCGCACACCCACTTACACCCCTATACAACCTCACCCACACACATGTACCCATTCACTGACCCATACAAGTAGTCACACAACCACTCACACATCCATAGAGCCACTCGCACAGCCACACACTCACCCATACAGCCACACACTCACCCATACAGCCACTCACACAGCCACACACTCACCCATACAGCCATTCACACAGCCACACACCCGTACAGCCACTCACACAGATATACACAGTCACACATATTATATATGTAGAAGTAGTATCACTCAGTAGTACACCTAGTATACTAATTTAACTTTTGTAATAGCTTAGTATATATGTTTAACAATCATAAACTCCTAGCAAATAGTTACACTCACTGGATGTCAATTGAGATGTCATCAGTGCTGTCACGGACCATGTAATGAGTGAGGTAATATGTGAGGTAATAAGCAGTGCATTGTGGAGCATTAGTTCTAGTTAGCTGAGGTAGCTATAACTGCTGAATTTCACTGGTTTTGTCCAAATGAAATCTGAGCCTAACTATAATGTCCCTGTAACCTTTGTTTTTTTTCCAGTGAATGTCCATGTTTTTGTTTAGCTAGTAGTCGTGTTTGCAGAGTGGTGGAGAAAGGGGGCGGGCCTCTGACCAGCTCTCAGGAGTCCTGCTTTGTCGGGCTTACTGGAGGTCATAGGAGGGCTTGTTGGCCCCCAAGGACACTCAGGAGCCAAGGGAACTAAATCCCCCTACCAGCAGTGCGCCCTGAGGCGCGTTTGTAGAGTGGTGGACAAAGGGGGCATGGCCTCCGAAGTCCTCTTAGCAGTCGCGCTTTGTGGGACTTACTGGAGGTAACAGGAGGGGCTGGTTGGCCCCCAAGGACCCTCAGCATCCAAGGGGACTATATCGTCCAACCAGCAGTGCACCAGGAGGTCCGTTTGCAGAGTGGTGGAGAAAGGGGGCGTGGCCTCCGAAGTCCTCTCTGCAATCCCACTGTGTGTAAATTACTGGAGGCAACAGGAGGCCTTGTTGGCCCCCAAGGACCCTCTGTGGGACTTCACCCCCCAAGCAGCAGTGCACCAGGAGGCGCGTTTGCAGAGTGCTGGTGAAAGTGGGCTGCTGTGCAGTGACTTTCCGGTAGTTTAAAAAAAAGTATATATATTAGGGGAGTAGGGCTGTACTGCCACCCTTCCCTGGGCCAATTTTGTCCCCGGGGACTCTATCCCTGGAGCCAGGCCATTTTTAAATGGGGGGGAGGGCACTGCCCACCACTCAGGGCTGATTTCAGCCCTGGGGACTCCATCCCCCAGGGCCCAGGCTCTATAGTGGGTGCCCTGGTCCCTCTCAGGGCACCCACTTACCACTAATGGGGACCACGGGGGAGCTTGAAGGCCCCTGCCGGTCCCCTGCCTCCTGAGTGGCCAGCATTGCTTTGACAGAGAGGAAGCTGCAGAACATGCAGCTCCCTCTCTGTCAAAGCAATTGTGCTTCGACTTCTTAATGTGTTAAATTGCTACCCATCCCTTCTTTAAAGGATGAGAAGTAGAGGTATCATGGTTGGTGCGTGAGCATGAGGGTTAAATAAACCCTGGCCTAAATAACTGTCACTTATTCAGGAATGTGTTCACTGGGTAATCAGTGGAACATGTTGCAGAGTCTGGAGATGTCCATGAACGTTGTTCCATTTTATTTTCAACAGGATTTCTTGAGGATATTGGTGGTTCTGTGTGGATTTTGGTACCCTTGTGTTTGAGCTAACTGGGAGTTGGCTACATTGCTACTAAATTTCAGTATTGTTACCTTAACTATTTTAAAACCTAAATTACTTTGATGCTAGGATTTTTATATAAAGACATTGACTGACTTAAATTCATCAGGTAGCATAGCGTATAAAGGGAAGGGGTTAATTTATACTACTATATGGTACTGACAATAAATAACTAAACTATTATTTTGAGAGGTAGATACTTGAACCATTTATCGATGCACTTGTCTTTACACGTGGGATGCAGTGAAGCACAAAACATCTAGTCCACTTGTGTAGTAAAAATGACTTTACCCAATTATTATTCAAGTTGGGATCCGACCTACATGCTTTGTGAGTTAACTACATTTATTTTTATATTTAAGGTTGCGTTTCAAGGAGATCCTGAAGGTGCTCTGATACAGTATGTTGCCAACGATGAAGCCAGGCGGGCCATTTCTAGCACAGAAGCAGTTTTAAACAACCGGTTTATAAAATTAATGTGGCACAGAGAAAACGATCAGCAACATCAAGCACATCAACCATATCAACAGCAGTCACAACCACCACAACACCACCACCAGTCGCCGCATTACAATCATCAAACACAGACTAATCACACAGCTCCAGCAGCATCACCGCCAGTAAATATACCCACGGTAAGTTGGTTACCTAAGCCACAATGCCATCTTGTTTTACTGTTGTTCTTTGCCTTGAATTCCATTGTTAAGGATTACATGTACAGGTATAGGATGGTACTGCGGTAATAGAGCTTCACTTATATTTGATACTGATGTTGTGCTTAATGGAGATATACCTTTAAAAGTTGCTAGTTTTATTTGCAAGCAGGATTGTTGGAAAAAGGATATAATGCATTTTGTGGTACCATATTATATTGACCTGTGTGCTGATGAAGTTGTTTTTCACCTGTAATCCAGTATTCAATAATCGAAAGAAGCACACCTGTGAAAGCCTTTGGAGTTGATTCAGTACATTGTTTAATTAGCTAACCGGCTAGAATTGAAAACGTAAATGTCTTCCGTTCCTTAACTATTTCATGATAGAGAGCAGAGCATGTCATTCAGTCTATAGTCATTTGACTTCTTGTTGCCTAAATAGCTGACCACATACTTTTAAAGTATATGAATGAGAAATCATTGAACAAGTGCTTCTCAAGCACATTCACATCTTTGCATCTTCTGCCATTTGCCTGTCTGTTGTGTTATTAGAAAGATCCAGTTATTCAGGTAATGTAAGGAGTAAAGTACTGTCATTTGCTGAAAGCAGTGCGGGCAGTCAAGAGCAGACCCAAGACTAAAGAAAATGGGAGATGTTCTCCTGAAGAAGAGCAAGAAGGACTACCAAAATGCACAATCCAAAACTAAGCAAAATCAGTTGCATAAACTGTGGAGGACAATCATAGCTGATGGGAGGGCTTGGGAAGCAAGAGAGCACAATGTACCCTGGTTCGTTCAAACAAAAATATTAGGGAGGGAACGAGACTGGAAGGCTACTAGCTAGTGAGCTTGGGTTGAGAAACTTAAAGATGAAAACTGGATCTTCCTCATTGAAGAACATTGTAAATTGAAGCAATTCAGGAAACCTCTCAGTAGGGCTGAAGCCTTCTTCAGTGCAGCTGCTTTCTGTTCCCTGGATGGGCTGGCACAAATATGTATCAATGCTCCCATCTAGAAAGACAAGGTGGTAAAATTAATATAGATCCTAATGTTTGCCCTGTACCAGACTGATTGTCAGCCAGTTTCTAGAGTAAATTTTCTCTGGACCAACAAGAGAACTTGGCAATGGTAATTAACAGCACATGCTCAAAGGAGAAACAACGTCCTCCATGATGGAGGCCACAGTATTCCTTATAACAGAACCAAACTTGGATTGGATGTAGTTCGTGTGTCCATTTTATTTTAAACATTAATGGCACAATTTTCGCAGACATTTTGGCAACCAGATCAGGTATTGTGCTAGTTTTTCTGGTTCACCTAAATCACGAGTTTGAATAGAAATCGACAAATGGTAAGTAATAATAAAAAAGCAGTTTGATTGCCAAATCAAGACATAGCAGAAGGGACATCCTCATGTTCTGAAATTCCGACAAGGCCTTTGATAGGGTGGACTGGTCCTCTTCGCAGCACCTAAGTGTCCTAACTTCCCCTAAAACCTTATTACCCGGCTCGTTAATGGTATTTGAGAAGTATTAAAAAAACTGACCAAATCCTATTCAACCCCAGACAGATTAGTACAGTTAGAGTGAAAAACACCCATGAAATACTTTGCAGGGCTTATAAAAGCAGATATGTGGGATGGCCTTAAATTCTTCACCAATGACCTTCTGCAACATCGCAGGTAGGATATTGATGAAATGGTTTGCAAAGGTTTCCTGTTTCGAGTCAGGTGATTAGCGAGGCTATTGATTCTGCGGAGCTGCCGGTATCTAGTTACTGCCATGGTATCACCCTTGGGCCATTCTTTCTGATTGCATCGGACTACCCTGAAGTCTGATGCACAGCTTAAAATATTCAACCTCCATTTGCTGGCTCATCCCTGTTTCACTAACAAGCTGAGGAAAGAAAGGTGAAAAAAAATCTCTGACACAGTCAGGCCGTGGGTGTTGGAAAAAAAATCAGATCCTAATACAGGTGCAGAGAACACCACTGTTATCTTTGATAGATGATTCAGTTCCCTTGCTGTAACTGCAGCAGAAGCAACATCATCATCGTAAGGGCCATGAGATACTCTTGTTAACAGAGGGAGGCTCAAAGAATAATCACGTCAGTCTCAACCTACCGACTCCTCCGGGTGAGTGCTCTGTTAGTCGTCAATAACCCCTCCCTGCCATTCCCTCTGTTTACTACTCCACTGAGGGTGGCACAATCTCTCCGCATCTGGAGGAGGGGAAGGGTATCACAAATGACAAGTGGGTGCAGACTGTTGTAATTGGTGGCTAATCTCTGTGCTTTAGAGCACATCCACAGCTTATTCCAATAAAGAGGGCATCGGAATTTCTACAATCCACTCTGCAAAAAGAGAACTCTTACAAAAAAACAAAAAAAAAAGTGCAATAGAACTAGTCCCTAACCCTTAACACAGGAGAAGTGGCATTTCTTCTGGTTCAGAAGAAAGTTGAGAGAATTCACACCAGTCTTGAATCTTTGCATGGTTGGATAAAAAATATGTAGGTTAGCACTCCATCAAATTTCTGTATGTTTCAAGCCAGGGGACTGGATGTGCGCTGTGGATGTAGAAGATGCCTTCTTAGACATACCAAAAGGAAACCGACATAGAAAATACCTGAGATGCTTAGTATTGCACTACAAATATGTAGTACTGCACTTTGGACTGATGTCCGCTCCTTGGACATTTTCCAGCTGCATGACAATAGTTGCAGCTTACCTTCAATGCCAACAAATATTCTTTTCCCTGATCTAGACAACTGGCGGATAAAAACAAACAGCATTTTAATGCTGGCGGTCGGACCGCTGCCTCCGCCAGGATCTCTGATCCCGACGGAGCGGCGGTCGGAGTTGCGGCCTGGAATGGCAGCTGTGCCGAGCCAGGCACTACCGTGGGAATTTGGCTATCCCTTGTCAACAGCCTGTTCATGGCGGGAATTCCGCCATGTACAGGCTGTTGGAAAGGGATATTGGGGTCCCCAAACAGGGCCCCGTCCGTTGTGGGACACTGCAAAGTGGCCCTGGGGGCATATGTAGTGCCCCCACTTACCTCCATGCACCGTGTGCCATGCATGACATGGTGCATGGCACACGCTCCATGGACGTGCAAGAGGTGCTCTTTATCACGGCGGCGTGTGATATGGCCCTTTTCCTTGGCCGCAGCACATGCCGCTGTGTTAAGGACAACTTTGTGACCACCAGGCAGGCGGTCGCATCCTAATTCAGCAGTCGGACCGGTCTCCTGACCGCCATGATAGCCGTCGGCAGTCCGACCGACCGCTATCTAAATGATGGCCTAAGTCTGATAATAAACCACCAGAAATCTGTAAGTGTCCCAGTACAAGTTCTAGCTTATCTGGGTCTGCCTTAAACACAGTAAAAGAAAATGTTTCATTCAGATGAGACAGTCTCCTTCATATGGCAATAGTGCTCACTTTTTTAAAGACTTGCAATCCAAAAGCTCACCACCTTACTGAGTTCATTATCACCTGCAGTTCTATATTCCTGATTGTATTTTATTGGTATATGTTAACGAAACATACGATGGAAGCGTAGAAGATTTCAAAAGAGCCCGTTGTGTGGGATTTCTTTACGCATTTACTGGGGGTTTTGGAGGGTGGGGCAATGGGGGAAGCAGTTGAACATCTGGACTGTAACTTGCAAGCTCTGTGAGCAAAAGCTGAACTGAGGCCACAAGGACTGTACTCATTCAGTACATTACCTATATGAAGACACCTGAGGTCTAAGCATGAAAATACATACCTAATGTTTTTTTTTTTAAACTTTATTTTCATTTTATGAACAAACATTAATCCCATTGACCATTACATTTAGTGTAGCAGCAGCAAAGGAGACAAAGTGACATACCATCGACATCATGATTACAATCATTTTACATTATACTTTGAAGAGGAGTTGCCCTTACATTGTTCCTTATGCATTGATTACAAACAACCAGGGGTGAACTGGTACATTTCAGGCTACGAATCCAGCCCGCCCCACCGCCAAGTAAATCTAGCAAGGTGCGATGCATTACCAGAGTTTTATTCCCCACTCCGGAAAGGTTAGCCAATACCAGCTCTGTCCTGTTCTTCTGTGTTTTCCGTCTCGGACTGGCGGTTAAGATATGCTTTGAATGGGTCTCAGATATCTTTTGGTTTACAACGCATAGGCATCAGAGCATTAAAGTTTTCTGACTGTATATTGCAAAATGACAGATCAGTGCACCATTCCTTTATTGTGGGCGTAGGCCCTCTCATCCATCTCAGCGCAACTCTACGCTTTGCAATCAAAATGCCCAGGGCAAGTAGCTTACGCAAATTTTTGGGAAATTCTTTGACATAACCTAGCAAAGCTTCCAAAGGGGTCAACTTAAGCCTCACCCCCGCAATATCTTGCAACGCCACATGTACAGCCTCCCAGAACCTCTGAATACCGGGGCAGTCCCAAGCGAGGTGTGTGAAGTCTGCAGCCCCTGCCCCGCAAATCATACATCTGTCGTCTTCTCTGAGCCCGCATTTATATAATCGTGCCGGCGTGTAATACACCCTTTGTAAAAATTTAAAATGTATCAAACTGTGCCTACCATTTTGTGATATGGACTTCGTGCCCGCGTAGCAATATGTCCACTGTTCATCTGTGATATCTAACCCTAGTTCAGAGCGCCAGACTTGCAAAGCTTTCCTGCTTGAAGTGCTAATACCAGAGTTGGACAGGGTTGTAGGAAAGTGGGTTTCTGTTGCAGTAACCCCCCCACTTTTTGCCAGACTACTGATGCACTTTGACTTGATGTGCCCTGAGTCCCTGCCAATCAGGTTCCCAGGGCCTGTGTTCTTTCCCTAAACCTAACCCAATTGGCATCTCTGACCACAGGTCAGCCCCTGGTAAATGGTACCACAGGTACCCAGGGCACTGTGACCAGGGAAGACCTCGAAGGGCTGCAGCATTTATTGCGCCACCCTTAGAGGCCCTGTACCTTTACACACACACACACACACACACACTGCCTTTGCAGGCTGCGTGTTTTGGTGCAGAACAAAGTGAAGAGTCGACATGGCACACATCCCTGTGTGCTATGCCTACAACCCACTGCCCTGGCATAGATCAGTCACGCCCTGAACCAAGAAAGCAGATTCCCGCAACCTAAGAAAAAAAAAGGACGAAAGAAGACGCCCAGCAGAGGAGACTGCAGAGAACTGACTTGGCCCCAGCCCTACCGGCCCGTCTGCAGTTTCCGGAGATCCTGCGCCAAAAATAGTCTTGTCCTGCAGCCAGCGACCTCCAGAACCCCGGGGAGGACTGACTGACTTCAACAAAGACCGGATCTCCTGTGAACAGCAGCTCTGTTCAAAAGAAACACCAAACAAAGACTCCGAGCCTGCTGAGGAAAAAGAAACCCGACGCCTGGAACCACCACTGCACCCGTCGCCTACAGCCCGAGTTCAAGTGGCCCACCGGTCCCCGCGAGGTTCCCCCAGCGCTCCAGAGTCCGAGTCCAGCGTAGGTTGACCCCTCCGGGACTCCACGACGTCGCCTGCAGCCTCTGCACGGAGCCTCGCCCCCCAACCGCGAGTGGCCCGGTAAGGTGAAAACCGACCTCAAAAGACACCCCTGCATCCAGCCGCCCTGCGCCCTGGAGAAAGGAACCTGAGGTGCACCTATGTCCGAGCCCTCCAACTTACCTGCCCAGCTGTTGCTTCCTCCCGGAAGTCTTCCTGCACCGAGCCTGCAGCTAAAAACCAAAACCGAAAATCCCCATTGAAAACAACAGGGCACCCGACACCAAAACAGCACCCTGCACCCAGCCGCCCCTGCGCAGCTGCGGGTGCACTTTGTGTGCTAAACCGGATCCCCCTTTGCCCTGAGCCTAAAACCAGGAGCTTGGCTCCCACAACCTTGTGGCCTGCTCGCCAGCAGCCACCAACCGGAGGCCCCCTATCCCTCATTGGATAACATTGGGCCTCAGCACTCTGCACCCGGCCGCCCTAGTGCCACTGAGGTTGTAACGAGAGTGCATCCTTGACCCTGGGAGAACCCTTGTTCTAACCCCAGAAGCTCAACTCCAAAGACCGATTACTTACCTGGTAACCATTAACTTCATTTCCCTCCATAGGAACCTATTGACTGTTTTTCTCTGAAAAATGTTCTAAGTGTGGAGTTGATTTGTATGGAAACCTGAAAAATAACAATTGTGCAAAACTGATTTTACTTACCTTTTCTCTAGGAAATGTCCCAGTGTGATATCTAGGCATATCGCACTGAGTAGAAAAAGTAATCTCAAAAGTAACGTAAAAGTAACTTACCTGTAATTTTCATTGCAAAGTAGATACAAAATATATGTACAGCATTTCACAGTATTGCATTCCCAGTAATTCAAACTGTAACCATTTCAAAGTACATTTACAATTGCATTTCAAACTGTATATTTACTGCAAAGTATTAATCAACTTACCTGTGCCAGGCTTGCTTGGTTCTAGAAAATAAAATAACTAAAAGAATATTTTTATACAAAAACAATTGGTCTGAAGTTCAGTCTTTGAGTGTGTGAATTCATTTGCTGACTGAGTGTGTACAACAAATGCTTAACACTGTCCTCTGATACTGCCTTACTGCTCGACCACACTACCACAAATAGAGAGTGAGGTGCTATCTAACTTTACCTCTGCCTACCTTTGAGGTTCCACTGGACTCTGTGCACACTATACCTCACTTTGGTATAGTATATACAGAGCCAGCTTCCTACATTGGTGGATCAGCGGTGGGATATACAACTTTGCATCTGTTGGACTACTTGGTTACCACCTGATCATACGACAGAACTCTTTAATTGTCTTTAGAATTCAGATTTTTTCAAATTGGCATTTTTTGCAAAATTACTAAAAGTCTTTTTAGGGTCTTGGTTAAGTCCCTTTAGAATTTTAGAAAACTAAAAAGTCACTTTAGCTAGGGTTAGAAGTTTTTTTTAACTATGTCTCAAAACAAGAACCCAGCTGTTAGTGAAAATAACCACAATGACATAGAGGACTTGGTTGAGGAGCTCAACCTCACCCCTTACCTTCACTTGTCTTTCAAGGAGTTAAGGTCCCTATGTAAAATTAAAAACATAGCCATGGGGTCCCATCCCACCAAACAAAAGCTCCAGGAGCTGTTGGCTGGATATGCTAAGGAACACCCATCTGAAAATGGTGAAGACCAGTCAGATGAGGAAGAAGTGGGAGGGGATGACCAGGTAGATCAACCTCCCCCACTTCTTAGGGAGAAAAGGGCCCCAGTGGCCCTGACTCCAAGAATCAACCTCTCAGTACCTAGATCCCACACAGGTGGGTCAGGTACCACTGAGTACATTGAGAAAGCCTCAATGAGGAGGACATCCTGATAGCCAGGCTGACCAAAAGATTAGACCTAGAGACCAGACGCCTGGCTCTAGAAAAAGAAAGAGCAGAGATGGGCCTAGGACCCATCAATGGTGGCAGCAATTTACTAAATAAGGATAAAGAGCAATCTTTTGATCCTAAAATCCCCAAAGAGATTGTCCCAAATATGAAGAGAGTGATGATCTCACAAAATGGTTCACAGCCTTTGAGAGGACTTGT
Organism: Calotriton arnoldi; assembly: GCA_963921515.1. NCBI lineage: Eukaryota > Metazoa > Chordata > Amphibia > Caudata > Salamandridae > Calotriton > Calotriton arnoldi. Next base: position 678,766 of record CAWUFW010000568.1, read on the forward strand.
GAAGCCAGAAGAGTTAAGAAAACTCACTGGGGGGCACTCCTTTGGGAACTGTTCTCTCGTAAGTGCAGAGACAGACTTCTGACCCTTAGTGGGGCAGATGCTGGGTCTTATGACCTCATGAAGAGAACTCTGAGGGATTTGGGCTCACAACTGAGGAGTATAGAACTAGATTCAGGGGGGCTCAGAAAACCCAGAGTCACCCTTGGGTGGAATTTGTAGACTACTCAGTAAAGACACTAGATGGCTGGTTGACTGGAAGCAAAGTGCAAAATTATGATGGTCTTTATAATTTATTTATGAAGGAACACATACTAAGTAATTGCATTGATGAAAAGTTGCATCAGTATCTGGTAGACCTAGGTCCAATTTCTCCCCAAGAATTGGGAAAGAAGGCGGACCATTGGGTCAAGACAAGGGATACTAGGACATCCACTGGGGGTGACCAAAAGAAAGGGGTTACAAAACCTCCCCAGAGGAAAGATAGTGAGCCTCTAAAAGATAAAAGTAAGGAGTACCCGGTAGCCCCCAAAAACCTGACCAGGAGGGAGGGCCCAAAGAAACCTCACAAACTAAAACTGGGTGCCAAGGTAAGAATTGGGATCCCAACAGGGTATGGTGTCACAACTGCCAAAAGGTAGGACACCACACCAAGGACCCTAGCTGTCCTAAAAAAAATTACAGCCCCTAGTGTAGCTCCAGGGGTTGCCAGTGTAGCTTTAGAGGGCGATTCCTCAGATGAGGAAGCCCTCATAGCCTTCAACTGGAAAATGGGCCCAAAAGGTGAGTTGTAGATTCCAGAGGGGAGTAGACACTTCCGCCACCTACTGGTGAATGGAATCCCAGTACTTGCCCTGAGAGATACCTGTGCCAGTCACACTGTGGTGCATGACAGGTTGGTTCTCTCAAACCAGTATGTCCCAGGGGAAACAAAAAGAGTAAGGACTGCCCAGGGGGTGTCACTGTTAGGCCTGTGGCTGTAGTGCTCCTAGAAATAGCTGGGTCCCTTAGATGGAGAAAGGTGGTAGTCAGTAAAGACCTCCCCCTTGATTGTCTCCTTGGGAATGACCACCCAGAGGTTGGTCTGAGCCAAAGAGAGGTACTGGTCCAATGCCAGACCTCACCCAAGAAACCTGGGGGGCTCAACCTGCAGTTAGTGCAGCTAAGTCCCAAAAGAAAAACAAGAAACAGTGTAGGAAAGGTGGGCAACTGTTAGCCACAGTGCCAGTGGGCCAGGGCGATTCTATCCCAGTAATGGAGAACTCCAAAATTGGCACTGGTGAAGTCTCCCCTAGCCAACAAAAAGACCTGACTACGCAGGCAACTGTCCAGCCTGAACTGGTGGCTCCTCAGCTGTCAGAACAGAGGGTGGAAGAAGGGTGTTCACTACCAAGTGTAGTGACCCTCCACCCTAAAACAGCAGACAGGCCCCCCAAACCCAAAGAAGCCTGTAAGTTAGCCACTTCTCTACCAGTGAAGAGCTAAAGGTGTGGTTCTGGGCACTGACAGCTGTCAGTAGCCTCTGCTGGGTATTAGCCTTCATGGCAGCACTGTCCTTGGCATGGTGGCCTAGCCTCCTGCCAAATAGCAAGTTAGGCCCCCTGACCCTATTGGTCATGGTGGGGTTGCTCAAGCTGTGGGTGACCTCTGTGGGTAAGCTGGGCTTTGCCCTAGCTAAGCTAGAAATTGCAGAGGAAGGCACCTCTGGACCCAACCTAAAAAGATGGGGTAAAGAGCTAGGAAAAGAGCATTGGGAATTTGGTCCTGAAACTGTTGAGGTAGGCCAGCTCCCCAAAGGGACTGACCTGGACAGAAGTATGTAAGGCAGAGTAGGCCCTGCAACTTTCAAACCACTTCCTCTACTCTTCCTCGCCTGAAAGACTAGACGACTCTCCCAGCTTTGGCTGAGTCTCCTGGCCTTTGGGCTGGGGGGGGCCTGTGTAGGAAAGTGGGTTTCTGTTGCAGTAACCCCCCCACTGTTTGCCAGACTACTGATGTACTTTGACTTGATGTGCCCTGGGACCCTGCCAATCAGGTTCCCAGGGCCTGTGTTCTTTGCCCAAACCTAACCCAATTGGCATCTCTGGCCACAGGTCAGACCCTGGTAAATGGTACCACAGGTACCCAGGGCACTGTGACCAGGGAAGACCTCTAAGGGCTGCAGCACTTATTCCGCCACCATTAGAGGCCCTGTACCTTCACACACACACACACACACACACACACACACACACTGCCTTTGCAGGCTGCGTGTTTTGGTGCAGAAAAAAAGTGAAGAGTCGACATGGCACACATCCCTGTGTGCTATGCCTACATCCCACTGCCCTGGCATAGATCAGTCACCCCTCTAGCTGGGTGCCCTATACCAGTGGTGAGGGTACAGGTGCATGAGCCCTGTACCCCTACAGTGTCTAAGTCCATTCTTAGACATTGTAAGTGCAGTGCTGCCATTAAGAGTATATGGTGCTGGGAGCTTGTCATTATGAACTCCACAGCACCACAATGGCTACACTGAAAACTGAGAAGTTTGGTATCAAACTTCTCAGCACATTAAACCCACATTAATGCCAGTGTGGGATTTAATGAAAAATGCGCACAGAGGGCATCTTAGAGATGCCCCCTGAAAAACGACCAGCCTCTGGTGGGTTCCCTGACTGGTACACACCAGCTTGCCACCACGAGACATGTTTCTGGACCCCTAGGGTAGGAGCCTTCCCTCCCTGAGCCCAGAAACAAAGCCTTTCCTGGGCGGGGGTGTTCACACCTCCCCCAGGCCAGGACGAGCCATTTGTGGCAGGGGAGCTTTAAAGGCCTGGCAGCCTTTGTAATGCGACCCCCATCCTCTCCTGCTAGCAGGAGCAGGCCCCCTTCCTGTCTCCCCTCCTTTTCGGTGGGAAGACAGGCGGGAAAAACTAGCCAGCCCAGAAGGTGTGCCCACCACTGCCAACTCCACTCCTCAGGTGGGGGAGGCGAGGGGAAGCCCTCTCTTCAGTGCTCGCCATCTTGCAGATGGCAGGCACTCCCCAATCAGGATTAGGATTGTGCTCACTCCCCCACGTGGGGTGATCACACCAAGGGTGTAGTCACCCTAAGGTCAGTAGCCCATTGGCTACTGACCTCAAGACCCCTAAAACGCCCCCTAAATACAGTATTTAGGGGGCAGCCCTGAACCAAGAAAGCAGATATCCGCAACCTAAGAAGAAAAAGGGCGAAAGAAGACGCCCAGCAGAGGAGACTGCAGAGAACAACTGACTTGGCCCCAGCCCTACCGGCCCGTCTGCAGTTTCCGGAGATCCTGTACCAAAAAATAGTCTTGTCCTGCAGACAGCGACCTCCAGAACCCCTGGGAGGACTGACTGACTTCAACAAAGACCGGATCTCCTGTGAACAGCAGCTCTGTTCAAAAGAAACACCAAACAAAGACTCCGAGCCTGCTGAGGAAAAAGAAACCCGACGCCTGGAACCACCACTGCACCCGTCGCCTACAGCCCGAGTTCAAGTGGCCCACCGGTCCCAGCGAGGTCCCCCAGCGCTCCAGAGTCCAAGTCCACTGTGGGTTGACCCCTCCAGGACTCCCCGACGTCTCCTGCAGCCTCCTGCAGGACTTTCTCCTGCCCCAACCGCGAGTGGCCCTGTAAGGTGAAATCCGACCTCAAAAGACACCCCTGCATCCAGCGGCCCTGCGCCCTGGAGAAAGGAACCCGAGGTGCACCTACGTTCCGAGCCCTCCAACTTACCTGCCCAGCTGTTGGTTCCTCCTGGAAGTCTTCCTGGACCGAGCCTGCAGCTAAAAACCAAAAACGAAAATCCCCATTGAAAACAACAGGGCACCCGACGCCAAAACAGCACCCTGCACCCAGCCGTCCCTGCGCCGCTGCGGTTGCACTTTGTGTGCTAAACCGGATCCCCCTTTGCCCTGAGCCTAACACCAGAAGCTTGGTTCCCACAACCTTGTGGCCTGCTCGCCAGCAGCCACCAACCGGAGGCCCCCTATCCCTCATTGGATAACATTGGGCCTCAGCACTCTGCACCCGGCCACCCTAGTGCCGCTGAGGGTGTAACGAGAGAGCATCCTTGACCCTGGGGGAACCCTTGTTCTAACACCAGAAGCTCAACTCCAAAGACCGATTACTTACCTGGTAACCATTAACTTCATTTCCCTCCATAGGAACCTATTGACTGTTTTTCTCTGAAAAATGTTCTAAGTGTGGAGTTGATTTGTATGGAAACCTGAAAAATAACAATTGTGCAAAACTGATTTTACTTACCTTTTCTCTAGGAAATGTCCCAGTGTGATATCTAGGCATATCACACTGAGTAGAAAAAGTAATCTAAAAAGTAATATCTCAAAAGTAACGTAAAAGTAACTTACCTGTAATTTTCATTGCAAAGTCGATACAAAGTATATGTATAGCATTTCACAGTATTGCATTCCCAGTAATTCAAACTGTAACCATTTCAAAGTACATTTACAATTGCATTTCAAACTGTAGATTTACTGCAAAGTATTCATCAACTTACCTATGCCAGGCTTGCTTGGTTCTAGAAAATAAAATAACTGAAGAATATTTCTATACAAAAACAATTGGTCTGAAGTTCAGTCTTTGAGTGTGTGAATTCATTTGCTGACTGAGGGTGTACAACAAATGCTTAACACTGTCCTCTGATACTGCCTTACTGCTCGACCACACTACCATAAATAGAGAGTAAGGTTCTACCTAACTTTGCCTCTGCCTACCTTTGGGGTTCCACTGGACTCTGTGCACACTATACCTCACTTTGGTATAGTATATACAGAGCCAGCTTCCTACAAGGGTATACAGTATCGAAATCGCACGTTGTGGGGATTGAGCGTGCAGTAAATATGTTAAAGGAGTGTATTCCTTAGGTTCTAACATTCCCTCCCCCAATGTGGCTCGCAGCGCATGCCTGGCGCGAAAGAAATGGAATTTTACAATCGTGGGGGCTGCCAATGTGTCTGTTTGAAGTGTGTTCCATTGCTTGACCACTCCCTCGTTGAAATAATCTCCGACTGTGGTTATGCCCAGAGACTGCATTGCTAAAATAAATTCCCTCTCCTGTCTCATCGGCAACCATTCACACAGCTCTAGCGGCATTTTAGGGGAGTAGAGGCATACCCTGTCTGTTGGCGGCCCTCCATAGCAGGTTCCTTGTGCACCCGACTGGATCTATAGTGTGGTAGCGCTTCCGGGGTGTCCCGAATAGATATTGAGACAGTCAGAGGATCAACCGCTTCCCTTTCAATGGACAACTGTGGGCTTTCCCGGGCACCATGTAACCAGTGATATGCATGAATCTGCTGCGCAGCGCAGTAGTACAGCTCGAAATCTGGGGCGTTTAACCCTCCCTCCGAGTAAGGTCTAGTCAATGTTTCCGACTGCACCCGCGCCTGTTTCCCGGCCCAGGTAAGCCGGAGCAAAAGAGCGGAGTGAACGAAAGAAAGATTTCGGGAGCAGAATAGGTATATTGGCAAATAAAAACCGAAACCGTGGTAGTACTATCATTTTCATAAGCGAGATTCGCCCCAATAGTGACAGTGGCAGCCGAATCCATTTTTCCACGGAGTCTGAAAACTTCTGTATAGCCCTGCCATAATTTTCTCTCACCACCATACTTCCGGATCTGTGTGTATCTGCACACCCAGATATCTAGTTGGCTCCGACGTCCACTCAATAGGGTGGGCGCACCCGACTGGGAGGGTATTGGGGGCCAGGGGGAATGCGGTGGATTTACTCCAATTAATGCGCAAACCTGAATGCTGCCCGAATCGCACCACCTCTTGCAGGATTGGTGTTGAGTTCCGCGCCGGCTCACTAACGTAAAAAAGGGTATCGTCTGCATATGCCGTAATTATTAAGTTATACGATGGGAAACGTAACCCCCAGTGCCCGTGGTATTCACGCAGTGCACACGCAAGCGGCTCCGCAGCCAATGCATACAGCAGTGGGGACAATGGACACCCCTGCCTCGTGCCCTGCATGATTGATATTGGCTCTGAGGAGTCCAATCACTCGCACCCGTGCCATCGGTTTCTCATACAGCACATTCACCAATTTGATGAAAATCTCGCCCACCCATACATACCTAATATGTTCTTAAGGTGCCAGCGAAAGGGCAACAGAGTAGAGTTGGAGCTGTGTGCCACTGTGCTCACCATGCCACAAGAGTTGACTTGTCTGGAGTAGGTGAATCCGCATCTTTGGGTTTAAGCTGTATACTATAAAGTCCACATCTGATGCCGGTAACAAAAAGAGAATCTGAGAGAAGTTGTTGGTGGAACACATCTAAAAGTTCCAGACATTTCAACAAAAAAGTTTAAAAGTGATTGTTAGCCAGTACATTTGGAAAACAAAATCCTGCAGTGTATAGACTATGTAGTGCGCGGCCAAAAGCTGTTTAGGGGGATGGCCGCCTGTGGCTGTTTGGGCTACCTCTTGCCAACCCCCTAAGCACACAGCCAAAAGCAGTGTACAGTGTGTTGAGAATTCAGATGATCATTAAAATAACGCCTAGAAATGAATGACCAAAAGCATTTATATGGAGTTATGGTTCTGACAGAAACGCAGAATGACAGGTATTCGCTAGTTAAGTAACGCTCACAATGAGCTCCATATCTCATGCCAACTGTCATGCACAAAATATCCAATTGCCAGTGGTACTGAGAAAAAAAGAGCAGTTTATCATGATTTAGACATTGTGACTCAAAAGGTAGGATACAAGCGGTCCCCAAATATCAAGTGGGCGGGATCTGGCAGGCATAAGGTCCCAGAATTCGGACAGGAGAGTCTGGCAGCGTGAAGCATCCTCCAACCAAAGAGCCACCTTCGGTGCAGGCCTGCGACCCCAACACATGGAGACCCTGCGCCGCGCGAGGACAAGCAGCATGGCAATCAGTTTACGGGAGGCATCAGGACAGGGTTTAACAAAGCCTAAAAGACAAAGCAGAGGGTCGGGTTGGACCGGAGACGAGGTGATCTCAGAAATTGCAACACAGACCTCGCGCCAATAAGCGGAGACCTGGGGGCATAGCCAGGCGAGGTGGGAGAAATCGGCCGCCGGCGCAGAGCAACGCAGGCATCTATCATTGGCAATTAGTCCCATCTTGTGCAATTGTGCAGGGGTCCGATAGAGCCTGTGTAAATACTTAAAGTGGATAAGGCGTAGACGATAGTTAGGGGAGAGACGTTTAATCTGAGTGCAGCAGTACAGCCAGACGGCCTGGGAGATTTCGACACCTAGGTCCACCTCCCACGCCACGCGCGCCCTGTCAGTGGAGATGGAAGACGCTGCCAGCGTGAGAGCGTAAATTTTAGTAATTAATTTCTTTGGGGAGGGGGACGTGTAAAGGAGATTGAGAGTGGCCATCGAGGAAGGAGGTTGGGGGAACGAGGAGTGAAGTTTCTTGCAGGCCGCCCTGAGCTAATAATAAAGCAAAGTGTCCATGGGGCCAGAGTCAACGGCAGGTGTAAAGAAAGTGTTCCCAGGGTAGAGATCAGACCCAGTAGAGAGCTCAAGACGAGTGGCGTGCTTCACCATTCCTGAAGACTAAAGAGGGGGAAAATCTGGGTGATGAGCGATGGGCATCGGCATCCGCAGAAAGCATGTCCGAACCCGAAATTTTCCGGAGCCCCTCCCATGCCCAGCGCAGGGTCTCAACCGTATCGATCTCAGCACGTGGAGGTCTCGCCCGGACAAACAAAGCGGTAGAAAGCGGCCACGGGGCAGCTAGGTCAGCCTCCACCGCGACGTGGAGCTGGAACGGGGTGGGATGAAGCCAGAAGTGAAGGAAACTGGCCTGGGCACTGAGGGCATAGAGTTTGAAGTCGGGGGCACCAAGTCCTCCGCACGACATAGGGAGGGTCAGGATGTTATATGCAATCCTAGGTTGTCGGCCAGCCCAGATCAGAGTGATCACCAAAGAACGGATTTTGTGGAAAAAATGAGCAGTGAGAGGGATGGGAATATTGACAAATAAATATAAAAACTTTGGAAGCACTACCATCTTGGCAATGGCTATGCGACCGGCTAAAGAGAGTGGCAACCGGCTCCAAAGGGGGATCCTGGACTCCAACCAATCCATCGCGCGACCAAAGTTGGCCCTCCAAAGTTCATCGACGTCCCTACTCAGCCAGATCCCAAGATACCTAGTAGGCTCAGACGCCCACACAAAGGGATAGTCCGGATCGAAGGGTACCGTGGCATCGGTGAGAGGAAACAGCACTGACTTGCTCCAGTTCACCTGGATGCTGGAATAGCCTCCAAAGCGTATCACCTCACGAACCAAAGGGCTTAGGTTCTCTTGAGGGTTGCGGACGTAGAGGGTGACATCGTCCGCATACATAGAAACCAGTAGAGCACGAGCAGCAAAGCTGATGCCCCTCTGAGTGTGATGTTGGCGCAGTCGAGCCGCAAGAGGCTCCATGGCGATGGCGAAAAGCATTGGTGACAGTGGACACCCTTGCCGAGTGCCACGCTCGATGGAAATGGGATCAGAAATTTGACCGTTAAGCCGAAGACGGGCGGTGGGAAGGGTATAGAGGAGCAACACTTTGCGTATAAAGACCGGACTAAAGCCCAAGCGAGGGAGGAGGTAAAACAGGAAGGGCCACTCTAAGGTGTCGAAGGCTTTAGTGGCGTCAAGCAAGGCTGCCACCGCCAAGAGCGCTGGGTTTATTTGGTGAAGAACGGAAAAGATGGTCCGAAGGTTGTAGGAGGTAGCACGGCCAGGGATAAACCCGGACTGATCAGGGCGGGCAATGAGCGGCACAAGGGGAAGAAGGCGCGAGGCGAGCAGTTTAGCGAAAATTTTATTGTCCGTGTTTGAGTGACGGGGCGATAGGAGTCTCGCAACTCGGGTGATTCGTCCGGCTTTAAAAGCAAAGTGAGTGAGGCCTCGCGCAGCGATTGGGGGGGGGGGGGAACTGTCCTGTCTCAAAGGACTCATTATACATGGCGGCTAAGTGAGGAACCAAAATAGGGGCAAAGGCCTTGTAGAAGGAGGCCGGCAGGCCATCCAAACCAGGGGCCTTGTCACCGGGCATACTATTAATCGCAGCTAGTATCTCTTCTTTGGAGAAAGGCTCGTCAAGGAACTACTCGGGGGATTACCGAGCCATAGCAGCTGGAGGGTGTCAAAATATTGATCAAGGACCTCACGCGAAGGCGCTGAGCCGGCCGTGTAAAGTTGTGTATAAAATGAAATAAAACGCGCTTTGATTTCTTCGGGCGAAGTTGTCCGATCAGGACCGCCATCCCGAAGGGCGTTAATAAAGGATGCGGCCCGAGGCGGGCGAAGCAGGTTAGCCAGGGTTTTTCCAGGGCGATCACCCTCGCCAAAACGTCGCGCCCTAGCCTCTCTACCTAGAAAAGCTCTCTGTTGGCCTCATCAGCGAAATCGGTAAGTTTCCCCCGGATCTGGGCAAGCTTATCAGGGTTGGGGTCCCGAGCGTGAGAAGAGTCGAGGTCCTTGATCTCCTTTTCCAGTTTGTCAAGAGTGCCGCGGATGGAACGAAGGACACCGGATTGTTTAGAGATGCATTCACCTCGTATAACGACTTTAAAACCCTCCCATAAGGAAGGAACTCACGGCGAGCCGCCTGGACCGCTATGGTGTAGTCGGGGTAGAACGAAAGCGAGTTGCCCTGGTGACGAATTTCGCCCCTCTCCCTGGCTGCCCGAAGCACGGCATCGCGGTCTCTGAAGTTCAGGAGTTTAGCAATGATGGGGCGAGCCGGAAGACCAGGGCCAGGCCGAGGGAGCGGTGAGCCCTCTCGACAATGAAGACAGGAGAGAGGATGTCGCCAAAAAGTTCTCTGATGAGCTGCTCAACAAAGTCCTCTATTCAAGAGATATTGGTGGATTCGGGCACTCCAGTAATGCGGAGGTTGCTCCTCCGGGAGCACGCCTCCAAATCCTCGTTTTTATTGCAAATGAGATCCAGCACCTTGTCCATCCGTAGCAATTTTTGGCGATCCTGCGAGGCGGCATCCTCAGCGTCAGAGACCCTGGATTCGACATGTAGAAGACGGGCGTCATGGGAGTCAACTCTGGCTTTCACAGTGTCCAGACGGGCAGACAGCTGGTCAAGCTGGGCCGCTATGCCAGTGACCGTAGATTTGACGTCCAACATGATTGCCTTGAGATCGTCCTCACGTGTTGGGGCCGCCTCCAGCAGGGCAGTGGAGTCTCCCCCATCAGAGGTTGCGCCCTCTTGGCGCGTTGGACGGCGCTGGTCGAAAGCGATCTTCGGCTGTTTCGGGTCGGTTCTCCCCATGGCTGGCAGCAACAGGTGGGTAGCTCAGTTCAGCAGCAAAAAGGGGGAGGCAACGGTGATGAGAGAAGGCAACAGCGCCCAGGGGCAGCCCGGCCGCGCTGCAGCAGGAGTGCAAAGTTGGATACCAGTGCCCGCCGGCGATGTCACAAGCGGAGAGCAGGCTAAATGCGGCCAGGCCTGACGCAGAGAGAGTGAGGCACCACAGATTGCACCCCCCGGGGATGGTGGGCAGAGGCAGGTGATGGTTGGGCCCAGTAGACCAGTGGAGAGGTGGCAAGAGCAGGTGCGAGATGTATCCCCGGACCTGGCGACGTAGCAGGAGAGCATAGGCAGGCACCACAGGCTCGGCGAAGAGTCTCAGAGGCCGCTCACGAAGCCGGGGTAAGCGCCCAACGAGCTGAGGGGCTCAAACTGAGGATCTCAAGGCGGGAGGTGCGATGAGGGAGGCAAGCCCACCAAGGTGATCTGGAGCTTCAGGAATTAAAAGCCGCCCAGCGCGACACAGCCACGGGAGGTGGTCGTCCAGATAAAGGTGACCCGGGGGCGAGCACGACCGCGGGGGAGACAGCAGCGGGGGGGCGGTCAGCCTCCGGCGCGGGGCCAGGGTAGCGGGCCGGCTGGCGAGGATAAAGCCAAGACGACCTCACCACAATGATAAGCGAAAAGGCCCCGCGGAACGGCCGGCACACCCCCAACCCCGCCGCGAGACCCCCGCAGGGTAGCAAGCGCCCCGGGCGCTAAGGCGCTGTAAACAGGTGGGCACAAAGGTTGCCGTAGTTGCGTGGAGAGCAGGGCGCCGCAGTGTCCAGCACCAGAGGGCCCTAGGCCAAAGGGCCCTCTCCGGAAGGCGTGAGGATCGTAAATGGGCTCAGCAGGAGGAGCGGAAAGCCCGCGTGGCACGTCCACCACACAACCCAGAAGAGAGGCAGCCGCAGCAAGGGGGAGCCAGGCGTGCGCAGCCCAATGAAGTTACGGCCGCGAGGGCCCCGAAGTCACAGCAGGCCGCAAAGACGAAGAGGCCGAGGAGCGGCCGAGGGCGTCAGGCAGGCGTGGGCAGAGCGCTGGGGGGAGCCGGGAGTCTCGCCAGTGAGGGAACCATGCGCAGCGGGGAGTCACGGGGGATGCGCCGCCCCCATCGCCAGACCTGGAGACTCTGGGCCGTTACCGCGGGCGCCAAGGAGTAGGGAAATGGCGCCCGCGCCGCAGGAAGGCCCGGGCCGGACGGTGCGACACGCCCGCCCCCAGTCCCGCCACGAGGAGCCCCAGCGGTGGAGACACTCACCGGCTCAGGCAGTCCAGGAGCAGGCGGAGTCCTCCAGCAAGTCTCCCAGGCACGGCAGGCCGCAGTATCGAAGGAGCAGGTAGGCCGGGTTACTTCAGCAGCGGGGCCTGGACCCGAGGGGAAGATCAGGCGGCAAAGCACGGCTCCTCCGCGGCCTAGAGGGCCAAGAGTGATAACGACAAGTGCCCCAGGACGATGTGAATACAGACAGCGGGGTGCTGGGCCGCTTCGTCGCGGGGTGTCTGCAGGATGATAGCGGATTGTAGGCTTGGCCGGCAGAGCCCACTTAAAGTGCGGCCATTTTGCAGCCGGCTAAGGCACGCCCCCATCTAGTACGACAATTGGCCTGTATTTCCTCATTTTACCGGCGTCTAGTTTCCTAAAGAAAGCGTATGTAGTATGAATCCGGTCTATCAGTTACAAAATGCAAAAAAGTATATTGGCAACATCTACCGAGCCAATATCTGGCATCAAATGGGTCGGTAACTTATTTGGGTGAGAGGCTTAATTCCCTCATCCATCCCGTGGTGATCGCCACTAAAAGCTTTTTAGTGTGTTGCTAATAACTTTAACCCGTTTGATGAATCTCTACGAAACTTTGCAAAAAGGTGCTACTTTTTGACTAGTTTGTGCATGGAAACTTTCTGGGTGATCTGGTAAGTGGGGGCAGAGAAAAATGGGGGGCCTCGAAACGCAAAATCCCCATACATTTTCCATAGACTTCTTTAAGAAGGGCTACAGCAAACACTGCTAAATGGTATTGCACCAAATTTGGCAGGAAGCTAGATCTTAGTCTGCAGATTTTGCTTCCGTTCAGTCGTTTTATAGAAATTAAGGGTGAAAAGTATTTGTATATCTGAACGGTTGGTCTCGAGCCTCTTGCCTGAACCCTAATTAAAAAATAGAGCATTCTGATTAGCCCAGGGAGCTTTATTTTCCTTGGGCCAATTCGCTCACGCGGGAGCGAGCGCTCTAATTGGCTGCCAGCAACATGAGAAAAATGTTGCTGGCAGCCATTACAAGACTCTGGTACTTAGTCCTCCTGTCATGAAGTTTGATCAAAAGAAAGATATAAGGGGGCATGGTAGGGATACCCCCTCCCCCCCACCACAGGCCCCATGGAGGGGAAGACCCAGAAGGACCCCCACCCCCGACCAAGATTGAAAAAATACCCCCCGCCCGAGCCTTTATAGGCCCCGGGAAGTATCCCCCAGGCACATGTCCCCCTCTCCCCGAGCTATTATAGGCCTTAGAGAGCCCACCCTTGGGGCCGCATTTCTTAATTGGAGGGGACGCAAGATCCCATCCCTGACCCATTACAGGCCGGAGGGAGCCCGTCGCCAGGGCTGCATTTTATAAGTGGAGAGAGGCAGATGTCCCCTCCCACCCCCCTTTCCTGAGCCATTATAGGCCCCGGGGAGTCCACTCCCGGGGTCAAAACTACCAAAAAAGGGGAGGGGTGCCCCCCCCCCCCTCGACTCTTTAAAAGACCCTGGGGACCCCTTCCACCAGAGTCGCTACTTAAAAAAAAGAAAAAAGGAAGCGTGCAGCGGGCCCCCTCCCTGAGTCATTAATGGCCCTGGGGAACCCCAACCCCCGGGGCTGGCTCACTTGCTGGGTTCTGGGGCGCCCACCCCCAGGACACAGCAGTTTTCCTACCTGTACCGGCATGGACAGGGAAACTTGTGTTGACAGGAGCAAATGTTCAAAACTCCCGCCAAACAGGAGCAAACACAAAGTCTGCTCCCAGCGGGCGGGAGCTTTAAAAATGTTCCTGGTAGCAGCATTTTAATCTATTTCCCTGCCCTCACTGATACAGGCAGGGAAATAGATCAACATATTGCTCCTGCCTGAAGAGAGCAGCTTTAATAGCTGCTCCCTCAGGGCAGGAGCAATGCCAGCTCCTGCAGCATGCTCCTGGGGCTCCCCCATCTCCCCCAGTGTGTGTATGGTGGGAGCCCTGGGTGGGCACCAGGGCACCCACCTATATTAAACTTTGGTCCTGGGAGATGAGGGTCCCTAGGGCCAGAATAGGCTTGGGGACAAGGGCCGTGCTGATCCCTAACCTTTAAAAAAAAAAAATTAAAAATTTTTAAAAAATCCCCGAGATGGGGCTTTTGGGGTGTGTGTTCTCTAAGGCCTTTTAAAAACTCGGGATGGGGGGGGGGGGGGGTGGCAGTATGGCCACCCGCCCCCTTAAAAAATAGAGAGGTGCCAAATCACCTACAAGCTCTGCCCGTTTGGCCTGCCCCTTCAGGTTAGTAGTATGCAACAGTGGTCCCGCCATTTTCCTGCCTGATGGACAGTGTGTTTTCTCTACAATTGCACCTTGAAAATCGATCTGAAATCCTTGATGGAGGTGAATGCATTGTTGATTTTTTGTAGGGCGTTCTCTTCTGTAGTGATTGACCAAGGCAAGTGGGTTCTTTATTGTTATCTCCTGGTCTGAGAGGAGAGTACAAGGATCTCCTTTTTATTTGCTACGGAGTATGCAAAGTTGCCAAATCACCTACAAGCTCCGCCCATTTGCCCCTGCACCATCCACGCTAATAGTAAACAGCGGTGCTGGCTGTGGGTGGGTTGCCCACTTGACCTGGCCAAAGGCCAGGCCTTGTTGGCAATGCCCTGCTGTGCACGGCCAAAGGCTCTGCACAGTGTGCAGCCAGGACCTGCGGACAACCCCCTGCCGCACAGTGCCTTTACGTAGGGTAACAAAATATTACTTTACATTAATAAACCCAAGAAATTGACTGAAAAAAACAAAGGTTAAAGTAAAGTTAAAATTAGGTGAGTATGTCAGTGACAACATTGAACTAAAAACATCACAAAAATTTACCAGTTACACTTAAAGCTAACTATAACATGCGCCCCCACCATGTGCTGCTTATAACCTCACATATTACATCACTCATGACATGTTTTGTGACATAAAAAAACAAATTCACTGAAAAAAGCATGTTAAAATGATATACTTGGGTATAATAGGATCTTACCTTATGTTTAAAAAAAATCAGTGTGCCTTTTTTTTGTGATGTTAGTTAGGTATTGAAATAAGATTTTTAAAAAACTTTACATTAAAAAAACACAGAAATTCACCAGATATTGTTTACTGAGATAATTATAAGTTGTGCCCCCACCATACCCTGCTTATGATCTCACATTTTGCGTCAGTCATGACATGATTAATGACATCACTGATAACACCACAGTCATATACAAGCAGGGTCTGTGGGAAACGAAGAGAGGGAGAAAGAAAGTGGCAATGCATCACTCCTACCATGGAATTTTCTCACACACATTTATGTCAGTCTTTGAATTTCAAACAACTCTTCGCAGGCACACAAATCTTCTACCAGACACTTTCTCTGGTGTATACACAACCTCCTGTACCTTTCATCATACCATTGCTCACACTTTCCCATTTTTCCTACCCATGAAAGTGCTCCTTGGCACGGGCACCCACACAAACACCCAAATGCAAAGGCAGACACCTTTCGCTCTCTCTCTGTCTCTCACACTCGCACATAGGCTTTCCCTGGCATACCTGAACTCTTCTTAAATACCACTTGAAACACTCATCTACCACCCTTATCCTCACAAGCACTCGCAGACAAATGCAGCACACCCAAGCACATTGAAAATTCATGTCATTTCGAAAAATAAAGCGCATATCACTTTCCTTGCGTCCAGTGTCAGAAATATATTCACCTTCCCGTACCCTGCCTCACACCACAGCACACACACCTGTCACCTCTACCCAGGAAAGAACACATTGCCACATTCACCCAAACGCAGGAAAAAAAAATGTTGCTCAGTTGTCTAACAAGCACATGTGACTCACTCATGCCACACCCTCTTCCATTCATTCTTCTGAACTAGCAAGACACTTCCCCTCTAAAGAGTCCGCTACCCCCATCACAGTTTGTCTGTGCCTGCCTTCCACACTGTACAATGCTCTACCATTTTTCGGCTAGGTTTGCACTTTATATACCTACATACATGTATTCCTTTACTCCTGTCACATTACTACACACACTCTGTTGGGTAAGTAAATTCTTTCTTTTGCCAATCATAAAATAAAAGTTCACCAATTTCATAGCTAAATCTGTGCCCTTGCAGCAAAGACAAGGTCTAAAAAATAACACTGTTTGAAAAATATCTTGCATGTATTTTTGAAAAACTGCAAAACGCATCACAGCTAAAGAGGTGGCAGAAATGTTGATGGCCAAAGACACAGAAGAATCGCAGTTAGGAATTGGTGACGAAGAGCAGTTGACGGAAACCTGTGCCGCCATGGGCTCCAGCTCAGAGTATGTGCCCTAGGAGGTCAGATTTAATAATTCTAGTGATGAAGATGTACCAAACTAGTAGGAACACATGAAACTTATACTCTATCGCAAGCCCGCCAAAGTTTTGTAATTTGCAGTGTGTCCACTGTGTCTGTAGAACGCACAGAAATACAAGCTGTGACCCAGGACAGTCACCTTGAGCCCCAGAACTGCATGCCAGAGCCTTGTTCATCTTGCATTGTCACTGCATGCCCTAACCCTTAGCCAGTCTTATCAGTGGGTTGATCCAAACTTTTATTAGCCCACGATTATTCTATTCACTGCAGCT
Source organism: Calotriton arnoldi (assembly GCA_963921515.1). NCBI lineage: Eukaryota > Metazoa > Chordata > Amphibia > Caudata > Salamandridae > Calotriton > Calotriton arnoldi. Next base: position 694,956 of record CAWUFW010000568.1, read on the forward strand.
GCTGGAGTGTTTCTTGAAGTGTAGCATTTCTCACCAACTGAGTTCTTTCACATGTATTTTAGTGACACTCTTCCTGGACAAATAGTAAAGAACACAAATCTTTATGCACAACATTTTTTCCAGCAACTTCATTTGTCTTTGCTTACAAAGTAATTGATTCCACTGATCTATTTCAATTTCTTTTAAAATGAGGTTTCGCTAGCCATGTCCTGGAGAAAGTCTTTTGTAACTTAGTGCACCATATGTAACATTGTGGCTACCATTTGTACATAATACGTTTTTATACTGGTCTGCCATTATTCAAAGCTGTATGTACCAGCAGCTCTCTAGTATGTAGCACAGTTTGCAAAAATAGAAAGGGCTTCCCTGTTCAGTTGGTAGCAAGAAAACAAGAATGGGGTGAAACCGCAACAATAAGGTGCACAGAACTCCTGTCCACAGATAAAAAGCTTGTACATCTTTGACTTCCGTCCATGTCAACAATAGAAGCTACTTTTATAGTCAGGACACACCTGTTGGAAAACCTCTGTCCCCTGGACTACAACCGATACATGGGTGGTTCAATAGAACAAATCAAATGACGCGGTTGTATAATGTCACTAAAGAATCTATAAAATGGTGTAAAAAAAAGAAAATGTCCTTACCTTGTGGAAATTAGTCTTCCCAATTCATATGTCCTCTACAAGAGGAGTCGGAAAATTGCATTTTTCAAGTTCCACTTTGCTCTCTCCCCTCTGGTCTGCTTTACAACCAGCTTATTGACCTGGAGGCAGAACGGTGTGAGAATGTCGAACTCCTCTCAGGGGGCTATTATGCCAGTTGAGAGCAATCTAATTCAAGACAAGTGAACAAAAACACTGCATGATGTGCTGGAATAATGAAGTTAAGAGAGTCTCTTCAGCCTAAACGTTGCATCAAGGAATGTTTTGAATTATATCATTCTAAACCGTAGTACAGCGTAGAGCACTACATTTTACAAGAGAAAGGCCTTCTAGACATTTGCATTAATATATAGTTCGCTTTTATAAAGAAAATTAAAAACAAATTCTGATGGCTTCTAATAACTACAGTGTCCTCACCTTTGAAAGTTCTCCAGGTGCCAGGCTGGATTCAGAGATCATTTTTTTGTATCAGTGGTCCTGTGCGCCGCCAGGTGCCGTACTGCAGCTCTGCGCTGACTCCATACCAACCCAGAAGTAATGGAGCGAAGCCGCAAATAAACACCACCCCTGTTCTTCTTTTCTTTCTGGCTCTACTAACTCTGATCCGGAGCTCCACTACCGACTGTCAGTCTTCCAACAATTCCGGACCTTTTTCACAGTGTGCTAGGGAACTAGGCCCCCCACCGAAAACACCTGGATTCATACCATGCTGCAGGAGCAGATGTCGGTTATGGACCCACATGAGGTGTGCCTTTGGTCCCTGGGCTCAAGACACTACTCAAAGTTGTGTGATAATTGTGCCCTAATGCACCTGAAGGCGATTCGAGACTAGGATGTAAAGTTTTGTCCCCGAACGTGGCCTTCATGTAGCTACCGCTCCAAGTCAATAACCTGGCCTAAGTCCCTGTCCCAGGGCTGCTTTAGTGACTGTTCTCTTCCCACTCAGTCCTCCAATAAGTCCAAGGAGAAATGAAAGCATCGAGTGAAGTGGGACTTAACCCCATCCTGCCACTCTGACTCCAAAGAGAAGGCAGGAGGTCGTTGTGATGTTAGTTGCACACCATCCAGGTCTCAGGTCATGGAGTTAATCCCTCAGTTGATCCTGACACACTCTTAGTTTTCCAGGCTATCTTTAACCCGGTAGCAGATCAAGACCTTCAAAGAGGCGAAGCTGCAGATTTTTTGGGGTGCTTCTGTTCTTTCTGGTGCCGGAACTGCAGGGGCCTCCAGTCTCGTTTTCACTGGCATGTTCTTCGCTGGAACTGTTTACTCACTCTTGTTACCGGACTCGTCAGTTGGCCCATACTGCCTGTGGTACAGAATTCCACTCTACCCCCTAGATCCATGTCTGTTTCTAGGGCCCGTCACCTGTGCTGACACCTTTGGTGTCAGTAGTTGACCTCTGTCTGACACTTGTGTCAGATCCTAAACAGACATCTGCTTACGCTAGACCGATACACTGTTAGATTGTAAAAGCACAACCTGTTGTCATGCACACTGACTCTAACCATGTAACTCTACCACATTGCAGCTATTAGCAGAGGCTCCACTCCTTTTTTTTTTTTTTTTTTTCTCTGATTCTGACTGAGCAAGAGCAGGGTGCAACGCAGGATGTTGATTACGGAAGTTTAGCTTTCTCCCTCTTCACTACACTGATAATAACCTATACCATGATTTACAAAACACCAGTGGGCTTCATATCTCATTCGAGGCAGAGCTTGACTCGCTACATGGACCACCACAGAGGAAAGTGCCTTGTTCGCAATGGTGGTTAGAGGGCAGCTGAAGGACTGGAATTACATTTGCACTCCATTGTTACTAAGATAAATGTTTTCATGGAATTTCTACAGCCCGGGCCGGCAACATCTTAGCCCTTACTCCTGTTTAATGATGCCCTCCCAGATCTTGTGGCTACCTTGGTCAAAACCATGTTCTTGCCTGCCTGTGAACAAGCAGGTGGCTGGTACCTAAATGTTCTCAGAAATACCCCACTCCATAGAGCCTAATTGTACAAGCCTCGACCAGTAGGGTGAAATCAAATTCATTTTCGACCAATCTGCCAGTTAGAAAAGTCAAAAGGCTAGACGCCTGTGGCCAAAATGTGTTCTTCTCTGCCAGGTTGACTCTACGTTCTTAAATGCAGTCTTCTGTTGGAACGATGCCCTTTGGGACATGGCCTGCTTGATCTTGACAGCAGTCCCGGAGGATCTTGGGGCCTGTCTGACTCAGATGATAGCTGATAGTCTGGGCATGGCCAAATATGTTATCTGTACTAGGCTGGATACCAGGGCAGCCGGTACCAATTTTGTCCTTTGTAGGCATACCTGGATGAGGTCCACTGGGTTTTCCGGAGATGTACCACATCAACCTACTGGAGTTACTGGCCATTCATCTATGAAGCTCTTCTTGCTCAGGAGAGTGGGGTACCCAGAACTCCTGAGCATGAACATCTTTCCTCCGATCAGGCGGCCTCTCCGGGAGCGCCTCTTGTCCCAGCAAGCAGGGCAGATTCCTCCACCTGGATCTGCACAACTTAAATTAATGGAGTGGAGGCAGTTAACTGTTTTCTATCTGATCCCAAGGTGGTGGATGTCAACCTCTCTGCCAGGCATATGTCCATGAAATCAGTGTACGCTGTGTGTTAGGGACAAGTTTCTAAACTGGTGTTATGCCCGCTACACTCACCTCTTAAAGGTGCAGCAGTAGGATATCCTTTTATTTGTTATGTCTTCAGCGAAGAAAGGTCTTTAAGTGGATACTCTAAAAGGGTATTTGTCTCCTCTTTCTACTTTTGCCTGACCAGCCATTCTTGTTTATAAAGAATGCTCCCAGTTTTCAGTTTTTAATGATTTTTACAGATAAATACAGACAGAAAACAATGTGTTTCCTATCTGTATTTATTTTTAAAAGCAGAAAAAAATAGAAATTTTTGGTTCTTGTGGGTGACTCTCCATGCTGCCTATCATGCTTTCTATGACAGCAGCTGAGCAGATAGACAGCATGGGAAGTTAAAAAACAGGTTCCGATTTCCCTAAATACAGGGATAGGTTAACATGTGTATTATAAAGCTGATATTTACCTGTGGGTGTAATATTTTGCTATATTTGGCTGCTTAATTTGCTAAACTCGACCGGTAGCAAAGTATGAGAGCATGTTCATCAGTTAAATGGGGAAATGTACCATTTTACGACTCCTGTTTTTTCTCAAAACACAAAATAAATTTGGATAAATACCAATAAGATGGCCAAAAATAAATATGGATAAATACACACGGAAATGTTAAAAGTATAAATACCATAAAACCAGATGCCCTATTAACAAATCACCTGTTGTGATGCGGTTTATTAAAGGTTTGACACATTCTTTCCCAAACACTTTGTGATGCCACAGTGGAACTTTAATTTGGTCTCAACATTCGTTATGTGTATGCCCTTTGAGCATCTGCATAGCAGTTCGTTCCTTCTCTTGACCTTCAAGACTGTTTTCCTCATGGGGATTACATGAGCTCGTCATGTTAGGGAAACTGCAGGCAATGTCCGTGCAATAACTCTACATCAAGTTTTTCCTGGGCAAATTGGTGTTGAGGACTCTGACCCTTCCTCGTTGGGCAATCCATCACTCTACCAGCCTTAGTTGCTCCCCCTCACTCCGGGAAAGAGGAGCAGAGGCTCCATCGGTCAAACCCCAAAAGGGCTTTAAGCTTTTACAAAGATCGTACCAATCGAGTAGGCCATTAACTTTGTGAAGTTCTCCAGAGCGAGGAAATTGAATGCTGTGCGGCCAGGTCGGGATAATCCTCTGCATTAAAGTTTGCTGCACACTGGCTAAGAATCCGCTCCCAGAAAGTCTGAGAATTTATTTCACCATGGCCATTAAGCTGGGTTCCTGTCCTTGATATTTGCCAGGCTACAATGTGTATTTGGTTCATGCGCTCATGAAGCACTACTGCCTTTACAGCCTGGTCTGACAGGAAGGAAACTTCCTTTGCTTGGTTCTTCAAGACATTTTGGTCTGAGCCCACTTCACAGATCCTCCACCTTGGAGGAAGTACTGCTTTGGTATCTAGACTACGGGAACGTCCTGTACCTGGGCGCGCCAAAATGCTGCTTACAACGCCTTCAACAAATTCAGAACGCAGCGGCACGCCTAGTCCTTAATCTACCAAGGCGTGCCTCAATGACGAAAGCCCTTGACGCCCTTCACTGGCTGCCAGTGGGAAAAAGAATTCATTTTAAGGCCATGTGATTCTGCCACCGGAGCTTACAGGGGAAAGGCCCCAGTTATCTGCGTGTTTTTCTAACCCCTTACAATCCAAGTCAACAGCTAAGATCAACAGGAGCGCACCTGCTCAAAATACCGAAGATAAAAAGGGCTAGGATGGGAGCACGCTCATTTGGCTACCTGGCAGCCAAAAATTGGAACATACTCCCACCTCTGCTGCGAGCAGAGGAATCGGAATCCACCTTTCGAAGAGGTCTGAAAACCTGGCTCTATCAGATATAGTCAGGTTCTCCCTCTGCTCCAGCTGAAACTGCTTCCTAGCGCGGGGACACACCAGCTGGTGTAGCCAGGCGATCTATAAATGTCATTATTATTATTCTAAAGTAAGGAATCTGAAGCTGGAAGAATGCTTCAGAAGAACAAGTGGTGGCCTGGGATATTCTAAGGTAACGAGTCTGTGTTTAGGTGGAGTATGCACCAGTACGCGCATTAACAAAGGTAACTTGATAATCTTTTCTTGTCATCAGAACATTACTGAACCCTGCAGTAGCTTTTGACATTTAGCTTTCATTATTACCCAACTGTTGTATAATTTTTGTGGTCAAGTGCTGAAGCCAGGATTCCAACCCATTTCCACATGTTTGATATCTTGGCACTCAGAAGACAGGGGGAAGGAAGATATGTATAGTTCAGATCAGCATATGTTTTGTGGGTGAAGCGAAATCCTTGGTTAAAGGCAGTGAATAGCAAATAAATATCAGAACCTACATATTCTGTGTAGCCTTTTGGTCAGCCATTTGGGGTGAGGGTATCTAACAATCAGCAATAGAAACCTTGGGATGTGTAGATGTTAAAATATGTGGTGGTATGTTTCCATATGGTACTGGGTTTTTCAAAACTGGGGACTAAAGTCTATAAAGCTTCCAGGAGTCTACTGGGGTGCTTTGTTTCTGTTCTAGGGAGACCTGGGCTACAATGCAAAACTATGCATGCCAGGTAACCGCGACACTCCAGAGTCCCAGGGGAAAAGAGATATGCATGCACCAAACCATCATACATTTTTCTGGATGAAGGTGGCCAAAAATGAACTATTGTTTTATGATAGTTCATTGCAAAATCACAGGACCAGCATATTCAATGTTGCCTCTCAGATAGCCAATTGAGCAAGGGAGATCTGACACCCAGTGATCGAGTCTTTTGTTTGTATAGATGTTAAAACATATATGGTTCAGATATGTTTGCATACAGCCCGGAGTTGATACCTGCAACCAAAAGACAGGTAGCCTAAACATGCATTTCACTTGCTGGTGATTTCCAAAATCCATTGCACTTATTTCCTGTGAGTACTGCAAGCCTGTTCAGAACCCATTCTTTTCCCCCACACTCAGGAGAACCAGTGGAACAACAGTGAGGTCACGGCTTGGCAGGGATATAGAAACAAAAATGCTAAATATCTGACAAATTTCATGTCTATATTGTTCAGCTGGCCAACTATTAAGGACTAGAGAAATCTACATTGCACCATCAAATTGCTTAGATCGAATACAGTTAGAAACAATATTTACGTATTGTCCTGAGTTTGAGATCTATCATCTCTGTGAGTTATGGCATGCGCTGTGTGTTCCTTACCATATCTGAGGAATTTCAGGAGTTTTGTAGGTTTATTTCATGAAACATAAATAACCTTTAATTGTGTTTTTTTTTTTTTATGTGTTTTTTCTTTTTTTTCAGTGAATTTTTTTTTTAATGTATGAGACATATCACCTGCTATGTATCCATTCATTGCAGCGTACGTCCTCGAATCTGTGACCTGCATGCTGGCCACATGCCAGGTAATGCACCCAAACTGCATTGTGCATCCAACCCTCGGTGTGCATTCCCATTGTCCCAGGCCCTCTGCCACCACCTGCTCTCAACCCTTTGCAGTTGCTCAACACAGACTGTGCACGTCCTTTGGCTGAATGGAGCAAGATGTTGGTTAAAAAAATGGTGCCTTTAGTCTGAATAGAAAATGTCTGCTGAATATCGTTATATCCAAGCAAAGGGGTTGGCTTTTTGTGCTTGCACTCCACACCACTGCCACCCAGCAACCCCCTGATTTTGGAATCCCCTCTTTGTGCCCCTTGATTGCTGTGGAATATTTTTTCCAAAGTGCAAAATTCATGATTTTGTCAAAACTTATGATTTCCAAGAAGGCTGGATTAAAAGCAAAGTCTACTCCATCAGCCAATGACATTTGTCAAAATAATGATTGACAAAAATTGCAATTTTCAAAATCTCTATTTTTAAATGGCAGACATATAGCTTAGGAATTTCTTTCTGGTGCCTACAGCAAAAACTGCTGAACTAGTTTATTCCAAACTTATGATGAAAGTAGAACTCCAATCTGTTGGTTTTGTGTAAATTCAGTTTTTTTGTAAATCCGTACAGTAGTTTGAGATATTGGTGTGAAAAATGTGCGTGGTGGTCATCGGTGTTAACACTTTATATGTCTTGGCATTTGGAAGCCATTTTCTGGTTTGCTTATAACTTTCGCACAGTTTGAGGACTATGCATGCTATTTGGCAGGTGTTTACTATGTTGAAGCTACTCCTAATATTTTCAAACTTGTGCAGAGCCATCGAGGACTATCCAGCTAAAAAGGGGATGCCCAAAAACGTTTGTTTGCTAATAAATTTGGCACTGGGTGATGAAACTGCATAGAATTTAGCAGAGTCATTAATGTATTAGTTTTCTGTTGGTATGCTAACTCATCAATGTGTGGATACAGTTACAAGGGGGTAATAACATTTTCAGTTGCTTATAACTTTAGGGCTGTTTGATTAATCTCCATCAATGTGGGAGGAATTCGCAAGTTTCGCCCACTGCAGGTATTTCAGGTTTCATGAAGATACAATGGAGGGTGAGTTAAGAGGAAGTACAAACATTTTTGACTTAGTAGTACCTTTGGGATAGTTTGATGGAGCTGGAGAAAATTTGGCAGACTTTTAGCAGATTTAGATTTCTGGTAAATGAATAGTTTTATGCAAATCCATCAAGGAATGACAAAGATAAATGGGGGCAATGCAATTTAATTCACTAATAACTTTGGTACTATTTGAATCTGCATGTAATCTGGCAGCTTCCAAATTAATCTCAGTACAACTCCAGACAGGCATGCAGCTAGTGATCCCTGCACATGGCCTAAGGGGGCTACACATTGTTCCTGGCTGAAGCCCAAATGCAGTCCAGAATGGGTATATAGCTAGTGATACACCATAAAAAATGGACATTCCGTGGGAAAAAAATAATAGTAAACATTCAGTTACTGCTCAGTGAATACAAAATCAAAAAAGGCCTGTAAATTGTCAGTTACGATGTGCAGTGCACAAAGCACAGCATAACTCACATTCCCGCCTTGCTCATTCCACCCCTTTATCAATGGCATGTAAAAAAAAAAAAGAAAATGGTATACAAAGCAGAAACCTGTTGCATCAATAGATATCCCACTTAATCTTTTCATTAGCTGAATTCCCCAGCTTCACTCTTGAGATTACCCTCATCCGTCACATCCACAGTTGCCCACTGAGCTAACTTCTACCTTTACTTGCTAAAGAAATGTAAGCATTTGTAAGCCCCTGACCAGATTAAGTGAGCAATGCATTCTGTGATGTCTCCTCATTTAAAGCTTTTATCCATCCAGCAGCAAAACCTTTTTTTAAATTCGTTTTATTAAAGTTTTATGATACGAACAACAATGAGAGATCTGCATCAACGATGTTATGCAATAGTCGAAGAAGGTGAATAAATACATGCCATATTCGAAAAACCAATTCAGTCTGACTCAGGGAGGTGGGTCCACAATTCACAAGAAATGCTCCACATGCCCCTCCCTCTTCGCCCCTCCTCCTACTGTTTTCTCCCACAATAGCTCGTCATTCTCTCCCCACTCTTCTAAGGCGTGTGTGTTAATACATGCATTCGTAGAGGATCCCATATGTCTTTTGGCCTGGAGGTCGGCAGGAGGAGCTCGGCATTTGAGAGATTGTTCCTGCCACAGTATAAGGTCCTGAATCCAGTCCTTAAATCTCGGTGCCCTGCCCCGCCCCCACCTACAAGCCACCCTTCTTTTCGCAAACAAAAGCCCCAATGCAGTAAATTTCCTATAAGCGACCTCAACTTCTTCAGTATATCCCAGTAAGGCCATAATGGGGGACTTTGGCAGTGACGTCCCTACCATCTCTCAGAGCGCTTCCAGGATCTGCCGCCAGTAAGCCATGATAGATTCACATTCCCACGCTAAGTGCAGAAAGTCTGCGTTCCCATGCCCACACCTGTCACATCTATCATTTGTCCGAATCTGGAACCCATGCATCTGAGCCCGGTAGATAAAATTGTAATGTATTATCCTCAAGCGGCTGTTTGCTGATATGTTTCCAGTCTGATTACAGGAATATTTCCACTGTTTGTCAGAGAGGGGTGTACCCAAATCTGTCTCCCAACAGGCCCTAGAGGTGTCTGGGGCGTCTGTCGACAATACCTGTGTGTGGTGATATAGCACGGACACTACATGAGACGGGGAAGCGCACTGTAAGATTGTGTGTAGTGGACTCAGCGTAGGTGGCTCTCGAGGGAAGTCAGGTGTAATGACCCTAAAACACTGGTGGAGGCGCACGTACATGAACAGCTCCATGGGCGTAGGTTCACAATGGTGAAAGAATTGTTCCTTAGTTTTAAACAGGCCATTGTTATAGAGGTCCCCCCATGTGTTAATTTTGAATTTTTGCAGCACTCGCTGACAAACCACTTCTCTTGTTACCTCAACGTCCGGATACTGTGAGTTGCAGTCTTGGTGAGTATAACATCTGTATTTCAACTCTAGCTGCAATGTCCCGCATTAGTGCAGTCTACCGTGGTGGGGTCCAAATCCCTGACCCTAGTGTCTATGTGCGATGAATCCCGCTAGTGGGAAAGGGTCCCTATATCCCTGCTCAATGGCTAGGTGTGGCATGTATGGGGGAGGATGAAACCAGTAAGTGGCATAGTGTGCCTGTGCGCATATATAGTATAGTTATATGTCCGGTGCCTCAAAGCCCCCCTGTGAAAAGGGGCGAGTTAATGTATACCATTTTAGCCTGGGTTGTCTCCCTCTCCACGTCAGTCTGATCAGCTGTGATTGGAGCTCTTTAAAAAAACAATTGTCCCTGATTGTATGGTATGTTTAGAAACAGGTACAGTAGCTTGGGCAGTATTATCATTTTTATCAATGATGTACGTCCCGCCATTGAGAGGGGCAGGGCGATCCAACGCGTTATGTCCGTCAGGGCATGGCCGTAATTGGTTCATATCAATTCTGTTCGGTCCCGAGCGACAGTTATTCCTAAATACTTTACCTCCGCCTGGCACCATCCTATAGGGTAATCTAGAGGGTACGGGCGAGTGACTGTAGTTAATGGAACCATTTGTGTCTTTTCCCTGTTAATAGTAATTCCAGAGATTCCTCCGAAAAGGCGGTAAATTCCCGTAATATGGGGTTTAGGCTAATCTGTGGATTCCAGACATATAAAGTAATATCATCCGCATACATAGATATCAGAATATGTCTGGTGGGGTACAGTATCACATGCTCATGATATTTTTGACGGATCTTCGCTGCTAGTGGCTCTATTGCCAACGCGAATAATAGAGGCGACAGCGGGCACCCTTGCCTTGTCCCACGTGATACCGAAAAAGGGGCAGAGCACACGCCATTCACCGATGTCGGGCCTGCGGCTGCTGGTACAGTAGCTCTATCCAGGAGAGGAATCCAGAGGGGATCCCCATCCGCCCCAGCACCCCCAGAGGGGGTACCCCCACTCCACCTAATCAAACGCTTTGGTGACGTCCGGGTCTACATCCTGTAGCAATGAGAATAGAGTCTGTAGGCTATGTGAAGTTGAGCGCCCCAGAATGAACCCCCCCTGATCAGGCAGTACCAGGGAGCTCATACGGAGGCTTAGCCTATTCGCTAGCACCTTGGCTAGAATCTTAAGATCCCAATTTAAAAGGGATAATGGCCGGTATGACTTGCATCTATCCCCATCAATCAATCAATCAATCACGGCATTTATAGAGCGCGCTACTCACCCGGGAGGGTCTCAAGGCGCTGGGGGAGGGGGTAAGTTACTGCTCGAACAGCCAGGTCTTGAGCTGCTTCCTGAAGGCGAGATGGTCCTGGGTTCGCCGAAGGTGAGTGGGGAGGGAGTTCCAGGTCTTGGCCGCCAGGTAGGAGAAGGATCTTCCTCCGGCGGTGGTTCTGCGGATGCGTGGTACGGTGGCGAGGGCGTGGCTGGTTGATCGTAGCTGGCGTGTGGGCGTGTAGAAGGACATGCGGTCGTTGAGGTACTTTGGGCCCAGGTCGTGGAGGGCCTTGTGTGCGTGGGTGAGGAGTCTGAACGTGATTCTCTTGCTGACGGGGAGCCAGTGCAGGTCTTTCAGGTGTACGGTGATGTGGCTGTGTCGGGGGATGTCCAGGATGAGTCGTGCGGAGGCGTTCTGGATGCGCTGGAGTCTCTTTTGAAGTTTGGCTGTGGTTCCGGCGTAGAGGGTGTTCCCATAGTCCAGTCGGCTGGTGACGAGTGCCTGGGTGACGGTCTTCCTGGTTTCAGTGGGGATCCATCTGAAGATCTTGCGGAGCATGCGCAGGGTGTTGAAGCATGAAGATGAGACGGCGTTGACTTGTTTGGTCATTGATAGGGAGGAGTCCAGGATGAAGCCCAGGTTGCGTGCGTGGTCCGTTGGCTTGGGTGCGGTGCCCAGGGCCGGGGGCCACCAGGAGTCGTCCCAGGCGGAGGGTGATGAGCCCAGGATGAGGACTTCCGTCTTGTCTGAGTTCAGTTTAAGGCGGCTGTTCCTCATCCAGTCGGCGACGTCTCTCATCCCGTCGTGCAGGTTGGCTCTGGCGGTAGTGGGGTCGTTGGTGAGGGAGAGGATCAGCTGGGTGTCGTCGGCGTAGGAGATGATGTTGAGGTTGTGTCGGCGTGCGATGGCTGCGAGGGGGCTCATGTAGACGTTGAAGAGGGTCGGGCTGAGTGAGGATCCTTGTGGAACGCCGCAGATGACTTCGGTGGCTTCGGATCTGAACGGGGAGAGGCGGACTCTCTGGGTTCTTCCGGCGAGGAACGAGATGATCCATTCCAGTGCTTTCTCTCGGATTCCGATGTTGCTGAGGCGCTTCACTAGGGTGCGGTGGCAGACGGTGTCGAACGCCGCGGAGAGGTCCAGGAGGATGAGGGCAGCTGTTTCCCCGTTGTCGGTTAGGGTTCTGATGTCGTCGGTGGCTGCGATAAGGGCGGTCTCGGTGCTGTGGTTGGCCCGAAACCCGGACTGCGAGGGGTCGAGGGATCCATTCGTCTCGAGGAAGGCGGCAAGCTGTCTGTTGACGGTCTTCTCGATGACTTTGGCCGGAAACGGAAGGAGCGAGATGGGGCGGTAGTTCTTGAGGTCGGTGGGGTCCGCCGTTGGTTTCTTCAGGAGGGCGGTAAGCTCGGCGTGCTTCCAGCTCTCCGGGAAGGTGGCGGTGCGGAAGGAGGAGTTGATGATGTCCCGGAGATGGGGTGCGATGGTGGCGTCGGCTTTGTTGAAGACGTGGTGTGGGCAGGGGTCGGTTGGTGATCCGGTGCTTCCCCACTTTAAGTAGGGAGACTATGGTCGCTTCCCTCATGGACTGAGGAAGGATTTCGTCCTCCCTAGCTTCGTCGTATACCTTCTTAAGAATTGGGACCAGGTAATCCACATACGTCTTATAGAAGTCAGCCGGTAGACCATCCGAGCCGGGTGCCTTGCCGCATCGGAGCTGCATTACTGCTTCTCTAAGCTCATTGTCCTTGATCTCCGCCGCCAGGAATTCCCTTTATGCTTCCCGAGCCACCCCACTGCCACATCTTCCAAATAAGTATCCAAGGAGGTAGCCTGCCATCCGCTAGGGGAGCATAATGTTGAGTAGAATGTAGTGAAAGTCTGTAGGATATTGGCCGTGTCTTTATGTAGGTTATCATTTGCATCTCTTATCTCTAGCACGTAATTGGCAAATCTAGGGCGGTGGACTTGATCCACAAGTGCTTTCCCTGGTCTCTCTCCCTCTCCATATCTGCGTGCCTTGAAATATTTTTTGTAGGTGCTGTTGGGGATTCTGCAAGTTCTTTTTCCAGCCTCTTAAGGTCTGCCTCTAGGCAGGTGAGGGTGTTGCGTATGTCCCGCTTCACACCACCTCCTTTTGCCATGCACATGCCCCTAATAGTGACCTTGAACGCCTCCCATACAGTGGTGAGGCGCAGTACCGATCCAACATTTGTTGGAAAACTTCTTGTATCTCTTGCCCCAGCTCTGTCCGAAAGGGGGCATCTAGCATGGTCGTAGGGTTAAGTCTCCAGGCGACTTGAGAGAGACAGTGAGACGGGGGAGAGTGCGATTCGTACCGGGGAATGATCCGATAGTGCGGGCCAGGTGCTGAGCGTGTGCCACCCATGTTCCCATCCCTCTGGATTCTATCCAGTAGTTTATTCTGGACCAGGTTGAGTGTATTGCGTAGAAATGGGTGCTGCCTTCTAGCTGAGGGTGCAGGTGTCTCCATGCATCCATTAGGTAGTGGTTTGCAAGGATCTGCTGCAGCTGCTTCTGTGTGGCTGTGTAATGATGTTGCTGAGGGTTTGATCTGTCCTTATGAGGTTCCAAGGACGTACTTAGGTCCTCCCCACCCCCCCTAGTACATATGTGGACCCTATGTCAAGCACCTTCCCCGAGAGGACATTAAAAAAAGACGGGTCATCTACATTCGGTCCATTGCAGCAAACCAGTGTGACAGAGTATGTCACCAGTCTCCCCCACATAATGTTATATCGACCCTCTGTGTCCTGCATCGACCCCACCGCCACGTATGGCGTGTTCTTCTTTATTAGTATCGCCTTACCTATGGCGTATGTGGAGTACGCGGAAAAACCTCTATGTGACGCCCTACAAGAAGCAAATGCAGAGTCTGCTCTAGGCGCCATGTGCTTTCCTTGTAACCTGGATACTGTGCCTATCCAGATAAGCTAGGACTTGTCTGCGTTTCCGGGGATTTCCCAGCACTCGGATATTCCAGGATTGTAGATTCAGTCCCGCCTTACCCCGCTGCTCCGTCATTTGAAAGGGAGAAAGTATATTGCTGTATGTGCTTTGGCAAGGGGCTGTTATCTCCTGCTGTCCCGGCCCCCCTGACGGTTAAAGACCACAGAGTATAAAAGGGTTCTCACAGAAGTTCAGTAGGGATCTCCTTCTGGGGTGTTTATTCCTAGGGGGGGCACAGCCGCTCCCCCCTCCCCTGTTGCACGGGTGGGGTGCCCGGATGTGAGATCCTTAGTGTCTTGTTACCTCCTCCTGATGTAGCAGTTAGTCATATGTTAAAGTTTGACGACATATGGGCTATTCTCAGTGGGTGCCCGTTGTTCTGCCACTATTAGGTATTCTCATTCCAGACACACTCCAGTCGTGCCCTCTGGTTCCGGGACGATGCTCGGTCCGCCCCAGCCCGACCCCTTTTATCCATGCACTGATGTGGGTTACGGGGACCTCCTAGGCGATGTCTGTGTCCCTGCCGTTCGACATCTTGAACGTTTTAGGTAGTCTACCACCTGTTGTGGATTAGTGTAGGAGCATTGTTTCCCCTGGTGAGTGTAGGCGAGCCGGTTATAGTATTGCGTAGTCTATTTGGGCCTTCCTCAGTATCTGCTTGACTGATAGGAACTTCTTTCTGGCTTCCTGCTCCGCCAGCATGAAATCCGGGTAGAATGCGATCTTATTCCCCTCAAATTCAAGCTGCTTCTTTTCCCTGGAGATGCGAAGGACCGCATCCCGGTCCCGATAGTTGAGGATGCTCTCGATTATAGGCCGCGGCGGTGCCCCCGGAGGACCCCGGGCCCCAACGAGCGAAGCGCTTTCAACTACAAGCTGTACAGAAAGGGCATCCGCCCCTGAGCAGCGTCTTCACCATCTGTTCCACATAGTCTTCCATGCGCCCTGAGTTGGTACTCTCCAGCGACCCCATAATGTGTACATTATTGCGCCGAGAGCTCGCTTCTAAGTCCTCATTCCTCGCGACAATGACTTTTAAGAGGTGCTCCATTTGCAATGCTGTCCTTTTCTACTCTCCGATATATCAACTAGATCAGAGAGCCTATGTTCCGCTTCCTGCAGCCTACCACCATATTTTTCCAGTTTTTGAGCCATGAAGTCAACTCGGGAGCATATTGAGTCCATCTTGCTTTCTATGGATGTGAGGCTATGCTTCATGGTCTTCAGTAGAGTCTTTACATCATCGTCCGCAGCGTTGTGAGCAGAATTGGCCCCCTCTGCCATTTCCCTTTCTGTAAATGTAGACTGGGACCTCGCTGCCCTCCGGGGTTCAAAAGACAGCCTGGACTGCTTGCCTTCCGTTCTGCCCATGTTTTCCCCCAGCTCGTTGTTGTGCCAACGTCCAGGGGGCCTTCCCCCTAACTGGCACCGTGCAAGTCGGAAACCTTTGGGCGACCAACTACTGATGGCACCATCTTGGTGCACAACTGCCCTCCATTTTGTTTGGGTTTCTGCCTTTTGTATATATTGTATGTATTTCATCTGTTTCATGTGGTGTGTATGAGAGTTCGGACCGTATGAATGGTAAGACTGATGGAAATATATGCTGCTGTCTGTGTTTCTTAGATTTCTTTTGTGGGGATAGAGAGAATCTATTCGTGTAATTTAACACCTTTATTAGTTCAGACATTTTTGTCTATGTATGCAATAAATTTATTTGTTTAGTGTTCATATTGTTTTTTTGTCTGCTCCGTGATTGATCTGTCAACTGAAGTTCAAATACATCTTTTGTTATCACTTTTTAATAAAAAAATATATTAATGAATTTTTTTAATACTGTACCCTATTCGTGTTCTCATTGTCTTTTGTATGTGGTTCTCCCCTGATTTTATCTATTTGTCTGTCCTTATCCACTCAAGATGTTATTACGCTCCTTGATTATCCTGTGGCAGGTGACATTTTCTTCCCTTGCCCTTGGAGGTTGATTACTATTTATTGGCCTTCCCCCTAACGTCTTAGCTGTCGGTACTCACTTCGCTTCAGCGGCCTGTGGCCTCGTGAGTCTGGCCCCCTCCACCGCTATTTATTCCGGCCCGAATTGTGTGCCTGGCTTCCTTACCTTTTCGGTTCCAACCGGTGTTGCTATTTGACCACTGGCCTGTTGCTGCTGACCTGCTCTGTCGAGTCTAGCTGAGGCGGGGTCCCCCCACAGACTCGCTGACCAGTGATAGTTTGTGCTTGTAAGTACTGTATCGCTTCGTATATTCCACTATGTATTTCCCTCACTGTGATGAGTAGCGGCTCACCTCCTTGATTTCAGCCTTTCTAATGGCTGTGGTCCATTGCCATACTCCACCTTTCTAGGCTACATGCTGGGTGTTTACTCCTCACTCTTGTCGGCCCCCAGCGTCTCTGCGTCTCTTAGCGGTATAGCGGGTCGCGGCCTCTTGCTGCGGCGGGTGCCCTGCAGCGGCTCGCGCCCGTTTGCAATTCTCCCCGTTGTGCTGCCTCACACGCCCTTCGCCGCAGCCTCTAGCCTCACCTACGCAGGATAACTCGTCGGCCCGCCCCCCTGTGCCTTCTTCAGCTCGTTCCTGGGCACGTCTCACTGACACCACATGCTTTTCCTCTACGCACCTCGGCTCTCTACTGAACCGGCCATCTCCCAATCTGCAGCCACCAGTCCCCTTTGTGCTCCGCCATCGCTGCATCTAGGGCCGCAGGCGTCCTCGCTGATGCTCCGTCCCACGCCCGCTATCGTGGCCGGGCCACGGTGGCAGCGAAATGTCTCCACGCTGTCTCCGACTGTGCCACTCCAGCGGTAGGGGTCTCCCTCCAGGCTCCGCAGTGTCGGCGTAGGCCGCAACCAGTCCGCCAGGCCTCCAATGCGGCCCACGCAATTCTCCTTCACCGGAGAGGATTACAGCGTACCGGTGGTCACTCCCTACCAGGTCTCCATTTAACGGGGCATTTCTTTGTCACATCAGGCTTCTGGCAGTGGTAGACGGGCAGGATATTTACGGATTTGGGATCCGGGCTGCAGGAGCTTCACAGCCATGCGGCCATCTTGCCTGTGCGCCCCCTAGCGCCCCCCATCCAGCAGCAAAACTTACCTCTTTACAGCAGATTTGATCATATCTAACCAATATGTGGGCAGTTACATTGGCCTCTTCAATGAAATTAGGATCAAGTAGAAAATATAGTGAATTATCTATACATCTGTCCATTTAACCAAGACCTGATTCTAAATGTTTCCAGGAGCCATTGTGATCTCAGAATCCACTACTCTTTCCATCTGGAAGCAATGAGATTCAAACTCAGAATAAGTCCTGTACTGGCACAGCAAAAAAACGGATGTACTGTCTTCACAAATGCCATTGTTTTCTAGTCTTCTTTCAGGAAGGCCTTAAACTAATATTTTCTGCCACTCTCTGAAATGTATTTTCGTCATGTTTGTATGCCACTAAGCTTTTTTAAACTCAGTTGAAACTTGTTCATGTTCTTTGCAAAGCACATTATTATGAATAATATTACTTTTTCAGTGGTTTCACCCTCTAGTTTCATGTCTGATTATAACATAAACAAGAAAAAAGTTACATTTAAAAGCGTTGGCTGCATCTGAGGTAAAATATCTTATCACCTGTTTTTTTCTTCCAGGCTTTACCTAAGCCACAAGGTCCAGGTGCATATGTCCTTAATAAGGTATCCGCAAAGCATAACCTTGGACAAGCAAGTGGGAACCAAAGTGAGACAAACCAATCAACTTCTACTGTAGATGACTGCCAGGTAAGTAACCATTGCAGTAGTTTAGCTTACAACATTTGATTTCAGAGCAAACATTTTAATTCAACTCCCCTGGTAAGTCTGTATTAATGTTGCTATAATGCATTGCAGCACTGAAAATGACCACTCCTGCTGTTTACGTTCTTTATTCTGTTAACAGGTGCTGCATTCTATGTATTTTTAATAGGAATAATAAGATTATAAAAAGAAACATTGGCTGTGTTCAGTGATTAGTTACTGGCAGACATTGAATTGAAACGTACTGAATACTGCAACCACCTTTACTATTAAGCAGCTGCATCCATTCTGAAAGTTGCTATCTGATAGAGACATCTAACCTCAGATTCCTTACCTTTGAATTGTCCCCAGGCGCCAGACTGGATCAGGAAAGTTTTCTACAGCAGCACCTCTGCATGTCGGTAAAGGGTGTCGAGTGACTCCATAATGATGTCGTCCACCAGATGTGACGTTGGCAGAGTCCATATAAGCCCTCCCCTGACACGCTGATGTCCGTTTCTTCCTTTCTGTTCTTCTAAGTGGATCCGGAGAGCGGTTCCCTTGGCCATTTTTGGCCTCTCTCAAAGTTTTGTCGACGACACAATGCACTTTTTTCTGGTGTCCTCAGGGTCCTGTGGATGACAAATGTCGGCCCCGGAACCTCATATTATTTGCATGTGGTGTCTGGGTTTTCACCATGACTCAGAGGAGTATGGCTTTTGTCTTCAGCTTCAGCCGTCGGTGCTGCAGGAGCGCTGCATGACCCTCCTGGCGACGCGGTGATCGCAGGCCCCATGTCAGTCATGGTCGTCTTCTTGTTCCGAGGACCTCTCGAGGCCCTGCTCCAGGAATCATTCCCACGAGCGTCCTTCGTCCTCTATGTCGACTGGTATGTCACAATGTAATAGGGCAAAGTTGCGGCCTTCCTCACGCACGTGCGGCGTCTGACGCCCCTCCACATCCTTGGGTTGAGGAGTCGGAGCTAGAGTCTACCCTGCGCCTTCTGGTACACCCCGGTGTCGAGGTAACCCTGGATCAGTTGAGAGAATATTATCTCTCTTAATGCTAGGTTTGGTTCTCTGCCTCCCTCTGCTGCGCGTCTCTGCCCCAAGGGGGCCAGAGGAGCCTTGACTGAATTCACGCTAATGGGGTCTCCCCCAGCATCAGTGAGGCCCTCTGGATCCGTGGTCGGATCAGTCTCGGATCCGGTGCATAGCCCCTTGGGGTTCCCACCTGCGACGCCAGTGTCTGTTCAGCCGGCAACGAAGTCGACGGCGCTGATCGCCACTACTGTATCTCTCCTCTCCGACGTCGAGGTGTCGCCACATCAACGCCAGACGACATAGGGAGTGGCGTCAGTAGAGCGGGTCACCCCAGCTACCTTCCTTCTTTGGAGGAGCCCCCAGCTGTTTTCACTTTGGGAGACAGGTGTTTTGGTGAAGTCGGTGATGACATGAGTGACGCTGCTCAGCTTCCTCTGGAGTTTCATTGGCTGTCTGAACTTGGTGAGGCTAGTGGCCTTGAGTCTTCCCTCGCCTCGAGCTTGTTTTCTCCTCCTAGCATAGCTACTGATACTAGCTCGGCTTTCGCTGAGCTTCTGAGGAGGGTTGCCGTGGTTCCGGAGCTGCAGCTCTCTTCTGTGGAGCTGGCCATTGACCCCTTAATTGGGGTGCTTCATCAGAGTCAGATGGGGGGCACAGCCTGTGCTCCCCTTCAGTTAGGCCCTGTTTGATATTTTGCTGGGGTCTTGGGCTAAGCCCGTTTCAGGGGCCCCGGCGGACCGGTTGATAGCTCATATGCATCGTCCTGCTCCTGGAGACCTGGTCTGCCTCCTTCAGCAGCCTACTCCACACAGCTTTGTGGTTCAGGCTGCTACAGCCTCCCCAGACATGGGCACCCTTCTGGACCTCCCTCCAGATAGGGAGTCGAGGAGTCTCGATACTCTTGGTCGGTATAGCTTTGCTGCCACCAGTTCCTCTTTGTGCTCACTTAATACCAGTTGTGTTCTGGCCTGTTTTTCTCACTGTTGTGGGATTCGGTCTCGTGCCTTCTCCCCTCGCTCCCGGACTAGGCCTGGGCTGCCCTTATCCAGTTATTCCAGGATGGCCGACAGGCAGTTAAATTGCTGATTCCATGTGGTATGGATACCACGGATTCTGTTGTGCGTGCCATGGCTCCGTCGGTGGCACTCCGCCGGCATGCCTGGCTACGCCCCTCTGGTCTTTCGGAAGCTATTCAATCCACCTTGGTGGCCATGCCTTTCGATAGTCACATCTGTTTGGCGCTCAGGCTTTTTCAGCTGTGCACCGTTTTCGGGACAGTCTGGGTAGAGTGGGATCTTAAGGCCTGTTTGCTATACTGTCTTTTTCTTTCACCCCATACTTAGTCTGTCCGGGGATGGTCCCCTTGATTTCTTGCATGTGTGAGCCGTTCTAGGAGCGGTGCCTGTTGCCTTCTTTTCACTCTTCACCTCTGAGTGGCATCCGGTGTGGTGCTCCTGCCCCGGCAGGTATTTTGCTTTCTTGCATTCTTACCCTGTCGATGACAGGTTGTGGTCCCTGGTTGTTTATTGGGACGCATCTTAGGTCTTGGCCCTGTTTGGTTTCTACGCCAGTGGCTGCACAGTGTTCTTTTGCTTTCTCCCCAAGTTCTGATTGGGGTATTTTCATGATATTGTGTGGATGCACTGTTGCCTTGTTCCCTGTCCGACAGGGTACTTCTTCTGCATGCCTTACAGGTATTCCCCCATATTTTTGACATGATAGTACCCCTTATAGTGGACTCCACATGCCGTGCTTTGGTGCAACAGTGCAAGTCGGAAGATGGTGAACGGGGGTTCTTATTGCTCCTACCACCTCTCCCCAGTTGAGTGTTTCTCCACACTAGCCAGGGGATTCTTTCCTTCCACTCTATCTGGTGCCCTTCTTTCCCAGCACACGCAAGGGAAGGGGCATGGTTCTTGGCTTAGGGTGCTTTGTCTGGTCCTGACCTAGGTGGTGTCCCTTCTTTCTCTCTTCAGGCGTTAGCACTTCTTGTGCTAATTCTCACCATACACAGACAAGACGGGCTCCTGCCCTTTCTCTTTCTCTCTTAGGTCCCTTGCGGATGTACCTTGTCCGTATCTTGGCATGGGTGGCCTACTCTGCCGACCCTTTCCCTTCTATGCCTCTGCATGTCCTGTTTTAATCTGCTCCTGCCCTGCGCAATGCTGCTGTTGCTTTTCACTTTGGACAATGTTTTGTGCTTGTTGGAGACGCTTCCATGACACCTCCGATACCAACCCCAACGTTTAGTTACTGACCTGGCTGTTCTATAGATGTGCCTTCTACCCCTTTTGGGGGTTTATTGCTATTTTTTATCTTTCGTTTATTCTCGAACATGGGTTCCTTGACCACCCACTCTGGGTTGGTTTGTATGGAGGTTGGTGATCCCTTGGTATTCTTTCCGGGGAGTTTCCTTCACTTTTCTCGAGCATGGCTACAGTTCCAACCCCTAGGGGGTTTTGTTCTCCCTTCAACTAATGAGCATACCAAATACGATCTTGGGTGACGTCAGGATCCTCACTTATGATGTTACATGGCTTGTTGTCCGGGCACAGGTCGTCCCGTGCAAAATAGAATTTTCTTTTTGCTTCTGGCCTCCACGCTTGTTAGACTGTAGGCACTGCTTCTCCATCTGTTACTTCAGTTCTTTACACTGGTTCCTCTGTTTGGACCTTCACTTGTGGCGTTGGTCTATCTGATATAGAGGCATCTAGCTGCAGATTCCTTACCTGTGAACTTTCCAGGTGTCAGACTGGATCCGGAAGATTTTTCTCGAGCAGTACTCCTGCGCGTCAATAGGTGGCATTGGTCAACAACGCATTGCGGGCTGTGGCCAAGTCCTTGGGCCTCTCTATGTCCTCTCGGCCTGCGTCCACATAGCAGCTTCTGTACGTGGCTCCTCCTCGTTTTAGCGTGACCATTAGTCACAGTAGAAACTGACGTCAGCGCATCAGGGGAGGGCTTATATGAACTCTGCTGATGTCGCATCCGGTGTATGACGTCGTTTCGGAGTCGCTCGACGCCCTCTGCCGATGCGCGGAGGTTCTGCTGTAGAAAAAGTTCCGGATCTAGTGCCTGGGGGTAATTCAAAGGAAACGAATCTGGAGCTAGATCTTGTCTCTACCAGATAAGGCATTACTGAAGGTAAGTAACTTATTTGTTAAAGCTATTTCAGACTATCTGGTAGGGCATCAAATATGAGAGTAGATGGAAGAAACTGTCAGCAAAATGTGTTGGCGTAGTGCAGTATCTAATACTTGCACAATCCTTGTGGTGTGCAGAGGTACTGTCGTCCTGGAAACAAGCAGTGGTAAAGCTATTGCTAAAAAAACAAAAACATCCTTAGACCCACAATTAGCTGAAAATTATAGACAGATATCCCTGCTATGAGGTATCAGGAAAGTGCTGGAGAAGCACGTCAATCAACATCTATCACCGTTCCTAGAAATTAATGATATTCTGCACCCCACGCAAATGGGATTTATGCCAGGACACAGTACTTAAACTGTGCTTCTTGAAGTGATGGAGGAAATTAAGCAGATCCTTGACCAAATGGGTTCAGCAGCAGTTATGTTATTTGGACCTAAATGCGGCTTTTGACACTGTAGCCCACCCGCTGTTGATACAGAGACTTAAAAGTGCAGGCAAGACTAACCTAGCACTTTAGTGGCTCTCGTCCTTAAGGACTGGAGCTTTCAAGTGTATGACAAACCATGTTACTCCGAAGTTATGCTTCCTCGAGTGCGGAGTGCCCCAAGGCTCTTCATTAAGCCCTACATTATTTATTCTTTGTCAGTCCATTGGCAGAGATTGTGCTGTCTTACAGTTTGTCATTACTATTGTATGCAGACAATGCGCAAATCGTTCTCTCTTGCACCTAATAATCGATCACAAACACGTCAACTTGGCCCTTGTCTGAAGGAGGTAGCTGACTGGATGGCAAACTGTTGCTTGAAGCTTAACAGGGGGGAAAAAAACAAAGTGATGGTAGTCGGCAGTGACGTTGACCATTGGTCTTCGATTAGTTGGCCAGACTCACTAAAAAGTCTTCCTACACCTAAAACTGTTGTGAAGAGCCTAGGTATCTGGATCGATCATAAACTCACATTCGAGACACAGGCCAGGAAGGTAGCAGCCAACTGTTATGGCGTGCTAAGAATGCTTAGGAAGATACTGAATGTGCTCCCTTTTTCGACTCGGGTCTGTTGTCCAGGCTCTAATTTTATCGCGTCTTGACTATGGGTTCTCCCTTTACCTTGGTTGTCCACTATATGTGGAAAAGAGATTGTAGGTAGTGCAGAATGCCGCAGCCCAACTACTGTTAAAGATCCCAAAGCTTCATTTAGTTTACAGCTTGTTATCCTCGCTGCACTGGTTACCCATAAAACAAGGGATACAATCTAAGGCACTTTGTATAGCCTATTGAAGGTAACCTAAAAAAGGCCCTCAATTGATTCCCCATCTAGTTCAGCCCTATAGTCCGAGAAGGAAATTAAGCTCTGCTACATCATGTACCATGGTAATTCCAAAAATCAAGAAAGTTCGAAGTGGAGGCCGCTCTTGTGTTTAACAGGCCCCAGAACTTTGGAATTTCTTGCCTATTAAGATTGGCCGGATAGAAAATGAATCCAAGTTCAGGAAAGCGTTGACATCCCAGCAGTTTATATAGAATTTGTGGAATACACTTGCTCTGTTGTCTTAAGCACTGGTATGCCTTATGGGTAGTAATGCTCTCTACAAAGAATAGAATACTTACTTTTTATTCATTTGCATACTTTTACACTGTTGGCTAACTTTCTTTATTTTGTTTATATTTCCTTATGAAATATCATACAGAAGATCTATTTTTCTATAACTTTAAGTGTTGATTTGGAGTGCGTTGTGTATTGTACCTAAATTCGTCTTTCTAAGTATAAGACCTCAGTAGCTTATTCTGTTTTGAAAGCTTTGCTGTTTGTTATTTACAACTGTTAATTCACCTTGAAAGAAGCAGTAAAGAGGTCAGGTATGTCTTGAACTGGGTGGCCTCTTTCAATCCCTCTAATAAACCTTTTTGTCCATCTGACTTTTTAAAAAAAACTTTTCAGCCATTTTCTGCTACAACTAACCACACCAAAACGGTCTACAGCCCTGCAAACATGAAATCCTCTGCCAAGTCATTAACTTCGCCTAAGCCATTGGATCCTCAAGAGGCTCTAAAGAAGAAGCAGGTATGTATTGTTATATGTAACGGACATCTATCTAAAGGGTTGCATTTAACTTCATATTTAATACACCTGTTCACAGATTGGTGTCCACTTGTGAGCTTTGTTTTCATCTTTTTGTGTTATATGAGATGCCTAATATGGTTGCTTTCAATTGTATCATGTATTTTTGGGATTACTGTAGATGAAAGAAAAGCAAATATGAATTCAAATTTTGCTGTAATGCCAATTTCTTCTTTGCAAGAAATTTTGCATTGTATGGGAGTAAAGAAATGTAAAGTCTCAATTGTATCTTTTATGAAGGGCACTAAATTAACGATGTGCTAGGTGAAAGCATAAGTTAAGCAAGGCCTCTGGGTGCCCCAGCATGTAGCAAAATAAGCAGATTAGATCGACTTGTTTTTTCTGTGTTTTTTTCATAAGACTGTGGCTTGTTAATGAAGGACGACAATATTTGATACTGCAGCTTGCTGTATTCAAAGATTGTATCATGTTGCAATAGACAAAGTGTTTTGTATAGTGTTATTTTGACAGTATTCGAAACACTGAAAATGCTCATAATTTGAAGGGAAATTGGGCTATAAATAGCCCAATTCTGTTTTACATACAGCAGCTCATAATTATGAAGTCTCACCCTAACAGGGCCAACAGTAGCAGACAGCATGTTAGGAACTGAGTAGTCTGAACAGTATGAGATGTCTCATGCTTTGAAAGTTGCCTTTGAAGTTGTAGTGTCCTGGAAGAGTGGTGAGGAAAAAATCCCCATTCTATGGAGTGTTTTCTTTAGAAACTACTTATAATAATAATTCATTTTTGTGATGTATATCTGAACACAACTTAAAGGTGTAGTGAGAGCCTGAGTCACTATTTCTGCATGAAATTAATGGTCAGCAAAAATTATTCATAAGGTTATTCGCACTGCTGTTTTCTTGAATCCTAAACTTGATACACTAATAATATTATTGTACCTATTGAAAAGGTGCATGACTAATTATTTGTGGCATTTTCACATTTTATATTTCCACTTCTAAGGAAGCACTAAAACTGCAATATGACATGAAGAAAAAGAAACAAGAAATGTTAGAAAAACAAATAGAATGTCAAAAGGTGAGTCTTGGTAATAGTTAATTTTATTTTTCGGGATGACAATGTTGACTATGTAGTGCATACTATAAACTAAAATATATTTTTGTGCTGGTAGGATAGCTGTTATAGATCCAGTTTGTTCTGGTTAGAGTATCTTTAATGATGCACATTTCATTTGGTGTATTTGTAGATGTTGATATCAAAACTTGAAAAGAACAAAACCATGAAGGCAGAGGAAAGGGGTGAAATCATGAAAACCTTGAAAGAGCTTGAGGTCAAGATCTCTCAGTTGAAGGATGAATTAAAAAACTCCTCAACTACCTCAGCATCCTCCAAGCCCAAGTCAAAGACAGAGGTATGCATGTTTTTTCATTTTAGCATCATGCTTGAGAAAATAAGTACATTCAAGGCAGAATGTTATTTAGTAGTTTATGGGAATGATTGAAATATGTTTTCAAGACCTGCTCAGTGGCAGCTTAGAGAGTAAAATTAAAAATGTAGTTTGAAATTAACAAGGCTATTGGGGGTCGAATCCTACTCCTGCTCTGGTACAGAAACAAACAGTGTTCTGCAGCATTGACTTTATAATGGATTTGTATGCTTTACTCATCTCCTTATAGGTTGGGAACCATCTGCAGTCAATATATATCATAGCTTTTGTTTTTGTGGAGTTTTATATAGCGCAAACTTGACCCGAAGGTATCCGGTATCATAGCGCTTTACATGAGCACCAGTTGCGTTACAGACAGACACATTCATTCTTGTTAGGCACTGGGAGATTAAGTGATTTGCCCAGAATCACAGGATGTTGAGCGTCCTTGCTGAGACTCGAACCTGGCTCCCCAGTTCCGAGGTCGGCCACCCTAGCCATTAGGCCATATCCTCTCCTCAAAGCTTTGAAAACAAAACCACAAGCATTAATAGACCACACTTACCTATCCACCTCATTATATGACCGGATGTAAACCAGTGAGATGGAGGGGCTCTGGGTTCCAACCATACTCAGAGGCTCCAACTGCCTGATATTCTACAGCTCAATAACAGGCAATGGGAACCCCTGAGCTCTGCTGAGATATTCCTCTTTTGATTTTTTTTTTTTTATCCTGGACTCGTCACTGAGCATGTAGTGTATTCTCCATCATTTCCAAAAGCCAAAGTAATTTTCTGATGTTTTTCTTGACCAGAATCATGGATAAAATCCCTCAGCAAATAACTCTTTTTAAATCATTTGAGGTCTGCGGGGCCAGGCTGGCAAACTTGGTCTAGGCGAAGTGAGCTAAAGAACGATGATGGATTCAACCCAGATCTGTGACTGGGGGTGAGTGTCTGAAAAGTTTCAGCGCTCCGTCCATCATCTCCTTGTGTTTGATTTGTTCGCCCTAAATTGGCAGGGTATGCCCAGACGTGGGTCCCTTGCTCACTTTGCCACTGGATTCAAGCTAGCCTGGCTGATGACGGGTGTTACCCCGAAACCGGTCCCAGGATGCTTGTTTCTGGTTCAGGGAAGACCTGGCTTGGCAGTTCGGGCTAACTGTTTTCATGAGGCACAGGGTCGGGGCTGATTTGCATATAGCTGGGTCTGAACTGAGGTGGCGAAGTGAGCTAAAGAATGATGATGGTTTCAACCCAGATCTGTGACTGGGGGTGAGTGAAAAGTTTCAGCGCTCCGTCCATCATCTCCTCGTGTTTGATTTGGTCTAGAATGATGACCTCCATATGAAATGATTTTTTTGTCTTCATCAATCAGACCATAAGCCTGTGAAATTTTCTGTGACCTTTAGCGGTAAATCTCTAACGTATAGAGAGCACAGATTGCTGCAATTTCAGAATGCTGAATCACCAGGCTATTGTGGCATCATCTTCTAAGTATCCAGCCTCTGAAGCAGTCTCAGAGCCTTTACAACACCTTCAAAGAGGCCCTCTGCCCCTTCACTGGAGGGACAGAAGTTTGGTAATTCTGAAGTTATTACATTCACAACAAAAACCTCACCACCAAAAAAGAGGCAAAAATGTTGTCTCCATCTCCTATGGCTGTGCCGCATGCTGTCGATATTGGGATCGTAGACGAGTGGTTTGTTGACAAAGACTCCATCTAAGGGTTTGTGACTGAAACCAATATTGCTGCCGATGAAAACCTCCTCGTTGATTAGCAAGTCTGCCTCAAAACACCTATCTGTAAAGGCCCTGCCATCATACTAGTCCACCATCTGCAGATCTGTCATTGTCCACAGACACCATCGTCAACGAGGACAGTGTTGTCGAAGACCATTTTGTTGGCGAAAACACTATAGATGAAGGCACTGTTGTTGATGACTCATAAATACCCATCAACAACTACATCATTGCCGTTGATGACAATTCCAGTTGTTACAACCACAACTATGAAAGCATTAACAACTATTACCTCAAGTACCCAGGTGACTACTATTACAACAGCTTTCCCACAAACACTTATAAGCTCTCTGCTGCTGTCACTAACACTGGTGGCACCAGTCAGTATAACAGTAGAACTGTCAGGCCAGCTTCTAAATGCCTCCTCATTGGAGTCGGATCACAGTAATTGTCTCTCTGAACAAGAGCTTGACAAGGGAATAAGTGTATATGGATGACGGCAGCTTACACTCAAAGATTCTCAGGCTGAGGAACTAGATGCTTGTATTATACAATTTATCACAGGAAACACAGATGAGGAGGAAAAATGGCCAGACAAATATAGGCAGCCTCTTGAGTTTGAGATTCCGCTTCACCACCTATACAGATGGCGCAATTTTTTTACATTCAGTTAAAAAGATGTAGCAGGTTGCATTCACCACTACAACAGCCAACTCAGTGCTTAATTTGTAAAACAACTGTTGGTGGCCAGTGTTTTGCTCAGAAGCCCGCAGCCAGCACTACGAACATTGGAGGTGTTTAATATCAAGGTTGCATAGTCTGGATTCCACCTCATGCCTCCTTCATCCACTACCTGACGCTCCCTGCTCCTTCATTGCATTTTTACATGTTCTTTTCCATCCCTGCTTTCTACCCTTTTCACTATTTTCCATTTTTCTTTTCCTCTTTCTATGCCCCTTTTATGTTTTTTCTCTCTCTTGCTCTGGGTGTAAGTCTGATGAGGAAAAACAAGTGCCAGATCTCTAAAATGAGTCCCAGTGGGACCCACCTGCAACTTTAGGTTCAAATTATGCACTGAACCAACTCATTCGCAAACACACCCAGCATACCTAGATCTACAGCCAACTACCTCTTGAGAACAAATGGATTTGTCACGCTCTACAAAAACATCTCAAGTGGAGTCTGTCACTCAACCTAATGAGCGTACCAAAAACATCTTACAGGACACGTAGTTCAAGGTGGGTTTCAAGCATTTTCAGTGTGTCGTCATGCCTTTTGGCCCCACCAGTGCCACTCGAGTGTTAGTGATAGCGTTGGTTGCTGCCTATCTTTGGAGGTCGGGGATACTAGTCTTCCCATACCTTATGACTGATGTTGAAGGCGGGCGCAGTCGTGGACCTCCTCCAGATGACGGCGAACCTCCTCACATCACTGGGATGCTCACTTAGCAAGCAAAAGTAATTCCTAACTCTTTCCCACAGGCTTCATTTCATCCGAGCCATCCTGGTTATGGTGAGCTTTCAGGTCTTCCCTTTGGATCCACAATTCCAGGACGTTTGGGCTATGATCCCGATGTTTTAGCCTCTGTCCTGGGTCTCAATGAGGATGACTCTAAGGCTTCTTAGTCTAGAGGCCTCGTGCATCCTGCTCTTTGACCATTCCATATGGTACATGAGAGCTCTACAGTGGGATCTAAAGTCTCATTGGGCCCAGTACCAGGGGAACCTGTCCTATTCCATCCAGTTTTCATTTATACTGCAAGAGATCTGCAGCGGTGGCTGCTATACTGCCATTGGACTAGCACCAGACCCCTCTCCCTACCGCACCTAGAGCTGATGGTAGTGACTGATATTTCACTGCTGGGTTGCGGAGGTCACCTGGGAGATGTGGAGATAGGAGATAAGATAAGAGACCCGCCTCTTTAACAATTTACTTGAATTGCAGGCGATTTGCTTGGCATTGAAGGCCTTCCTGCCAACCATTAAAGGGAGGCTGGTGCAGCTTATCATGAATAATACTGCCGCCTTGTGGTATTGTAATAGGCAGGGGTGTGGGGGTCCTTTGCACGGTGGCTCTACATCTTTGGAGGTGGGTTGGTTGTCAGGCCATCTCCCTGTTCGTGAACCACCTGGCTGGATCATTTAACGCCAGGGAGGACGAACTCTGCTGGCAATGCCTAGCGGATCAGCAATGGCTGCTGTACCCAGAGTTGGTGCAGGGCGTCTTCCAGTAATAGTGAGAACCACGGCTCAGTCTCTTCGCCACTGCAGAAAAAAGTGCAATGTCAACACTTTTGTGCACTGAAGTTCCTAAGAAGCCTCTCTCTCTGAGACTCATTCGTCTCAGAGAGGAGCACCAGGACTCCTGTATGCTTTCCTTTTGCTCTCTCCCCAGCCCAGAGTTCTGCAGAAGATCAGGAACCACCGGATCCAAGTCCTCTTAGGGGCTCCAGACTGGACTAGAAGAGTGTGGTATTTAGAGCTTTTTGCTTGAGCATCTGTCTTTCAATCAGGGTGACGCTTCGGGAGGTCCGTGTTTCGATCCTCAGGGCAGGTTCTTGTCCCTGGGTTTGTGCTACATGCATTTGATTTCCTTTGATCTCCCTTCCAAAGTTGTTGTGATCTTGACAGTGAGGTGCCCTTCCACGAAATGTGTACCCTTGGTTTAGTTTGTGACTTGGTGCAACACCTGCCACAGACCTGTTGCAAGCCAAACTGTTGAATGCTTTTTTGTTCATTTTCTCTTTGGCCCAGAAACGATTTGTCGTGGACAATGTTGAAGGTTCCTTGTCGGCACTTTTGGCCTTCATACATTTGCCGGACCAGCCGCCCTTGTTCAAATCACCTAATTAGATTTCTTACAGGTTAGCAGCATATGTTTCTGCCAAAACCCTATGCAATGCCACAGTAGGGCTTGTTTGGTTCTCACTTTCCAAATGTGTACACCTTTTGAACCAATGCACGGTTTTCCTTTACTCTTCTTAATTTTGAAAGCGGTCTTTCTGGTCGTGATAACATCAACTTGTCATGTGAGTGAGCTTCCGGCCCTCCCTGATCTAGCTGGCTTTTACCACCTTTTTTTCCAGGCAAACTGATGTTAAAAACCTGAGCTGCATTTCTGCCGAAGGTAACTATGTCCTTTCATGTCAGACAAGCTATTACGCTTCAGATATAATTTGTTCTTCCTTATCCCTCGGAAGAGGAAGAGAGACTTATCACTTGGACCCCAAAAAGACCCTGAACTTTTATATGGATCATATTAAGGACCATCGAGTGAGCGATCAGCTCTTTGTGGGGTGTTCTGGAACAAAGAAATGCAAGGTATTGCAGAAGCAGCCCGTATCATAATAGATAGCCCACTGAATTGGGTTCTCTTCATATTGGTTAATAAGCAGCCTCTAGAAAGTGTGAGGGTTCGTTCTACCAGAGCCAAGGCTGTTCCCATGGTGTTAGCATGCAGAGGGCCTGCCTTGGATATCTGTCAGGCTCCTATGTAGGCGTCATTGCACACATTCACAAAGTATTATTGCCTTGACAGAACGGTCATTTTAACTAATTGGTCCTGCAGGACTTTTTGATCTTAGCCATTCCACAGGCCCACCACTTTGGGAGGTGTTGCTTTGCTTTGTATTCATGAGGTGAGGAATATGCGGTTACAGAGATTCATCAGAAAAACAAGTTACTCACCTTCTATAACTCTCTGGTGGATGCTCTAACTGCAGATTTCTCTCTCTTCCCTGTTCTGTGGAATGGTCTCCTTTTCAATCTAAAAAGGTCCCAGTTTATGAATCGGCACATGGGCTGCCCGTCTGAGTGCACGAACAAGTCTCCAAAAGAACATGACATCAGCATGCATGGGTGGGTTTTAAATGCTTTCCATGCTTTTTCGTCAGTTTCAGAGTGGAACTAAGTCGATGTGGAGATGCACAACCCCACTTACTGGCACTCGGGAGCACTGCTTTTTGAGTTTGCATGTCCAGTTGGAGTATGGAGATATTCATGAGGTAAGGTAACTGAGGTTAGAATCCACTAGAAAGAAGGTTGCCAAAGGTTTAAAATAAAAAAAAAAAACGGGTTCTTTTTGCTTAGTGGGTTGATGCCTAAGAGCAACAATCAGATTCATTGTTATTTCCGAAATATACTGTTTAACAGAACACCCTTTTATTGATAAGTACTCCTTATTTTATAATGTTATGACATGTAATGAATTGTGGTGAAAGCATATTTTAAAAGCATGTCATTTCTCAGGCTTTTATATCAGGGTTCTCCAGTGCTTGATTTTGAAAAGAAAGAGTGCTTATGCTCTGATCACTGCTCAGAAGCCTGCGGCTGGTGCAATTAAATGTCAACTCACCAAATACCAAGGCTGGTAGTCTTAAATCTACCTCATGCCTCTTTAATCCACTACCAGACACTCCCTGCTCCTTTATCTCACTCTTGCAGGTTCCCACTTTCCTCCTTTGTGACAGTATTGCCAACTTTCTCTTCCTCTGTCTTTCCGATCTGTGTTTTCCCCCCTCTTGCTCTCGGTAATGACTGATGAGGAAAAATAACTGCAGGCCCCAAAAATGAGTACCAGTGGCCCCACTGGCTCATATTAAGCACTGGTGTTTTCATGTATTCACATAATGCAGTGCCAAGTATAATGCTGGTCAGTATATGGGGTTACTAAAATGGTAATGTGCCCCATTCAACCGTCTCATTGATGCCAGTGTTTTTTAGAACTGCTGAATTGATTTGCGCCAAACTTGGCATGAAACAGAAATTTAAATAGAAAGTGTGCTTTTGCTGGTGCGGTAAAAATACTTTCAATAGTTTTTGAAAAATTAGCTTTTGAAAAAGATGCCTGGTGGGCTTGAAATGGTTAACACTTCATCACTCTAGTCAATCACATTTGAAGGTTTTGTCAAATGTGAATGACTGTTGATGGTGACTGTAAAAAATATTTTTTCTGCGTTTTGAAGATCACAAATCTATTTTGGATTGCGACTTTTGCTCTGTGACAACAAATTTCCACAGGAAAGCCGGAGCAATAAAACAAGTGTCTGACCCTAGGGCTGTGGTGGTGGGGTTTAGGTGGTAGAGGCTTGAAAAACTCAAGTAATAAACCAGATCGAGATTCCAGGGCACCATAACCGATGTCACTGACTAGATGAGAGCCAACTGCCTCCAACATAACATAGAAAAAATGGAAGTTCTCCTTTTCGGAAGACCCCCCCCTCCCACCCCCCCCACCGTCGGATGACTCCTGGTGGCCCACCACCCTTCACCCACCACTCACGCATGAAACCTCAGAATCATCATCGACCGCAAGCGCTCCATGAAACACCAGGTCAACTCGACATCCTCCACCTGTTTCAACACCCTCAGAATGCTCCGGAAAGTCCTCCGATGGATTCCTACCAACATTAGGAGAATCGTCACCCACGCCCCCACACCAGTCGACTCGACTACGGGAACGCCCTCTACTATGGAAGCACCACCCACCTCCTCAGTCGCCTCCAAACCATCCAGAATACCGCTGCAAGAATCCTCCTGGACTTGCCTAAACAGGCCCACATCAACCCCCACCTCCGTAGCTTGCACTGGCTCCCCATCAAGAGGAGATGCCACTTCAAGCTGTTCACGCACGCCTACCGAGCTCTCAACAACACCAGGCCAGAATACCTGAACAACCGCTTGACCTTCAACTGACCCACCAGGCATGTGCAGTCTGTCGCCCTGGCCTTCACCACTGTCCCACGAATCCATTGCACCCAAACCGGAGGGCACTTCTTCTCCCACCTCGCAGCCAAAGCCTGGAACGACCTCTCCATCCAACTCCGAACTTCAACAACCCTCACTGAGTTCAGGAGCAGACTCAAGACCTGGCTGCTCGAATAGACTCACATCACACTAGCACCTGGATACCCCACCGGGGTGAGTACCGTGCTATACAAAACTCTGATTGATGGAGGGAAAAAAAACAGACGACTGCACATGATTTGCGACTTAGAGTAGTAGATTTGTCTGCCAATGTGTTAAAAAAGAAATCGTAAATCTGATATGATTCATAACTTTTTCAAGTGGGAGGACCATAGGCCATGCGCTGTTGGGTCTGTATAGTGTCATTGGGGGGGGGGGATGTTACCCTTTTCAGTGGGTTGGATGCTTTGCCTGGCCACAGTCCAGGCCCTGCACGCTGGGGCCATGCTGTGCACACCAGGTTAAACATCCATGGTGCGTTTGTTGCAGGCCAGGCTCTGTTTCCAATGTCTGATACTCAGGACTGAAAGCACAACATGCGTTGGCTGCCTGTATTGGGTTCGGCACCAGGGTTTACCTACGGGACAGGCTCTCCGACCAAACCTTGCCGCAGGCAGATATGACATGCTCACTGGGGTTTGTGAATAAAGTATTCTATTAAAAAAATTTTTAACTCACTGAAAAAATACATTTAAAGGCTGAGTTCTAGTTCCGGCTCAAATGGGTAAAGCCACTGAAATTTGCCAGTTATGTTTTCAGCAGGCACAACTCATACCATAACTTGCGTGACTCAAATTCATGCCCAAATCAACCAGGTAGTAAATTTCGAGATATTAGCTTTGGAAAAAGGGACTGGTAGGCTGGGAGGCGATTTTACATATATTCATTATGGATATTTCCATAGAAAAAAACATAACTGTGAAGCCATGGTCTGCTGACCATATTTACTTTAACAGAGTGGAAGAGAGATGTTGGCTGTGTAGTGGTGGTGGGAGATTGTTCCGAAGAGGTGTTATTACAGGTCTTACTGAATTGCAGGAGGGTGGGTAACAGTGACTGTGCCACCCTAAGTGGACAGTTAAGAATGACATTATTAGAAATTATCTCATAATAAATTGGGTGACATGTTTTGGACTATATTCAAGGGATAAGAGCTCTTTATATTCACTAGGTATTCATTTGTCCACCAGGTTCTGCACTAATACACCAAGAGTTATCGGTGCCAACTACAAAGTCGACTTGGACATTATTATTCTTTGTATCTAATTAAATTCATTATATAGAAGAATATCCATTTTTAAAAGCAAGCTTTACATTGGGGATAACATTTCAACATTTGCCACTGGACAAAATATTATGACTATCACAATATATATACACATCTAAAATGATTTGCTTTCCTCTTTAAAGGCTCAGAAGGAGTTGCTAGATGCTGAAATGGATTTT
Organism: Calotriton arnoldi; assembly: GCA_963921515.1. Classification (NCBI taxonomy): domain Eukaryota; kingdom Metazoa; phylum Chordata; class Amphibia; order Caudata; family Salamandridae; genus Calotriton; species Calotriton arnoldi. The sequence goes on from CAWUFW010000568.1 coordinate 729,323, forward strand.
CACAAAAGGCTGACATCTGGGGAAGACGCAACAGAGTTGCGGAAAAAGCTTTCTCAGTTGCAAGTTGAGGTATGCTAATTATTTCTTTCATGAAACTGATATTTTCTAGTACTTGTCTGCTATATGCGCTCAGTTGAATGGTGTCGGGAATAAAAGTTGGGCCTTCTAAACTTTTTAACCTCAAAGTGTGATTTAAATTTTTTGCACCATTTTAACAAGGGGAATTCAGGTAATATAATTAGATGCGTTGTAATTTGAACAAATTCCCTAGTCAAGTCAATTAATGGAAGATCTACTTCTGTCTTTAATGCAGCAGACGCGTGGTAAACAGTTTGTTATTCTTCTCGGACATTTTACATCTATTTGGAGAAAAGTAAACAAATAGCTATCTGAACTCTCTAACAAGAGTTTACTCTTCCCACTATATAAAGTGGTACAGTAGTTTTTGTTTTTCAGATGAATGCTTTACAGAAATGAGAGAATAGAACATACAAATGTAAATTCACCTTAAGTTTAAGTTTACATTTTAAATAAATGAACCAGTTCCAGAGCTTCCACAGTACCTTAGCTTTTCTGTTGCCAGGTCCTGTTGGAACTCATTATTTTCTCTGGTAAGATTGCAGAGGCTGTTTGAATCCACAGTCATACATTCTCCACTGTAAGTGAGCTCACGCAGTGATATAACCTGAAGGGAAAAGGGGTTGGGAACAAACACTCAACTAGTAACCCATACTAGTAAAGGTTTAAGTAGCATGTTCACCTGCAAAGGAAAGACAGAAAAGAATCAGTTTGGTGTCTTTACTTTCCTGGACTTGCACTACTCTCTCTTCATCTGTTTGAAATGCTGACCTACAACTTGCGCACAGTATTGCCCCAGATTATAACTCTTGTAGTCAAACCTATTGGGGTGTTGTCTTTATTAATGACCTTTGTGAAAGACAAGTGGTGAGAGAGACATCAGTTCTTAGCTTCTTTTACTCTTGAAATCTATTCCTATGTCATTGGTTCTTACTTAGACTAATCTGGGCTTATTTTCAAGTCCTCAGTTATTCTTTAAGGAGCTTGACTGCAGACTCCTTATTCAAGGCATGTAACTGATGGTTTTTGAGTGTTAGGTAGGGAACAAAGTAAAGAAATCCTCTATACAAAATGTTCGTTGAACATTATAGATATGGATTTTTGAATACCATTGATTTATTCTGTAGCAGTTCGAAAGTGGCACACTATCACAGAACAAACCATAATATACATTGTTAATTGCTTGTATAAATAGGCCTCTGCCTAAGGAAACAGTAAAATACGGCATTACCTCCATTACAGCTGAAACCTTTATGGGCCTATGTTCCTAATTTCCCCAGCTGTATCGCAGAGACATATTTACTATTCCACAAGGCAACTCATCAGAACCCAACAGGTATGCATGAAGCTTCCTATGAGCTCTGACAGCAAATCACAGACCTGGATGAACTAAAGTCACTTTGAAGTTAGGCAGATTGGCTGGGCTGAAGACTAAATGGGGATTTCTTAAACGCACAATGTTCTTGCCCTGTCCTTGTTTTTGTCGAAATACGCTATCCTCAATAGAAAAAATTAGAGCTGAAATAAAAACGTTCTTATCTTGAGTTAAATTAGCTCAATCTTCAAACTGTTTGGTATTAAAATAAATAACTACAGATGCCCATTGAAGAGAGCTGAGCTTGGAGAAGACCTAACATGCTTGCAAGTGACCTTTTTCCTGTTTTAGAGATTTTGTGGATCAAAATTTACATAAGTGAAAAGCTGCTTAGAGGTGTTGTTTTAGTTGCATTTGTATAGTGCTCCATACTGCTGTTGGCCACCAAAGTGCATTAGAAGTTGAGTAGGTTGTCACGCTTTTCATGGAGTGGCTGGTTGAAAGGGTGTTAAATTACATTGTGAACACTATGAGAGCATTTTTCTGCTATACATTATTGACCAGAGTAATGTTCTCATCTTGACCCGGTTCACTCCACATAAGCATGTAATGACAGCAAGAGGGATGACGGATACTATGCATGTGGTTTACTTTTGTTTATTGGGGAGTCTGGTGAAATAGCATTCGTCATAAATGTTGTGTTGTCATGCACTATGAGTAATGGAATGCACTCCTTGTGGCTTTTAGGTCATTTAGCTAGGTCATTTAGCTGGGCGAAGTGTAATGCAGTAGAGCAAGAGATAGCTGTAACAGTTTGACTTTTTGGAGGCATAGGTGCAGAGCACAAGAATGTACTCAATAAAGGTAGCCAATGGCAAATGCTGCATAGAGTCCTCCCAGAAGCAGCAGGTGAGAAGCTCAAAAGATAGACTGGATTCAGACAGCCATGGTAAATGCTTTAAAGAACCTAAATAAGAGTGTCACTAGTAACGCGCATAAATGCACTTGTTACAAGCTCCCAGGGTAAATGCTGTCCGGTCCACGCAGGAGCTGCAAAGGGGTACCGTAAGGTATGCACTAGATATAGGATGTCATGGTAGATGATCTGTAAAGTCCATCCAGAAGTGTCAGGTGTACAATTTAGACAGCCAGTGAAATGTCCTGTATGGTTTTTCCCTAGAGTAACAGTTGTGCAACCAACAGTCATGAGTGTGTGTATGGGCAGGGCCACTGAAATTATGCAATTGTGCGGCTCCAGCGATTTTTGCATAGTTGTAGATTTTCCACATTTGCCACATATTTCATCATCTGCTGCATAATCTGCAGTTTTTAGGAAAAAAGTGTTTCTAGCTTAAACGGTTCAAAAGTTAATAAAAACTAAGCAACACGTATTGTCGTGCATTGGAAGGCCCTTTGCAAAGGTTGACTGGTCACATTTCTGGTGCTTATTGCTGTATTTGGGTGTTAAACTGGTACAAATTTGCTGTAACCAATGCACAGACAATCTTAACAAGTGTGAAAAAGACCAAGTAATCAAGAAATGGTATCACAAAATCTGCTGCTTCAAGCCATATCATTTTCCTTTTCTTGCTGCATAATTTACTCAACCCTGCCACATAATTTGGCCCTCCCCGGTCTCATAATTCCAGTGGCCCTGCCTATGGGGACCAACCAGAAGTTAGCCCACATGCTTGCACAGGAGAAATGTGGTCATAGTAAATGCTGGTCAGACACTGCCCAAAAGCGACAGAGGACAGGCATTAAAGTGAATTTAGGCCATCTGGGGACGAAGGAAACAAACAAAAGTGGCATTAAATAGTGGCAGGTATATTTTAGTATGTGCTTGCTAGTGATAGTATTGTATAAGAGCTTCCCAAAGACACCAATAGACCATCCCCATGGGATGCACAGGTTGCAGGCATGTGTGGTAAATGCTCTGTAGTGTCCACTCAGGCAACAACAGTGGAGCAGCCCACAGCAAACCAAGTTAAATGTTCTAAAAGGGTACAATTGATGGCAAATCTTCTCAAACTCTAATCAGTTTGATGGGTTGCTGTTAATGAAGAAGCTTGTAGTCTAACAAAATGGCTCAGACAGGATCAGGTTCTGCCTTAGTCAAGCAGTGTTCGCTCTCAGTCAGTCCTTTGTTGAAAGAAAAAGCCCTTTGAACGGCTTTTGTATAGTCAAATTTTCATAGTTGATTTCCATGTAAGGGCAAATCAGTACTTGTGATTCCTGCTCTAGGATTAGTAACTTTACAAATTTGCAAGAGATTTCAGCTAATAGGAGCACAAATCTTATATTCCTAGATTGCCATGCTGCTGTTGTAACAAAGTATTTTTCTTGATTTCCCATTAGGCTTCTCTGATAACTGCCATCATCTGTTTCAGTATGCACAGTTCATATTGCATCCAAATGATATTTTCTGTAAATGGTAGTCACAACCTGGAGTTGTCTTACATTAGCAACAGTGACAAAAACAGATTCCCTCCACCTGTGCTTTCCTGGTCAGTGGTTGGAACTGCAAAATTCAGTGTTTCATGAAGCTTTGTAAATGGTTATCTAGCAGAGACCTATGGTTTGGGATGGCACACTCATCACACCCTCTTAACCCCTTCACTGCTAGGCCTTTCCCCCCCCCCCCGTGCTAAGCCTTTTTTGGGGCTATTTGGGGTAGTTCGCACTTAGGCCCCTGTAACTTTTTGACCACATAAGGTATCCACGCCAAATTTGCGTCCTTTTCTTCCAACATCATGGGGATTTTAAAGGTACCCAGGGTTTGTTGATTCCCCTGGAGGGGACCCAGAAATTAGCCAAAATACAGCTAAATTGTTTTATTTATTTTTTTTAAATGGGAAAAAAGGGCTGAAGATGAAAGCGTCTGGTTTTTCCCCTGCAAATGGTATCTACAAAGGAGTTGTGGTGCTGAAATCGCCATCATCCCAGCTTTCAGGGACAAGCAGACTTTTGTCAGAAAACCAAAATGTTTTACACAGTTTTGGCATTTTTCTGGGACATAGCCTATCTTTGCTATTTTTTGTGCTTTCAACCTCCTTCCAGTTAATGGTAAAAATGGGTATGAAAGCAATGATGGATCCGTGAAATCTATACATTTCTGAAAAGTAGACAACATTTTGAATTCTGCAAGGGTTCATTTGTGTGGATCCTTCAAGGTTTTTGTATGGAAACTAACAGTTGAAAATAGAAAAAATTGAAAATGAGTTAAAAAGAAAACCGCCATTTGTGCCAACGTTTTCACCTGTAACTTCTACTAAGTATGACAGATGTTTGAAAGCAATATACCGTTACATCCGCTGGACCCTTCTGGTTGTGGGGATATATAGGACTTGTAGGTTCACCAAGAACCCGAGGAACCCAGAGCTAATAACTGAGTAGCGTCTTGCAATGGTTTTTTATTGTGTACCGGGTATATAGCAATTCATTTAGGAAACTATAAACAGTGGAAAATCGGTATGAAAGTCGCCTATGTATTTCTGAAATGGGAACAAAATATAGAGTTTAGAAACAGTAGCTATTTGCACATCTCCGAAATTGTGGGTACCCATACCAGCATGTGAATTACAGGTCATTTTTCAAAGTGACTTCTTTTTTACACATTGTCTTACATTTGGAAGGCAGAAATGCATTGAAAATCAATAGGTAATAACAGTTGGTCTACAATTTTGTGTTCCCCTAAGAATCCCGATAAAAATGGTACCTCACTTGTGTGGGTAGGTGTAGTGCCCGCGACAGGAAACGGTCCAAAACGCAACGTGGACACACCACATTTTCACAGTGAAAACTGACCCTTTTTTTGCAAAGTGCCTAGCATGTGATTTTGAACCCTTGCTCTGCCAGCACCTAGGGAAACCTAGCAAACCTATACATTTTTGAAAACTAGACACCCAGGGGAATCCAGGATGGGGTGACTTGTCTGGCTCTCACCAGGTTCTGTTACCCAGAATCCCTTGCGAACCTCAAAATTTTATTAAAAAACCCACATTTTCCTCACATTTCTGTGGTGGAAAGTTCTGGAATCTGCGTGGATCCACAAAATTCCACCCACCCCGCATTCTCCAAAGTCTTCCGAGAAAAATGGTACCTCACTTGTGTGGGCAGGCTTAGTGCCCGCGACAGGAAACGGCCCTAAACGCAACGTGGACACACCACATTTTCACAGTGAAATCTGACCCTTTTTTTGCAAAGTGCCTAGCTGTAGATTTTGAACCCTAGCTCTGCCGGCACCTAGGGAAACCTAGCAAACCTATACATTTTTGAAAACTAGACACCCAGGGGAATCCAGGATGGGGTGACTTGTCTGGCTCTCACCCGGTTCTGTTACCCAGAATCCCTTGCAAACCTCAAAATTTGTCAAAACACATTTTACTCACATTTCTGTGGTGGAAAGTTCTGGAATCTGCGTGGATCCACAAAATTCCACCCACCCGCATTCCTCAAAGTCTTCCGAGAAAAATGGTACCTCACTTGTGTGGGTGGGTCAAGTACCCGCAACAGGCAAGGGCTCAAAACGTATTGAGGAGACATCAAAATTACCTATCACAAAAACAACCTGGTTTTGCAAGGGGGTGTCCCATGAGTTTTTGGCCCGGGGCTCGGCGGCCATCTTGGGAAACCTACCAAACCTACACATTTTTGAAAACTAGACACCCGGAGGAGTCCAGCGCGGTATAGCTTGTGTGGACCACCCAATGTTTTCCTACCCAGAATCCCCTGCAAACCTCAAATTTAGCTGAAAAAAATCAAATTTTTCTCAAATTTCGGTGTGGGAAAGTTCAGGAATCTGCGTGGATCCACAAATTTCCTACCACCCAGCGTTCCCCCAGGTCTCCCGATTAAAAATGGTACATCACTCGCTTGGGTGAGTCAAGTACCCGCGACAGGCAAGGGCCCAAAACGTATTGAGGAGACATCAAAATTACCTATCACAAAACAACCTGGTTTTGCAAGGGGGGTCACCTGGGTTTTTGGACCCGGGCTCGGCGGCCATCTTGGGAAACTACCAAACCCACACATTTCTGAAAACTAGACAACCTGGGGAGTCCAATGAGGTATGGCTTGCGTGGATCCCCCAACGTTTCCCTACCCAGAATCCCCTGCAAACCTCAAATTTAGCTGAAAAAAATCCCTTTTTCTATACGTTTTTGCGTGGGAACACCGTGCGGGCACAAATGTCCTACCATCCAGCGTTCCCCTTGTTCTCCCTAGTAAAATGATACCTCACTTGTGTGGGTGGGCCAAAGGCCTGTGAGTGGGAAGAGCCCAAAACATAGGGATTAAGGGTATAGCACCTAGAATTCTAAGCGCTACAGTTTTTTTAAAAATACGTTTTTAGCCAATTCTGCATTTGACACTCAAACAAATGAGGTATCATTTTACTCGGAAGACCCAGGGGAGCGCTGTGGGGTGGGACATTTGTGCCGGTACGGTAATTCCACACAAAAATGTGGAAAATTTGTTTTTCTCAGCTAAGTTTGAGGTTTGCAGGGGATTCTGGGTAGGAAAACGTTGGAGGATCCACGCAAGCCATTCCTTGCTGGACTCCAGTTTTCAGAAATGCGTGGGTTTGGTAGTTTCCCAAGATGGCCGCCGAGCCCGGGGCCAAAAACCCAGGTGACCCCCCTTGCAAAACCAGGTTGTTTTGTGATAGGTAATTTTGAAGTCTCCACAGTACGATTTGGGCCATTTCCTGTTGCAGCCACTATGCCTACCCACACAAGTTAGCTACCATTTTTATCGTGAGACCTGGTGGAACGCTGGGTGGGAGGAAATTTGTGTCAGCCCGGTGATCCTACAACTTTCCCACACAGAAATTTGAAAAATAAATGATTTTTTCAGCAAAATTTGAGGATTGCAGGGGATTCTGGGTAGGGAAACGTTGGGGGATCTATACAAGCCATACCTCATTGGACTCCCCAGGGTGTCTAGTTTTCAGAAATGTGTGGGTTTGGTAGGTTTACCAAGATGGCCACCGAGCCCGGGGCCAAAAACTCAGGTGACCCCCCCCCTAGCAAAACCAGGTCCTTTCAAAATAGGTAATTTTGATGTCTCCACAATACTTTTTGGGCCCTTCCCTGCCGCGGGTACTTGGCCCACCCACACAAGTGAGGTACCATTTCTATCGGGATACTTGGGGAAATGCTGGGTGGTAGGAAATTTGTTGTTTCTTTGTGAAGCATGAACATTTTGGCACAGTAATGCAAGGAAAATGAGACAGTCACATTTTGAGGTTTGCAGGACATTGTGGGTAAGATAACTTGTTGGGATCCACAAGAGAGACAACACCATGTACTCCCATGGGTGTTTAGTTTACGACAATATCTACAGTTGGTAGGTTTTTCTTAGATGGAATGTACACCTTGGCAGAGAGACAAAAAAGACAAATATTACTGCACAACCATCTATTCCTCAAGCACACACACACACTAGTTGGATTTGGCACGAGGGCGAGTGATGGTTCAGTATATAAAATTTTATTAACAAGAGATTTCACAAAAATAAAATGCACTGTCAATAATTAAAAGGACAAAAAACTGAACCAGTGACTCACAGCTCGTGAGCTGTAAAGCCACGTTGAGGCCCCAACCGCTTTACAGGCCATTCACACTCCTTTCGTACGTGATACACACAAGACCATTCACACCACCAGGCACGGAACCAACCCATTACAACATTCACAAAAAGGGACAAGGTACACCCTGCTTGAGAAAGACAGAAAAGACCAATATTACTGCACAACCATCTATTCCTCAAGCACACATACATACCGGTTGGATTTGGCACGAGGGTGAGTAATGGTTCAGTATATACAATTGCATTAACAAGAGATTTCATAAAAATGAAATGCACTGTTAATAATTGAAAGGATGAGAAACTGAACCATTGACTCACAGCTCGTGAGCTGTAATGCCACGACAAGGCACCAACCTCTTTACAGGCCATTCATACACCTTTCATACGTGTGACACATGCAAAACCATTCACACCGCCAGCCACGGGCCCATCACATTACAACACTCACACCAGCAGACAGCGCCATTCAAGGGCCCATCACTTTCACATGCCTGACACAGCAACCACACCAGCTGATGGATTGCGTGGACTGACGTTTGGCTAGCAGTGTGTGTAGTGACCAGCAGCAAGTCACTACTCACACACCGCCAGCCAAGCGCCAGATCACGCACACCACTAGCCAAGCTACAGTCCACACACACCGCCAGCCAAGCGCCAGTCCACGCACACCGCCAGCCAAGCGCCAGTCCACGCACACCGCCAGCCAAGCGCCTGTCCACGCACACGGCCAGCAAAGCGCCAGTCCATTCACACCACCAGGCAAGCGCCAGTCCATTCACACCACCAGCCGAGCGCCAGTCCATGCACACTGCCAGCCAAGCGACAGTCCACGCACACCGCCAGCCAAGCGCCAGCCTACACACACTGGCAGCCAAGCGCCAGTCCATTCACACCGCCAGCCGCGCACCAGTCCACGCACACCGCCAGTCAAGCGCCAGTCCACGCACACCGCCAGCCAAGCGCCAGTCCACACACACCGCCAGCCAAGTGCCAGTCCACGCACACCACCAGCCTACACACATCGCCATCACATTTAGGGCTTTTTTGTACAAAAAAGAAAACACAAACAAATTGTAACTAGATACAAATCTACTAACACATCTGAAACTAAATACATTGCACAAATGCCAACCTTGAAACTGAACAAAAAATATAACACAATACAGACCAGGCAGTTCACTTTACCACTCATGGATGCTCTAAAAAATTCTTATGCGTGTGGTACATTCTAAAACAAGCAGGCGCCCACACAGCGCAGGGTTAGAAGGACACTCTGGGCAGTACATGCAAGTCTCCTTCTGCGTACCTCTTTGCCAACAGACTCTACATCTCCTACTGGGAAAGTCTTTTGAGGGCGTGGGAGGTATGTGATCAGGAAAGTGGCGATCTTTCAATCTAGCCACATCCTCCACCACTCCAACTCTAGGAACACTTGCCTGTTCCACTACAACAAGGCTGCCTATTACAGACTTCTGAAACTTAGCAAAAGTCAACTTTTGACTCAGGACAACAATCCTTAAATACAACAAAAGCATTAAAGGTTGCTGTTAGACTTGGCATCTTTTGGCGTGTTTCCCCTGAGTTTTTGCTTTCTGACCTCCCGGTTTTGACTCTGTTTTTGCTGGCGTAGTGTTTCTGCGACTTTTCTCACTGCTGATCAGTGGTAAAGTGCAAGTGCTCCTGTGGTAAATTGTGTTAAGGATTGATGTTTCCATGATTGGATATTTGATTTACTTGTTAGTCCCTAGTAAAGTGCACTGAGTGTGCCAGGGCCTGTGAATCAAATGCTACTAGCGGGCCTGCAGCACTGATTGTGCCACCTACGTGAGTAGCCCTGAAAAGGTAACTCAGACCCGCCATTGCGGAGTCTGCGCGCAGTTGTAACTGCCATGTCGACTTGGCCAGTGCACACACTTGCCAGCCCCTCACCTTCCCTTTTCTTACATGTCAGCCACCCCTAAGGTAGGCCCAAGGTACCCCTGTGGTGCGGGTGCAGTGTAGGTGAAAGGTAGGACATGCCCTGGTGTGTGTGGCATGTCCTGATAGTGAATTACGGCCAATTTCGTTTTTCGCTATTGCAAGGCTACCTGTTCCCCATAGGACAGAATGGGGAGTTTGTTTATAACATCTTATAAACATAACTGGCTCGGGGAATTAGGTAGGAAAATAAAGTTTAGTATGCCTGAACTCAATCTAAAGATGCAACTTTTAGTGAAGGTGATTTTTACATTCTGTGTTTGAAAATACCATGTTTAGAAAGTAGGTATTTTCTTGCTCAGTCATCCCATGTGCCTCTGCTGGAATGTGGATTGCCTGTCTGGGTTTTGGATGACAGAAGGCTGGGGAGCAGGAGGGGCTCCAGATAGTATAGGTGGGTCAGAAAAGGGCTGAATAGACCTGGGCTGCAATTGGGGAAGGGGGAGGAGATTTCCTTGCACCTCAAAGGGCCTGGTCTGCCTCTGACCATTCCGTCTCCACCTCCTGCCAGGAAGTCACACCAGAGAAGGCAGAACTGGTTCTGGCTGGGCACAGACACTCTCTGCCTAAGAGATCAAAGGATTTTGGGATATAAATATTGGGGCCCAGACCCCTGACTTTTAGAACTCTTTTGGACCAAGAAGACTGCCAAGAAGAAGAGCTGGAGAAGCTGTGAGGAGGAACTACCACTTTGATGTGTGCTTTGCTGTGTTGGCCTGCAGTGGCTGCTTCTGTCTTGGGCAGTGAAAGGACTGGACTGGACTTTCTGCAATCTACTTTTGTGAGTTTCTCCAAGGGCTTGAGGTAGAGCTTGCCCCCCTGTTCAAGAAGTCTCAGGAACAGCAAAGATTTCAAGCTCTTCTGCCCTCAGCACTGGGGATTGAGAGTTTTGTGCTGCAACAGAAGAAAAAGCAACCCGACGACGACGCTGCCGACTCCGTGTCCTGAAGACACCGCAGAGGGCACCGCGACCCTGGTCTCACCGGCGACGCCTGCTGACGCTGTCACCGAGCCGCTGCTCGCACCGCGACCTGTGGGCACCGCACCGCCTCGCTTCACGACGACGCCTTGGTATCCCTGACGACGTCGCTCCACGCCGAAATCTACGCCGCTGCTTGCACCGTGGTTCAAGGGCACCGCTCGTAAACTTACACGACGCACCGCCCTCATCCCGCACCGCAGCCTTGGCCTGCCGGCGCCATCGACTCCCATTCGTCAGCCGACAACAGCGCTTCAGCAACGACGACGCCGCTGCTTGCACCGCGACCTGCCAGCACCGTGACAAGCACTGCATTCACTTCGCACTGCGACTCTGGTCTCACCGACGACGCCATCTGACGCCACCACTGAGCCACTGCTCGCACCGCGACCTAAGGGCACCGCACCGCTGCACTTCGCACCGCAGCACCCGACGCCTACCGACGCCAGCGCTCCTGACTTCAACAGAGAGGAGTTCGATCTGCAACGCGTGTGACTTCGAGGGCCCCGACGACTCCTGCACTGACCTCCGGAACCGAAGCCTGCGGACGCCGTGCTTTCGGAAGCTCAACGAGAGGTCGCCGACGCCCTGCATTTCTAAAAGGTACTGTTTGCGGGTCTTCCCGACACCGTAGCTGGCCCGCAACGCCGCGGTCAGCCAGAACTGTTTGGATTTGTTTGTTCACGACGCCGTGATAGCCCCGGACGGAGCTATCGACATCAAGGAACTGTTTTTCAAGCATATTTTGATAACTGAAGATTTTTAAGTACAGTATTGTGGATTTTTATTGTTTTTGGTCTTGTCTTAAGTATATAAAAATATTGGATATTTTTCTAAACTGGTGTGGTGTCCTTTTTAGTGCTTACACTGTATTACTGTTGGTTATGTGCAAATGCTTTACACACTGCCTCTAAGATAAGCCTGACTGCTCGTGCCAAGCTACCAAGGGGGTGAGCAGGGGTTATTTTAGGAGTGTAACGCCCTTATCCTAACTAGAGTGGTGGTTTCTGCCTGGCTTTGGCACATGCCCTAGCCTACCAAAAATCCCATTTCTAACATTGGTTGTCAGCGGTGAGGATAGGACTTGCGTTTTCACTTGACTTACAGTGATTGGTGTGCACTACTACCATATCGCAGACCATTACGTGCCACATACTGGTTCTTTTTCTTTTTGGCCTATTTTTGATCTTGCCAGTTTGAACTTGCTACTTCATCATACTGGAATCAAGAGCATCATTTGTTGCATCGCTGGAAATTGCCTTTGAGGAGGATAGGTTGGAATCCTACAATGTTGGAGAATTGAAATCAATTTGCAAAAACCTAAAAGTCCAAGTCGGAGGCCTCATGAGGAAGGAGGAGCTACAAATGGAGCTGAGGGCCTGGGTAGCAACCAGACATGCCAGCGAGCAGTCTGGTGATCTCAGTGGAGAGGCGGAGGAGCCTATTCCTAGGGTGGATGTGCTTTTGGGAGGGGGGGGAACCCTCCAGGCCAGGCAGCAGGGGCCTGTCCCCAGGAGAGCTGGAGGACAGGCAGGAAGCAAGGAGAGTTGCAGTACAACTGGAGAAGATTAGGTTAGCCATGGAGGAGAAAAGGATGATGTTAGAGCATGAGTTAAGGATAAAGGAGCTGGATCAGAGGAATAGAGCCAGCTCAGATGGTGGCAGCAACCCGTCAAGACAGGCAGACAGGATTGTGCACATCCCTAAGAATGTAGGCAAAGAATTCAAGAAGGGGGATGACATACAAAGGTGGTTTCAGGGTTACGAGGCAGTGATATACATGAATGGGGTCCCTGAGGAGAATTGGGGAGCAGGATTGTGGCCTCTCTTCCCAGAAGAAGCAAGGGATACTTTAATAGCTTTGGGTAAGGGGTATCACCTCACCTATCCAGACATGAAGGACGCCCTTCTCACTAAGTATGGTCTCACTCCTGAAAAGTACAGGGATCAGTTCAGGTCCTGTAAGAAGTCCGATGCCAACACTTGGTTTGAATGTGTAGATATGTTTTGCAGGTCACTGGATGACTGGATGAAGAGCAGTCATGTGACAGATTTTCTGGGGCTCTACAATTTGATTGCATGGGAGCACTTGTCTTGTCTATGTTTTGCAGATCTGTGCCAGCACCTAGTTGATAGTAAGCTGACTGACCCCAGGAAGCTTGCTATGGAGGCGGACCGCTGGGTGAGTACCAGGGTCCACAGGAAAGCGTATGGGGGAGACTCAGCCAAAGGTGGGCAGGTTCCCCAGCAGAAAAGTGGGGGGGGCAAGGGTAAAACACAGGAGTTCTCTAAAGGGCCCCAAACTAACACCCAGGGTAAAGGTTCCCATCCCCCAGGAGATAAGAAACAAGCGGTCTCGTCAGGAAAGCCTGCTGAGACCGGCTCCCGCAAGAGTTTTGCATGTGACCAGGTGGGTCACATGAAGGGGGACCCCAAGTGCCCTAAGGGGGCACAGCCACCCACCGGTGGGCAGTCCAAGGTGTTGGCTAGTGTAGCGCTTGGGGAGGAGGAGTACCCACAGGATGGTGGGGACCCTGCAGAAATGACCCTCGTCTCACTAGGGGACAGTGAGATGGTCCCAGGAAACCCGGTGCCCCCTAACACAAAGAAATACAGCACCTGGGTGACCATCAATGGGAAAAGGGTAGAGGCTCTCAGAGATACTGGAGCCAGTGTGACCTCAGTCCGGTGTCACCTGGTCTCTGAGAAGCAGGTAGTCCCAGGGGCATTCCACCAAGTCATTGCGGTGGACAATTCAGAGAGCTGGTGGCGCAGGTTCCCTTTGAGTGGGGGGGGGGTCTCAGGTCCCTTGAGGGTGGTTGTGAGTCCTTCCATGCCTGTAGATTGTCTGCTAGGTAACGACCTGGAGCAGTCCTTATGGAAGGATGTGGAGCTCAGGTCTCACTTGAAGATGCTTGGGTTGCCAGAGTGGGCATGCGTGTCCACTCGGTCAATGGCGGCCAGAGAGGGTGATCAAGAGGACTTGAAGCCTGAAACAGTGGCCCAAGTCCCTGCCAAGAGAAAGGGCAAGGGGCGTGGGAGTCCGGCCCCTGAAGTTCCCACGGACCGGGAGGAGGCGGACCTTGAGGGGGACGCCCCGGTGCCTACAGGGGAGGAGGTAGCTGAACTGGGGGACATCTCTGAGCTGACCCATTGGCAGCAAGAAGGGGGTCCCACCAGGGAGGAATTCTGCAAGGAGCATAAGGAGTGCCCTTCTCTGGAGGGTCTGCGGCGACAGGCTGCAGACCAGGCAGCTGGTGATCAGTCCTCATCACATTGGATCTACTGGGAGAATGATCTCCTGTACAGTGAGCCTAAGGTCGCTGAGCCTGGGTCAGCCCGTATGCTGGTGGTACCCCAGCGCTTCAGGACCTTCCTACTGGGTCTGGCTCATGACGTGCCTTTGGCAGGACATTTGGGGCAGGACAAGACCTTTGACAGGCTTGTCACCCACTTCTTCTGGCCCCAAATGCGAAGGCAGTCAGATGGACATTGCAGGTCTTGCCAAACTTGCCAGGCAAGTGGTAAGAGTGGGAGGAAGGTCAAAGCTCCTCTCCAACCTTTTCCAGTGGTTGGAACGCCCTTCGAAAGGGTAGAGATGGACATTGTGGGGCCACTGGTTCCCAAGACAGCGATGGGCAACAGGTACATCCTGGTCTTGGTGGACCATTCCACCCGGTACCCGGAGGCAATCCCTCTCAGGACGACGACGGCGCCAGTGGTGGGCCGGGCGTTAATGGGGATATTTTCCCGATTGGGGTTCCCCAGAGAGGTGGTTTCTGACAGGGGGACCAATTTCATATCCAAGTATGACATCCCTGTGGAAGGAGTGTGGTGTAACCTACAAGTTCACCACCCCTTACCACCCACAAGGTAACGGTCTGGTGGAGAGATTCAACCAGACCTTGAAGGGCATGATTAAGGGTCCAACAGAACCCTTGGGGCGTAAGTGGGACGTCCTCTTGCCGTGCCTTCTCTTTGCATAGAGGGATGTACCAAGAAGTCTCTTGGGTTCAGTCCCTTTGAGCTTCTGTGTGGTCACCCTGTGAGAGGACCTCTGAGTTTGGTGAAGGAAGGCTGGGAGGCAGCTCCCAGGAAAGCTCCCCAGGATGTGTTTAGTTACATGCTGGCCTTCAGAAACCAAGCTGCCCGCTTCAGGATACTCGCGCAGGCGAACCTAGAAGCCAGCCAGGAAGAAATGAGGAAGTGGTATGACCAGAATGCCACTCTGGTTGAATTTCAACCTGGGTAAAAAGTGTGGGTCATGGCCCCAGTGGAACCTTGTGCCTTGCAGGACAAGTGGACTGGGCCATTTGAGGTGGTGGAGAGCAAAAGGGATGTGACCTACCTGGTGGATTTGCGCTCTCCAAGGAACCCTTTGAGGGTCCTCCGCGTGAACCGCCTCAAGCCCCACTTCGAGAGGTCCGAAGTGAGCATGCTCTTGGCGACAGATGATGGGGTGGAAGAGGAGAGTGAACCTCTCCCTGACCTGTCTACCAAGGAGCGCGATGGGTCAGTGAAAGGTGTGATCCTCTCCCCTACACTGACTCCAGAGCAGCAGAGCGACTGTAGCTAGTTGTTGGGACAGTTTGCCCCACTGTTCTCCCTGACCCCAGGTGTTACTCACTGGTGTACCCATGACGTGGACACCGGTGACAGCCCTCCTGTGAAGCACAAGATTTACAGGTTGACTGACCGGCTCAAGGCCAGCATTAAAGAGGAGGTCTCTAAAATGTTGGCGTTAGGGGTGATCAAGCCTTCCAACAGTCCTTGGTGCAGCCCAGTGGTCTTGGTCCCAAAGGCTGCTGCACCCGGTGCCACTCCAGAACTGCGGTTTTGTGTGGACTACCGTGGGCTCAATGCCGTCACCAGGACTGACGCACACCCCATCCCCAGAGCTGATGAGCTCATTGATCGGTTGGGAGCTGCCAAGTTCCTCAGCACGTTTGATTTAACATCTGGGTACTGGCAGATTGCCTTAACCGATGGGGCCAAGGAGGAGAGGTCAGCATTTTCAACCCCAGAAGGACATTACCAGTTCCGTGTGATGCCCTTTGGGTTGAAGAATGCCCCTGCCACCTTTCAGAGGTTGGTCAACCAGGTGTTGGCTGGGCTGGAGGATTTCAGTGCCGCCTACCTGGATGACATCACAGTGTTCAGTTTTGCAGCGTGAATCTTTCTGGATTCACTATGCTGTGCATTATTCCGCGGTCTAGTGGTTGGGTCCGGAATCGTAGTCTTTTTTTCTGTTTTTTTTTTTTTTTGTGTGTGTGTGTAGCCCAGGTGGGCGTCGACGCCCCACCATTTGGTGTCCTTCCGTGACGTCGGCGCGCTTCCTCCGGAAGCTCCCACCCTTGGGCGCCATCTTCAGATTCTTTTTTCCGCCGTTGGGTCTGGATCGTCGTGAAGAGCTCCAGAGTTGGAAGAGGAGAGAAGAAGTAAGAGAAAAGCAGAAAGAACCGAGAAAAATTGGAGATCTTCATCACAAGACAAAGAACATACTACCGGGACGACGAAACTGGTGAGAGGTAGAAGAAACTTCGACGTCCAACGGAGAATGCGCACACAGGGGGCTCCCTGAGCACGGGAATGGACAAGACACCATTCAAGTTCTGTCGTAACTGCCACCACAAGTTCGCACAGAAAGACCAACATCCAGTCTGCAACCTCTGCCTACCGATCGACCATCGAAGCGACGACTTCAACGCCTGCGCAGCATTCGCCGCCAAGACCCTCAGGGTGAGGGACAGACCGAGGACAGCAAACTACAGCATGCAGGGCCAAGGGCCACCTCCGTCGCTGCGGGACCTGGGCCTCTCCAGTGGGGAAGAGGACAACATCGCCGAGGGACCAGAGGACTGCACGGTCGTAGAGACCGATAACACTTCCAGGAAGGAGGTAAGAGACACGTCGACCCAAAGAACCCCGACAGACTCTCGAAAATCCGAGACAAAGTCCTCGAAAGGAGCACCGGCGTCGAAGCACTCGACAACCGAAGCTGCATCCAGGGACAAACAGCCCAGCGGATCCTTCGAAAAGGACTCCCGGTCGGCGAAAGCTCTTGACACACCCAGGTCGTCGAAGCACGGTTCCGAGAAACCGCACTCGACGCCGAAGGGGAAAGAGCAGAAGGCACCTCCGACGTCAACTACGACCTCGAAGAGAACTGCCGAAACTCTCGACGCCGATCAAGCGGCGGAGATGGAGAGGAAGAAGAAAAGGCTCGAGGCCGAAATGGCCAGTATCATCCAAAAGAAGAAGGACTTCGACGACCGGATGAGTAGATACATCATCCCTTCGAAGCCCTCGACGGTCGTCGAAGCGGAAACGCAAGAGGAGTTCGACAGCACCGAGCCGCCGAAAACTCCCGAACCGTCGGAACAACAGGACGAAGAGGTCCTGTACGATTATACGGAGGGTGATGACGACCAGCAGACGCACTACGGCTCGACACCCTCGGAGGCTCAAGACCTGGAATGGCAGGATCTCGACGCCGAAGACCCGGAGGAGGCCGTGGAGACATATCCGTCGAGGCCTTCGCCGCCGGACGACATAGGAGTGTACAACATGGTCGTCAGGAACGCGGCAGCCACCTATAGAGTGGAAATGGAGGAGGAAAAGCCTAAAGCCTGTTTTCTCCTGGAAACACTGCTACCAACACAAACTAGGAGCCAATTCCTTCCTATGCTCCCTAGTGTGCTAGACCAAGGCAGGGAAGCTTTCAAGGAGCCATCTACCTGCAGATCGGTCACACCCAGAACTGAGAAAAAATATAAACCCTCTTCAAAGGATCCACCATATATCCAGGGATCTGTGCCAGCTGATTCAATAATAACAGCAACAGCCAGGAAGAGGGCCAACGTTCCCACAAACTCCGGTCCGCCCCCAGACAAGGAGAGCAAGAGGATAGACCTCACAGGGAGGAAAATTGAAAGGAATGCGGCAATACATTGGCGCATTGCCAACTCCAACGCCTTTATAAATGGGCACGTCTACCAGCACTGGGAAGAAGTTGGGCAGTTGCTCAAACTGCTCCCCACAGAGAACCAGCAGAGAGCGGCACACCTGGTGGAGGAGGGGAAGAACATGGCCAACACCTGCCTAAAGTCGGCCCTAGACGCAGCTGATACATCAAGCAGGCTGATGATGATCGGGGTGACAGAGAGGAGACATGCCTGGCTCAGGATCTCCGGGTTCAAGCCGGAGGTACAAAACAACATCCTGAAGTTGCCCTTCAACGGGGAAAAGCTGTTCGGCACGCCCGTGGACGAGACGCTGACGCAGCTCAAAAAAGATAACGAAACGGCAAGGTCCATGGGAGCACTACAGTTCAGGGGTATGAGAAGGGGCACCCCCTCATGAAGACCAAACGGCAGAGGTGGAAACCAGCCGGGAACATCGCACGAGGCCTTCCAGCAAACATTTCAGGGAAGCAGCCAGGCACAACAGGGTCAGCAGCAACAAGGCTGGCAGAACCAACAGAGGGGCCAGTCCTTTCGTAGCCGACCAAACGGACGTGGCAATACAAGAAGAGGCGGCCAGCAGCCCGCCCCCAAGTGACTCCACACTACAACACGTGCCCGCACCCCCAACATCGCTAGTGCCGCGGCACAACAAAGGACACAGACAAAATTTACAAATTTACCATCATACAACGCCCTTAGGAGGAAGACTAAAGCACTTCTCCCAGGAGTGGGAGAAGATAACAACCGACAAGTGGATACTCAACATCATACAGTTCGGCTACTGCATAGAACTCGTAAAGAGGCCACCAAACAAGAGGCCAACAAACAAAAAACATTCAACAAAAGAGCTGTCACTATTGTGGCAGGAAGCACAAGAACTCCTCCACAAACAGGCTATAGAAAAGGTGCCGTACAGAGAAAAGGGCACAGGAGTATACTCCAACTACTTCCTCGTACCAAAAGTAGACGAAACGTTAAGGCCCATACTGGACCTACAATTCCTAAACAAATTAATCAAAACTCAAAAGTAAAAGATGACGTCCTTACAAGAGGTCATACCTCAAATAAGGCACGGGGATTTTATGTCCACAATAGACCTCAAGGATGCCTACCTACACATCCCCATAAACCAAGGACACAAGCGTCTGCTCAGATTCGCCATCAGCATGACGCACTACCAGTTCACGGCCCTAGCCTTCGGCCTCAAATCAGTGCCAAGAGTATTCACCAAATGCCTAGCTGCCGTAGCAGCACATCTGCGAAGACAGGGGATACACGTATACCCCTACCTAGACGACTGGTTGGTAAAAGCGAACTCCTACAACCAATGCAAACTACATACTCAGCAAGTCACACAAACGCTGACAAAACTAGGTTTCTCCATACACAAGGAGAAGTCATCCCTGGAACCAGAACAAGTGAAGATCTTCCTGGGTGCGAAGATCGACACCATTCAGGGGAGAGTGTTCCCCAGTGAGAAAAGGATCCTCGCACTACTGAAGGAGACTCGCCGCTACCTGAAGGGGCAACGTCTGACAGTGAGGACAGTGAGCAAGCTCATGGGCATGATGGCATCCTGCATACATTTAGTCCCCAATATTCGGCTACACATGAGACCATTCCAGGAATGGCTGCAACAGCAATGGTCACAGTCAACAGGGAGTTGGGAAGATCTAGTGGTTGTAACGAACGCAGTGCAGGAAGAGATAGCATGGTGGAACAGGGGCAACATAACAAGGGGAAACCCATTCACACCACCAACTCCAACAGTGACCATCACAACAGACGCATCCCAGATGGGGTGGGGAGCGCACATGAAACTGCTCTCAAGGTAAGGGGGTTATGGGCACAAACAGATGCCGTCAAACACATCAACTACCTAGAACTCAAGACCGTATTCCTTGCCCTAAAAGCGTTCCAGAAACAGCTGTACGGCCAAAGGGTGTTAGTACAAACAGACAACACCACAACGATGTTCTACATCAACAAGCAGGGAGGAACACACTCAGTGGCGCTCTCAGATCTAGCGCAACAGATATGGAAATGGGCAATTCCATTACAAATAGACCTCCTGGCAATACATCTGCCAGGGAAGGACAATGTGGAAGCAGACAGACTGAGCAGACAGACGTCAATCTCACACGAGTGGGAGCTCAACGCGCAGGAGACGCTAAAACTATTCAAGAAGTGGGGGACCCCACAACTAGACCTGTTTGCAACACACCAGAATGCAAAATGCCAATGCTTCGCATCCAGGCAGCCAGGCCATCAATCCCAAGGAAATGCCCTATGGATGAGCTGGTCAAAGACATTTGCCTACGCTTTTCCACCGATACCGCTGATGCACAAAGTGCTCAGCAAATGCAGAACAAGCAACATGACACTAATTCTGGTAGCACCACAGTGGGCCAGGCAGTCCTGGTTCTCGCAGATCGTGGAGATGGCACAGGGACCACCACACAAGTTCCCAAGAAGGAAAGACCTGCTCTCGCTACAAAACGGAAGGGTACTCCATCCAGAACCAGAGAGCCTCAGCCTAGCAGCGTGGCTCCTGAGGACTTAGAGTTCGCTCACCTCAAGCTTCCACAAAGCACGCTGGCAGTGCTGCGAGAAGCGAGGAGACCCACCACACGGAAATGCTATGCAGCAAAGTGGAAGAGATTCACTGAATGGTGCATCAACAAAAAGCTCCACAGGAGAATCACTAAAGAATCAACTGTGCTAAAATACTTAACACATTTACTAAAAAGTAACCTAAGCTGCACTTCTCTAAGAGTGCACCTGGCAGCAATAGTAGCCTATACAAGAGGAGAAACAGGGAAAAGCTTCTTTACATCTCAAGTAGTAAAAAGATTCCTAGAAGGAGCCAAAAGAATAGCACCGCCAAAGAGGATGCCACCGCCTGCATGGAACCTCAATGTAGTTCTAACACAGCTTATGAAAGCACCGTTCGAACCCATCCACAAGGCATCGCTACATATGCTCACAATAAAGACGGCCTTTCTGGTAGCGATTACCTCGCTACGTAGGGTCAGCGAGTTGCAGGCACTCACACTACAAGAACCCTACATTCAGATTCACAATGACAGGGTGGTAATGAGGACGGACCCACACTTCATGCCTAAGGTGGTGTCCAGGTTCCATATAAACCAAACTATACAAATTCCCAGTTTCTTCCAGAAACCATCCACCAGCGCTGAGAGGGCACTGCACACTCTGGATGCCAGGAGAGCAGTAATGCATTACATCGAAAGGACTAAAGATTGTAGAAAAACAAAGCAGTTCTTTGTGTCCTTCGCAAGCAGTTTCCTGGGCAGACCAGTGACGAAAAATACCATTGCACGATGGATCGCACAAACAATTCAATACTGCCACAAACAGGCAGGCCAAGAGCTACAGGGAGCAGCTCAGGCTCACTCAACCAGGAAAAAGGGAGCAACAATAGCCTTCCTAGCAAACACACCTATCCAAGACATTTGCCTGGCGGCAACATGGGCTTCAGTGCACACATTCACTAAGCACTACTGCGTGGATATACAGATGAACAAGGAAGCACAAGTAGGTCAAAAAGTGCTTCAACATATATTCAACAACCAACGCTCATCTTCCACCCAGCCGCCACAAATATAGCAAACCGCTACAAAATCTATGCACAGCATAGTGAATCCAGAAAGATTCACGCTGCAAAACGAATAGTTTCTTACCTGTCGGTATAGTTTTGCAGCTTGAAGACTTTCTGGATTCACTAGCGAACCCACCCGCCTCCGCCAGAAAGATGAGACAGGAGGAAGATGGGACTAACAAATGGAAAACACCTTTAAAAAGGGTAAAAGGATAACCAACACAAGCACAAGACAAGAAAAAAAGAATCCGAAGATGGCGCCCAAGGGTGGGAGCTTCCGGAGGAAGCGCGCCGACGTCACGGAAGGACACCAAATGGTGAGGCGTCGACGCCCACCTGGGCTACACAAAAAACACAAAAAAAACTGAAAAAAGACTACGATTCCGGACCCAACCACTAGACCGCGGAATAATGCACAGCATAGTGAATCCAGAAAGTCTTCAAGCTGCAAAACTATACCGACAGGTAAGAAACTATTCGTTCCAGCTGGGAAGAACACTTGCAGCACCTCGATGAAGTGTTGAAGGCGCTGCAGAGGGCAGGCCTCACGATCAAGGCCAGTAAGTGCCAGATCGGGCAGGGTTCGATGGTGTACGTGGGACACCAGGTAGGAAGCGGCCAGGTGGCGCCCCTACAACCCAAGATGGACACCATTCTGGCTTGGGAGCCCCCAAAGACCCAGACAGAGGTGAGGGCCTTCTTAGGACTCACCGGGTACTACAGGAGGTTTGTTAAGGGGTATGGCACCATTGTTGCCCCCTTAACAGAGCTGACTTCCAGGAAGCAGCCCAAGAACGTGATCTGGACTGAGTCCTGCCAGAAGGCTTTTGATGCCCTGAAGGCTGCCATGTGCACGGCACCCGTGCTCAAGGCCCCCGACTTCTCCAAGGAATTCGTCATGCAGACTGACGCTTCAGAGCATGGAGTGGGAGCGATGCTCTCACAACTGACCGAAGAGGGCCTAGACCAGCATGTAGTCTTCCTTAGCCGGAGACTACTCCCCAGGGAACAAAGGTGGAGTGCCATAGAAAGGGAAGCTTTCGCTGTGGTCTGGGCACTGAAGAAGCTGAGACCATACCTGTTTGGGACTCACTTCCGGGTTCAGACAGACCACAGGCCCCTCAGATGGTTGATGCAAATGAGGGGTGAGAATCCAAAACTGCTGAGGTGGTCCATCTCTCTACAGGGAATGGACTTTATGGTGGAACACCGTCCTGGCTCAGAACACGCCAATGCAGATGGTCTGTCCAGGTTCTTCCACCTTAGTGAAGAGAACTCCCAGGAGGGTGGGTAGTTCTCCCTACTTTCAGCTGGAGGGGACATGTGTTAGACTTGGCGTCTTTTGGCATATTTCCCCTGAGTTTTTGCTTTCTGACCTCCCGGTTTTGACTCTGTTTTTGTTGGCGTAGTGTTTCTACACACTTTTCTCACTGCTGATCAGTGGTAAAGTGCAAGTGCTCCTGTGGTAAATTGTGTTATGGATTGGTGTTTCCATGATTGGATATTTGATTTACTTGTTAGTCCCTAGTAAAGTGCACTGAGTGTGCCAGGGCCTGTGAATCAAATGCTACTAGCGGGCCTGCAGCACTGGTTGTGCCACCCACGTGAGTAGCCCTGAAAAGGTAACTCAGACCCGCCATTGCTGAGTCTGTGCGCAGTTGTAACTGCCATGTCGACTTGGCCAGTGCACACACTTGCCAGTCCCTCACCTTCCCTTTTCTTACATGTCAGCCACCCCTAAGGTAGGCCCAAGGTACCCCTGTGGGCCGGGTGCAGTGTAGGTGAAAGGTAGGACATGCCCTGGTGTGTGTGGCATGTCCTGATAGTGAATTACAGCCAATTTCGTTTTTCGCTATTGCAAGGCTACCTGTTCCCCATAGGACAGAATGGGGAGTTTGTTTATAACATCTTATAAACATAACTGGCTTGGGGAATTAGGTAGGAAAATAAAGTTTAGTATGCCTGAACTCAGAAAATAAAGATGCATCTTTTAGTGAAGGTGATTTTTACATTCTGTGTTTGAAAATACCACTTTTAGAAAGTAGGTATTTTCTTGCTCAGTCATCCCATGTGCCTCTGCTGGAATGTGGATTGCCTGTCTAGGTTTTGGATGACAGAAGGCTGGGGAGCAGGAGTGGCTCCGGATAGTCTAGGTGGGTCAGGAAAGGGCTGAATAGACCTGGGCTGCAATTGGGGAAGGGGGAGGAGATTTCCTTGCACCTCAAAGGGCCTGGTCTGCCTCTGACCATGCCGTCTCCACCTCCTGCCAGGAAGTCACACCAGAGAAGGCAGAACTGGTTCTGGCTGGGCACAGACACTCTCTGCCTAAGAGATCAAAGGATTTTGGGATATAAATATTGGTGCCCAGACCCCTGACTTTTAGATCTCTTTTGGACCAAGAAGACTGCCAAGAAGAAGAGCTGGAGAAGCTGTGAGGAGGAACTACCACTTTGCTGTGTGCTTTACTGTGTTGGCCTGCAGTGGCTGCTTCTGTCTTGGGCAGTGAAAGGACCGGACTGGACTTTCTGCAATCTACTTTTGTGAGTTTCTCCAAGGGCTTGAGGTAGAGCTTGCCCCCTGTTCAAGAAGTCTCAGGAACAGCAAAGACTTCAAGCTCTTCTGCCCTCAGCACCGGGGACTGTGTGTTTTGTGCTGCAACAGAAGAAAAAGCAACCCGACGACGCCGCTGCCGACTCCGTGTCCTGCAGGCACCGCAGAGGGCAACGCCGGACCGCGACACTGGTCTCACCGCCGCCTGCTGACGCCGCCACGGTGCCGCTGCTCGCACCCTGACCTGTGGGCACCGCACCGCCTCGCTTTACAACGACTCCTTGGTATCCCCGTCGACGCCGCAATCTACGTCGCTGCTTGCACCGTGGTTTGAGGGCACCGCTCGTAAAGTTACACGACGCACCGCCCTCATCCCGCACCGCAGCCTTGTCCTACCGACGCCGGCGCCATCGACTCCCGTTCGTCAGCCGACAACAGCGCTTCAGCATCGACGACGCCGCTGCTTGCACCGCGACCTGCCAGCACCGCGACGAGCACCGCATTCACTTCGCACCGCGACCCTGGTCTCACCGACGACGCCATCTGACGCCGCCACCGAGCCGCTGCTCGCACCGCGACCTGAGGGCACCGCACGCCGCACCGCAGCACCCGATGCCTACCGACGCCAGTGCGCCTGACTTCAACAGAGAGGAGTTCGATCTGCAACGCGTGTGACTTCGAGGGCCACGACGACTCCTGCACTGACCTCCGGAACCGACGCCTGCGGACGCCGTGCTTTCGGAAGCTCAACGAGAGGTCGCCGACGCCCTGCATTTCTAAAAGGTACTGTTTGCGCGTCTTCCCGACACCGTAGCTGGCCTGCGACGCCGCGGTCAGCCAGAACTGTTAGGATTTGTTTGTTCACGACGCCGTGATAGACCCGGATGGAGCTATCGACATCAAGGAACTGTTTTTCAAGCATATTTTGATAACTGAAGATTTTTAAGTACTGTATTGTGGATTTTTATTGTTTTTGGTCTTGTCTTAAGTATATAAAAATATTGGATATTTTTCTAAACTGGTGTGGTGTCCTTTTGTTGTGCTTGCACTGTATTACTGTTATGTGCAAATGCATTACACACTGCCTCTAAGATGAGCCTGACTGCTCGTGCCAAGCTACCAAGGGGGTTAGCAGGGGTTATTTTAGGAGTGTAACTCCCTCATCCTGACTAGAGTGGTGGTTTCTGCCTGGCTTTGGCACATGCCCTAGCCTACCAAAAATCCGATTTCTAACAGTTGCCAAGTGGAAAAGATGGATAGCCAACTTCTTATACCAAATGTAAGCCTTACGAAGAGCAGTGTAAGGTTCCAACCGCTGATCTACTCTATCAACAACACCCATGTGCCTATTATAGTCTAAAATGCACACAGGTTTGCGCGCTTCAGCAACCTGACCCCAAACAGTCACAGGTGAAGTGCTTTTATCATGGATGGTAGTCAGCATGTAGACATCTCTCCTGTCTGAAAACTTCACAGCTAGAAGTTCCTCGCTACGCAACGCACTGCACTGTCCCCGCACAAGCTTTTGACAAACAAGTCCTTTTGGGAAACCTTTACGGTTGGAGCGGATTGTGCCACAAGCAACAGTGTCCACTTTGGCCAATTCCCTGAACAACTGCACACCACTGTAGAAGTTATCTACATATAAATTGTGACCTTTGTTAATAAGTCCTCTACCAAGTTCCCACACAATTTTCTCAGTCACTCCAAAAGTGGACGGACAACCAGGGGGGTCAATCCTGGAATCCCTACTGGTGTACACCCTGAAATTAGAGACGTATCCAGTCCTACTGTCACACAGCATATACATCTTAATTCCAAAAGCGTGCCCTCTTACTAGGAATGTATTGCCTAAAAACCAAGCGGCCCTTGAACAAGACCAAAGACTCATCCACTGCTATTTTTGTTCCTGGAGCATAGATCTCAGAAAATCCATCTACAAAGTGATCAATGACAGGCAGAATCTTAAAAAGACGGTCACAATCAGGGTGATCTTGTGGCAACGCTAAACCATTATCGACAAAATGCAGCATCCGAAACAGAAGCAAATACCTATCACGACTCATGGCTGCCGGAAATATAGCCATTGCCATCAAGGGACTAGTAGACCAATATGAAGACATTGATGGCTTCCTTAGCAAGCCCATCAAAAAAGTTAAACCCAAGAACTTCTTCAACTCATCCAGATTTGTGGGAGTCCACCGGGTAGCTCTAGAGTGAGGCTTAAGGCTGGCACTGTTGTCTCTCAAATACTGTTCAGCATACAAATTAGTCTGCTCAACAATCTCTGCCAAAAATACATCGTCTATAAACAACTGAAAAAAATGTATCGGCAAAATGTTTTCAGTATCCACTCTACACCCTGGAACACCAGTAAAGTCTGGCAATGCCAGCTGCACCATGCCTGGGGCAACCCAGAGCTCAGCACTTCCAACGGGAAGCCTTGCAGCCCCAGGTTGCAGCCCAGATGCCTTTTGCTGCACTATCGGCACATCAATGTCCTTCTCTAAAACAGGCACTTCATCTGCACTGAGTAGCTTCATCCGCACTGAGTAGCTTCATCATCCGATGATTCCTCGTGGACAGAAAACTCACTGCCTGAATCTTCCACTCCCTCCTCTGCCTCAGATGCAGAGTCAGTCTCTGAACCATGGTCCGAGGAAGACTTAAAAAGCATACCAACAACCTGCTGAGCAGTAATCCTGCGGCTAGCCATAATCCTTACTAAGAAGGGAGACTGCACAAACAAGTCAACAACAACCAACACTGTGCAAAATAAGTAAGTAAAAAAAAAAGTGTGCCTTTATCACAAAGATTTATATACTCAAACTATACGATTCACTTGCAAGAGACAGCTACACTCACCAGCACCCACTCTGCAGAGACACAGCAAAAACCAACGATATCCCACTAGAAAGAAAAATCAAAACCAATTACTCATAAGACAACAAAATACACATCAAGCACAAATGCAAAAAGTTTCTCACACACAATAAAACAGAAGCTAAACATTCAGCTATT
Source organism: Calotriton arnoldi (assembly GCA_963921515.1). Lineage (NCBI taxonomy): Eukaryota > Metazoa > Chordata > Amphibia > Caudata > Salamandridae > Calotriton > Calotriton arnoldi. The sequence continues at coordinate 756,421 of CAWUFW010000568.1, forward strand.
ATTACACCATTTACAAAAAGACATTCATGCAGGGAAATGAAACTCATTTAGAGTAAATAGTACAAAAAACATTTTCTTACCAAACACATGCAACTACACAAACTGCAGAACCACCAGTGACGGAACCCCAACCTGGAACATCAGTCAAAAGCCCCTGACTAGAATAAAAAAGAGAAGTAAAACATTACAATCGCAATTGACAAGAAATAAAACAATTCATAATATAATACGCTATGTCACTACTCAAATGGCCAATCTACCACCAAGGGGGACAGAAAAACAGCCAAAAGTAATAACTAATGCCCCATCCAATTGGGGCAACTCTTACCCAAGGGGCCACGCTGAAACATAAATATATACACATCCCTGGTGCAAGTGGGTTTTCTACACCCCCCCCCCCCCCGGCAGTTGGATCTTGGCGGGGGGCCAGAAACTGGCCACAAGTATAAAAAAAAATTAGGGGGCAATCCATCCCGAAGGGATTGCTTCCATGCACTATAAAAATAAATCCCTGGCTTTAGTGGTGTTTTGTGCCCCCCTCCCGGGACGGAAAGGCCAAAAAAACGGGCTGATCTGTCCGTGTGGGGGGAGGGGGGGGGGCAGAAAATACATTGACAAATTTAACCCCCCCTTGGAAGCGACCCTTGCTCAAGGATTCGCTTCCATTAAATCAAAAAGAAATCCCTGGTACCTAGTGGGGGCATTCCTGCTGCACGATCACAACGCCATGCACGATCATGCAGCAGGAATGCCCTGCAAAAAAGACATCAGGGGAGAGGAAAAACTCTTTCCTCTCCCCCGATGCCTCCATGCATCGCGATTTGCCCCCCCCCCCTACCGCCCCACCAGAGCAAGGAAACTCACCTGTTTCCTGCTGGACGCCTGGAAGCAAATGGCTTCCAACGCGTCCGGCTGCTCCTGATGACGTCGGGGCACGCTGTGTGCGCTGACGTCATGGGATTGCCCAGGGGGGGGGGGTCGGGGAGTTTCCGCTGCCATCCCCCTTTGTGGGGGCTGGATGGGCTGCCCATGGGGGGAGCGCCAGCGCTTCCCCCATGGGTCGGTGACATGACGGAGCGGTTCCGTCATGAGCACACGCCCACCGTGGCTCATGACGGAACCGCTCCGTCATGAGCATAGAAGGGGTTAACTAGAGTGGATAGAGCCCTACGTAGATGACAGGCAGTCTTCATGGGATGACCAATAGACAAGCTTCACATCTGTTTTCCAACAATGCTGCAGAGTTAATCAAAATGTTCCCCGTCTGAAAAAATCTATCTTGGCTTGGAGGTCTTCTCGGGTTTAGAAAGGATTGTTTGCAGTAGGCTGCCTGGGGATTGGTATGGTAGGCCAGCTGAAGGACTTTGATATCAGTCTTGACGCTTGGTTGTGTTTCCGACTTTTGTTACAACTGATGACAAGGACACAGAAGAGATCACTGATTTCATCACCCACATCCATTTGTACATCCTCTTACTCACAAGGACATGGCTTAAGCCCACTATAGATCTTGTATTTGTACTCATTCTGGGCCGCTACACTACTGTAGCACAGCAACTCCCTGACCTCCACTATTTCACACTGCAACTTGTCAAATCATAGCCTGCTCCTCTACCTCCTTGTAATTCCTTTTCGGATACATAATCATCCCTTAACCTCCGAAGGATTAGAATAGTTCCTGAAAGATTGATAAGGTCATTCTTGACATGCATTATGGACGTTGAAGCTCTCTACGCTGTGACACTGATCATCTGAAAGAAACACGTTAGTGATAGATTTCTTACCTTAGAATTACCCCCAGACGTCAGACTGGATCCGGAAAGTTTTCGTTAGCAGTACCTCTTCGCGTCGGAAGGTGGCATCGGTCGGCTCCGCATCGGTCGTCGTGGTCGCCGGGATGATGTTGCGGCAGCTACTTAGACGCCGCCCTTGCGCGCTGACGTCTGTTCTTTCTTTTTCCGCGCCAGCCAGCGCAGATCCGGGAAGAGCGGTACCTCAGTCATTTTTTGACTACGTTTTTCTCGACTTTTGTCGACGTCTTTTTCGAGTCTCACGACTCCGTAAGGTGCACGAGGGATGCCAGGATTCAAGGCCTGCGGTTCCTGTAGTCGATTGATGTCGGTGACGGATTCGCACCGCGTGTGCCTTTTCTGCCTGGAGCACGACCACGACCCAAAGTCGTGCTCCGACTGCCGGTTGTTGACGCCGAAGGCTTTGCGGGAGCGGTCCCGAAAGCTGCTTGAACGCCGACAGTCGGCTCCGCGCCGTTCGAGGTCCCGGTCGAGAGGGAGGTCGAGGGACCGGTTGCGGAGCCACCATCAGTCGGGATCGAAGTCATTGAAGTCTTCGCACTCGGGGTCGGGTAAGTCGAAGCACAAAAAGAAGTCGAAGAAGCATCGTCGCTCTTCGACTTCTCCTCGTCGGTCGGCTGACCTGACGAGGTCCGTGGGTGGTGCCCCTCCCGCGGCTCCGCGTGCGGAGCCCGAAGAGTCGACTCCGGGTTTTCCTCCCTTTCCGGGACCCGGGGCGACTCCCGCCCAGCTTCGTACGTTCTACGAGGCGATGCATGCCATCTTTGGGCGGCCCGAACCCGCCGGCGCGCCTTCGTGCCCCGCGGACTCGGCGGGGGGGCCGGGACGTTCATTGCCAGTGGCTCTGGCCCCGGCGCTGCAGGCCCCCCGTGGATCCAGGCCTGGATCCGGATCGGCGCCGGTTGACCTTATCACACCTCCACCGGCGCCGTTTCCGACGGCACCACTACCGCGCCCGGCGCCGGCCGGCCCCCCGGCCGGCATCGACCCCGACCTCCTTCTGGATGAAGACACGGAGCCGGACCGGCGTCGACCGACGCCAGATCCGGCGCCGGGCGGGGTTTTTGTGCCCCTGTTCACTCCTGGAGTCCCTTTTAGGCCAGATTGGCACCCAGAGGACGAGGAGGAGGATTGGGAGGGGTCAGGTGACCCTTTAACGGAACAACTGGAACAGGACTGGAGAGAGGACCTGGGGGATGCCAATGGTTTGGACACCTCGCAAGACCTTGGCATGCTGTCTCCTTCTACCGTGGCTACGGAGGAGGGAGCGTCTTACGCAGTGGTGTTGTGTAGGGCGGCCGAGGCTCTTAACCTCGAGCTTCCTACGGTGGCAGTCAGGACTAACCTCCTGACAGGTACTTCAACCGGCAGCGAGCTCTTCGAAGCCCCTGCTGCCTTTTAATGAAGCTATCTCAGATATCCTTTTGGGCACTTGGTCCAAGCCCACCACAGGGGCTCCTGTGGATAGGATGATTGCCCGACGCCACCGCCCGGCTCCGGGCGACCCCTTGTTCCTTTCCCAACACCCTTCCCCAGAGAGCTTGGTGGTCCAAGCCTCGACGTCCCAGAGCGCCTTCCCTACTGCACCCCTGGATAGGGAATCCAAGAAGCTGGATCACCTTGGGAAGAAGTTGTCTTCTTCCTCCAGCTTAGGGCTGCGGTCAGTGAACACCGCATGCCTCTTGGGCCGTTACTCCCACTCTGTGTGGGACTCGGTGGCGCAAGTGCTGCCTCAGTGTCTGGAGGAGGCCTGGACCGTGCTCTCCCGTGCTGTTGCTGAAGGGAGAGACGCAGCGAAGTTCGCCATTCGGTGTGGGCTGGATACCGCCGACTCACTGGGCAGAACGATTTCCACGTCGGTGGCAATCAGACGCCACGCCTGGTTGAGGACAACTGGCTTTTCGGGGGGATGTCCAGAACACCCCAATGAACATGCCTTTTGATGGCCGTCGCCTGTTCGGCGACAAGGTGGACAGTGCATTGACGCGTTTCAAGGACTCGCGGGCTACTGCCAAGTCCTTGGGTCTTTCCATCCTGCGTCCTGCACAGTCTGCTTTTCGCCCCTTTTGTGGTCACGGAAGGGGTGCCCCACCACGTTCCCTTCAGGGCCACAGGCCGGCGCAGAACTTTTCATCCCAGCGCGGCCGGGGACGTGGGAACCAACACCGTGGTTCTGGGGGCCAGAGGGCGGGCCAGTCCACCTCCACCCCCTCCGCCGCAGCCTCCAAACCCTCCTAGTCCGACATTTCAGGGCCACCAAACACCAGTGGGCGGCAGGATTCGCCATCATCTCCCCCACTGGTGCACCATCACGTCGGACAGGTGGGTTTTGCAAATCGTCCGAAGGGGCTACTCCCTCCCCTTCGAGACTACCCCTCCCTCCATGCCACCCAAGTACCATCGCATATCGGAGGATCACCTGTCCCTTCTCCAGCAGGAAGTTACGGCTCTCTTGGCCAAGGGAGCCATCGAGCGCGTTACTGTCCCAGAAGTAGGTCGTGGTTGTTATTCCCACTACTTTCTGGTGCTCAAGAAGGACAAAGGCCTGCGTCCTATCTTGGATCTCAGGTACGTCAACCGCTTCCTCTGGAAGGAGAAGTTCAAGATGTTGACCCTGGCTCAGGTCTTGTCTGCTCTCGACCCTGGAGACTGGATGGTAGCGTTTGACCTGCACGACGCTTATTTTCACATCCCCGTCCTGCCGGCCCACCGGCGTTACCTGTGGTTCACGGTAGGCCATGAGCATTTTCAGTTCACCGTGCTCCCCTTTGGCCTTACCAGCGCCCCTCGGGTGTTCACGAAAGTGATGGCGGTGGTTGCAGCTCATCTGCGCAGATCAGGGGTTCCAGTCTTCCCCTATCTCGACGACTGGCTGTTGAAGGCGGGCTCGCCCCAGGCTGTCGTCTCCCACCTCCAGACTACGGCCGATCTCCTGCACTTGCTGGGGTTCTCCATCAATGCGCCGAAGTCTCACCTGATTCCCTCTCAGAAGCTCCTCTTCATCGTAGCGGTTCTGGACACAACGCAGTTTCGGGTTTATCCTCCCGAACAGCGAGTCCGGGATATTCGGGCTATGATTCCGATCTTTCAGCCTCTATCCCGGGTGTCAGTCAGGAAGACCTTGAGGCTGTTGGGACCCATGGCCTCTCCTGCATCCTGCTGGTCGATCATGCCAGGTGGCATATGCGGGCTCTGCAGTGGGACTTGAAGTTCCAGTGGGCGCAGCATCAGGGGAACCTGTCCGATTGCACACAGAACTCTGAGGGCACTGCACGACAATTGCAGTGGTGGCTCACGAACCAGGATTGGGTCAACGGCAGATCCCTCTCCCTTCCCCAACCAGAACACACTGTGATGACAGATGCATCCCTTCTGGGATGGGGTGGCCACATGGGAGAGGCGGAGATCAGAGCCCTCTGGTCTCCGGCGGAGTCCGGGCTCCACATCAACCTCCTGGAGCTTCGGGCGATCCGTCTTGCACTCAAGGCATTCCTTCCCTCTGTCCGGGGAAGAGTAGTGCAGGTGTTCACAGACAACACCACCGTCATGTGGTACTGCAACAAATAGGGCGGGGTGGGGTCTTGGACCCTATGTCAAGAGGCTCTGCGTCTCTGGACATGGCTGGAACATCATATCTCTGGTGGTTCAACACCTGGCAGGTTCCCTGAACGCTAGGGCGGATGAGCTAAGCCGCAGGTGCATGATGGATCACGAATGGCGTTTTGACTCGGAGGTGGCGCAAGGACTCTTTCAACAGTGGGGAGAGCCTGTGTTAGATCTGTTCGCCACCGAGAGAACGCGCAATGTCAGCAATTCGGCGCGTTGGAATTTCCAAGGCGGCACTCGCTAGGCGACGCTTTTCGTCGCGAGTGGAGTTCCGGTCTTCTGTACGCCTTTCCGCCTATACCACTTCTGCCCAGAGTGCTGAAGAAGATCAGGCGCGACCAGGCCCAAGTCATTCTTGTGGCTCCGGATTGGGCACGAAGAGTATGGTATCCCGAGCTACTCAGTATGGCCATCGATCCTCCGATTCGTCTGCCTCTTCGGCAGGATCTTTTGTCGCAGCAGCAGGGGACGGTCCTCCACCCGAACCTGTCCAGCCTCCACCTCCTTGTGTGGAGATTGAGCGGCGGCAACTGACGTTATTTGACCTGCCTCCCGAAGTCTGTGATGTCATCTTGGCAGCCAGGCGTCCCTCCACTAAGACGGTATACGCCTGTAGATGGAACAAATTTGTGGCATGGTGCACAGCAAAGGCTGTGGATCCCCTTTCTGCCCCTCTTTCTGAGGTTCTCTTGTTCCTTCTTTCTTTGGCCCAGCAGGGATCTGCTCTGGGCACTCTCAAGGGCTATCTTTCTGCCCTTTCTGCCAGGCTTCCTGATCAACCTTCTCTTTTTAAGTCCCCTGTTGTTAATCGTTTTCTGAAAGGCATAAATCATCTCTTTCCTCCGGTTCCTTTCGTTATGCCTCAGTGGGACTTGAACCTGGTCTTGACCTTTTTAATGTGTGCTCCCTTTGAGCCACTTCACAACTGTCCTCTTCGTCTCTTGATGCTTAAGGCTGCTTTCCTGGTGGCCCTCACTTCTGCTAGGAGAGTGAGTGAGCTTCAGGCTCTTTCTTATAAGCCTCCATTTCTGGCTATGCATCCGGACAAAGTGGTCCTACGCACTCGTCCATCCTTTCTTCCAAAGGTGGTTACATCTTTTCATATTGGCCAAACCATCACTTTGCCCACCTTCTTTCCGCCTCCGCATCCTTCGAGAGAGGAAGAGAGGCTCCACCATCTGGACCCAAAACGTGCGCTCTCCTTCTACCTAGACCGCACAAAACAGTTCCAGGTGGATGACCAACTCTTTGTTGGCTACGTGGGCACCACGAAAGGTCGGGCTTTACACAAGCGGACCATCTCCAAGTGGGTCGTCTTGTGTATCAAGGCCTGTTACTCTTTGGCTAAAAAGGTGCCTCCAGTTGCGTTGCGCGCCCATTCCACCAGGGCGACGGCAGCCACCACTGCTTTGGGACGGGGAGTTCCTCTAAGCGACATCTGTCAGGCAGCTACGTGGGCATCGCTGCACACGTTCACCAAGCACTACTGCCTGGACAGCCAAGTCCGGAGAGATGGCTTCTTTGGCCGTTCTGTTCTCCAGGACTTTCTGGTGTGATCTTGGATCGCAGACCCACCACCGGGGTTGGTATTGCTGGGGTATCTATTCTAAGGTAAGGAATCTATCACTAACATGTTTCTTTCAGATGCACAAGTTACTTGCCTTCGGTAACGATATATCTGTAAGAAACATTAGTTAGTGATAGATTCCTTACCGCCCCACCCATCCTCCCCGTTCTGCGAACTGATTTCTAGGGTTAAGGACATCCCTTCAGGGCCCTAGTTTTGTGCACCAGTGGTCAGTATCTTGCATGGCTCTGCGTTTCTGGCGTGAAAAGTAGTGTACAGAACTGACGTCAGCGCGCGAGGGCGGTGTCTAAGTAGCTGCCGCGACGTCATCCCGGTGACCACGACAACGGACGCGGAGCCGACCGACACCACCTTCCGACGCGCAGAGGTACTGCTAACGAAAACTTTCCGGATCCAGTCTGACGCCTGGGGGTAATTCTAAGGTAAGGAATCTATCACTAACTAATGTTTCTTACAGATATATCGTTACCGAAGGTAAGTAACTTGTGCTTTAGCCTCATGTTTGCCTTTGATTCAGACGTTCTTCTTAACTTGGATGACAGTCTTAAATCTGTACGGTTAAACAGTTTCACCAACTTCGAAGACATCAGTAATGACTGCATCTTTACCAGTAAAATCTGCTAAACGTGTCTTTTCACTGGGCTTATTTTCTAGAAAGTAGTCAAATACTGATTATATGATTCCAGAATTGTTCCCTACTCCTTCAATATGTTGCACAAAGGGCGTATGCCAAAGAAAGAAACCTCTTCACCACAACATTTTCCAGCTATGTTTCTCCAAGACAATTAGTGTGCCATCTTGAAATTTCCATCTGGATGGCTTCAGGATCCTCCAAGATGCATCATCTCCATACCTCAGCTGATTGTGAGGACTCAGGAGTCAGACTAAGCAAATACTCTTGTGTGTTTCTGCCAGCATTACCTTACAAGGCATGTTGCCTATGAATGTCAGAGGGGTTAACAAGCTGAACATTCCTTTACAGAAAGTTAAAATATTAGTGGCTTTGATTTGTTTTTTAATTAAACACTTTATTAGCATTTGCAATAAAACACAAAATGGCAAACACAATAACATACCTTCCAAATCTGTATTATCACATCAACGATCACTGTCTGCCATCCAGGCACCTGCTGTCCACTTCAATTTTGACCAAAATATTAGTGATTCTTGACATACTCCCTTTCTCCTTCTGAACCCAGCATGACCTTTGACTACTGTGAAAGCATCTCCTTCATGTATTTAAAAAAAGTGCAGAGTACCACTGAAGGATCGTCTCGGTTTAAGTATGGATCCTCAGCCCAGTTCAGAGGTGGTCTCACCAACTAAGAAAAGGCATGCTTCAGCCTGAAAAACCAATGCTCTTTCAGACAAGAAAAATGAATGCCTGCATATCAGCTGTGAAGCCATAAGTGCAACACGCCAGGTTGGAAGTTATGAAGGACTCCTTCGAGACTTTTTGCAGACAAGTTGATTGAGGTCCGCTTGTAGAAAAGCAACAAGATTTCAAAGAGATCGTTCAAGAAGGGCCGCTTGTGTTGAGACATATCTTCGCTAGTGCTGACATTTGACTAGGCTGTGCAAGGCTATTCATGCAGCCTTTGCTAGCGCTGATCGTAGCTTCAGGATGACCCTTTTTTTTTCTTAGCAACAATTGCTTTTAGCTCGAAGGTAGGTGAGGGACTGCATAAAATACAATCCAAAGCTGTACCTTAAAAGGTGGTTGGCCTTGATAAAAGGAAATGATTACTAGTGGTTTTGCTTGAAATCTGGTGAACAGTTACCATCAGAAACCACCACCAATTCAGCCCCAAAATAATCTTGACTGCAAAGGGGCAGAGGTCAACAGTATTCTGCTGCCAACTTAAAACAATGACTCTCCTGTCACCGTCCCGTCTTCAGTGACTGGTCCAATTGTCCTACATGAGGGTTAGGCCACTTCTTATGGTCTAGCAGAGTGATTAGAAATTGCTCCTGACACAACAATACACTTTGAGATTCAAGATCTCTCTTGCTATTTTACAAACTTGCTCTTTTCAACATCAGCTGGAGCTATTGGAGTAAGAAGCCATTCTTCTTATACAAAAACAAGTGGTGGACCCCCTTTGTTCCATCCCAAAAAGGAAAATGTATCTACTTTCTCGTGCAAAAGAAAGGCAAAAAGTAGTTTGCCTTTCAACTTCTATCTCAGGACAACAAACAAATTGATCAGAAAAGAGAAATTCAGAGCATACACTAGATGTGGATGGACTTAGAGAAGGTTTTTGCATGTAATCAGGGATTGCCCCAACATACAGGAATTTTGGGATGCAGTGTTTTCAGCTCTGCGGAAAGCAATTGTTAAATCACCCAAGAAAAGTATTTAGCAATACCTGCTGTGTGTTTTCCCCAGGTTAAAAAGATACAGAATTTGAGACCTGTTTGGAGCATTGTCAAATGTACTAGTGAAACCTAAGATAGCAATATATTGTACCAAAGAACGTGGACTGAGGTTGCCAGGCCCCATGAACTAAACAAATGGTCAGATTGACAAACAATTAAAATGACAGATTACAGTGAAATGTCTGAGCAACGTACATGTCACTGAGCATCTCTAGCATCAACCTGAACACGTAAGATGATGTACCACGAGTTTGAAGGCCATACATATAAAAGGTTTTTTTCTAGTATAAGGTGCGTACATTACGGGCACCCAGTTTATTCGTTATGGTAATACAGACTGATACGAATTTCTGATTTTGATTCAAAGCTTGCTCTCCATCGTGATATTGTTTGACTTAATGCTCATATACTCAATAAAACATACTTTAAAAAGAGAAATTCAGAATGCTGGCCTGACACTAAACCTTTCCTTGGCTTCAGAAAGTCAGTTTGCTATGTGCCTTAGATCTCTAAAACATGCACTTGCATATAGCATTTTTAGGAATGCAGGAATATGTTGCTCTGCAAAGGGTATTGTATTCATTACTGTTACAAAGTCTTTCAGTTTGGCTACTGGTAGGAGACTAAATCTTGTGTAAATGACTGTGCGTGTAGTAGCACATTTCAGGAAGACATGTCTGCTTTGGTTCACAGTTATTGATCTGCCAGAAATCACAGCTCAACTTTCACATATCTACATCTGTGTTCCAAATGAATGTAATGCCAAGTTCTGGTTATTAATTATGTATGCACCTTTTTGAGCATAGCAGACAGAAAAGTCTTTACTTCAGAGGAGAGGCTTATTTCTATCAAAAAGAAATAAGACATTCTTCATACAGGTCCTCGTCAATTAGATGGGCTCACTCTCTCTCCTTGGCACGTGGCATCAAGCACCTTTATTATTCCAAAAGTGAGAATGCATGTAAGTTATTCAAAACAAAGTCTGGAAGATCATTGTAACCTCCAACAAGATCATTGGGAAGACAGTTGGCATCTATAGACACCAAGTGTTTAGTCTCTTTCCTGGTAATGTTTACCTAAAATCTCATGGACGAAGTACCTTTTTACCCACAACATGGTAATAGAGGCATTTGACTGGCTGTAGGACTCACATGGGACCACCTGAGATTCAAGGCATCAGATTGGTGAAAGAAAAGACTAACAAACCTGCTGCAACTCAGGGATGTACACCTATCCCCAAGGACCTTCCATCGTCCTTTCACATCCAACTAAATTCCTGTTCCTTTCTCCCTGTTACTCCGTGACTCCAAAACTGTTCACAGCATGATCACAGTTGTGCCACGGTGCAGATAAAACCAATGGGTCCTGAAAACTACTGAATAAACTGGTTTTTAAACATGCACTAAGTCTCAGCGTATCTGTTTCACAGTGCTGTGCCACAAAATATAGTATTGCTTGAGGTCTTATTCAAGTTAAAAAAAAAATAAAAAAAATCTGCTATATTTATTTTGTTGTCCATTGTAAAAGCAGTTCAAGTTCATAACATAGATTTTTCAAAACACATGCTTTAGGCTAAACATACTCTTTCCTCAGGTTTTTGCAGGAATTGGGAATGGTTAATTAGAACCCCTTTAGTCAGAACTCTTCGATACTTTAACAATTCAAACAACCTTTAGTTAAATGGTCATCTGCCTTTGACTTCCTTACTCTTGGTGTTTTTGTCTCTCCCCTGGTGCATGGACACATTACTTGTGTCCCTTCACTGCTCATTTTTTTGGGTGCTACTGTTTTTTTGGGCTTAAGCACTCTACCAGAGTACGGTTTTTCAGCTGGCCCGCTCATGTACTTCTCCCCCTCTGTGTCCCTCCCTTATCTGTGTTGCTTGCCCACACCCACCCTCTTTCCATCCATTGATGTCTGCATTGCTTGCCCCAGTCCCTCTCACCCACAGTTGTCTCTGTGCTTGCTCTCAACCCCTTCCTCTCACCTTCTGTTGTCTGGGTGCTTGCGCCCACCTCCTCCCTTCCACCCTCTGTTGTTCGTGTTGCCCCTGACTCGCCTTCCTTTCCTCAGTGATGCCTGCCTACCCACTGTCTCTCCGTAATAAACAGAAAAAAGCGCTGTGACGCACAGCACTTAATTTTTTTTTATTGTAATCCATGCTGCGCAGGAGCTGCACTGCTCTACAACATGGCTAAAAAACATTGACAAAGCCAATAGCTCTCTCATAGGCCTTGACCTATTAGCTTTGCCAGTGCTTGTTAATTTTTTTGTTAAACTTTCTCAAGGTAAGTGGAACGAGTCCTCTAATGGCCGGCCAACATGTTTCGGAGATGTTGCAACTGGCGATCAGATAGTGAGGTACCGCTATGCTATCCCAGGTATCGAGGTACCCCATTGGATGACGGGAGAAAAGGCTCCAGCGGCCATCATTTTTTCCTGGCCCCCGCTTGATGGATCAGTGCAAAACTTTACATGAACAAGCTGAAGTTTTGTGCAGATTCGTAGAAAGGCCCAAAGTTATTAAACAAACAAATGCCTTTCCTATGGAAAGTCAGATCTAACTCTAACTACACTGGTGCTATCGCTGGGTACTCTGAAATTAAGTTGGGAACAATCTCGGTTTGGACCAAGGTGAGTTCGGACATCAGCAAAGGGTCCTTTTCTGGTATCGGCAGGACAAGCATCAACATCGAAGGACCCAGCTGTAACCTGACTGGAAGCCCTGTGAATCGTTGACCCGAAAGCACACCAGAGAAGAAACAGAAGACTGTACAAATGTGCAACATGGCCTCCCTAAAGGTCTTTATCTGCTGCAGTGTCGTCGATGATCCCGAGAACTCTTGGTGCATTGGGGTCAATTGTGGAATCTGCTCCTCAACCAGAGATTGGGAGCGAGACCGATTTGGCACCTTTACTCTCTTGCAACTAATCTAGTCATAGAAAGTGGCAGGATGGGGACGAGTCCTGCTTGTACTTCTTGTGTTTCTGCTTCTATTTGGACTTTGACTTACAAGAGGACCTTGACCGCAAAATGGACCTGTCTGGCAATGGTGTTGAGAGTGAGAGCGATTCCTCACTCGCGACCTCAAGCAGGAGCTGTGTGGCTTTTTCTGATGCTCAGTGATGTGCAACTTTGCTTCACGGTCGTTGATCGCCTTTGGGTTCATGGGGGTTGATTTCTTCAAGCAACTTGGGTTTGTTCCCTGAGACCAAATGCACATCGCATGCCAGTCTGTCACCAACGTCTGTTTACGACAGTCATCAGCATGGTTTGAACCCCTTAGTTTTAGGGGGAGACACAATTCCTTTGAACACCAGATTTCACTTTTTTGGAGAAAAGTTTGTCAATCCAGCGAAAAAAGGGAGCATAGCTCTGGATCCGCGTTCGAAGGCGCGAAAGAAAAACACTGACCGCTGCGCACAGGGTTGGCTCTTATATGTGGCTCCAATTTGTCACTTCTGATCAGAACGAGGTACGCACATAGCTGCATGACGCCACCTAGAAGGAGCATGGCTGTAAAAGCTTCCGGGTCCAGTCTGACTCCTGGGGGTATTCTAATGGTGAAAAATCTGCGGTTAGGTTAAATATCCGCCAGAAAGAGTGTAACTAAAGGTCAGTAACTTGTTCCTCCAGCATTTGTTCCTACCAGAATTTAGGACAAACTTCCAGCTAGTGCAAATGGATTGTACAATGGTGAGGGGGAAGGCGGTTTGCTTATGATTTTAATGAAGTTTCGGCTGCAGGAGAATTAGTATTAAAGGTAAGTTACTTTTCCATCCTTTGGTACCATAAAATCCACCAATAAAGATTCCCCATGGAATTTTAGTTGATGTAGAATGCTTTTTAGGCTTCAGTGTCAACCCAGTTTCCAATTGGAACATTTAGTAAATTTATGAGGGAAAGTGGATGAACTGATAATGGGCACTCTGCTCTGCAGTGTCGCGATTTTCAATCTGATATTCATACTCACCTTACCAGCATGAGTTTGTTCAGATGTGTCCTGAAATCCTTCTGTCAACTCCCCACATCATGTTATCAATTCATTAAAAGTGTTCCAAACTAATTTGCTTTAGTACACCCATCTCTTCTGCAACACTCTGGATTTTGTTTTTCCTTTCTGCTGAACCTTATTTTTGCTGGGTGTATACAACAGTGTGTACTTTACCCATGCTAACCTTGGGTAAAGTGTGTGTGCTCCTCCTTTCAACATGATAAAATTGGAATGATCCTAATAGACATACTTAATTTACTCATCTTTCCCTAATACATGGTGCAAAGTGTACCCAGAGCCTTTAAATTAAATGCTACCAGTGGACTGCAGCACTCATTGTGCCTTCCACTGCTGTGGCACTGTAAAGCTTGTCTTCAGGCCTACCATTGTAGCTTGGCTGTGCATTTTTAAAACTGCAAATTCAACCTTTCAAAATAACCTCTTTTGACACGCTTAATCCTTTTTAAATATTAATAACTCACCCTGAGTAGGCCTTATTGCCCATAAACAACAGTGCATGCTGTTTAAAAGTAGGACCTGTAAAAGTTTATTGTTGAACACATCTTTTCAGTGAAAAACACCTAAAAGCTATTTTTACTGTAGTAGGGTTAGTTGTTCCGTAGGAAAGCATTGGGCTAGAATATTAAGTTTAATGTTATTTTCTCATAGGAAATGGCTGCAAATTAAATTTTTGGACTATATGAAATATTTCATACTAGCCCAATTCACTGGTGATGTTAGGTTTGTAATAAATAGTTTGAGCAGATGCATTTTAAAAAGGTACCTTTGCCACGCCTAAAATCCCTGGAAGCTAAATCTGCATTTTGCTCTGCCTCTTCTGTCAGCTCGTAATTAGCATTTAAATAGGCGTGAGTGGGGTGTGAACCTGCTCCCAAGATAGGGACAAAAGGCTTAGGGTGTGGGGTGTGGTTGTGTGCCCTTGACAGGATGGCCTGTGGGCTGGGCACAAGGACTTAACATCAAAGATGCCTACACTGCAATATGCAGATGTAGCCAACACCCAGGCTGGCACCCTTCTTTTGTCCCCACCTGCCAGACTGGTCGGTCCTCTTGTTGACATCAGTGTCGGATCCTGTTGGAGTGTTTTGAGACCTACTTGACAGAGCTTCTGATGTTTTTCATACGACACTTAAAGACGCACTTTAAAGAGCTTTTTATGTGTGGTATTTCGACTTTGTTACTGTGTTACTACTGCATAAATTGTTTAGCCGTTGCTTATATGTTAAGCTAGTCTGCTCATTACCTTAGCCACCAGGGGTTGAACTCAGGTTTATTTAGTGACTTTAATGGTCACCCTGACCAGGATTGTGACTATTACTTGAGGTGGGTACTTAACCCCCCTCAACTGATGACCTTATTTCTTACAGCTGCTTTACTGAAACCTAGCCTAACAAAAACATTAATGCAATCTGCATCATCCTATCCTAGGCTGGTGTTCTTCTGACTTCCCTGTTTGTAAGTTGCTTGGCCAGTAGGCAATCACTGTGTAACACCTGGTCTTTTTTTAATATAGTCTTAAAAAAAATAAAGAAATGCTTTAGCTTATGTAATGTGCGCACACTCCATTTTTCAGACCAGTGATCTTTTCTTTTGACTAGGCTGCTCGCTTGGGCCTCTTGTCTACCGGTCGTGGTAAAACTATGCCTGCCCAGAGCCGAGGCAGGGGACGGGGTCGTGGTGGGAGAGGCAGGGGCTCATTGAATACCATGGTGGTAGATCACCGGCCCAAATCACTTGCTGTGTCTGGATTCATGGAAGAGGAAAAGGAAGACGTGTTGCAGCACTTCGCAGTAAGTTCTTTGAAAGAAAATCACTCGGAAAGAGATTGAAGAAGTTGGGTTTGTTGTTGTTGTGGATTGCCTGAGCACACTTTGCTAAATGTTTTCCTTTCTCAACTTAATAGAAATGGCATTATTTGTAAGAACTCGCTGTCCTGTTTTCCATCATAATAAGAGCTATATTTTCATGCAATGGATCTGAATCAATATTTGGTTAATTTTTTTCTGTTTGACACTTGGGTTTCTGTATAGTTCCAAATGCACACATAATCCCTCATTATCTGGGGAGAAGATCATCATTATTTTTTTTTATTTGAACCTTTAACTACTGAGACCTGCTGTGTAGGACAGAGGGCTCTGATTGAGTTTCTAAAACTCTCCTCCTTTCTTCCACTTCTATTATTAAAGCACTTCCACAAGACGTTTTTGAAGATGATGCTTTTTTGGGCTATTGTACACTTTGTGATCCTTATTATCCAAAACATTTTAATATTTTCCTTTATTTTCTCTTGCATTGATTTTTGGTTTCTTTGGTTGTGAACAGAACTCCTCTCTTTATTTGTTTTTATATGTCAAATAGTGCAGTGATTTACCTTAAAGACATCTATTGAGCTGATTTTCTTGTATCACTTTTTTGTTGTTGTACCTTCCTGGACTGAACTCTCAAAGATGATTCTGTATTTGGGTTGACCGTGATCACAATCATGTTCACTGGTTACAATCTCTGTTTGTAGTCGGAAAGTGAATATTCACTTCGGCCAAAGTTTAAAAAGGAAATCTGTCTACATTAATTGTGTATATATGGTCATTACTTCATTTTTATCTTTGTCCCTCCCTGTGCCTCCAGTGACCTTACTTGCATTGTATTTAAAACATTGCTTTGATGGATGCTGCTTACGTCACATTTTTCAACATTTAAATATCCTCCATGTTCTAGATTGAATACGGAAACGTTTCCCCGGCAATAGCTCTCCCGTGCATCAAGGATGCCTCATGCAGCCCCAGAAAATACTCTGGCCACCCTGGATATTATGACATTGGAGTATATAAGGCACCAAACGACACACTAGTGCCCTTTTCAGTTTTACTGCACCCCATTGACGTGAATCTATTGTTCTTAATGCTTCACCAATGAAATTCCCCAGCAAGTAAGTTAGGCAATTCCGATGCCATCAATCCCAGCATCACCCACTCTGCACTGTGACATGCTTTCACCTTGGTGCTGCTCCCAGTGCCCACCAAGGTACCAACCTACATGCTCTTAGCACCGCTGATGATGCAGTCATAGCCACCTCCATTTAAACCAGTTTTGGCGCCACCTCTGAAGCCTTAAATATGGCTGACATCCGAATGACAAAAGAAAACGTCTTGGGCCTGTTTGTTGAAGACCCCTTGGCAAAAGGCCACAGATTAACCCACATGAAGGCACCTTTCCGATTCAGATGATCTAGACATACCTGACAAAGATCATGGCCGAACGCTGACAACAGCTTTCCTTCTTATAACACAGATGCTAGCCTGAACATGGGCTTGACAAACACAGGTGGTCTGGATACATATCTAGAAGGGTATGCCCCTTACCCATCTCGGCCTCCTTTAGAGAAAGGGTCTTAGTTCACTTTGGACGTACAAAACGGAACAGAAGCATTGGTATTAACATTTCCTCTCCACTGACTTACATTTTGACAAAAACTTGCTGCCTTTCTGTGCTTTTTCACAGCTTGTACTACTTTTTAACAAGGCTCTTTTTGGGCCTGTATTGGCTGGTTTAGTGTATACATTCTCGGGGCTGGCAGTCCACCGTCAGATTGCTCAACAACACAGACCTATACCTTGTATCCCTCACTGGAGTTACCAGTAGTCCAAGCTGCCTATGTTAAGCTGATTGTAAATGCCTTTCCTGGGCTGTTGGAGAAATCGACTTCTCAGCCTGCCTGGCTACATGGTCTAGTCAGCAATAGTTTTTAAGCTTCCAAACAGATCCTGCAGAACCTGTGGATTAATCCATAGGCACGACTGCCACTTTGACGCCATTTTTGGATGCATTCCAAAGGATTTGTGGGAGATGTCCAGGCAACCCTCACGGACGTGCCCTTTGTTTGCAAATGCTTTTCAGAGAGAAGGCTTACTGCTCCCTGGAGCACTTCAAACCAGCACAACCAAAGCATGCTTGCTGGGCCTGGCCTCCACTAGCAGTACAGGAGTAGTTTCAGGGCTATTCCAGGGCTCAACAGTTCTGTCAGTGCTTACCTTCGCAGCTTGTTTAAACATTCTAACAAGTGGGGTATGAGTGGTTTGGAGGGATGCCATCACAACTAACAGCAGCAGTTCCATTCTCTTGCATATTCTGCTGGCTGTGCTGCTTCAAAACTTATTTGAAACTCCTACCCAATCTTTGCCAACAACTTCTGGTGGAGGGGAGTTTCTCCCTTTTCTCCACCATTTGGGAAATGATCATGATAGTGCATTAAGTCATCCAGCTAATCAGAAAAGGTTATTCCCTACCACTCATGTTCTCTACTGAGGACTGCTCTCCTTCCATTAGTATATGATTTTCTACACCATATTCAATTTGGAGTTGGAAGTTATTGCCATACAGAAGAAAGGGGCTATACTGGTACCAATGGAGCTAAGTGGCACAGGATATTTTTCCCTTTACAGCTTCGTCCCAAAGAAGAATGGGGGACTGAGATTAGTTCTGGTTCTGTGCTTGAATCTTTTCTTTTGGCAAAACAAGTTCAAAATGCTGTTCCTGAGCCAGTTTCTCTTAGCCCTCAACACATTGATTGGCTGGTGTCCCTGTATCTCCAACATGTTTACTTTCATCTGTCAACTTTTTCCGCTCATAGACGTTACCTGAGATCTACCGTTGGGCTCTGAGCACTGACAGTTCTCGGTTATGGCTTTGGGACTGCTGACTTCACCATAAGATTTTCACCATTCAGTGGCAGCAGTGGCGTCTTAACTGCAGAGGTCCAGAGTCCAAGTTTTTCTATTCTTGGACAAGTGGCTACTGAAGGCGCGGTCTTTTGCATTTGTCATAGAACATCTTCAGCACACCATGACCCTTCTTCAGGACTTGGGCTTCATGATCAACATCATGACGTCCCATCTTGTGCCTCCTGAGGGACTGAACTTCATAGGAGCAGTGCTAGACATGACTTGTATGAAGGCATTTCCTCCTCCTCAGAGGATTGTTGATATTCAGGATTTGATTCAGATGTTTGACTCCGGCACCTACTCCCTCTGCTCCAAGCCTGATAGGCCTGATTGCTTCATGAGTTCTGTTGGTGTCTCATACCAGATTGCGAATGAGTGGCCTTCAATGGTACTTGAGCAAGCAATGCCTGTAATATCAGGGGAGAGCCTCTCAGCGCTGATGCAGATTTTCAGTTCTGTCATGCTAGATCTGCACTGGTGGATATGCCCTTTCACCTCCTAGTGGGTCATCCCTTCGGCCCTCCACAGCTTACTATTTATGGACATCATGTTTGGCCGTGGCACTCACCTGGCTAACCTCATGGCACAGGCCTTTGGTCTGCGGTGGAACAGCTCCTACATATAAAAGTGTTAGAGCAATGTGTCGTCTGACTTACCATGAACGCCTTCGTCCCTTCCATCGCATGCAGTATTATTCTACCCAGACTTTTATGTGCACTGTAGTGTGGGCCACACCTGAGGTAATCTCCTGAGTTCCACACTGGGATGCAGAGTTAGAGTGGAGAGAAGACATCCACTGGGAAAATATAGGCTGGTTCAGCACTAGAACTCTAGCCATAAAGGAAGGAGACAGTAAGTATTTTTCTGATACATACTTTTAGCTGCAGAGTCCTCACCTGTTGAATGTACCCCAAGCGTCCAATTAGTACCGGGAACTTTTCAGTAGTACTTCTGTGCACCGGTAGGTGGCACTGTGCAGCTCCGCACTGGCGCAGTTCCGCTCTGAAAATGACATGCATAGCTCTGACGTCAGTTCCTTTCTTTCCGTTCCTCCAGACGCAGTTCTGGAGCTCTAAATCTCTTCTCTCAAATACATTTACCTCTAAATTTTCCATGTTTTTTCTTCAGTGTGCAAGGTAGGTCACCACCTAAAATGACAGGTTTTAAGCCCTGCAGGTACCGTTGCACACAAAAGTCTGACTATCAAATGCACCTGTGGTGTCTGGAGTCGAGTCACGACTCCAAGGCCTGCAGTTGACTGCATGTCGAACCCAAAAGCCACCTGTGTCTGTGAAGTGAAACTTTACATCGCCAAGCATAAGAAGACTCCTCCCTGAGACTGCTTTAAATTGTGGTCCAACTCCAAGGTTCGGTTTGATTCTCGTTCCAGCTCCAAAAATTGTCGAAGCTGCTCCAGTGGCCGGTCCATGTTTTAAATTTTTTTTTTTTAATTTTTATTTATTCTGGTCAGCATAAGAAAATTACATGATTACACAGTAGCGATAGTCCATCGCAATAGACAACTTCAAAGTACAGATTACTTACATTCAATAACCTGTATGGCCCACATCTTAGTATCTTTACTATATAAGCATTACTAGAACAACACAAGTGCTTGTCTCCTGCAAGCCATATTACTTGCAATCTGCCCCGAGTCTACAATTACAAACTTCACTCCATTAGTCACAATGTCACATCAGAGCACAAGATATCCCACTTTTCACACTCCCGCGATATGCTAAGAATTTTCAGTCAGTGTTTTGTGTGGAGCTAAGGTATTGTATGAAGGGTGCCCAGAAATCTTTAGGTCTGGAGGCCTGAGGTATCTCTTCTGCGTATGTCTCCAATGTCTCTTTGCAGTATTTCATATCTGTGATCCAGTCCTTGAATCGTGGAGGGCGCTTGCTACCCCATCGTAGTGCAATGCGCCGCTTGGCTAGCAGTAATGCCACTGCCAGAAATTTTCGTCTTCTAGCCAGTTTAATTTTGTATGCTCCCAACAGGCATGTTAGAGGGTTATGAGGTATTCTTTCTACTAACATAAGTGTAAGAGCGCTAGTTACGTAACACCAGTATGGTTGGAGCCACATGCAAAAAATCTGCATCTGACCACGCCACATGCAAAAAATCTGCTCCCGGAGCGCCACATCTGTGGCATTTATCCTCTGGTCGCAGTCCATACTTTTAAAGTTTTGCAGTCGTATAGTATACTTGATGTAGGAATTTAAAATGGATTATATGCAAGTTGCAGTTTGGGGTAAGCAGCTTCAACAACGCACAGCTATAATCCCAGTCCCTTAATTTGGCTACAGGGCTACCCACTGCCTCCTCCCATCTTTGAAGCAACCTATTGGGGTTTTTGCCATTGTTCTCCCTGAGCAGCAGCATATAGCCTCATTACTAAGCGCTGACCTGTGGGCGTAGACAGTAAGATTTGCAACGCGTTAAGCGAGTTTGGTTCTTCTGGAAAAGAGGGATATAATTCCCTAACCGCCATGCGCAGGCGCAGATATGCAAATATCTTTAAAGGCGTGCGGTGTATGCTAAGAGACGGATCGTCCTGTGATAGAAATTGGCCATGTGGGAACATAGTGCCCATGGTGGTTAGTCCCATTTCCCCGAGTAGGGATTGCATCTTCTTCTCTTGTGTCACAGTTATTCGTGGATGATGGGAGGTGGGCAGCGCCGGCGCATGTATTGGGAGTTTCTGTGCTCTTTGTGCCAGGCCTGCGATGTGCAGTGAACTGGGTGTATTACCTCTTTCTGGGAATTCCTCTTTGGGTCAGAGAGAAAAGTGATCAGGGGGGTCAGTTTCACACTTTCGTGCTCTACTGCTATGTGCGGTATATGACCGTGCGGGTGTAACCAGTAGTGTGCGTGTTGTGCCTGCGCGCAATAAAAGTATAATTGTAGATCTGGTGCTCCAAAGCCCCCTTGGTGGTATGGCCTAGTCAGAACTTTCAAGCCCACTCTCGCCTGCTTCCCCGCCCAGGTCAGTCGCAGCATGGCTGTTCGCAGTTGTGCAGAAACTGCTTGCGTGAGCCAAATCGGTATATTCATAAATAAATACAGACATTTTGGTAGTACGACCATCTTCTATATAGCAATTCTATCCGCCAGTGAGAGTGGTAATTTAATCCATCGTTCTATCTGGTCCCCCAAGTTTGTTAGCTCTCTGCCGTAATTCTCTCTTATTACCACCTCTGGATTACGGTGTATCCATATACCAAGATATTTCACCGGCTCAGTCTGCCATTGTAATGGGTAGTCAAGATTCGGGCGCTTCGTAGCTGGCGTGAGCGGTATCACCACCGACTTGTCCCAATTTATACTGAAAGTTAAAACCTGAATTTTCCCTCCGGGACTACTTGTACACACTTGATCATACACTCATCACACATACCACTCAACATCTGATGTATCAAAGTTCCCCCAAAATTAAACTTAGAGACTCTAATGGGAGTGTATAAGCACTCTTGTGCGCATTTAATAGATTAAAAACCCAAGTAGGTAACTGTGTAATACAAATACAAATCATCACAAATAATTAGACATTTTGAATATCAACAAATATATATTATACAAAAATATTAAAAACCATTAAAAAGCCTAAATACTCCTATAGACATCAATTACAAACTAAGCTCCCTCATTGGCCAGGAAACTACCAGACAGTGTAATTTGTCTTGTGACTGTTAATTTGAACCCTAGTGTAGGCAGCACCCAGCAAGGGAAGAGATTCCCTGTCTTTTTAGTTGTTGCTGTCTCTCTTCAAATTTAACATGAATCTGTTGCGTCGACGCGTTTCGGTGGAGTTGTCTGAATGTAACCACCTTCCTCAGGACTAACCGTTATCTTCCCTTATCCAAATTATATATTGATAAAGATAAAAACACCGGTGCCGTAGCACTCGGGGAAGATGATGTTTCTCTATGTAATTGAAGATACACACTTCAATGATGTGGATCCGGGTTCTTAATTTTATCCTAGATCTCCTATTCTCTTTGTTCCTTCGTGCCTGATATTCTTCTACTCTTTTCAGATGTAGAGAATGGTGCCACTGATATGCACACAGTACAGATTAAAACAACCCCTTCTATTTAGGCGAGTAACGAAATCCTTTCTTCCTGACTCCTGGAGCGCATATATATATAAAAACGGCTTAATGTTTCCTATTTCTGCTTACTCCAGGGTCTCCTCTTAGTCACGTTTCGAAAATAATATACTGAGACCTGAGTATCGTTCAAACCTAATATATTCTCTTATTAGTGGGTACAGATTGCGATCTGGGTGCCGTGCATAAAGAACCATGTCGTCCGCATATAGCGACTGGCTGTAGCTGGAATTGTAGGGCGGATTCAACATGTTTTTGCCTGATTTTACATGCTAAAGGTTCTAGCGCTATTGTAAAAAGAAGCGGAGACAGCGGGCATCCCTGTCTCGTTCCCCGGCTTATCTGAATTTGGTCTGATGTGTAGCCGTTAACTCAAATGCGCGCACTGGGCTCTGTGTATAGTAATGCTATCAATCGTAGAAACGGTTCAAGGAACCCCATCCTGCGCAGTACCGTGAACATAAAAGGCCATTCAACGGAATCAAAGGCCTTCGTAGCGTCCAACAAGGCCGCTGTAGCTGGCAAATCTGGGTTCAAGTGATGAAACATTGTAAATATGGTCCTTATGTTTTGCGTGGTAGATCGTGACGGGATAAAGCCGGCTTGGTCCGGCAAGATTAGGTTACGTAGCAGGGGCTGTATACGTGATGCAATAATTTTAGCTAATATTTTAGCGTCTATGTTTATCAAAGATAATGGCCGGTAAGATTCACACCTCACAGGGTCTTTATCTGGCTTAAAGAGGGTAATCAGGAGCGCCTCCCGTAAAGAGGACGGTAGCATGCCGTCCTCATAGGCTTCCTCATACATACATGCCAAATGCGGGAGCAATAAGTCTCTAAATTCTTTATAAAACTCCCTAGGGAGTTCATCCATACCTGGTGCCTTATTGTTAGGGAGGGAGTTTATCGCTTCCTTTATCTCATCTTCAGTGATGTGATGGCAAAAATATTTGCGGTGGTTATTCGACAGCCACGCCAGGGCAATGTCATCTAGATATTGATTTATCTCTAGCGGTGTAGCCTTCGATTACGCTGAGTATAGGCGGGAGTAAAACTCTGAAAAGCAATCTAGTATGGAGGGGGTATCAAAGGTGGGTTGGTCCTGCATATTCTTGATCTGTTATGTAGGTTGTCGCGTGCACTGGTCGGATCCTGTGCAAGAGCGTCCGCCCCGGTCTGCCTCCCTCACCATATTTGCGTGCTGTATATTTACTCAAAATATATTTTATTTCATCATTTCAAAGTCATGATAGGAATCTATTTTCAGCCTAATATCGGCCAATAACCTAGTGTCCTGTGTGGCCTCATATTCCACCTCCAGTTGCCGTATCTCTGTTTCCACCTTTGCCAGTTGCTGTTGGATATCTTTTAAGATACAAGCATGTTTTCCAATACAGTGGCCTCTAATAGTTACCTTAAAGGCCTCCCACAGCGTCCCTGCACTACTCACAGATCCGGCATTATGCTCAAAATACTCCACTATAGCCTGACGCAGTTCAGATCGAAACACCTGGTCCTTTAGTGCGTTCTGCTGTAGACGCCATGTAAACTGTTGTGGGGTGTGTGTAGGGATGTCGAGTGTCAGCCTGACCGGTGCGTGATCTGACAAAGTTTTGGACATGTGCTCTACAGAGGTTGTCCATGTACAAATATCCTGTGTGGCCAGCCAATAGTCTAGTCTAGACCACGTGTTATGAGCGGTGGATGTGCAGGTGCCTTCCCTCCGACCTGGGTTTCTCTGGCGCCACACATCCAACAGGGCACACTCGTCCATACCGTCCCTTAACGCCCTAGCTGCTTGCCTCCCGTACCTGTCAGTTCCAGTTGACCTATCCAGAGCTGGGTCTATGCAGGTGTTAAAGTCTCCACCCCAGAGGATCGCTGCAGGGGGTAGCGTGCGTAGCTTAGCCAGTAGCTGCACAAAAAAGGACGGGTCATCGGTATTGGGACCATATGTTGTGACAATAGTTAAGGCGGTGCCCATCACATACCGCCCTTGGTCGTCTTTAATGGAGTGAATAAGATTGAAAAGGGTGCCTCGTCTAATAAGAATCATTACTCCTCTGGCGTATGTGGAGTATGATGACGCCATCCGATGTGATGCCCACCTCGTACCGATTCTGACCTCAGTGAGGTCTGTGAGATGTGTCTCCTGGAGACATGCAACATCAACTTTATGGCGGTCCAAGTATGTGAAGACCTTACGTATTTTCTGTGGGTTATGTAGGCCACGTACATTCCATGTCATGAATGTTAAGGGTCATGTGTGTCTGCCTCTACTATCCGTACTCCGTGTCGTGTCTTAGCTGAATTTGAAAGTGATTTGTGTTTGCGCTAATAACATGGCATGCGGTATCTGCTTTTCTAATGCCAACCAGGCTTTTCTGTATATCTCCTAATCCCCCCTCCCACTTCGCCTCTCCCATTCCTGCGAAGACAAACCCCTTACAGTTGTAACTTCCCCAACTCCCCCCCCCCCCACCCATCCCCCCAACAAAAAAATAACTGGATGTGGTATACACAAGGTGGCGGGAGCTACCAGTCCGATTCCCTGTGAAAGAAATCACATGGGTGGTCGCAATCTTATCTATTAGTTCGCTGCTCACCGCAGCATGCACGGCAGCAGCCGTGTATCAAGAGTATCTATGCACATAAATAATCAGAGCAAAACCTTTAGTTCAATATTCATGTGCAGATATATAACGTTCAAACATATTAAATTAACTATGTTACGGAGCTCTCATGTGCACTTATCTGTGTTCCGTAGATGGGCCTACATGTACCACCCCGTACAGTGTCGTGAGCAGCAATGCGCAGTCTCTGTACAGTGGCAGTGTTGTGATCGGTGTCACCTTCTCCATATTATCCTTATTCATCGATGCATAGTTCAATCCCTAGGGCCCATACCAGGGAGCACCCAGAGCCAGACTGCGCACCGCTTGCTGTAGTTCAAAAATGCAGATCTATGGTTGGCATATGACCCGCGATTGTTGGCTCCTTATTCGCCGTCAGATGTGGAGGCCTGTTCTTTCGTCCCGCCTCTCGGCGATCTCCTGCGTGCGCCCTGGAGTCCCTTCTGTTGCAGGAACTTGAGCACATCCTTCGGATTGTTATAGACGGTGTTCTTTCCGCCGTCCGTGACCTGCAACCGGGCCGGGTAGGACATTGCATATGGGATATTTTGATCTCGAAGTTTCTTCTGGACAGGCACAAATTTCTTCCTTGCTTCATGGACAAGTGGTGTAAAATCAGGGTAGATAGTTATGTCCTTTCCCTCGTGTGACAAGCTGCCCAGCTCTCGAGCTCTTCGTAGCACCGCATCCCGAGCTCTGTAATTTAATATCTTGGCTATTATCGGCCTAGGTCTGGCCCCGGGCGGCGGAGGCGGAGCCAACGATATATGCGCTCTTTCTATGATGAAGACATCAGAAAAGGACTCTCGTCCCATAAGAGAGATGAGCAATTGTTCAATATAGCGTTCCATTGGCCCCGTGTTGGTTGTTTCTGCTATTCCCATCCGGCGTATATTGTTACGGCTGGAACGCGCTTCGATGTCCTCAGCCTTTGCCAGTAAGGTAGTCAAGCTTTTGTCCATCTTCCCTTGCCGCACTTCCATCTGTTGGTGGGCATCTTCTGCTTCTGAAATACGGCGCTCCGCCATGTCAATGCTTTCTGTGTGCTTATCCAGGCGCTCAGACATGCGGTCCACTCTGTAAGTCAGAGAGTCTAGTTTCCCATCAATACCAGAGAGTGCAGCCTGTATGGTCGAGAACATGGCCTGCACATCGCTGGCTGCCACTCCACTCGCGCCCCCCTCTGTTTGTTGCGCAGTCTGCTGATCGTCCGGACCAGTCTCAGCCGATTTTTTCGATTGTTCAAAGTGAAGTTTGGGCTGATTTCGGTCTGGTTTGCCCATGTTGCCCAGCGCCGTCTTCCTAGCGCGTTCTGATCGCCGCGTACACAGGGCAGTTGCAGGAAGGCTCAAGTTGTCCTGCACCTTTGATGTGTATATAGGCTATTCTTGGTCAGGCAGTGTGAGGCGCCCCTGGCAACACCGCGTTGCTTATGGGGCCCGCAGTTCTGACCCACAGTCCCGCGCTGTAGGCTCCCTACTTTCAGGTACTTTGCGGCCCGCAGTAATGGCGGTGGGGTTGCCCCCCAATCCTGGCGCCCAAGTCCGCGTGTGCAGCTCAGGCGCCCACCTCCGCATATATCCCTGCTAGGGCTCAGCACTTCAACTTATTATCTACTTAAACGGCCAGTCTCTTCAGCCAGACAGCAGGGACAACATGCAATATGCGGCCCACGGGGGAGGCAAGCAGGAATGGATTCAGCAGGAGTTCAGCTGTGCCCTCCGATGGTCAGTCCGCCGTCTCACAACTTCCCGTCGCCGTGTCAGCGACCGTGAGCTCAGGTGTGTCTCTCGCCTTATACCTGAGCTCCGAGGCGCAGCCCCCACAGCACGCTATGCCTCCCGATGCTGTGAATGCAGTGACTCCCCCCCGGGAGGCCGCTCAATGTCCCTGTGGTGCGTTATTGGCCCCCGCGGTCCTCCTTGATTGTTCTGCCGGCCTGTGGCGCCGCCAACGTCCACCTATGTCGCGGCCGGTAGCCACCTCGCAGCCGCCGCCTCACCTCGCATGGAGCGGGAGCTCCGATGTCCAGCTCTCTGTACAGCGTGTCCGGCTAGCAGTGTCAGCTGCAGTCCTTCTCGCTCCGGAGTCGACCGGTGGCCCAATCCTCCCCAGGGGGACGCGATCCTTCGGCGCAGCAGGTCAGCCGCCGCGATCTTACGTGCTGCGCGTCTCGGCCAAATCTCACGCAAGCTCGCTGCTGCTCATCCCGGCATCACAGCAGAGGCCCCACCTTCGCAGCTTCCGCATGATCGCATCAGCTTCGGTGTCGATGAAGGGGTCTGCTGGTAGCCCCGATCTTCCAGTGCGCCCGTGTTACGTATTTGGTGCCCTACATGCACCCGGCGAGCAGGATATTTGCAGGATTGTACGGCGACCATCTTCCGTCTTGGCTAGCAACGCCCCCCGGCCGGTCCATGTTACATTCAAAGTTGTTCAGTAAGTACATAAAGAAATCTAAGAAATTGAAGCGGAACTTAGCCCCCTCTCGTCACTCCCATGTGCTTGAGTGAGGGCGATGCCATGGCTCTTGGTCTCTTTCCGGAGTCTAAATGAGTAAAAACATTTGGGAGGGAAGGTTTTTTTCTTCTACCAGTCTGCCTTTCTGCAAAGTAAATGCCAGCTGCTTCAAGGGACGCTACTTACATGCCTCTGGAAGTCAGTGGCGCAAATTTCCCTGGTGTCCTCACAAATCTCCAATTTGTTCTTGCCTAGGCTATCCAAAACAACCATGATCCGCCTAGTTCATGATTCATTGGCCCATACTTCCGAATTTCTTAATTTGCAATTCCTAAATAGCGAAACCGTAGAAATCACTATTTGGGAATCGCAAATCGGAATGTACGTACCCTGCGATTTCCTAATAGCTATTCCTACGGATTCGCAATTGCGATTAGGAAATCACAATTTAGGAAATCTCTAAATTTAGATTACCTAATAGGAAATCGCAATTTAAGAAACTGAGGTAAAAATGTTGCTGGAAGCAGGATCAGGATGTCAGAGCCCAGGTGGAGGCTAATTACAGGGTGTTGCCATCAGCCAGAGACCTAACACACCTTCTGGAAGCAGGGAGTGCCCTTCCCTCACTGCTGCAAGTCTCACAAACAAGCACAAGTCAAACCATGGATGCTGAAGAAGGGAGGGACGCTGGGAGCAGCAGGAAGCACAAGAGGAAGTTTTCGGAGAGGGAGCTGGAGATCCTGACTGAGGAATGTGCTGCTAACATGGACCATCTGTTTGCAAGGCCTCATTCGCAGACCCTGAGGCCCAGAAATGCAGGATCTGGAATGGGATCCTTGATAAGGTGAACTCCCTGGGAGTGACGCAGAGGACCATTCCAGAGATAGGAAAGAGGTGGTACAACCTGCGGTCCGTTACCAAGGACCGCAGGATGTTAGAGGGACGTGGGACAGGTGAAGGACTCTCAAAACACCCCCTCTGGCTCCCATGGAGACGGTAATTGAGGGTACGCTCGAACCAGAGAGTGTTGCGGGAGTTGGGGACATCGACACCTCCATCTTAGCATGCACCTGCCAGGTTAAGTCCTATTCCATTTATGTACCAATCATACCATAACATTAGGCAATCCACATATCGTATATAGGAGCATGAATTACTCCATTAAGATGTTTGGCCCTTCCAGGCAATGCATCGTGGGAGTTGTAGTGCACATCATTAGCATGCTGTACTGAGCGCTGATGAGCCATTGTGAAAGAGCCAGATGCATTTTGGGGGCTTTTTTATAGTTTGCATATGGTTACCACCTGTTCTGAATCAATGGTAACTGCATTTCCGAAGTGGCCATTTTGCGACTAGTCTCAATTAGGAAATCCTTTGTACATGCTTTTGTGATTCGCAAATAGGAAATCGCGATTTGTGATTTCCTATTTGACGATTTCCAAAATGCGATTTCTACTGGGTATAAATCGCATTTTCTGACCGCATATGTGCCTTTCGTACATACAGAAAGGCTATTTTGCATTTCTTAATGGCCCGAAATAGCGAATCTGAAAGAGACACGTTAGTGACAGATTCCTTACCTTAGAATATCCCCAGGCGTCAGGCTGGATCCGGAAAGTTTTTGCGTAGCAGTACCATTGCGCGTCGGTAGGCGGCGTCGTGCGGCTCCGCGTCCGTCGTCGGCGTCGTGATCGCCGGGATGACGTCGCGGGCAGTACTTAGGCGCCGTCCCTGCGCGCTGACGTCAGTTCTTCTTTTCCGCGCCAGCAGCGCAGATCCGGGAAGAGCAGTGCCCTGGTCATTTTTTGACCATACTTTTTGGTGAATTTTTCACTGTTTTTCTCAATCGACTTCAAGGTGTCGTACGGATGCCCGGGTTTAAACGTTGCGGCGCCTGTGCTCGGATGATGTCCGTCACAGACCCGCATTGGGAGTGTCTCTTCTGCCTCGGCCGAGGCCACGACACGGAGTCTTGTACCGACTGCCAGGCCCTCAACCCGAAAGCTTTGCGAGAGCGGACTCGAAAGCTCCTCGAGGCCCGGCATTCGGCTCCGCGGAAGCCCCGGTCGCGTGAGAGGTCCAGGGGTCGATCGCGGAGTCCACACCGGTCGTCGGCATCGAAGTCTTCTTCGTCCGGTAAGTCGAAACACAAAAAGTCCAAAAGCATCATCGCTCTAGGACTTCGCCTCGCCGGTCTCGCGACTCGGCTGAGGCCCCTCCCGGCACCGTCCCGCCCCGCGGCCCCGGACATGCCTGTGGAGTCGCCCCCGCAATACCCGCCCTTCCCTGGTTCGGGGGCGGATCCGGCCAAAGTGCAGGAATTCCTGTCGGCCATGGCCCGCCTCTTCGGGCCTCCAGGTCCCTCCGGTGCGCATTCGGGCCCCGCGGGCCTGATGGGGTTGCTCCGGCGTCGCCGACGGCTCCGGCCCCGGCGTCACCCGTGCCTCCAGCCTCGATCCCGGCTCCGGCTTCGGCCCCGGCCTCGATCCCGGCTCCGCAACCCCCATCGACGCCGGTCGACCTAACGACACCTCCGCCGGCGCCGATGTCTCCGGTGCCGTTCTCGGCGCCGCCTGGGGCTCCGGGCGGCGTCGTTCCCCAGTTCCTTCCGGCTCCGGACATGGACCCGGACCGACGTCGCTCGACGCCGGTTCCGGCGCCCGATGAGACCTTGGGTCCCAAATGTCCCTCCTCCCCTTATTTTGAACCTGAGGAGGACCAGGAGGACTGGGAGGGTCTGATGACCCTCTGACACAACAGTGTCAGTACGATGAGGACTGGACAGAGGGTCTAGGGGATGCCAGTGGTCTAGATACTTCCCCTGACACTGGCATGCTGTCTCCTCCCGTGGCTACGGAGGAGGGAGCCAATTTTGCAACGGTGTTGCGTAGGGCGGCTGGAGCCTTACATCTCCAACTCCCTGCTGTGGCGGTCAAGGTTAATCTCTTGACAGAGGTGCTTCAGCCGGCAGCCTCCTCTACGGAGACTGTGCTGCCGTTTAACGACGCCCTCACTGACGTTCTTTTGGGCGCCTGGTCCAAGCCCAACACGGGCTCCTGTGGATAGGAACGTGTCCCGATGCCATCGCCCAGCTCCGGGCGACCCCCTGTTTCTCTCTGTCCACCCCACCCCTGAGAGCTTGGTTGTCCAAGCCTCCGCTTCCCAAACCGCCTTCCCTACCGCCCCTCCGGATAGGGAATCCAAACGCCTGGATCAATTTGGGAAGAAGGGTTTTTCTTCCTCCAGTGCTGGCTTGCGGTCCATCAACACCGCTTGCCTTTTGGGCCGATATACCCACTCCTTGTGGGATTCGGTGGCGAATGTTTTGCCCCAGTGTTCTGAGGAGGTCCAGACACTGCTTTCCCGCGCCATTGCGGAAGGAAGGGATGCGGCCAAATACACAATCCGATGTGGCCTTGATACCGCCGACTCGCTGGGCAGGTCTATTGCAACGACGGTGGCGCTACGACGCCACGCCTGGCTGAGAACCACTGGTTTTCAGGGGATGTCCAGAATACTCTCATGGACATGCCCTTTGATGGAGTCGGTCTTTTTGGGTCCAAAGCAGACCATGCGTTGGAGCGCTTTAAGGACTCACGGGCTACTGCAAAGTCCCTGGGCCTTTCTGCTACACGCCCTCCGCTGACTTCTGCTTTTTGCCCCTATCGTGGCCACGGTAGGGGCGCCCTTCACGTCAGCAGCCCAGCCACCGGCCCGCGCAGCAGGCGTCTTCGCGTGGCCGAGGACGTGGATTCCGCCGTGGCGGATCGGGCAACCAGCGTGCGGGTCAGGCCACCACCTCCAACCCGTCCGCGGCCTCCAAACCCTCCTAGTCCCTCCTTTCAGGTGCACAGCACGCCAGTAGAGGGCAGGGTCCGCCATCACCTTCCCCACTGGCGTACCATCACCTCGGACAGGTGGGTCTTGGACATTGTCCGAAGGGGCTACTCCCTCCCCTTCCAGTCCACCCCCCAGCCATGCCACCTCAATTCCACCGCATGTCAGGGGATCACTTGGTACTTCTGCAGAAGGAAGTCACGGCCCTCTTGGCCAAGAGGGCCATCGAGCATGTTCCGACCCCAGAAGTAGGGCGTGGTTGCTACTCCCACTACTTCCTGGTGCCCAAAAGGACAAGGAGGACATGCGTCCTATCTTGGACCTCCGGAACGTCAATCGCTTCCTCCGGAAGGAGAAGTTCAAGATGCTCACCCTAGCTCAGGTCTTGACTGCCCTCGACCCTGGAGACTGGTTGGTAGCGTTGGACTTGCAGGACGCATATTTCCACATCCCCGTCCTGCCGGCCCACCGGCGTTACCTTCGGTTCACGGTAGGCCTCGAGCATTTTCAGTTCACCATGCTCCCCTTTGGCCTTACCAGTGCCCATCGGGTGTTCACGAAAGTGATGGCGGTGGTCGCAGCTCATCTGCGCCGGGCAGGGGTTTCAGTCTTCCCCTACTTCGACGACTGGCTGCTGAAGGCGGGCTCGTCCCAGGCAGTCGTCTCCCACCTCCAGACTACGGCCGAACTCCTGCACTCGCTGGGGTTCTCCATCAATGTGCCGAAGTCGCATCTGATTCCTTCTCCACAGCTCCTTTTCATCGGAGCAGTTCTGGACACGACGCAGTTTCGGGCCTATCCTCCCGAACGGCGAGTCCGGGATATTCAGGCTATGATTCCGATCTTTCAGCCTTTATCCTGGGTTTCGGTACGGATGACCCTGAGGCTGCTGGGCCTCATGGCCTCCTGCATCCTGCTGGTCAATCATGCCAGATGGCATATGCGGGCTCTGCAGTGGGACCTGAAGTTCCAGTGGGCGCAGCACCAGGGCAACCTGTCCGATCACGTCCAGATCTCGGAGGGGACTGCAAAACAGTTGCAGTGGTGGCTCTCGAACCGGCAATGGGTCATGGGCAGATCCCTCTCTCTTCCCCAGCCAGAGCACACAGTTGTGACGGACGCGTCCCTTCTGGGATGGGGCGGTCACATGGGAGAGGCGGAGATCAGAGGCCTCTGGTCTCCGGCGGAGTCCCGGCTCCATATCAACCTTCTGGAGCGCCGGGCGATCCGACTTGCACTCAAGGCATTCCTTCCCTCTGTCAAAGGGAAGGTAGTGCAGGTGTTCACAGACAACACCACCGCCATGTGGTACTGCAACAAACAAGGCAGGGTGGGGTCGTGGACCCTTTGTCAGGAGGCTCTGCGCCTTTGGACATGGCTGGAACATCAGGGCATGTTCCTGATGGTTCAACACCTGGCAGGTTCGCTGAACGCCAGGGGCGGACGAACTCAGCCGCAGGTGCATGATGGATCACGAATGGCGTCTTCACTCGGAAGTGGCGCAAGGACTCTTTCTACAGTGGGGAGAGCCTTGGTTAGATCTATTCGCCACCGAAGAGAACGCGCAATGTCATCAGTTCTGCGCGTTGGAATTTCCAAGGCGGCACTCGCTCGGCGACGCTTTTCGTCACGAGTGGAGTTGCGGTCTATTGTACGCCTTTCCGGCTATACCACTTCTACCCAGAGTGTTGAAGAAGATTCGGCACGACCGGGCCCAAGTCATTCTTGTGGCTCCGGACTGGGCTCGAAGAGTTTGGTATCCCGAGCTACTCAATATGAGCGTAGATCCCCGATCCGTCTGCCTCTTCGGGAGGATCTACTGTCGCAGCAGCAGGGGACGGTCCTCCACCCGAACCTGTCCAGTCTACACCTGCTTGCGTGGAGATTGAGCGGCGGCAGTTGATTCCTTTCGACTTGCCTCCCGAAGTTTGTGATGTGATTCTGACAGCCAGGCGTCCCTCCACTAAGGTGGTATACGCCTGCAGGTGGAACAAATTTGTGGCATGGTGCACAGCAAAGGCTGTGAATCCCCTTTCTGCCCCTCTTTCTGAGGTCCTTCTGTTCCTTCTCTCTCTGGCCCAACAGGGTTCTGCCCTGGGTACCATCAAGGGTTATCTTTGTGCTATCTCGGCCTTCCTCAGGCTCCCTGATCAGCCCTCCCTTTTCAAGTCCCCTGTTGTTAACAGGTTCTTAAAAGGCATTACTCACCTCTTCCCTCCTGTTCCGTTTGTGATGCCTCAGTGGGACTTGAACTTGGTTCTTACCTTTTTAATGTGCGCTCCCTTTGAGCCTCTACATAACTGTCCTCTTCGTCTTCTGACTCTGAAGACAGCCTTTCTGGTGGCCATCACCTCCGCTCGGCGGGTGAGTGAGCTCCAGGCTCTATCTTGCAAACCTCCCTTTCTGTCTGTTCATCCAGACAAGGTTGTTCTTCGGACGCGTCCGTCCTTCTTGCCAAAGGTGGTTACTGCTTTCCACATTGGGCAGACCATCACTTTGCCCACCTTCTTTCCGCCTCCGCATCCTTCCAGAGAGGAAGAGAGGCTCCACCGTCTGGACCCAAAACGTGCGCTCTCCTTCTATATTGACCGCACAAAACTCTTCCGGGTGGATGACCAGCTCTTTGTTGGCTACGTGGGCGCCAAAGAAGGTCGGGCGGTGCACAAGAGGACCATCTCCCGCTGGGTTACCTTGTGCATCAAGACCTGCTATTCTTTGGCTAAAAGGAGCCTCCTGTTGGGCTGCGTGCCCATTCCACCAGGGCAACGGCTGCTACCACGGCCTTGGGCCGCGGTGTTCCGCTGCCGGTTATCTGTCAGGCAGCTACGTGGGCCTCGCTGCACACGTTTACTGAAGCATTACTGCCTTGACAGTCAGGTCCGGAGGGACGGCTTCTTTGGCCGTTCTGTCCTCCAGGACTTCCTTGTCTGATCTTTGTTCGCAGACCCACCACCGGGTTGGTATTGCTGGGGTATCTATTCTAAGGTAAGGAATCTGTCACTAACGTGTCTCTTTCAGATGCACAAGTTACTAACTTGTGTAACGATATATCTGTAAGAGACAGTAGTTAGTGACAGATTCCTACCGCCCCACCCATCCTCCCCGTTCTGCGAACTGATTTCTAGGGTTAAGGACATCCCTTTCAGGGCCCTAGTATTTTTCAGACACCTATGTCAGCTTCTTGCATGGCTCTGCGTTCCTGGCGCGGAAAGTCGTGTACAGAACTGACGTCTCACGCGCAGGGGCGGTGCCTAGGTACTGCCCGCGACGTCATCCCGGCGATCACGACGCCCGACGACGGACGCGGAGCCGCACGACGCCGCCTACCGACGCGCAAGGGTACTGCTACGCAAAAACTTTCCGGATCCAGCCTGACGCCTGGGGATATTCTAAGGTAAAGAATCTGTCACTAACTACTGTCTCTTACAGATATATCGTTACACAAGTTAGTAACTTGTGCTTCAGTCCATTAAGAAATGCAAAATTGTTTTGTACATATGGGCCATTGTGCCTTGGACACCATTGATTCCATCGGGCGAGGCATTGGCACCTGTTTCCATTCACCGTCCTGCCTGGATTCGATCAACTGGGTTCTCAGACGATGTCCAGTTAGAGTCCAGGACATTCAGGCTATGTTAGTGATCTTTCAGTCTCAGCGCTGTATTTCAGTGAGGTAGACTCAAAGGCTGTTTGGACTGGTGGCCTCCTGCATCCTGCTGGACGAGCATGCAAAGTGGCATGTTCAGTCTCTACAGTGGGACCTGAAATCTCAGTGGACCCAACATAGAGGGAACTTCTCTAACCACGTCCAGATCTCGGCGGAGACTGCAAAAGAACTGCAGTGTTGGTTACTGGAACCTTGGCTCGATCTGTTTGCCACCACCAAGAATGCTCAGTGTCAGCACTTTTGTGCGCTGGAGTTTTAAAGGCGTCACTCATTCGGAGACGCATTCCCCCTCGCGTGGAACTCGGGACTCATGCATGCCTTTCCGCCAATACCATTCCTGCCCCTGAGTTCTCAAGAAGATCAGGACCGACCTGAGTCATTGTGGCTCCAGATTGGACATTGAGAGTGTGGTTTCCAGGACTCCTGGGATTGAATATCTATCCTCCGATCAGGCTGCCTCTCTGGGAGGATATGCTGTTTCAGCAGCAGGGTGGGGTTCTGCACCCAGGCCTGCACAGTCTCCACCTGCGTGCCTGGAGACTGGGCGATCACAGCTGAATGCCTTCAGCCTTCCTCGAGTTGGTTAGCATCTTCTTGTCAGCCTTGTCTTGACTAAAACTGTTTACGCCTGTCATTGGGACAGATGTGTAGTTTGGTGCGGCACATGCCAAATAGACCCCCTCCAGGCAAAGTTATCTGACGTTCTGTTACTTTTTTTTTTTCCAACCGTTGTCCGGTCATGCTTTGTTCTGTGCACTGTTAAACTGTATCTTTTGGCTTTTTTGCAGTTGCCGGAACAGCCTTTGTTGTTTACGTCTCCAGTTATTGTGCAGTTTTTAAAAGGATTGCAACATCTGTTTCCTCCCTCTCTCTTTGTCATGTCACAGTGGGACCTCGATTTGGTCCTTATGTACCTGATAGATACTCTATTCGAGCTGCTTCACAGCTACCCCTTGCAGCTTCTCACCCTCAAGATGGTGTTGTCGCCATAACATCGGCACAGAGACTGAATGAGCTTGAAGCTCTTTGTGTCAACCTGCTGTACAGTAACGTAACAAAAGCCCCCACATTCAAAGCCCCCTCTGGAACTGGCAGGTCCCTGGCCTGAGAGTTCCGGACTGGGTCCGGAGCGTGGGGCACCCACTGCATTTACTTTGCAGGGCCCCCCTCAATTTTTATGTCACTGCTGCTCTACACCACCTTTTCCCAGATAAACTGGTTATGCTGACTCGAGCATCTTTCTTATCCAAAGTTGTGTGCTCTTCCACGTCAGTCAGCCATCACCCTGCTGGCAATCTGTGGTCCGCCTCACCCCTCTAAGAAGGAGAGACTCCATTGCTTGGATCTCTAGAGAGCGCTGAGCTTTTACATTGATCGTACCAAAGGAACACTGGGTGGGCTTTCAGCTCATTGTGGGGTTCTCTGGAGTGAAAAAAGGCAAGTCTTTGCAGTAGTGATCACCTCCAGCTGGATCGTGTTTTGCATTAAGATCTGCTACTCATTGACTAAGAGGTAGCCTCTGGAAGGACTTATACTCATTTTACCAGGGCCAAAACTGCTTCCACTGCGTTGGCATGCAGAATAATTTGCCTGGGGACTACGGGGACGTCCCTACATAGGTTCATGAAGCACTATTGTCAGGAGGAGTGTCAGGTCCAACAGGAGGGGCATTTTGCCTGCTCGGTCCTACAGGACCATCTTATTTGAGTCCATTTAGAGACCCACACCCAGTTAGGTACTGTGTTTGTATCTATTCAAAAGGGGAAAAATCTGCTGCTAGAAGCCTATATCAGATGGACAAGTTACTTACCTTCTGTAATACTTTCTGGTGGAGAATTATCAAGCCTCAGATTCCTCACCAGCTCTCCCATCCTCCCCTTTCTGTATACTCCGATCCTGCCCTTTCTGTGGTTGGACTCTATCTATTAATAAGCTCCCAAGTCTAGGAATTTGCACACTGGTCACACCAATTTGCTTTTGAGACTTTGCCTCTCGGTGTGCGGACATAATTGAAAGCACTTGACGTCAGTGATAGGAGTGACGCTTTATAGGCTCCAGATGTTATTTCCGGAGCGGAGTGCAGAGCTGCATGGCACCACCTGCTGGTGAACAGAGGTACTGCTAAAAAGTTTCTGGATCCAGTCGGACACCTGGGCAATATTCAGAAGGTGAAGAGTCTCCAGCGAGGTAGTGTCTTCTGGAAAGAGCGTTACTGAAGGTACATAACTTGCTCAATGAGTCTTGATTTGCAAGCTTAGCAAATACTGCTTTTATAAAATCTGAATTGGACTGGACCATCACCTTATTTTGGATACTATATATATTTTGAGTTGTGAGTCCTCGCATACCTTGCACTTACCTCCCCCTGAAGAACCTTGGACTGCTGGACTCGCGCTACCACTGAGAGTCAAGTACTGAAGGGGCTGTACTTGACCCAGTTACTCAGAGCCCTTAGCAGTTCAGGCCCCAGAGCATTAGGAGTAAAAGGCCACAACCCCCTCTGAAGGACATTCTGACAACCGAGATGGAGAGAAGAGTTTTTGGTATGCCTTTCAGATAGACCTCCATCACTTTCCCCCTATTATTTAACCCAATAATGTGGACCTGCTCTTGAAGCAGGGTGTCCAGATCTTTAATCCCAATTCCTAAATGCTGTGGCTTCCTACGTGCAGATTAAGCACTGCCAACTGGAGTCCTTTTGCTTTTCACCTGAATTTGCAGACATCAACTGGGCTGTTAGGAAACCTGTCACAAAATTCAATTAAGCAGGTCACTGGAACAAGTTTTTTCACTTGGGTTCGGATGGCTTGAACCCATTTCAGTTGCTCTTTTTTAATGTTCTACACTTTGCACTTTTTCTTGCTCAGCAGTGCCTGGCAGAAGCTGCTCAAGAAAAGTTACTCGGCTGCCCTACCTGCCTTCATTTGTCTACTTGACCAGCCTTCTTTAAGTGACTACTAGTTGATCGTTTCTATAATGTTCCCTCCACTTGTTTCCCCTATTGTTTTATTGTTCCTCAATGGGATTTAAATCATGTGTTAACGTTTCTATGGCATTCCCATAGATTCTGGTGTACCGTTGCTTGGTTCGATTTCAGACTATGAAAACCAGCTCCTTAGTGGCGCAATGTCAGCCCACAAGGCCAGTGAACTCCATGGCCTCTCAGTCGGTTCATTTTTCTAACAGGAGAAACTGGTTCTTTTCTAAGTCTAGATCCAGGCATACAGTGTCTTATTACATCTTCTGCACCTGACAAGAGAGTGTATAATCAGTTCTCATCCAGGGGATACTCCTCAATAGTCATAATCTATGAATAATCCCCGCCCACGTGCGGGATCCCGGAGCATATAGAATATATATATATATATATATATATATATATATATATATATGTGTGTAGAAATCCCTCAGTCAATCGACGGAAGACAGAGTCGCACTCAGGATAGTTTAAAGAGAAAACAATTTATTGACTGACGCGTTTCAACCTCACGGTCTTTGTCAAAGTCACTTCCTGACCCGGAAGTGGCTGTATTTAAGTGCTCACCCAATGAAATTTCCCTCCAATACAAGTGCATAGACATAAAAGACAATACAACATTGCTAAGGTCTGTTCATATTAGAAAACAGACTAAGATCACGTTTAAAACACATAATTGTAACAAGCAGAATTATAATTCATAACTGTTAAAACAAACTGTGTCACGTGAAAACTCAAATTATAAATAAAATAAAATTTCAATAACAAATAATGAAAACAATAATCATAAGTCAAACAGTAGTGGGATGCAGACAAATAAAGTTCATGGCGCTCTCACTAAGCCTCGCTGCGCAAGTGCGCTTATATCTAAAAGATAACAAGAGGCTAACGTGGCTTTCTAAGATTTGCACAGTCAAGGTACCAAGTGGCATTAAAGGCCATAATATATAAAATGGCCTTACATACAGACCGCCAGATCCCACTAATCAAGATAGGGAAAAATCAATATATATAGAAAAAAGATAAGATAAAATAAAAACAAAACCTTTCTTAAGCAAAAAAGAAAAAGAGCACTAGTGATACCCCACCACGGGTGCTGTACAGGGGAAGAGTGGGAAAGGTGAAA
This sequence comes from Calotriton arnoldi, assembly GCA_963921515.1. Classification (NCBI taxonomy): domain Eukaryota; kingdom Metazoa; phylum Chordata; class Amphibia; order Caudata; family Salamandridae; genus Calotriton; species Calotriton arnoldi. The sequence continues at coordinate 795,355 of CAWUFW010000568.1, forward strand.
CCACTAGTTCAAGCAGCCGCTTGAAGCTGGGTGACAGTACGGCTATGCCGCCAGTGTAAAAAAAAAAATATATATAATCAGCCCAAGAATGAAAAACATTAAAGATAAAGGAGGTATGGGGGATAATAAGGGGAAGGGGGAACGGAGGTTTCAAATATGGGCAAATGGTGCACTGAAAAGATGTTTAACCTCCATGGTGGTAACGGGTAGAATGGTCACTAAGAGGCCAAGATGGTGATATGGCCTCCATAGAAATAACCATTTGTCATAAAAACAAGTGAAAGGTTGAGGAAAGATAGCAACATATACAGTGTCCTAAAGGAGTTTCAAGGGCACCACTTGTATATAGCATCTCTTCTACCCTAGGTGAACATGAAGGTCTTCCTCGCAGTTGAGGCCTCCGGGACTCTTACTCTGCAGACGGATGATATAATCCGATTCCAGGCGCCTGAGGTTTCGTTCACGATCACCTCCTCGGGGATGTGGTGGAATCCTGTCAATTCCAAAAAAGGAAAGTTTAGAACTGATGTCACTTACATCCCCATGTTCCAATGCGCAATGCTTAGCCACTGTGTAGGACAGATCCCTGTTCCTAACTGCGCGCAAGTGCTCAAGAATACGCTTCTTCACGGGAAAGATGGTGCTGCCAACATAACGCAAGCCGCACACCCAAACAATGACATACACAACAAATTCAGTGTTGCAGTTGATAAATTGCAATATTTTCTCATTACCGCCAACTGGTAGTTGATACTTTTTGACATTGCGACTATTGCAACAGGCCTTACACCGGCCACACTTATGAAAGCCGGGAAGTTCCTTAAGCCATGAGCCCAAGCTACTGGCCCTAGTTGTTAAATGGCTATGTACCAAGGTGTCTTGTAAGGATTTACTCTTACGATATGTAATGTGTGGTCTCGGGCTGACTAATTTGCCTATGACAACATCCTGCCTGACTAAATGCCAGTGTTTGTTGATTATTTTGTGTAGGGCTTGCGAAGCAGTAGAGAAAGTGGTGATAAGCCTCACTTCCTGTTTGTTTTGGCTGCTAATCTTAGGGACCAAAAGGCTATTTCTGTCCCTCCCTTCGGCCTTCTCAATAGCTATTTTGATTGTTTTGCCAGAGTAGCCTCGTGCTTTAAAACGGCCAAACATGTTCAATTTTTCTCTGGTATAAGCGTGGGGAGTGCTACAGTTACGCTTAGCACGTAGTAGTTCTCCATATGGGATGCTCCTTTTGAGTCCATCCGGATGATTGCTATGAGCATGTAACACGCTGTTTCCAGATGTACATACATATGTGAAACATATACATGCAGCCTAAAAATTTTTCCAGCATGGCAGAATTGCCGAAATTACATAGGTTTGCATTGTAAGACAAATACCCTCCTAACCCATAAGGAAAAGAGGACATGCACAGAACAATTGTCATATACCAATGCTTTATTGCCACAAGGAAAACTTGTAATTGCAGGCATTCGCCTGTAGGCTGCATTGCAGAGCAATAATGAAACCAAGACAAAAAAACTGGCACCTTGCCTTTAAGGCTTCCAAGGGTTAGGGTACCGTGCCTTTAAGGCCTGCAGGAGACCCTCTGCTCCCATCATGCACCACAGGTGACAGTTAGGTCAGTTCTTTTTTCCGGCTCCTTCTGTGAGGATCCTGGAGTTTGAGCTCTTCAGTTTTTTGACTGAAAGATAATTTTTTGATATTTCCTTGGAAATTTCGACAGTTTCTGATACCTAGAGGTATATTCTACTGGTTTTGTTTTTTTTCCCCTAAAGTTTCCAGTCAGAATGCCTGCTTTATTTCGGAAATGTCCTTCCTGTGGCAAGAAGATGGCACTGTCAGATCCACACTCTGTGTGTATTGTGTGCCTTCCATCTTCACACAATCCTGACCAGTGTTATCATTGCCAGAAGTTTTCGAAGAGGACTCTGCGTGACAGAGAACGCATCAAGCTTCATGCCCTACTGGAGAGGGATAGAGACCATCATAGAGCTCCCTCTTCAAGTAAGCAACACCGAAAACGGCATCGCTCCACCTCTCCTGAGTCCAGGAAGAAGCAGGTGCCTGAATGTTCGCCGTCGACGTCGAGATCGCCGTCGAAGAGGCCGAGGCATTCTTCAACGTCGAGGGACAAGCCAAGTAAGTCGGCGCACAGCACTTCGGGCTCGAAGGCTGTGGGTCCTGAGAGACCGTCCAAAGCTCCGTCGACGTCGAGGCTTCCGTCGACGTCGAGGCACACTCCGCCAACCTCGAGGGGATCGGCGTTGAGAGACTCGCCGGCGAAGACCATGCCGCGAGGGGACATACCGACGTCGTGGCATTCTCCGCCACCCTCAAGGGAGTCGGCGTTGAGAGACTCGCCGGCGAAGGCCATGCCGCGAGGGGACGTACCGACGTCGAGAGCATTGTCGAGGTCCCATCATTCGACTTCGAAGAGATCGACGTCATCGAGAAGGGCGACGTCGAGATCCCCCCCATCGGCGCCGACAGGCGACATCAGGATCCCCCCATCGACGTGGTCGGTCGACGTCGAGACCTGTAACGGATCATTCGCCGTCGACGAGATCGGCGGCAGCGTCAAGGGCGACATCGAAGTCTCCCCATCGACGCCGACAGTCGACGTCAAAGCCCCCCATCGACGTGGGCGGTCGACGTCGAGATCAAGATCAGGACACAGATTGACGACGAGGGTGACGCAGACCTTGTCGACGTCGAGATCCCGTTCGACGTCAAGGGGCCAGTCATCCCCAGGGCTGAATATTGTACAGATTTCTCCAGAGAGATCTCCCACAGTTGCCGAAAAGAATTTTTGCGGCCTGTCGCCTCGCTGGCTGCAGGGTGTTGGAACAGGTGCCAGCAGGGGTCCGGGCTCGGACCACTTGCGGTCATACGCAACAAGACTTTCTAAGTCGCCTTCCAGAAGACCAAGATCGCCTTCTACACGCCGATCTCGGTCAGGAGGTCGTCACAGCTCGCACGATCATCCACATAAGAGGAGGCGCAGAACATCTTCTACCTGTTCTTCGTCTTCCATTCGGCACTACTCGCCAACTTTTTCATCTACACCACCTTCAAGGGTTTCTCCTATTGATGACATTGGGACTTTCTCTGACGTACTTGGCAGAGGAGCTAAGAAACTAAATATCAGTTTATGTACTCCTGTGATCCCTACATCGATCATTTTCGAGACATTGCACCATCGTACAGCTCCCAGACCTCTGCTACCTCTGGTGCCAGGTTTTTTTAGAACCAGCTATGACCACGTTCCTTACTCCAGCCACAGTGGGGTCAGTTCCGTCGAGGATCGCAAAGAAATACAAAGCTCCAGACCAGGATCCCTTGTTCCTTAGGTCTGATCCTCCGGCGGATTCAATCATTGTGGCAGCCGCCAGGAAAGTACACTCCGCAGCCTCATCCGCTTCTGTTCCTCCGGAAAAGGACAGTAAACAAATGGACTCTTATGGCAGGAAGATGTGCAATACTTCGGCATCATCGATGAAGATTGCAAGTGCTTCAGCCCTTCTTGGGCGCTATGATAGGTCTCTTTGGGACTCCCTGGCTAGGTTTACCGACCAGCTTCCCAAAGAAGATCGACAAGACTTCCATGAAATCTTGCAAGAGGGTGGCTTAGTAGCCAATCAAATCATCAGCGCGGCGCCTGACGCCTCAGATCTCGCCGCACACGGCTATTCACAGGGCATCTGTTTGCGGCGCTCAGCGTGGTTGCGCCTCACAGGTCTAAAACCGGACGCCCAGAAAAAGATCCTAAACCTCCCTTTTAACGGCTCCTCCTTATTCGGTTCTCATGCTGATGAGGAGATGACAAAGATGAAGACCGAGCTAGACACAGTCAAAGCAGTTGGACTGGAGAAGCGGAAGGAGTTTCGAAAACGCTTCCGTCAGAACGACAAGCGGCCCTTCCAACAGAGGGTTCCAACCCCTCAATGGTCCTCCCAAAACCAACAAAAGTTCCAATACCAGCACAAGCGTCCTGGCAGGGGCAGAGGGAACAATAAGCAACAGCAATCCTCCACCAAGCAGCCTCCAACAGTGAGGCATTGCTTCCTCCGCACCCGTTCGCCACTCCGGTAGGAGGGAGTATCGTTTTCCACCTGGAAGAGTGGGAAGCCATAACAAAAGACAGATGGGTGCTGAATATTGTACAGCATGGTTACTTGCTGAGGTTCAAGACCCCTCCTCCGCAAGTTGCCCCTCATTTCAAGTGCCTTCTTCAACAACACAATGTATTGCTACAGGGCGAAGTGTGTACCCTCCTCTCCAAAAAGGCCATAGAAGAGGTCCCACCTCACCAGCGAAATCAAGGGGTATACTCGCGGTACTTTCTGGTCCAAAAACGAGGAGTAGCCAAAGAGTACAGGCCCATCCTCGACCTGCGCCTGCTGAACAGGTTTATAAGAAAAGAGAGATTTCGGATGCTAGCCCTGCACCAGATTTTCCCACATCTTCATCTGGGAGACTGGATGTGTGCCATCGACCTGCAGGACGCCTACTTTCACATTCCTGTTTCAGTGAAGCATCGCAAGTTCCTCAGGTTCCAGGTGTCTCGACAGCACTATCAGTACCGAGTACTTCCATTCGGGCTCAAATCCGCTCCCCGGACGTTCTCCAAGTGCATGGCGGTGGTAGCCGCTTTCCTCCGCAAGAGGAAAATCTTCGTCTACCCCTACCTAGACGACAGGCTCCTGAAGAGTTCCACACCTTCTCTACTCTAGAGCCATCTCACTTACTGTCTCATCCTGCTTCACTCACTGGGGTTGCAAGTCAACTACAAGAAGTCAGTTCTCACCCCCACGCAGAAAATACATTATCTGGGCGCATCCCTAGACACCGCAACGGCAAGCGTGTGTCCTTCGGAGGAGAGGTTGTCCTCAATGTTGATCAAGTGCCGTGCGCTTCTCAGCACTATACATCCCACAGCAAGGCAGGTGTCATCACTGCTGGGATCGATGGCCTCATGTATCTTCATTGTGCCCAATGCCAGGCTTTACATGCGGCCTCTACAGCAGTCCCTCGAAGATCAATGGACTCAGCACTCAGGCTGTAGGGAAGATCGTGTCTCTCTTCCTCAGGCGGCCAGGGACTCCCATCAAATGGTGGATGAAACGTTCACACCTTCTGCAAGGGGTCCCCTTTCACCAGGTACCTCCGACACAGACTGTAGTTACAGATGCCTCACTGCAAGGTTGGGGAGTGCACATGGGCCAGCTTCAGGTACAAGGTCTCTGGTCCGAGACAGAGAAAAGTTATCACATCAACTTCTTGGAGCTAAGGGCAGTCCATCTGGCTCTCAAGTCTCTGTACCCGTCCCTACAGTCCAGCTCCATTCAGATTCAAACAGATAACACAACAACAATGTACTATCTGAACAAGCAGGGAGGCACCAGGTCATGGGTCCTGTCTCTGGAGTCACAGACCATATGGAAGTGGCTTCTGGCGAGGAGTCTCACGATCGTAGCCGTTCACCTTCCAGGAACCTTGAACGTGCAGGCAGATGTTCTCAGCAGAGACTTCGTAGAAGCACACGACTGGGTGTTAAACGAAGAAGTCGCTCAGGACATTTTTCGGCAATGGGGAGTGCCAGACATCGACCTGTTCGCAGACGCGGCAAATACGAAATGCCCCGTCTTCGCGTCCAGATTCCCACAACAAGGATCACGGGGGAATGCACTTTTGATAGGATGGTCGCAGACATTGCTGTACGCTTTTCCACCACTCCCTCTGATCCCTGCGGTCATACAGAAGTTTTACAGGACCAACGCCAGAATGATCCTGATAGCACCAGAGTGGCCGCGCCAGTGGTGGTATCCGGACCTCCTGCAGCTGTCCGAAGCCCCCACACCGGAGGCTTCCCTGTCGCCCGGATTTGTTGACCAAGAACGAGGGGAGAGTATTTCATCCCAACCTCTCGTCCCGGCGTTTGACTGCATGGCTCCTGAAGTCATCCAGTACGGACACTTAGACCTCCCTGCTGATTGTATGTCTATTCTCAAGGAAGCAAAGAGACCCTCCACCAGGAAATCTTATGCTTTCAAGTGGAAGAGATTCTACCTGTGGTGCAAGGACAACCAGTTTGATCCGACTAAGGGTCAGGAGCAAGTGATCCTTCCCTATTTATTATACTTGGCAAAGTCAGGCCTGCAATATCCCTCCATCAGGGTTCACCTGGCCGCTATAACAGCTTACAGGATGTTCCCGACCCAGGGTTCATTCTTCCAGATGCCAGTGGTAAAAGATTTTCTAGAGGGTCTCAGGAAGGTTTATCCCCCAGTGAGATCTCCCTCTCCTCCCTGGGAACTTAACATTGTGCTTACGAAACTTATGGGTGCTCCTTTCGAGCCTATTCATAAGGCGTCGTTGCAGCATTTGACCTGGAAGGCTGCTTTTTTGGTAGCCATCACTTCTGCACGCAGGGTGAGTGAGATTCAGGCCCTGTGCTGTAAGGCACCTTATACTGTTTTTCATGCCAATAGGGTGGTGCTACGTACACATCCGAGCTTCCTCCCGAAGGTGGTCTTGGATTTTCACATCAATCAGGTTATTACGCTGCCCACCTTCTTTCCTAACCCTTCAACTCCCTATGAGAGATCATTACACTCTTTAGATCTCCGGAGAGTGCTGAAGTTTTACCTTGACAAAACTCACACACTTAGGAAATCTGACCGGCTTTTTATCAACTACGGTTCTACTAACACCGGTCTAGCTGCATCTAAAAGATCCATCTCTCGATGGATTGTCTCTTGTATAGCTTTATCCTACCAGTTAGCTAACAAGACCTTACCAGGCAGACCTAAAGCGCACTCTACCAGAGGGAAACCCTCTACCACAGCTCTCCTTCGCAATGTTCCAATGTCTGAAATCTGTAAGGCAGCCACATGGCGGTCGGTGCATACCTTCACACGTCATTACTGTCTAGATTCTGATGCACAGGCCGATGCCCAAGTGGGGCAGGCCTCTTTGAGGAATTTGTTTGCATGATTGCAATTTGAATGTAATGTTCTGTATACTCTGTTGCTCGTCCGCGAGGTACTGGGTATGGGCTTGCTACTCTATTCATTGATTATGACTATTGATGAGTATCCCCTGGATGAGAAGGATTAGTTACTTACCTGTAATCCTAGTTCTCATCCAGGGGTATACTCATCATAGTCATAAGCGACCCTCCCTCCTCCCCGGACGAGCATCACTGGAGTTCTTCTATATTCTTGCATCCTCTACTCAGGTGTCTCTACATTATACACCGTCAAAAGAACTGACCTATCTGTCACCTGTGGTGCATGTTGGGAGCAGAGGGTCTCCTGCAGGCCTTAAAGGCACGGTACCCTAACCCTTGGAAGCCTTAAAGGCAAGGTGCCAGTTTTTTTGTCTTGGTTTCATTATTGCTCTGCAATGCAGCCTACAGGTGAATGCCTGCAATTACAAGTTTTCCTTGTGGCAATAAAGCATTGGTATATGACAATTGTTCTGTGCATGTCCTCTTTTCCTTATGGGTTAGGAGGGTATTTGTCTTACAATGCAAACCTATGTAATTTCGGCAATTCTGCCATGCTGGAAACATTTTTAGGCTGCATGTATATGTTTCACATATGTGTATATATATATATATATATATCACGCAGTCGCCGCTGTAATCCAAGGATTTCTCCACAGTACGGACACGGACCCAAGTTGGTGCTTCTTGTAAAATGCTTTATTCAATCGCCATTACGCGTTTCGGCTCCCTTGAGCCTTGTTCACATGACGTGGGCGGGGATTATTCATAGATTATGACTGATGAGTATACCCCTGGATGAGAACTAGGATTACAGGTAAGTAACTAATCCCTCTTTCTGGGCTTCATTGTAGCCTGGAAGGGAAACATGGTGTCCAGGTACACCATTTCATGTTGGGTGTACCCTTTGGAGTAAAATCTACCACACCTTGGCCAAGACAGATCTCCCAGGTGACATTCATGCCCACTACATCAGGGCCATGTCTGCTTGTACTGCTCTAACCAGAGGCTGGTAGTTGACATCTGTGCGGCAATTTGTCACCCTTGTATACTTTGGCTGAACACTGCTGCCCGAGCATGTGATGACGATACTTTTATTGTTGGTTGCCTGACATTCTTGGCAAATCAGCACTACTCAGTCCCACCTTCCGGAAACTATTGCTTTGATACTCATTCATAAAATAAGGAATCTGCCAGGTGAACCATCCTTCAGAAGAATGTTAGATACCATTGGTAACAATATTTTTGGATACAGTATCTTTCTATGTTCCATATCAAATGCAGTATTGTCACTATGCTTGATGCTCTCTGGGTTACTCTCCACATAAATTGATGGGGCTCGGAAAATGTAATAGGAACTAATACCAGTGCACTGGTAGGTCCTGCATATACTTTGATGTTACTCTGACCACCGGTTGACAGCCGAAGGATTGAGGGATGCAGGTATGCAACTTAAATGGTAGAATCTGAACTCCATGGGAGATTTGTGACGTATTGTTTTTGGAAGACTTAGATAGGTACACTTACCACAGTACTGGCACTGAGCACACAGAGATGATGGGGAATGAGATTGAGCAAATCTTAACAGCTAGGAGGTGGGAAGCAAAGGTTAGATGAAAAAATACTACATCTCCCCACAGATTCCTGCCCTTAAGAATATCTCTTGTGTACCAGACTGGATTTGGAAACTACTTCCCCAGCAAAAGCTCTCTATTAGGTGGTGCCACGAAGCCTCCGGTGCTATTCTTCTTGCCCAGGTTTGCTCTGGTGGCCCCGCATATACTGATACATTTTCCAACTACACACTGTCAAGGGAGTTCTCCATCACAGAATTCTGTCTGATATTCATGAACTGTAGAAAGCCTTCAAAAGTGCAGGATCCTAGAACACAGCTGTTAACTACGCATTTGCAAATGTGATGATCATTTACGTGACCATACCTATGGGAGGTAACTGTTTCATCCTTTTTTGTAAGGAGCTAGTTCAAATTCACTCAGATATGGATAGTAAATTTGACAGAGTACACCTCTATAAAAAATGTTAATCTGTAAAGTGAAAAAGTTTTTATGGAGAATGGTCACTGCCACTTTAAATATTGTAGAGCTGTGCCCCATTATGCCTGGTAACTTGCCCATGGTTTCCTTTTGCAGTGCTAGGATGTCTAGAGACAGTAGCCTTCTTAGAGGCTAGAGTAGACTGGAAATCAAGTTTAGGGGATATTTTGATGTCTTCAACATTTTAGGATTTTGCATTAACTTTTCAAGAGTTTTTGAAAAGTACAAGTCTGGTTTCTTTCAATTTTTTTTCATTCTGGTTTTGATAAGGTGTTTCTCCAATCTTTCCTCATTCACTATACCGGCTCTTTTTGACAAGTGCCCTTAGTGTGGTGGAAGACGTTATTGAATGATGAGCATGACTTTTTCATCTGCCTACCAAAAATGCTTAATTAAAAGTGTAAAATTTTAGAGAAGCTCTGTAGTAGAATGGAGAGAGTGTTCACGTGGGTGCTCAGCTGAGAGTATTGAACAATACACTTTGTGATTCTGCTTTTTCCTCCCGAGCCAGAATAATCCTCCTGTTTGCCCCTTGGTGCTACCAAGTATGACCCATCTACGTTTGTCCAAGACTAATATTTGTACCACCTCCCTGCTCATTCCCTGTCAACATCAGTTTTGCAGTCTCACTCGGTTTTGAGGTGGTTGGATAATCAGTTTTGTCGTCAATGCCATTGAAGTCTAGGGTTCAAACGTAGATGAGCTTGAGTTCTTGACAAACCTTAACCTTCTTCAGGCCAAGTTGAGTTTGCAATGGAGAAACTCCTTTCCATTCCTGCCACAAAGACTAATACAGTTCCTCCTTCATCCAAAGCGGCCTGATTTTTCTTTGCATATCACCTTATTGATTGATCCCTCCACTATAATTTGCAGGCATAAGAGATCCAAGACGCATAACCACTCAGAAGAGTATTAATGTAATGTGTTTATTGTCTAGAACAATGTAGTTCGCTTCTACCATGAAACATTGGGGGTGCTTTACAAATAATCATGGATGTGCAACATATAGGAAGAGAGTGGAAGGCCACACCCCTGTCTTGGGTGATGTGGAAGAATGTATACCCTTTCTATGTAGTTAAGTATCTATATATTTATTACTTTGCTCCTATTATAGAAGAAGTAAAAGAAAAAACACCTTTGACTCTCCAATGCACTAGTCTGTCTCACCCTATACCTCTCCCAATATATCCTCTACCTCCACTCTCTTACTCATCCCAAACCTCATTCTACTTCTATGATCTTCAAAATAAAAATTTCTAGACTCTTCCTCCTCTATCCATGCTTGGCTCACCCGAAACCTCTTGTTCGAGGCATATGAGCTGCAGATTGTACACTGTGCATAGATCGCCATCTGGTGTTGGGCTCGGATGCTTGCACTTTGTTGTTGTCGTCTTGGAAGAGTCTTTTGTAGTCACGAGATAGGTGACTCCTCCCTTGGACGATAGTTGCGCATGGGCATCGACTCCATCCTCAGATTGTTTTTTTCCGCCATCGGGTTCGGATGTAACTTTTGCGGTCCGGTTCGGTACCTGTTTTTCCAAACCCTTTCGACGCGCAAACTATCTACAACTCGACGGTATTGTTTTCGATCGCGTAATCTTAGCGCATCTCCCCTACTCGATTCCAGTCGTCGACGCGGGCCGTTGGGCCCATCGACGCCGTTCGGGCCTACAGCTCATGGAAAGGACTACATTTAAAAAATGCCCCCAGTGTGGAGCAAAATTCACACACAGTGACCATCACAAGGTCTGTAACCTGTGTCTCTCGCCCGAACACAACGAGAGCGCTTGCCAGGCCTACGCCTCTTTTCGATCCAAGAAAACCATCCGTGATCGCCGGGCCCGACGACACATCATGGCGCAGAGATCAGCTCCGGCACCAGTGGACATCTTCGATGAAGGCCCCGATGTTCCGGAGGACGATTCTGAAGACCTGCAGATCGTGTCCGAAGCAGACGACTCAGACGACCACATCACTCCTGGTCAACGAGTGAGTACTACTGCCCCTACCCCAACTCCACCCGAAAAAACAAAGGCCCTAGTCAACACTTCGCCTGCTGGCCCCAGTCGCGACCAAAAACAAACTTCAGAAGCCCTGCCCTCGGGCTCGGCTCCGAAGACAAAGAACAGGCCTTCCGGCAGCTCGGAACCGAGCAAACCATATCTCACTGTCCCGCAGGCGCCTTCGGCACCGAAGACAGGAGACCAACCTACTACCAAAAAGAAGTTGACACCGACCACCTCGACGCCGAAACCATCTGCTCCGAAGCCAAAACCTTCGGAACCAAAAAACGTTTCCGGCTCCATAGCCAAGCCAAAGGACCCTAGACCAATTCCTAAGGTCTCCGAGCACAAATCAAAACCTCGTTCGGACCCGAAGAAGTCGGCGCCGAAAGCGGTTACCGAACTGGAAGAACTTTTCCGACCGGATCCTGTCGATCCCAAGCAGAAAAAGCTGCATATAGACCCTAAAACAGGACATGTGGCTACTGTTCCACACAAGAAGAGGAAGTTGGACTCATCAGACACTCCTACAGTGCCTATAAAGAAAAAAGACTGCCACTTCACCTATAAGGCCCTCTTCTCCTGTTTCTCCTTGTCAGCCTGTTCTTCCTCCTAAGCCTGTCCTTCCTCCTGAGCCAGTTCTTCCTCCTAAGCCTGTCTCTCCTCCACAGCCTCTAACACTTCCACCACAATCACCACCACCACAGGATAATGTTGATGATCACTTAAGGGGGGGGGGGTGGAGGCATCAATGACCCTTTCACTGATCCTGACAACGATACAGACGCACCACAAGACGATTGGGACGATTATGATGACCCAATAGGTCCCCCAGACCTCCCTGCTCCCCAGCCATATCCAACAAAACCATCTCCCCCAGATGACAACATTTGTTTTGGACAACTGGTCAATAGAGCTGCTCTGTACCATGGTGTCCCCATACATTCAGACCCTGCAGAGGAGGACTTCCTTCTAGACACTTTTGAACAGTCCCAGAAAACTGTCCAAACCCTGCCTATGTTGAAAGGGGTCATTAAACATGCCCCAGACATATTCAGAGACCCAGTCAGGACTAGAATTCTCAATCCCAGGATTGATAAAAAGTATAAACCCTCCCCTGACGATCCTACCTACATCAAGGGGCAGCTACCCTTAGACTCACTAGTGGTATCTAACGCTAGGAAACGCGCCAACTCTCAAACCTCCGGTGACACACCACCTCCGGATAAGGAATCTAAGTTGCTAGATGCCTCTGGCAAGAGAGTCGCTGCTCAAGCAGCTAATCACTGGCGCATAGCAAACACCCAAGCATTACTTGCTAGGTATGATAGGGCTCACTACGACCGACTAGAGACCCTATTACAACATTTGCCTGATCAATACAAAACCCAGGCAAATGATTTAATTCAGGAGGGCAAACTCATAACCAACGCATCAATTAAGTGTGCCCTAGATGCAGCTGACAGCCTCTAGATCTGTTAACACTATTGTGCTACTCCGACAACATGCCTGGTTACGCATTTCAGGTTTTAAACCGGAGGTTCAAACAGCCATCCTTAACCAGCCGTTCAGTCAGGAGCACCTTTTTGGACCGGCTGTAGACACCATACTAGAAAAGATGAAGAAGGACACAGAGACTGCTAAGTCCATGGGAGCATTGCAGTCTCCATCCACATGCGTTTCCTTTCGTCGCTCCTTCTATAGGGGAGCATCCAAAAACACTGGAACAGACACCGCCTCCTCTTCATATAAAAACACCACTCTCACATCCCCCAATAGAGGATATTTTAGAGGCGGATACAGGGGAAATAACAAGGGGAGAGGCCGAGGTAGTAACAACACTTGTACCTCCCCCGCTCCTAAACAGTGACTTCCCTCCAGACCATTCCACTCCGGTCGGGGGGAGACTTTCACAGTTCCTACCTGTCTGGGATTCCATCACAACAGACAAGTGGGTAAGACAAATTATCCAGTATGATTACTGCCTGGAACTTACAGCAACCCTGCCCAACATTCCACCCAAACAGCGTCCAATGTCCACAGAACACATTACGCTCTTAAAACAAGAGGTTCTCTCACTGCTTCAAAAGCAGGCAATAGAACCAGTTCCCTTACAGCATCAAGGAACAGGGGTTTACTCACTGTATTTCCTAATCCCCAAAAAGGACAGGACCCTAAGGCCAATCCTCGACCTCAGACTCCTCAATCTCTACATACAGTCCGATCACTTCCATATGATCACTCTGCAACAGGTTCTTCCACTGCTGCAACAAGGCGACTTCCTTGCCACACTAGATCTCAAGGACGCCTACTTCCACATTCCCATGCACGCTGCTCACAGCAAGTATCTAAGGTTCATAGTGGACGGACAACACTATCAGTTCAAAGTCCTACCCTTCGGGGTCACCACCGCACCCAGAGTGTTCACAAAGTGCCTTGCAGTAGTAGTAGCACACCTAAGAAGACAACAAATCCACGTCTTTCCATATCTCGACAACTGGCTAATAAAAGCCAAGTCATTCAACCAGTGTGTTCATCACACTCATCAAACTATCCAGCTGCTACACGACTTAGGATTCACAGTAAATTACCCCAAGTCAAATCTCCAGCCCTCCCACATACATCAGTATCTAGGAGCCACAGTAGACACTTCCAAAGCTCTGGCATATCCAAGTCCAGCCAGGATAGCCAGTATACAAGCCCTAAGCAACAAATTTCAACCGCAGCACTCCCTCCCAGCAAGGGTATTCATGCAACTCATAGGAATGATGGCCTCTTGCATCTTTCTAGTACCTCATGCAAGGCTTCAGATGCGCCCCTTACAGGAATGCCTAGCACCAAAGTGGAACCAAGCTCAAGGACAACTTACAGATCTGGTGTTGGTAGACAACCGCACACATCGCTCTCTGCAGTGGTGGAACACACGACACCTGTCCAAAGGGCGGCCGTTCCTCGAGCCAGTTCCACAGATAGTAATAACAGCAGACGCATCACTCACCGGTTGGGAAGCCCATCTCCTAGACCATACAATTCAAGGCAAATGGACCACTCAACAGAACGTGCTCCATATCAACCTCCTGGAATTACTAGCAATATTCCTAGCATTAAAATCATTCCAACTACATCTACAACACAAGACTGTCCTGATCCGCACGGACAACATGACAGCCATGTACTACATACAGAAACAAGGAGGCACACATTCTCTGCAGCTGTCCCAGCTCGCACAAAACATTTGGAGATGGGCCATTCCACAGAATATATACCTGCTGGCAGAACATCTTCCAGGGATTCACAATCAGATTGCGGATCTACTAAGTCGACAGACACAGCAGATACACGAATGGGAACTTCATCCCCAAGTTCTCCAACCCTTTTTCCACATGTGGGGCCAACCAGACATAGATCTGTTCGCCACACAAGCAAACGCAAAATGCCCAACCTTTGCTGCCAGGTTCCCACACCCATTGTCCAAAGACAATGCGATATGGATGGAACTGGTCAGGCAAATTTGCGTATGCTTTTCCGCCACTCCCACTGATTTCCCCTGGTAATACGCAAACTCAGACAACAGTCTCTCAAGATGATCCTGGTGGCTCCCACATGGGCACGCCAACCATGGTTCACAACACTACTAGAGCTCTCAGTGGTTCCACACCAAAAACTACGCCTCTCCCCAACATTGCTAACACAGAGCCATGGAGAGATAAAACACCAGGACAACTGAATCTAGCGATCTTGCTCCTGAAGTCCTAGAGTTCGGTTATCTTAACCTTCCGCCAGACTGTATGAACATCATTAAAGAAGCCAGACGCCCTACCACTAGAGCTTGCTATGCAGCAAAATGGAAAAGATTTGTCATCTACTGCAAAACAAAAAAAAATTGATCCACTGGATGCTTCCATCCAGGACATCATTTGCTATTTGCTACACTTACAAAGATGTAATCTAGCATATTCATCCATACGATTACATCTAGCAGCGCTCGCCGCTTATTTACAAAACAGATCACATTTGTCATTATTTAGAGTACCTGCAATTAAAGCCTTTATGGAGGGACTTAAAAGAATAATTCCTCCCAGACTGCCAACCTCTCCAGTGTGGAATTTAAACATCGTCCTTACCTGGCTCATGGGTCCCCCATTTGAACCTCTACATAAATGTGAACTTCAGTTCCTCACTTGGAAAGTTGCTTTCCTTGTCGCAATTACCTCTCTCAGAAGAGTAAGCGAGATCCAGGCTTTAACCATACAAGAACCATTCTTACAAATACATCATAACAAAGTGGTTCTCGGAACAAATCCAAAATTCCTTCCCAAAGTCATTTCTGCTTTTCATCTTAACCAATTGGTTGAATTACCGGTGTTTTTCCAAAACCCAGACTCTGTAGCACACAGAGCTCTTCATACACTAGACGTCAAAAGGGCACTACTTTATTACATTGACAGAACTAAGCCCTTTCGCAAAACAAAACAACTGTTTGTAGCCTTCTCCCCACCTCATAAAGGTAACCCCATCTCCAAAGCTGTGATCGCACGGTGTATAGTAAAATGCATTCAAATATGATACCAAAATTCTAAACGCACATTGACAATCCCCCCTAGAGCGCATTCAACACGCAAACTAGGGGCCTCCATGGCATTCTTAGGGAACATTCCCTTAGATGACATATGTAAAGCAGCTACATGGTCTACACCACACACCTTCACCAAACACTATTGTGTTGACGTGCAGGCAAAGTAACAAGCTTCTGTAGGCCAGGCTGTTCTCAAAACATTGTTTCAAACTACTGCAACACATACAGGTGACCACCGCTAACGGAGACACTGCTGTACAGTCTATGCACAGTGTACAATCTGCAGCTCATATGCCTCGAACGGAAAATGCTACTTACCAGTATGCATCTGTTCTTGGCATGTAGAGCTGCAGAGTTGTACACGCCCACCCGCCTCCCCGGAACCTGTATCTGTTCCAGTATTATCTTAATTAGATACATTCACATGGACATCTCTTACTTCTTACTGACTCCATCTTTTCCCATCATGGCGAAAAACAATCTGAGGATGGAGTCGATGCCCATGCGCACTATCGTCCAAGGGAGGGAGTCGCCTATCTCGTGACTACAAAAGACTCTTCCAAGACAACAACAAAGTGCAAGCATCCGAGCCCAACACCAGATGGCGATCTATGCACAGTGTACAACTCTGCAGCTCTACATGCCAAGAACAGATGCATACTGGTAAGTAGCATTTTCCTTTACTGCTATGATCTCCCAAGCAACCCTTTTTAAATTCTTCCCTCATGTATCCCTGCTTTGACTCATTCCAAACCTCATTTTACCACTATGATTTCCCTAATCCCTTTCTAGAGACTCTTCCCTCCTCCATCTTTCCATCTACTCATCCCAAGCCTCATCTTACTACTATGATCTCTCAAATAACACTTTCTCGTCTCGCCCCTCTTCAATCCCTCCATTATCCTATTCAATGCAACTAACAGACTTGCATGTCCACTGCTCAAATGAACACATATTACCCTATAGTAGTTCACCACTAATCCTTTTAGGGTTCCGGAGTAGTGTGCTACTCGCCGAAAAGCGATGTGGCTCCTCGTCAGGGGTAGTGAGTGGTATATAAATACAATTACAATTGCTGTATGCGTTTGGAGATGGCGGTGTATAGTGCTCGGGGATGTCCGCAGAAGCACCTAAAGACCTGGAAGGCGCGGGAAGATTACAGGGCCATTGTGTTAGAACCTGTCTGTTCTATGTGACAGTTGTTAAATTAGGACATTTGTCTGTTTATGGGATGAGATGGGGTTGGAGGAGAGTGGACCAGGTGCTCTGGTAGCTAGACTGGCTCTGTGTCCTTTTGTTGGAATGTGGGTGGGAGTGAGGAATGTGCAGGGTATTTGCTTTTGTTTAATCTTTTCCTGCTTTTTTTTCTTTTACATGTCTTATATGTCGGCCTTTGGGCCATGTATATTTTGTAAAATCAATAAATTTGTTTTGGAAAAAAGAATGTACAGCATAAGTAGAAGAGCAAGAGAAGTGAAATCGCAAAGTAAAAGACAAAATGTTAAATGCACTGTCTTATGTTTAGAGTTATTTGTTTGGCAAAGAGTCAAGTCAGAAAACGTTCAGCTGGAAATAAAACAGATGAGTTATTAGTCATTTCTTGAACAAGAGGAGAATGGGTGTAGTTTGTATTTTTGTCGGGAGAGAGTTCCACAGGCAGAGGCTGCTCCAGAGATAATTAGGTTAGGAGGTTGTGCGAGTCCCAAAGTGTGTGTGTTGTGTATGGATGTTTTTGATGTAAGTTTGTGTATCTTCAGCATAACGATGAATAGAGTCACATGATCCTTCAGATACTAAGCTCAGGTGTTCAGCATATAGATTGAAATGTGTAGGCACTAGGATTGAGTGACCAAGGAGAGTCACACAAGTTTGGAACACCATTGACAAAGTCATCTGTTCACACCCTTGGAAGATTTAGTGCTGGCTCTCCTGTAGAGACGTCTTCATCCGAAGGTCAGACAGGATAGGACATAACTGGCTGATGACTGTCTTCAAAGGAAAAACCCTAATTTGACTATACCTCCTTAGCATGCACGAGTCAACTTCATCATCTTCAAATTTTCGATACCTCTTTGTAAAACTCACAATTTTCGTATTGCATATTCCGGCAGAGGAGAATGTTATTGCTTTTGATGATGTAATTAGCACAGTGAGTAAGAAGCTCAACGTCAGTTCTCCAGGACTTCTATATGAGTAAGGCCAATAGAGAGGAACTTGAAAAAGTACATTGAGCCATAACAGACTGACTTATCATGTTGGACAGTCTTAATCTATACTCTCTTTTGGTATTTGAGGAGACACAATACAGTGCTGCAAGGGAACAGCAATTGCACCTGCTGAAAAAGAAAGTTGGAGAGTGGGCACAGTAGACAGCACGTACATGATAGAAGCTATCCCATCAGCCCTCTTGAAATGCTAGAACTGTAGTCTCCAGCATATCTACAATGGATGGTTTGTGGAACTCCTACACAGGAAAAATTGAAAATTTTAAGAAATTCACAAACACTGGATGGTTTCTTCTGTGCATTCTATTAGGGCTTGCCTTTTTTGTGATTAGTAATGCTATGGGCTCTCTATAAAGATCTCTTTGTGGCACCAGATAACATCTGTAATTCTACAAATCTTTGATTTCCCCTTTCCTCTCTTTTTTCTCTTAGTCCGACATGCTGATGAACACAAGAGAATAAGGAATGTAATCTAGCTCTTAAAATTTGTGGATCTAGGCAAAAGAATAGAGGTTATCACGGGTGTTGCCATTAGAGAGAGCACAAACTGTTCTAGAAAGGGACTTGACTGCAGCAACAAACTATTTGTCAGCACCACATGCCTTTAAGATAGAGAAACCAACAACTATGTGAGCTGCAGTAAAAGCCTATAGGGAAGCAAGCACTGCTTCAGTTTTCTGCCACCATCCAGCTTTGCGAGAGGTACATTTATCACAATCTTCCCAGCATGGCAGTTTAAAACAAAATATAGATGGGTACTTGATGTATAAGATTTAATTAGGGCCAGCATTCCACCAAGGCGTGAACCTTTATTTCTGCACGGGCTAGTAAAGGAGAGCGCACTCTTATTTAAAAACAGTTGAGAAAGTTTTGAAATATCAAAGGAACAAGTTTGTCTACTGCTTACTTATTTCAGACAGAAAGGCCCAGAGCAAGATGATTATTCAATACAGAATCTCAAGAAAGCAATCATAGAGTGCCCTCTCAATCAATTCAATTTTCTAACTGGAGAAACTGTTTTTTACGTAGTCTGATTATTGGCATGCCGTGTTTTACTAAAGCTTCTGCAGATGACAAAAGAGTGGCTAATCAGCTCTTTGAGGGCTTCAAGGTAAACGTGATGTCCAGGTACACTATTTCATGTTGGGTTACCCTCTAGATTAAAATCTACTATACGGCGGCCAAGAAAGATCACTCAGGTGGGTGGGCAATCATACAGTGCTCCTTTGCAAGTATGTAAGACCATGCAACACAAATTAGTTTTGGCTTTGTGTGTCAAACAACAAATCACATTTCATTCCAAATGTTTCAGTCTTTTCAAATTAATTAATCAAGAGGCACAATCTAAAACTGAAAACCAGCTGCTGTAATGCGTCAGCACAGATAGTGGACATAGGTCATTGTCATTTGATAGTTGCAGCCTAATTCAGCCTCATAGGGTCAGCTGTATCCCTGGATTCAAGATTTCAAAATATCATAAATGTTTGAAGACAAACTAGTGTTTGACATTCAAATTATAGGAAAAAGACTGGGGCTATGCCCTACTTGTTGCTTTACTGCTTGAAGTGTATATGTTTTCACCACAGAAACGGTGCAGATGTTTTTTTGTTACTTTTGATGTCAAGCATTGCTTTGTTTTCCACTCAAAGGACCGGCGTAGCATAGGAAGGCAGGGTGTGGTGGACGACAATTGATGGTGGTGGACGAGGACTGGTGACACAGGAAGACAGGTAGAGCTGGTGCAGGAGGACCTTTTGTGTTTTGATCAAAGAGGACAAGTGGTGCTGATTATGCAGGAAATCAGGTGTTGTGCAGGACAACAGATGTTATGCAGAAGGACAGGTGTTAGAGGCATAGTAATGGTGGTGGTGGTGGTTATGGTGCTTGAAGACTGGTGGTTGTGGATTATTGGTGATAATAGTACTGGAGGTTGTGGAAGAGGACAGGCGGTGGTGATGGAGGAGGAGGATAGGCGGTTGTGGAGGTAGTTGTAGAGGACCCGTGATTTGACATTCAGTAAATGTAAGTTTATGGGGCAGGGTTGGAAGAGGAAAAAGAAGTTCAAGGTTTATGAGAGTGGATTCATCAATGCGAAGGCACTGGGGGATTGAAATGTAATAATGCCTTTGGTTAAGAGGGGATCCCTGTTGCATTCTTCAATACACACTTTCTCATATTGCTTTCAGTGCTTGCAGAAAGGGAAAATATGTGCTCCGGTCGAGGAAAAACTGCATTTAAACTTTTCTCAGAAGGCCTTGAATATTTCAAGTATTTAGTCTTAAGTTTATACACAGTGGTACATCTTTGCTGCGTCAAACCTCTTAAATGAAAATATATATTTTGTTAGCCTTCCAGACAGGTATGTGCGTGAATTTCATAGCCTTCTAAAAATCTAAGATGTCTGTGTTTAGTGTGGACTTTGTAGCTGTAAAAAATGGTTTCCTTCCTAGATGGCAGCAATTCTGCATCCAATTAAGTTTACAGAAGGGATTTCTCTTCGAGTCCCTTTGTGTCTACATCCTTATTAGCAGTGGCAGGTACAAACTTCTGAGCTGAAAACATTTCAGAACATTTTTCACAGTGCATGACTTTGAATTTCAGAAATTCGGAAGTATTGAAGATCTGAAAGAAGAGGATTCTCCATTAACTGTGGTTTTAATGTTCAAGACTAGATCAGAAGCTGAAAATGTAAGTAGACTGTCTCGCTTTATGCTGGGCATCTTGAAAATGTTTTTTATTGGTTTATTTTGAAATGTACATTTTCTGAGGGAGCATGCATGACTTATGCTTGGGACTTTGTTTGCTTGCATGAAGCTAACTGAATAGAGTTAGACTGTTTTCGGACCTCTTTTCTTTATGTTTGTATCACATAAAGAAAGATCATTTGCTTTTGACAGAGTATCTGGTTTGGTTCTCATATTGTAAACACAAGGAGATGATGGACGGAGCGCTGAAACTTTTCAGACACTCGCCCCCAGTCACAGATCTGGGTTGAATCCATCATCGTTCTTTAGCTCACTTTGCCACCTCAGTTCAGACCCAGCCATATGCAAATCAGTCTTGACCCTATGCCTCATGGGAACAGTCCAGCCCGAACTGCCAAGCCAGGTCTTCCCTGAACCGGAAACAAGCATCCTGGGACCAGTTTCGGGCTCTCATATTGTAGTCAGGCAAAATCTTGCAGCTAAAATGAGCATAGCTAGCTTATAAGTTTTTTCCCTCTAGATTTTCTGTCAAATTGAGTTAATTTTTGCTTACATATTACACTTGGAATGTTCCTAAATTTCAAGTTGGGGGGCATACTATGATCATGTTTTTCACTGCAATTTGGAAAGTGTCTGAAAATTTTACCTGCCCTCCATCGCACACCTCCAAATGTTCAGTGTTTTTTCCAGCACTGTGCACATTTTTACTTTAGACTTGTTTTCTATATGAGCTGGTGTGGCATCTATAACCACCGCAGCAAGGTTATTGATTTCTACTTCAGACGATCTCCTTTGATAATCATAAGCACTGAATTTCCCAACCCCTGGGTAGGCTCTGGAGCTCTTTTTACAAAATAATTTAGAATCTTTTCTTAGAAAAGTAAATTTTTAAACTGCAAAATGACTTTTGACAGCTTATAGCACTTTATCTTGCCCAATGTTTGTTTATTTTCTTTAAAAAAAATTGATGGCAATTTTAATTCAGAAATGTAACTGAAGTAGAAAAAGTAATGAGAGACCTTTTTCAAAGGTCTCTCATTAGAGGCAAGCAGGCAAAGAAGGTTGATACGCTGCACTCCGGAGTTGTTGAGTAATGGCCCTGCTTTAAGGAAACCCGCTCTACCAGTATCCCATGTCATGTCAGTGGCACTTTTTTTTTTTTTAACCTTTTCATTGAAAATCCTTTCCAAACGTTGGTTTTTTTGATGCCCATGGTGTCGTTCAAGAATAGGAATGTTTATTTCCAGTTTCCTGACAGAATTGTTTTTTTTTTCATCACAAAAAGGCAGCACATTTTGTTAAATCCTCTTTTTGTAGGCGAAGGAAGGCCCAGGCAAAGCCTCATGCACTCTGTTGTCTGTCTTCCATCGCCCCTAAGACCATACACACACAGCAGGCAGATGTCAAGACAACATTGAAAGACAGTGAAAACAAAATCTTTCTTTACTGTATGCAGGAGGTCTGTTATATGACAGTAGTCTGCTAAAGGGATATCTGGGGAGCATGGGCTTCATTCATCCACCTGTCTCTAATGACTCCCGCAGAGGGAGATTTGAAGGTTAGAAGAGGTTACGATCTCGGTCAGCATCTAGATCCACGATGTTGAGGACTGGCACGGTAGCCATGCATCGTCGAGACATTGACATCAAAGAACATCTTGCTGTCGAGACCTGGTTTGTTAAAGCAAGGAATGTTGAGACATGGCATGATGTTAAAGAT
This sequence comes from Calotriton arnoldi, assembly GCA_963921515.1. Taxonomy (NCBI): domain Eukaryota; kingdom Metazoa; phylum Chordata; class Amphibia; order Caudata; family Salamandridae; genus Calotriton; species Calotriton arnoldi. Next base: position 817,655 of record CAWUFW010000568.1, read on the forward strand.
CCCCTTGATGTTGTATGACACGCCATCAAGCAGATCCATACATTTATCAGCAGACTGGCTGTGCCAGCTAATCCAGAGAAGAGTGCACCATCTCGGACTAGAACTGTTTCTCCGGTGATCTCTTTCTTCTCCTTCATAGAGATTGACTCAACTTAACCCTCTAGCATCTCCTTTTCCTGTCTCACCAATCCCTGCATTACTTGTGGTACCTACAGCTGCGCTGCATCAAAACTGGTGTTGCTATCACCTCCTCTGCCTCCAGTATCTCAGAGGCCCTCCCAAAAAGATCAAAATCATCAAGGCAAAGATCACGTTCATCAGATAGGCATTATTCTTTGAGTTCAAGGCACCAGTTTCTTTACTGCAAAAGACACTCCTCGTCCAAGGTAACAATCCAGATATTCCACCTCTTCATTTTTTGGTACCGCTTAGGCCGCGCTTGCGCTGTCACTTCGAGACATGCTGTATTCAGGTATGGATTTGAAGCTCCACCCATTTTTCGCCCATCTTTTCAATTGGCTCCTGTTACTATCCATTCTAAATGGTTGCTTTTGATTCCTAAATATGCTTAGTAATCCCTCCTTAGTACCGCCTTTTCTGCTTTTGTATCCTCCCATGAGGACTCTCCCTTTCACTTGTGTTGTTACTCAGTATGTTTCATTTACAGTCTGTGAGCACTATTTTTTTTAATGAGTTTGTCCTTCCTGCTGTTGCAGGCACGCTTTTCGCTTCCCAGGTAACACACACAGCATTTATTTGTTTCCCTCTAATCAGAGGCTTTTGGGCGCCTGTTATGTTTTATGCACTTTCCTCCTCCCCCCTCCCCCCCACCCTGCTTATTTTTTAATATTTGTGGACATACTTTATCAGCGCTGCACCTGTTGCACGAGAGCTGCGCTGGTTTTGCTTTCATTGTTATGTATTTTTCCCGCTTCTCCATGCCACTCTCTCTGCTCTCCCTCCCAATTAGTCATGGGGCTCCAGCCTTGCCTGCCTCACAGCAGAGCAGCACAGAGCCAGGCGGACGAGAGGCAGGGTTGTGCTGCAGCCTGCCTCAGAGCAGGGGGCACTGCTTTCTGTGCCACTCTCCTCACAACTGCCCCATCTGTGGACTTACTCTGGTCTCTGGGGAGAACTGCAGGTATGAGCTTTCTATCAGCGTGTCGCCCTTTCACGAGCGCCGCACTGGTTTTGCTTTCATTCTCCTGTCTTTTCCCTGCTCCTCCATCCCACTCTCTCTGCTCTCCCTCTCCCTCCCTTCCCTTCCAGTCAGTCATGGGGCTCAGCTTGCGCCTGCCTCACAGCGGAGCCAAGTGGATGAAATGGAGGGGTGTGCTGGTGGTTTGCAATGCCCTCGCCATAAGGTTGAAGAGCTGGCGGTAGAGACCAGTGTCTCCGCTTGCGACGCTTGGCAGACAGAGCAGGAGGGAGGTAGCCGTGCTGGAGACAGAAAGCCTCTCTCAGCCAAGGACAAACAGTTTACTAGAGCTTTCTTGTTCATAAATCAAGCTACAATAGATTACATGCATAAGACTGTGCTCAATCTTGCATAAGTGAAGGCAAAATTATCAACTTGTCAGAAGGCACATCATCACTAAGTGAAAGATGCAAACGTCTTGAAAAACGCAGATTAAATTACCATAGAAAACTCCTTTGCTGCCTTTGGGGAACAGCAGCACAGTGAAGGGTACACCCCCCAGCAACGTAGCAAGCACCTTGATTCTAATTTTGCTACAGTTTTCCAAAATGGGGGAGGGAGAACTGGGCTGCCGCATTATTCAGAGATCAAGCTATGCAGGTTCTTTAGGAATGCGCATGCTTAAAGTCCATCCGTTCTTCCCCTCCAGGCTGGATTCTTGCAGTAATCCTTATCTGGGGATACCTGCTCTCTGCTTGCAGGCTCTCCAAGTCGTCAGAACTTTGCTGTGAAAAGTGTGAAAAGTTTGTGAAATCCTACCATGATTTAGCCACACATTGGTAATTTAATTGGCTAAATATACAGCAAAAGTCCACTTCATATGACTGTCTGTAGTATACGATTGTTCCTGGACGAGAGAAGTCAGCGGTCTGTGGCCTTCTTAAAGATTCAGGTCCTGATCATAGCCTGTGCTCGACCCTCTGCATTTTTGTTTCTCCAGGATTAGGAAAGATCAGGATGGTGGGCATTCCTAGACTGCGGAACATCTGGTCGATAAAGCTTGGGAAGATGCAGAATTGTCTTTTATGAACGGTATCAAAACGTTGCTCTCATGTTAGTGCATTTGGTTTTCTGTGCCACTCTTGTACATATTCTTGTCGGTGACTTTGGGTTTAGGTCTTGCTCTATGTCATTGTCTCAGTGCCATGAAGCCATATGCTATCCAGGCACTTAAGAAATAAGGAAAGAAAGATGAAAGGCAGTATCAGAGTTTTTGTAAACTATGTCTGTTACAGCTGACAGTCTCTGCTCTCACGGCAATTGCAGTGGTGGCTCACAAACCAGGATTGGGTCAACGGCAGATCCCTCTCCCTTCCCCAACCAGAACACACAGTGGTGACAGACGCATCCCTTCTGGGATGGGGCGGCCACATGGGAGAGGCGGAGATCAGAGGCCTCTGGTCTCCGGCGGAGTCCGGGCTCTACATCAACCTTCTGGAGCTTCGGGCGATTCGTCTTGCACTCAAATCATTCCTTCCCTCTGTCCGGGGAAGAGTAGTGCAGGTGTTCACGGACAACACCACCGCCATGTGGTATTGCAACAAACAGGGCTGGGTGGGGTCGTGGACCCTATATCTGAAAGAGACACGTTAGTGACAGATTCCTTACCTTAGAATATCCCCAGGCGTCAGGCTGGATCCGGAAAGTTTTTGCGTAGCAGTACCCTTGCGCGTCGGTAGGCGGCGTCGTGCGGCTCCGCGTCCGTCGTCGGCGTCGTGATCGCCGGGATGACGTCGCGGGCAGTACTTAGGCGCCACCCCTGCGCGCTGACGTCAGTTCTTCTTTTTCCGCACCAGCAAGCGCAGATCCGGGAAGAGCAGTGCCCTGGTCATTTTTTGACCATAATTTTTGGTGAATTTTTCACTGTTTTTCTCAATCGACTTCAAGGTGTCGTAGGGATGCCCGGGTTTAAACGTTGCAGCGCCTGTGCTCGGATGATGTCCGTCACAGACCCGCATTGGGAGTGTCTCTTCTGCCTCGGCCGAGGCCACGACACGGAGTCTTGTACCGACTGCCAGGCCCTCCACCCGAAAGCTTTGCGAGAGCGGTCTCGAAAGCTCCTCGAGGCCCGGCATTTGGCTCCGCGGAAGCCCCGGTCGCGTGAGAGGTCCAGGGGTCGATCGCGGAGTCCACACCGGTCGTCGGCATCGAAGTCTTCTTCGTCCGGTAAGTCGAAACACAAAAAGTCCAAAAAGCATCATCGCTCTGGGACTTCGCCTCGCCGGTCTCGCGACTCGGCTGAGGCCCCTCCCGGCACCGTCCCCGCCCCTGCGGCCCCGGACATGCCTGTGGAGTCGCCCCGCAATACCCGCCCTTCCCGGGTTCGGGGGCGGATCCGGCCTAAGTGCAGGAATTCCTGTCGGCCATGGCCCGCCTCTTCGGGCCTCCAGGTCCCTCCGGTGCGCCTTCGGGCCCCGCGGGCTACAGTGGGGTTGCTCCGGCGTCGCCGGCGGCTCCGGCCCCGGCGTCGCACGTGCCTCCAGCCTCGATCCCGGCTCCGGCTTCGGCCCCGGCCTCGATCCCGGCTCCGCAACCCCCATCGGCGCCGGTCGACCTAACGACACCTCCGCCGGCGCCGATGTCTCCGGTGCCGTTCTCGACGCCGCCTGGGGCTCCGGGCGGCGTCGTTCCCAGTTCCTTCCGGCTCCGGACATGGACCCGGACCGACGCCGGTTCCGGCGCCGATGAGACCTTGGGTCCCAAATGTCCCTCCTCCCCCTTATTTTGAACCTGAGGAGGACCAGGAGGACTGGGAGGGTCTGATGACCCTCTGACACAACAGTGTCAGTACGATGAGGACTGGACAGAGGGTCTAGGGGATGCCAGTGGTCTAGATACTTCCCCTGACACTGGCATGCTGTCTCCTCCCGTGGCTACGGAGGAGGGAGCCAATTTTGCAACGGTGTTGCGTAGGGCGGCTGGAGCCTTACATCTCCAACTCCCTGCTGTGGCGGTCAAGGTTAATCTCTTGACAGAGGTGCTTCAGCCGGCAGCCTCCTCTACGGAGACTGTGCTGCCGTTTAACGACGCCCTCACTGACGTTCTTTTGGGCGCCTGGTCCAAGCCCAACACAGGGGCTCCTGTGGATAGGAACGTGTCCCGACGCCATCGCCCAGCTCCGGGCGACCCCCTGTTTCTCTCTGTCCACCCCACCCCTGAGAGCTTGGTTGTCCAAGCCTCCGCTTCCCAAACCGCCTTCCCTACCGCCCCTCCGGATAGGGAATCCAAACGCCTGGATCAATTTGGGAAGAAGGGTTTTCTTCCTCCAGTGCTGGCTTGCGGTCCATCAACACCGCTTGCCTTTTGGGCCGATATACCCACTCCTTGTGGGATTCGGTGGCGAATGTTTTGCCCCAGTGTTCTGAGGAGGTCCAGACACTGCTTTCCCGCGCCATTGCGGAAGGAAGGGATGCGGCCAAATAAACAATCCGATGTGGCCTTGATACCGCCGACTCGCTGGGCAGGTCTATTGCAACGGCGGTGGCGCTACGACGCCACGCCTGGCTGAGAACCACTGGTTTTTCAGGGGATGTCCAGAATACTCTCATGGACATGCCCTTTGATGGAGTCGGTCTTTTGGGTCCAAAGCAGACCATGCGTTGGAGCGCTTTAAGGACTCACGGGCTACTGCAAAGTCCCTGGGCCTTTCTGCTACACGCCCTCCGCTGACTTCTGCTTTTCGCCCCTATCGTGGCCACGGTAGGGGCGCCCTTCACGTCAGCAGCCCAGCCACCGGCCCGCGCAGCGGCGTCTTCGCGTGGCCGAGGACGTGGATTCCGCCGTGGCGGATCGGGCAACCAGCGTGCGGGTCAGGCCACCACCTCCAACCCGTCCGCGGCCTCCAAACCCTCCTAGTCCCTCCTTTCAGGTGCACAGTACGCCGGTAGGGGGCAGGGTCCGCCATCACCTTCCCCACTGGCGTACCATCACCTCGGACAGGTGGGTCTTGGACATTGTCCGAAGGGGCTACTCCCTCCCCTTCGAGTCCACCCCCAGCCATGCCACCTCAATTCCACCGCATGTCAGGGGATCACTTGGTACTTCTGCAGAAGGAAGTCACGGCCCTCTTGGCCAAGAGGGCCATCGAGCATGTTCCGACCCCAGAAGTAGGGCGTGGTTGCTACTCCCACTACTTCCTGGTGCCCAAAAGGACAAGGAGGACATGCGTCCTATCTTGGACCTCCGGAACGTCAATCGCTTCCTCCGGAAGGAGAAGTTCAAGATGCTCACCCTAGCTCAGGTCTTGACTGCCCTCGACCCTGGAGACTGGTTGGTAGCGTTGGACTTGCAGGACGCATATTTCCACATCCCCGTCCTGCCGGCCCACCGGCGTTACCTTCGGTTCACGGTAGGCCCCGAGCATTTTCAGTTCACCGTGCTCCCCTTGGCCTTACCAGTGCCCCTCGGGTGTTCACGAAAGTGTTGGCGGTGGTCGCAGCTCATCTGCGCCGGGCAGGGGTTTCAGTCTTCCCCTACCTCGACGACTGGCTTCTGAAGGCGGGCTCGTCCCAGGCAGTCGTCTCCCACCTCCAGACTACGGCCGAACTCCTGCACTCGCTGGGGTTCTCCATCAATGTGCCGAAGTCGCATCTGATTCCTTCTCCACAGCTCCTTTCATCGGAGCAGTTCTGGACACGACGCAGTTTCGGGCCTATCCTCCCGAACGGCGAGTCCGGGATATTCAGGCTATGATTCCGATCTTTCAGCCTTTATCCTGGGTTTCGGTACGGATGACCCTGAGGCTGTTGGGCCACATGGCCTCCTGCATCCTGCTGGTCAATCATGCCAGATGGCATATGCGGGCTCTGCAGTGGGACCTGAAGTTCCAGTGGGCGCAGCACCAGGGCAACCTGTCCGATCACGTCCAGATCTCGAAGGGGACTGCAAAACAGTTGCAGTGGTGGCTCTCGAACCGGCAATGGGTCATGGGCAGATCCCTCTCCTTCCCCAGCCAGAGCACACAGTTGTGACGGACGCGTCCCTTCTGGGATGGGGCGGTCACATGGGAGAGGCGGCGATCAGAGGCCTCTGGTCTCCGGCGGAGTCCCGGCTCCATATCAGCCTTCTGGAGCTCCGGGCGATCCGACTTGCACTCAAGGCATTCCTTCCCTCTGTCAAAGGGAAGGTAGTGCAGGTGTTCACAGAACAACACCACCGCCATGTGGTACTGCAACAAACAGGGCGGGGTGGGGTCGTGGACCCTTTGTCAGGAGGCTCTGCGCCTCTGGACATGGCTGGAACATCAGGGCATGTTCCTGATGGTTCAACACCTGGCAGGTTCCCTGAACGCCAGGGCGGACGAACTCAGCCGCAGGTGCATGATGGATCACGAATGGCGTCTTCACTCGGAAGTGGCGCAAGGACTCTTTCTACAGTGGGAGAGCCTTGGTTAGATCTATTCGCCACCGAAGAGAACGCGCAATGTCATCAGTTCTGCGCGTTGGAATTTCCAGGCGGCACTCGCTCGGCGACGCTTTTCGTCACGAGTGGAGTTGCGGTCTATTGTACGCCTTTCCGCCTATACCACTTCTACCCAGAGTGTTGAAGAAGATTCGGCACGACCGGGCCCAAGTCATTCTTGTGGCTCCGGACTGGGCTCGAAGAGTTTGGTATCCCGAGCTACTCAATATGAGCGTAGATCCCCCGATCCGTCTGCCTCTTCGGGAGGATCTTCTGTCGCAGCAGCAGGAGACGGTCCTCCACCCGAACCTGTCCAGTCTACACCTGCTTGCGTGGAGATTGAGCAGCGGCAGTTGATTCCTTTCGACTTGCCTCCCGAAGTTTGTGATGTGATTCTGGCAGCCAGGCGTCCCTCCACTAAGGTGGTATACGCCTGCAGGTGGAACAAATTTGTGGGATGGTGCACAGCAAAGGCTGTGAATCCCCTTTCTGCCCCTCTTTCTGAGGTCCTTCTGTTCCTTCTCTCTCTGGCCCAACAGGGTTCTGCCCTGGGTACCATCAAGGGTTATCTTTGTGCTATCTCGGCCTTCCTCAGGCTCCCTGATCAGCCCTCCTTTTCAAGTCCCCTGTTAACAGGTTCTTAAAGGCATTACACACCTCTTCCCTCCTGTTCCGTTTGTGATGCCTCAGTGGGACTTGAACTTGGTTCTTACCTTTTTAATGTGCGCTCCCTTTGAGCCTCTACATAACTGTCCTCTTCGTCTTCTGACTCTGAAGACAGCCTTTCTGGTGGCCATCACCTCTGCTCGGCGGGTGAGTGAGCTCCAGGCTCTATCTTGCAAACCTCCCTTTCTGTCTGTTCATCCAGACAAGGTTGTTCTTCGGACGCGTCCGTCCTTCTTGCCAAAGGTGGTTACTGCTTTCCACATTGGGCAGACCATCACTTTGCCCACCTTCTTTCCGCCTCCGCATCCTTCCAGAGAGGAAGAGAGGCTCCACCGTCTGGACCCAAAACGTGCGCTCTCCTTCTATATCGACCGCACAAAACACTTCCGGGTGGATGACCAGCTCTTTGTTGGCTACGTGGGCGCCAAAAAGGTCGGGCGGTGCACAAGAGGACCATCTCCCGCTGGGTTACCTTGTGCATCAAGACCTGCTATTCTTTGGCTAAGAAGGAGCCTCCTGTTGGGCTGCGTGCCCATTCCACCAGGGCAACAGCTGCTACCACGGCCTTGGGCCGCGGTGTTCCGCTGCCGGTTATCTGTCAGGCAGCTACGTGGGCCTCGCTGCACACGTTTACAAAGCATTACTGCCTTGACAGTCAGGTCCGGAGGGACGGCTTCTTTGGCCGTTCTGTCCTCCAGGACTTCCTTGTCTGATCTTTGTTCGCAGACCCACCACCGGGGTTGGTATTGCTGGGGTATCTATTCTAAGGTAAGCAATCTGTCACTAACGTGTCTCTTTCAGATGCACAAGTTACTAACTTGTGTAACGATATATCTGTAAGAGACAGTAGTTAGTGACAGATTCCTACCGCCCACCCATCCTCCCCGTTCTGCGAACTGATTTCTAGGGTTAAGGACATCCCTTTCAGGGCCCTAGTATTTTTCAGACACCTATGTCAGCTTCTTGCATGGCTCTGCGTTCCTGGCGCGGAAAGTCGTGTACAGAACTGACGTCAGCGCGCAGGGGCGGCGCCTAAGTACTGCCCGCGACGTCATCCCGGCGATCACGACGCCGACGACGGACGCGGAGCCGCACGACGCCGCCTACCGACGCGCAAGGGTACTGCTACGCAAAAACTTTCCGGATCCAGCCTGACGCCTGGGGATATTCTAAGGTAAGGAATCTGTCACTAACTACTGTCTCTTACAGATATATCGTTACACAAGTTAGTAACTTGTGCGTCAGGAGGCCCTCTGCCTCTGGACATGGTTGGAACATCAGGGCATATCCTTGGTGGTTCAACACCTGGCAGGTTCCCTGAACGCCAGGGCCGACTAACTCAGCCGCAGGTGCATGATGGATCACGAATGGCGTCTTCACTCGGAGGTGGTGCAAGGTCTCTTTCAACAGTGGGGAGAGCCTTGGTTAGACCTATTCGCCACCGAAGAGAGCGCGCAATGTCAGCAATTCTGCACGTTGGAATTTCCAAGGCGGCACTCGCTAGGCGACGCTTTTCGTCGCGAGTGGAGTTGCGGTCTGTTGTACGCCTTTCCGCCCATACCACTTCTGCCCAGAGTGCTGAAGAAGATCAGGCGCGACCGGGCCCAAGTAAATCTTGTGGCTCCGGATTGGGCATGGAGAGTCTGGTATCCCGAGCTGCTCAACATCGCCATCGACCCTCCGACCTGTCTGCCTCTTCGGGAGGATCTTCTGTCGCTGCAACAGGGGACGGTCCTCCACCCGAACCTGTCCAGCCTCCACCTCCTTGCGTGGATATTGAGCGGCGGCAGTTGACGTCATTCGACCTGCCTACCGAAGTCTGTGATGTAATTCTGGCAGCCAGGCGTCCCTCCACTAAGACGGTATATGCCTGCCGGTAGAACAAATTTGTGGCATGGTGCACAGCAAAGGCTGTGGATCCTCTCTCTGCCCCTCTTTCTGAGGTTCTTTTGTTCCTTCTTTCTTTCGCCCAGCAGGGCTCTGCTCTGGGCACTATCAAGGGCTATCTCTCGGCCATCTCTGCCTTCCTTCGGCTCCCAGATCAGCCTTCCCTTTTCAAGTCCCCGGTGGTAAATCGCTTCTTGAAAGGCATAACTCATCTCTTTCCTCCTATTCCTTTCGTTATGCCTCAGTGGGACTTGAACCTAGTTTTAACTTATTTAATGTGCGCTCCCTTTGAGCCGCTTCACAACTGTCCTCTGAGGCTCTTAACTCTCAAAACTGCGTTTCTGGTGGCCATCACCTCTGCCAGACGGTTGAGTGAGCTCCAGGCGCTTTCTTCTAAGCCTCCTTTTCTATCTGTGCATCCGGACAAAGTTGTCCTCAGGACTCGTCCATCCTTCCTGCCCAAGCTCGTCACTGCCTTCCACATCGGGCAGACCATCACTTTGCCCACCTTCTTTCCGCCTCCGCATCCTTCGAAGGAGGAAGAGAGGCTCCACCGTCTGGACCCAAAACGTGCGCTTTCTTTTTATTTGGATCGCACCAAACGGTTCCGGATGGATAAACAGCTCTTTGTCCGGTACGTGGGCGCCAAGAAAGGTCGGGCCGTACACAAACGGACTATCTCCCGATCGGTCGTTCTGTGTATCAAAGCCTGCTATTCTCTGGCAAAGAAGGAGCTCCAGTGGGGCTGCGCGCCCATTCCACCTGGGTGACGGCACCAACTACTGCTTTGGGGCGAGGAGTGCCTCTCAATGACATCTGTCAGGCAGCTACGTGGGCTTCGTTGCACACATTTACCAAACACTACTGCCTTGACAGTCCAGTCCGGAGAGACAGCTTTGGCCGTTCTGTTCTCCAGGATTTTCTGGTGTGATCTTGGTTCGCAGACCCACCTCCGAGGTTGGTATTGCTGTGGTATCAATTTTAAGGTAAGGAATATATATCTAACGTGTTTCTTTCAGATGAACAAGTTACTTACCTTCGGTAACAATATATCTGTAAGAAACATTAGTTATAGATTCCTTACCGCCCCACCCATCCTCCCCGTTCTGCAAACTGATTTCTAGGGTTAAGGACATCCCTTCAGGGCCCTAGTTTTGTGCACCAGTGGTCAGTGTCTTGCATGGCTCTGCGTTTCTGGCGCGGAAAGTCGTGTACAGAGCTGACGTCTGCGCGCAAGGGCGGCGTCTAAGTAGCTGCCGCGAGGTCATCCCGGCGACCACGACACCAACGACGGACGCGGAGCCGACCGACGCCACCTTCCGACGCACAGAGGTACTGCTGACAAAAAACTTTCCGGATCCAGTCTGATGCCTGGGGGTAATTCTAAGGTAAGGAATCTATAACTAACTAATGTTTCTTACAGATATATCGTTACCGAAGGTAAGTAACTTGTTCTATAGTGCATAATTCCCCTATCTGGGGCTCTGAAGAGCTTGCCTACATTGGTAGTGTTCTACACCGTGTAGGGTGTGTGGTTGGTAGAGTGTTGTCTTTGTTTTGAACCTATGTGGGAAGTCTTTTAATGTTGTGTGTGATGACCACTGAGGTGCGGTTATTGTGGTATGGGACACAGTGATTAGCAGTATGATGGGTGATGAAATGTAAGGAATAGGTGGACAGTTTATGGTTTTGTGTAAACTGGCAGTTTTGATCAACTCTGCAAGTCCCTTTTTAGCAGTGCTCAATTTGTAAAAAAGTGCCAGAGCTCTCGTCAGGTGGCCACTGCAGCTTGCCCCACACATTGCTCCTGCCCCCGGTGCCAATGATAGTAACAGCACAACTACCAACAGTCACACTCCTACAGGTGTGACAGTTCGAACTATTCCAGGCCCCCAAAGCTATATGAATGGCTTAGGAGGCAGGTAATCATTTTTAATGTATATTGAATTAATACTTGACTGTTGTTGTGGTCATCTCAGACAACGCCACCTTATGCCTGACCTTCCCAAACACAAATTACATACACAGATGAATACAACAGAGAGAAAACTTCAAATTTAGCCATGTTCTGTTATAAGTTGCGATCGCGTGAAAAAGAAAGTGCTCCCTATTGGTTAAAAAAGGATTGACTGGGGTTTAAGGCAATCAAGGTGGGAACAAAGAAAAACAAAAGTGGTTAGAAATAGTTTGGGGGGACTCGTAAACACAAGCACAAAGTAGACCAGCATTTGCAATGCAATAGGTCTCGCATTTGATAGTTTGAGCTATTGGCATTGTAAATGATAATACCTTTTATTTATGTGTTTTGAAAACCTGTAAGTGGTGTGTAAACACGCACTTTGTAATTAAAGTCGTTGCTTACGAGAAGCAAGGCAGGCAGTAACTGTGCCTCCTTTACTGTCAGCCTTGCTTCTCCTAAGTTAGGACTATAAGTACAAAGTGCTTGTTTATGCACCGCTTGCAGGTTTTCAAAACACATAAATAAAAGGCATTGCCATTTACAATGCCAATAGCTCAAACTCTCGCAAATGCGAGACCTATTGCATTGCAAATGCTTGTTTTAATAGGTGTTTGCCTCCCCTAACGGACACAACTTGGTCTACAGTTTCGCATTTCAGCAACTTAATTGGATTCAATGACATTATAGTCAGAGAAGCTGCCAAACTTAATGTTCTAATTCCAACAATACCCCCTTTGACTTCCATCAATTTTGAGATCGCCTATCTACCCCGAACCTTCCCTGCCCTTGGTCCCAAGTTTATTAAAAACAAGGGTAGAACCTTTTTACTTCTACTTCTTCCATATCGGCTCTGGTTAGATTGTTAAAAGAAGTACAAACCACCTCAGTAAGACCTGCTGATCCGACCCCCGCCGTCACTGCACTCACAGTTTCAATCACAAGTAAGGACCATGCTACAGCTCAGGTACCTAGAGAAAGAGAAAAAAGCTGGATGCAGTAGGGAGGAAAGTATGTGGGATCTCTGTGACAGCAGTGAAGGCTGCTAGCTTTGCAAGGCAGGTATGATAGATCCATAGGTGACTCATTACAGTTACAGCTCTACCACCACATGTGTACAAAGAGCACCTTCAGGGGGCTCTGAATGAGGAAATGATGATGTTGAACCAATGCTGCTGATCCATCAGACCTCTCCGCCCATGGCTTTTGGTATGGTCTTGTCATGCAGCATAATTCCTGGCTTCATCTGACTGACCTTAAACTAGAGGCTCTACAAACTATTTTGAACCTTGCTTTCTCTGAAAACATCCTGTTTGTCGGTCTCTTGTGAGGAAATGCATCGAATAAGAATGGAGTTGGCGACTCTTAAGGTTGTGGGCCTGGAGAAAAGAAAATAATACAAAAAGCAAAGTTGTAGAGCTTTTGAACGTCATCCTTCTCCACAGAGTGTACAAACACCTCAGTGGCCTCAGCAACATAAAAGGCAGTAGTAACAACCTAAAACGTCAAACAGGAGAAGAGGTCCCCAAGCATCTATGGCTGCTGGAAAAACTCCACCTAAATAGTGACTTGTTTTCTACCTCTTCTTTCACATACTGCAGTAAGAGAAAGCTTGATAAACCATCTTCAATATTGGCAAAAAAAGTAAGTGGCAGATCGGTGCTCAATATTGTGCAGTATGGCTATTATCTGCTATTCACATCGATTCCTCCAGTCATTCTACCAAAGCATCCTTGGCTTTTACTTCTAGATAAGCTTTTATCAGGAAGTCAACATCCTTCTGGTGAAGTATGCTGCAGAACTAGTTTTTATTTCCCAAAAAGGAAAGTGAATTTATAAGTTTTCGTTTGAGTTAAGACCCGTCCTTGACTTAAAGCTGGAAAAAATTAATAGGGGCAAAAATGTAGAATGTCTGTGCTTTATGAAATCTACCCACAAACACATCTAGGGGTTAAACTGGTTATATATATATATACCTCCACTACACATTTTAATATTCCAATAGTGGTAAAATATCAAATATTTCTTGAGGGGTATGACCAGTACCACTTCAGTGTCCTTATGCTAAGAGTGAAATCTGCCCTTAGAAACTTCTCCAAGTGATGGCAGTGATTTCTGTCTACCTTATACGACAGAATTATTCAGCCAGCACTGAAGAGACTGAGACTCAACACCGCAGTTGGGTATGCTACACTCAGAAAAATTTATCCTCTCTGGATTTGCAAGTCACTCATGTAAAATAGACACCAACCCCAGTCTAGTCCATATAATATCTGGGTGCAGTGCTGAATGCTAAGTTGGCAAGAGTGTATACTTTGAAGAGGAGACTTTTTGCTGGACACTCAGGTGGCAAGAGTTCATTCTTTGTTATCCTTCCGATAGGAGACTTTTCTATACGCTTAATGTGTCAGAATCTTCTTTCTGAAGACGTTGCAGGTTACTGATCACAGATGTCATGGGTTGATAGGAATAGATTTTTTTTAATTTAACAAATAACGGAAATTATTCTATACTTGTATAGAGACCTATCCACACATCAAAATATGTAGTGATGTAATATGCATGCATACATATATACACACGTCACTTAGAAAGGTTTTATCAGCAGTAATAAAGCCCTCTATATATACACACCCATGTGTACATAGAAGCAGCAATATTTACAAGGCCTGAAATACTAGTGTATATTGTGGCTAAGTCTACAAAGCTTGATTTTTGTTTTTTAATCTAAATACATTGTAATACTCTAACAGGTGTTTTCCCTATAATCAGATTTACATACTGTGACATTCATTTATTTTCTTAAAAAGAAGCATAAAGCCATATACACACTCCTCCACCTATATGTATTGTAAATAACTTGTATTTATTATGTGCTATGAAATGCATATATATGTAAGGCAAAATACATAAATATGCATTATTTATCTATATATATAGCCTGAACTACTAGACAGAATTACACCAAATTTGGCAGAGAGGTAGCTGTTGGTCCAGAAAGAGCCCTTTTTTGTGATTTGGTGTAAATCCGTTCAGTCGTTTTGGAATTGTTGAAAAAGAAATATCGATATCTAGGGATGCAGACCCTCCGCGTATCCGACACATCTCATGCTGAGATCTGAATGGCTGCCAACCAAATGTTAGAAAGTGAGTTATTGGTAGGGCTAAGTATGCACCTACCATTAGTAATAAGTCCCCTAACACAGTATAGGGTCCAATAAAGATCTCAGTAAATTAGTCCGTTGCTCAACCCTTAGTAGCTGACAACGAGCAGTCAGGCCTAACTTAGGAGACAGGAGTGTAAAGCATTTTTTGTGTTTTTAGTACAAGATGGCCGCCAGAGGGTCGAGCCTTTGAGAGGCTTCCATGCTTGGGATCACTTTTTACTGTATATCCCTGATTTAGCCACCCATCCAAAGCTTTAACGGTCCGTCCTAATTACCATGATCTCCCTGCTGGGTGAGGGCCTGGATCGCCTAAAGTGCCTGCTTTCCTTCCGTGAAGCACTGTGACAGTAATGAGGACCCTCGGACCACCGGTCTCGCCCCGGGTTCCTGATCAGGATCTAGCTGGATTCCTGGAGTAGCTCCCGGGCTGCGAGTGGCTCTGTGCACCTGTCTCTGTCCCACGGCTCTCAGCCAAGTTGGGTAGCTGTGGTCACTGGTGCCTCCCAGCTCATCTGTCGCCCACCAGATTCCTGGCACTGTTTGGTGGCGAAGAAGGGAGTCCACAGCTTTGAAGCTAAGGAGGTAAGGTCCGACCATCCAGTGGTCGACCACGACCTTGGTGACTCCCGAGCTCCTAGCGACTCTCACTTAACCCACTCCCCGCCCCCGTTGCTATGCACATCCAGGAGGGGCTGCTGCAGTTGTTGCAGCTGTGCGTAGTTCCCCATGGGCCCTTGGGATCTGATGTCATCCTGCACCATATTAGGGGGAAGTCATCAGACTACTGTCTGCCATTGCCCTAAACCGGAACCCCTTCTCTGCCATGCCGCAGCTGCCAGCAGACCTCCACAGTGTGAGAGAGGGCGACAATCAAGCAATTATCTGCCCTGCTCCAGACCAGGATTTCTGCCTTGCCCTGCTGAAGCCACCTGCATGTAGCTACTTACACAGCGCCCTGCTAGATTGCCCTGCTAAAGCTGCCTGCTTGTAGCTGCTCACACAGCGCCCATCTGAGTACCGGCACTCTGCATCTACCCGCTCCGGCCTGGTTGCTAACGGATGGGCGGCCACAATGAGGGCATTATTGCTTCTGGAATGCCCATGAGACGCCGCGCTCTGATCACAGAGGCCAGTATAAGAACTCTCCCAACCCCCGCCCGACTCAACCGGTACAGCTCACCAGACCTGAACTCGCAGCCTTTCTCAGCAGGTGGGTCTCGCCCGATCCCTGCTCCAAGTCTTGCACCCAGGCGATGCAATTTTAAGTACGGCCCCAATGAGTGCATTAACGTTCACGAGCTGTCCCACGTCGGATGTCAAGAGCCAAGGGGTCAGTGTCCGGCAGGGGCACCAACAAGCCTTGGCAACGGCAACCAACATAGTCGTCAAAAAAGGTGCAGTGTTGGGAACAGCCAGTTCCAACTGACTCACCATAAGCAGGTAAGTCAGAGCAGGCCCCGAGAAAGCAGGGGAGCCCACTGTAGCCAAAGAAGACCCTCAAGAGGACCCACAGGCCGGAGGCACAGGAGTCTCAAAAGGACCTTGAGCAGCTCCCCAGAGGATGAAGGCCAACGGTGCAAGAGATGCGGTGCAGGTGAAGATCTTGGCTGCAGGAGATGCTTGAGGCTGGGGCTTCTTGGAGCCTGAAGTTCTCTGTAGGAGAGTCAACAAGCCTTGCCAACGGCAAGTCGACACGGTGCACAAGGGTTCTGTTCCAGCGGTTCCGACGAGGTATACTGGCTTCAAACTCGGTGAGAATGCCTCAAGGGAGTTGCAGAACCACCACCTGTGTTGCTGAGCCTTGCAGAGTCCGTGGGAGCCCATGATCAGCAGACCGGTCAGCTTCGTTGCGGTGCCTGCAGATGCAGGGGAGTGACTCCTTCACTCCAAGGGAGAATCCTTCGGGTGTCTTGGATGTCCACAGGCCTTGTGAAGAACCTGTATGGCGCACAGGCACAAACGTTGCAGCAGACTTGCAGGACGACGAGACCAGGAGCAGCAGGAGTCTTCCCAGTTGCAGTCTCTGTTCCCAAAGCGAAGTCCTAAGTGCCCAGACGGGTGAAGTTGAAGTGGTTTTGGATATGAATCTTGTCTTAAGACGAATCTAGGGACCCACCCACAGGTAAATACTTAAGTACCCTAAGGAAAGGGTTGGGACAATTCAGGGGTCCCTCCCAGAGGAGGGGCTGGATACTGGGGAGGATACTCCCATGTCATTTGTCCAGTTTCGCGCCAGAGCGGGAGCCAACGGCTCCATGAACTGGTTCCAACTGGAGTATGCAAGGAGGGCACCCGTCAAAGCAATCTAGTGGCGCTGGCAAGCGCGCCTACCCTGCCCGAATACACTAAGTCCTGTCTGGGAGGTGGTCACACCTCCCTGTGACAGGAAACCTATTGTCCTGCCTTCCCCTGCTCGAGCTTGGCTCAGAAGCAGGAGGGCAGAATTGTGTCTCTGGTAGGCAGCAGCCATAGTTTGCTGTCCGGGTCTAGAAGACTGGTACCGGGAGCACTGAGGGCCTCCCGGAGGATCTTTACAGTGCATGGAATCATACCTTCCCACACCGTAAACGGTGTGGGGATATGATTCCAACATGTTTGATACCAAACACAACATGGTTTGTTACAGCCAGTTTAGAGATAACCATCTAGTGATGACGCATGGCCACTCTATGTATGTTAATGGCTGATGCACTTACAACCTGGGAGAATGGACTCCGAAGGTCGTAGGGGTGTCCTGCCCATGCAGGGGTACCCTCACACTTAGTACCGAGCACCCAGCCTTCAGGATTGAAAGGCCTGCCTAAGGGGTGACTTATAGGTTTTAAGTGCAGTGACCTCAGATATAAGGAAACGTATATCTCTCGTAAGTGGTACTAACACCAGCTTACACAGGCTGCAATGGCTGGCCGCATGCTGAAGATGTGAAGCAGTAATATAAATCCCAGTCAGACTAGTAAGCAATACATAATGACAGCAGTAAAAAGTGGGGGTGACCATGAAAGCAGATCCTACTTTCCTACACAACCTCCACCCCCCCAAACGTAAGGAGATTAGACTAACCTTGCCCAGTTGAGTCTTCATTTTCTAAGTGGCAATATCTGGAGAGTCCATCTGTGTTGGCATGGTTATTCCCAGGCCCATGTTCCACTGAAAAGTCCATCCCCTGAAGGGAAATGGACCACCTCAAAAGTTTGGCATTTTTACCCTTCATTTGTTTAAGCCATAAGAGGGGCTTATGGTCTGTCTGAACAAGGAAATGAGTACCAAACAGGTATGGCCTCAACTTCTTCAAGGCCCAGACCACAGCAAAGGCCTCCCTCTCTATAGCTGACCAATGTTTCTCCCTGGGGGTCATCCTTCTGCTTATGAAAGCTACTGGTTGGTCCTGGCCCTCTGCATTTAGTTGTGACAAAACAGCTCCTACCCCTATCCCAGATGCGTCTGTCTGGACAATGAAGATTTTGGAATGGTCAGGACTTTGCAGAATGGGAGCAGTGCACATGGCCTGCTTCAGGACATCAAATGATTTTTGGCAGCTAACTGTCCACTGAACCTTCTCAGGCATTCTCTTGGAGGTGAGATCATTAAGGGGGGACACAGTGGACCCATATCCCTTAACAAACCTCCTGTAGTACCCAGTCAGGCCCAAGAAAACTCTGACCTGAGTCTGGGTAGTGTGATCAACCCAATCCATGATGGTCTGAATTTTTCTCTCCAGTGGCTGAACTTGGCCTCCACCTACCAGGTGACTCAAGTATACAACCTTGCTCTGCCTTATCTGGCACTTGGGGGCCTTGATAGTGAGGACTTCCTTCTGCGGGGCCTCTAGAACATTCTTGAGGTGGACCAGGTAATCCTCCCAGGTGGAGCTAAAGATGGTAATATCATCTATATATGCTGCACTATAGGCTTCCAGACTTGTTAGAACTTTATTCACCAACCTCTAAAACGTGGCTTGGGCATCACAATAAATTGATAATGCCCACTGGGAGTTGAAAATGCTGGTCTAGGCTTGGCATCCTCAGCTATTCTGATTTGCCAGTAGCCTGCAGTTTGGTCAAATGTACTCAGATATTTGGCTGAGGTCAAAGTATCTATGAGCTCATCTGCCCTGGGAATAGGATGGGCATCAGTCCTAGTGACTGCATTGAGGCCTCTGTAGTCCACACAAAACCTCATCTCTTTTTTATTCCACCCTTGGTGTGAGGTTTTGGCACACTGGACTAGCCCAAGGGCTATCTGAAGGTTCAGTGACCCCCCAATTCCAGCATCTTTTAGACCTCTGTCCTGATGCAATCTCTGACATGGTCAGGCTCTATATAAATGTTGTTCTTTACTGGCAGACTGTCACCTGTGTCCACTTCAGGGGTACACCAGGTAGTTTGACTGGGTGTCAGAGAAAACATGTGTTTGTACTGATTGAGGACCTTCCTGCGATCAGCTTGCTGCTGGTCAATGAGGCTGCCTGCAAAGGCTACTCTATCAACTGACACATCAACGAAGTTCTGAGAGAGGAGATCAGGGTGAGGGTCACTCTCTTCCTCCTGTCCCTCATCAGTGGCCATGAGCAAGCTCATGTCAGCCCTGTCTACAAAAGGCTTTAGGCGGTTCACATGAAGTACCCTGTGGGGACTTCTTGGAGTGCCTAGGTCCACCAAGTCGGTGACCTCGCCTTTCTTTTCAAGGATTGTGTGGGGGTCACTCCATTTGTCTTGGAGAGCTGCTGGGGCCACGGGCTCCAACACCCACACTTTCTGGCCTGGCTGGTAAACAGCCAGGACAGCTGTTTGGTCTTGCCAAGCTTTCTGAAGCTCCTGGCTTGCCTCAAGGTTTTTACTTTCATTCTTCATATACTCAGCCATACGTGACAGCAGGCCACGTACATAGTCCAAA
Source organism: Calotriton arnoldi (assembly GCA_963921515.1). Taxonomy (NCBI): domain Eukaryota; kingdom Metazoa; phylum Chordata; class Amphibia; order Caudata; family Salamandridae; genus Calotriton; species Calotriton arnoldi. The sequence goes on from CAWUFW010000568.1 coordinate 836,823, forward strand.
ATATCCTTTTTAGTAGGTTTGAGAGGTTGCTCCCAGCCCTCCTTTACTAGACACAATGGACCCCTAACTGGATGTCCAAACAGAATTTCAAATGGGCTTTAACCAACCCCCTTCTGAGGAACCTCTCTGTAGGCAAAGAGAAGGCAGGGTAGTAAGAAGTCCCATTTTCGCCTTAGCTTTTCTGGGAGTCCCATGATCATACCCTTTAGGGTCTTGTTGAACCTTACAACAAGCCCACTGCACTGTGGATGGTAGGGTATGGTAAATTTATAGTTTACTCCACACTCTCTTCACATTGCAGTGATGTAACTAGACATGAAGTTGGTACCTCTGTCTGTTAAGACCTCCTTGGAGAAGCCCACTCTGGAAAAGATTCCCAGAAGGGCCCTGGCCACTACAGGAGCTGTAGTGGTTCTAAGGGGAGTTGCCACTGGATACCCAGTGGCATGGTCCTCCACCACTAGGATGTAACTGTGTCCAGATGCAGTTGGAGGCTTCAAGGGAACAACAATGTCAATCCCTACCCTCTCAAAGGAAACCCTAACCACTAGGATTGGAATTAAGGGGGCCTTTGTAGTGCCACCTGACTTGCCACTGGCTTGTCAAGTGACACAGAAGCGACAAAACTCCTTGGTCTCTTTTGACATATGGGGCCAGTGAAAATGAGGGACAATCCTGCCCCAAGTCTTACTTTGCTCATGGTGTCCTGCAAGGGGGATGTCATGTGCCAGGGAGAGAAGAAAACCTCTCAACTTCTGGGGTATTGCCAACCTCCTGGTAGCACCAGGCTTGGGGTCTCTACCTTTAGAATACAGAAGCCCATCTTCCCAGTAGGTCCTATGGGACCCACTGACATTCCCTGCTTCCTCAGCAGCAGGTTGCTGTCTGAGTTGTTCAAGAAACGATCAGAATTGCCGCTCCAAACTCAAGTCTGCCCCCAAGAACTCTGCTTGGTCAGGCCCAAGTTTCTCTGGGACAGTTCCTTCACAGGGACTGAGATCATCTCCCTCAGGAGACTGATCCACACTGGGAGTTTGGGAGGAGGATAATTCCTTATCCTTCCTGCTCCTTCTCTTAGGAGCAATCTGGTCCATTTTTTCAGGATCCAGTGATCCCTCACTGCTGAGCTGTTTAGCCTGAGTCCTAGTGACCGCAAACACACTAGCCTAGATGCCCATAATCTCTGCATGATTCCTGAACTCTGCTTCAGACCAGGCTGAAGTTTCTGAATCATTGCTCAACAGACAATCTACAGGTAGGTCTGGAGATACCACAACTCTCTTGGGTCCAGTTACCCCTCCCCATCTGAGATTCACAACTGCCAAGGAATGATCAGTCCTGACATTGCTAGCGTTGGTTACTTGGTACATCTGTCCAAGTATGATTTGTTCAGGAGACACAAGTTTCTCTGTCACCATGGTGACACTGGCCCCTGTGTCCCTGAAAGCTATTGCTTCCTTTCCATTGATTAAAGTCTGTTGCCTGTACTTGCCCAAGTTAGTGGGACTTACTAGTAAGGTGGCAAGATCAATGCCACCATCACAGACTAGAACACCCTGAGTTGGAGTTCTGACTAAGCCAGAACCCACCTCAGAACCCAAGGTTACCCCAACTAATACCTTGGTTGTTGTACCACCACTTGTACTGATGCTAGGAGGCGCATTTGCCTTGGGGGGCAGTGGTAGTAGGTTCCTTGGCCTTAGGACAATCAGCATCTCTGGTCCAATGGGTCTTTACATAAATAACACCAAGGTTTCTTTTTACTCTTTTTGGAGTTTTGGGACTTGCCCCCAGATGCAGGTTTTTGGGGACCTTGAGAAGACTTCTTTTTCTCTTTGCCCTTCTCTCCACCTACTTCTGGGGTTTAGAAGAATCTTGCTTCTTCTGGTCCCCTGGTCACCTCCACCACCATGGTTTTTCTGCTTAACCCTGGTGTGGACCCATTTGTCTGCCTTTGTTCCCAATTCTTGAGGAGAGGTCAGATCAAAGTTCACCAGCTACTGTTGCAGTAGTTGGTTCTGACAGTTATTAAGGATGTGCTTCCTCATTATCAAATTGTACAATCCCCCGTAGTCCGGGACCTTCCTTCCATGAAGCCATCCTTCCAGAGCCTTAATAGCACTGTCAATGAAATCTACCCAGTCCTGGGTGTGTGTCTTCTGTGTGTCTCTGAACTTAATCCTGTATTGCTCAGTGGTTAAGCCAAACCCATCTATGAGTGCACTCTTCAGGACTGAATAGTTGTCAACATCCTCTTCTCTAACAGTGAGGAGCTTATCTCTACCTTTGTTAGTAAATGAGAGCCACAGGATAGCTGCCCACTGCCCTTGAGGGACCTTTTGAATTTTACAGACCCTTTCCAAAGCAGTGATCCATTTATGGATGTCATCCCCCCTCCTGGTAAGGAGGGACTATCCTGTTCAGGTTCCTAGTGTCAAAGGATGTTTCCCTGATTCTAGGGACATTATTGCTGCCACCATGGGACTCTAGTCCCAGTTTCTTCCTAGATTTCTGCACGTCTAGGATCTCCTTGTCAAGGGCCAACTGTTCTTGCCTGAGTCTATCTCTCTCAAGTTTGATCAGATGGTACTCCCTTTCCAAGGAGTCTTCCCCCTTGCTAGATAATGGATGTCCCTATTGTAGTGTCTGAAGCATTGGATTCGACAGAGGGGGACCTAGACCTCCTCTGCCTACTCTGAACCCTCCCAGGAGGAATAAAGGGGACTCCCTCTGTGCCATCAGCACCATTCCCTGGTGGATCTGAGTTTGCCAGTGTGGAGTCATTGGACTCCTCTTGACCATACTCCGAATTGAGGTCACTAGGGGAACCCCTGGTGCCCCCTCTTCTGGAGCATCCCCACCCACATTGTCCTGTTCTTCTGCCCCTCCAGGATTCTTGTCATCCTGATGAAGTAGCTCTAAGAGCAGCTTAGTAGTGGGGTTTGTTACCTGCCTTTATTCTTCTAAGGTACACTGGTATCCCCAACTAAAGACATTGTCGCTAGGTGTAATGTGGTGTTGCACCTACCTACCCTAGTGTAAGGCATGAATCCCAACCGCTGCACACCAATGTAGGAGGCCAGCTTAGTATATGGTGCTCACTTATGTAAGTGTATCACCCTGCACTAATCCAGACAACCCTTATGGTGGTTTTAGTGGTCTTAGAAAGCTCTCTAAGTGGTAGCTGTGGAGAGCAGCATTCATGCTTAGTCCAGAAGGAGTGTGAAGCAGCTTGTTTTACCAGTACTTAATCTTATGGTATAGGTTAAGTGAAAAAGAACAGTTATAAAAATGTGTATTTATTCTAAACACTCACTAACACATTGCAATATCTCCTACCTGGAGATATAAACACAAATACTTTGGAAATAGAACATGTAACTAGCACAAATACACAGTGGTCTCCAGGGGGAGACCAAACCATATACTAAAATAGTGGAATGCGAACCACGACCTAAGTCTAGAATGAACCCAGAAGACGTAGAAGAGCGAGGGACCCAAGGAACCACCCAAGGTGAGTATCTAGAAACCCCACGGAGGTCGTGTGCACAGTGGGAACACGACAAGTCAATAGGTAAGTCGCGGTTGCACTTTTAAAGAAAAAGGACCCTTCCCAGCAGACCCTGAAGAAACCCATTGGAAGATGGAAAGTTGGAGAGTCACCCCACCCGTGGATACCCCAGGAACCAGGATACCTACACCAGGGAAGTCGGATGCGAAGTGATGTAGGAAACCGCCGTAGACCACAATGGAGGACTTCAGTGAAGATGCCGTTGGTAAAGAAGGTGAAAGAGTCCAGTGGAACCAAAAGGTGGATTCAAAATGAGGTACCTGCGAGCAGAGGGGACAGAGTCCATGCCACTCGGGAGTGACCAGGAGGCACGGAAGACGAATGCCCACCGTTGTCGGAGATGCAGGAGAGTTGATGGTGCCCTTGAAGTTGCAGCTGTGCGGACCAGTCGATGCTGTGGAAGACCAGGAGCCGTTCATGAGCTGTCCCACGTCGGATGTCAAGAGCCAAGGAGTCAGTGTCCGGCAGGGGCACCAACAAGTCTTGGCAATGGCAACCAACGTAGTTGTCGAAAAAGGTGCAGTGTCGGGACCAGCAAGGTCCAAGTAACTCACCACAAGCAGGTAAGTCAGAGCAGGCCCTGAGCAAGCAGGGGAAACAACTGGAGCCAAAGAAGACCCTCAAGAGGACCCACAGGCCGGAGGCACAGGAGTCGCAAGAGGACCTCTAGCAGCTCACCAAAGGATGAAGGCCCACAGTGCAAGGGATGCGGTGCAGACAAAGATCTTGGCTGCAGGAGATGCTTGAGGCTGGAGCTTCTTGGAGCCCGAAGATCTCTGGAGGAGAGAGTCAACAAGCCTTAGCAACGGCAAGTCGACTCCTTGCTCAGGGGTTCTGTTCCAGCGTTTCCGACGAGGGATACTGGCCTCAAACTCGGTGAGAAGACTGTGCAGACCTCGAGGGAGTTGCAGAACCACCAACTGTGTTGCTGAGCCTTTCGGAGTCCGTGGGAGCCCAGGATCAGCAGACCGAGGAGCTTTGTTGCGGTGCCTGCAGATGCAGGGGAGTGACTCCTTCACTCCAAGGGAGAATCCTTCGGGTGTCTTGGATGTCCACAGGCCTTGTGAAGAACCTGTATGGAGCACAGGCACAAACGTTGCAGCAGACTTGCAGGACGATGAGACCAGCAGCAGCAGGAGTCTTTCAGTTGCAGTCTCGGTTCCCAAAGCGAAGTCCAGCGAAGTCCAATCTGCCCAGACGGTTGAAGTTGAAGTGCTTTCGGATCTGAATCTTGTCCCACGACGAATCTAGGGACCCACCCATAGGTAAGCCCTTAAGTACCCTAAGGAAAGGGTTGGGATGATTCAGGGGTTCCTCCCAGAGGAGGGGTTGGACAGTGGGGAGGATACTCCCATGTCATTCGTCCAGTTTCATGCCAGAGCAGGAGCCAACGGCTCCCTGAACTGGTTCAAACTGGAGTATGGAAGGAGAGCGCCAAATGTGCCCGTCAAAGCAATCTAGTGGTGCTGGCAAGTGCCCCCACTGTGTCCCAATACACTAAGTCCTGTCTGGGAGGTAGTCACACCTCCCTGTGACAGGAAACCTATTGTCCTGTCTTCCCCTGCTCGAGCTTTGTTCAGCAGCAGGAGGGCAGAATCGTGTCTCTGGTCGGCAGCAGCCATAGTTTGCTGTCCGGGTATAGAAGACTGGTACCAGGAGCACTGAGGGCCTCCCGGAATAGCTTTACAGTGCATGGAATCATACCTCCCACACTGTGTATGATTCCAACATGTTTGATACCAAACATGACCGGGTTCGTTACAGCCAGTTTAGAGATAGCCATCGAGTAATGATGCATGGCCACTCTGTGTATCGTAATGGCTGATGCACTTACAACCCATGAGAATGGACTCTGAGGGTCGTAGGGGTGTCCTGCTCATGCAGGGGTACCCTCACACTTAGAACCAAGAAGCCTGCCTTCAGGATTGAAAGGCCTACCTTAGGGGTGACTAATAGGTTTTAAGTGCAGTGACCTCAGATATAAGGAAACTTATACCTGTCGTAAGTGGTGCTAGCACCAGCCTACAAAGGCTGCAATGTCAGGCCTGTAGTCTCAATTTAAGTGGTCTCCCATGGGTGGCATAATACATGCTTCAGCCCATGGGGGACCCTGGTGTACCTATGCCCTGGGTACCTTAGTACCATATACTAGGTACCTACCACGGCACACCAATAGCCAATATGGAGTGTACCGAAGTACTCACCATGTCCAATTTAGGGAAGAAGCACAGAGAATGGGGTCCTGATTAGCAGGATCCCAGTCAGACTAGTCAGTAAAACATAATGACACCAGCAAAAAGTGGGGGTGACCATGAAAGCAGATCCTGCTTTCCTACAACTGCCGTCTGTCTAACTATATACGGAAGGTCCGCGGGGAGTCCAGACCCCTCCATGAGGAGTTCTGGCTGCCAATCTACTGCTATACTGCCAATTAATAGACTCTTTTCCCAGTTGTTGTTTTGATCAACCCAGCGGGCCGCATACTGAAGAAGTGAGGCGTAGTAATATAAATCAAGGCGGGGGACTTCCAGTCCTCCGTCCTCATACCGTTAGATCATAGTAGCCAGAGCCACCCTGCAATGCTGACCCGCCCAAAGCAGTGATATAAGAATTGAATTCAGTTGCTTAATCACCCTGGAAGGTGGGAGGACAGAATGAGTGTTTTGTTAGGCATACAGACAGCAAGTCAACTGAAACATTTTTACTATGGCCATTCTTCCCAGAGTGGCAGTGTCTTCCAAAAGGTTACTAATGTCCATAAGGCATCAAGGACCCTGTCCACATTCAGCTGTATCTGTAATCGATGTGTGTGAGCAACCCTGATCCCAAGATAACGGAATTGAGCCAACTCCCATATCCGACCCAGAGCAGGTAGCTGGTGTACTGTGATGCCAGGCAAAGGGGAACAGCAGATACTTATCCCGATTAAGGCGAAATCCTGAGACCCTTCCAAAATCATTCAGCATCTTCAGTAGTTTTGGTACGGCCTGATGGAGGGAGTAAAGATAGAAGAGGGCATCGTCAACATAGAGCAAAATAATGTGTGATATTGCACCCAGTAGTATGCCACTTTCACTCAGCTCCCTACGTACACATATTACTAGGGGCTCTATTGCAAGAGCAAACAATAGGGGTACAGTGGGCAGCCCAACTGCCAGGATTCCGAGTGACATCGTCTAATGCACACTCATGCCATGGGCTCCGATTAAAGCAACCATATTCGTACACAGTATCGTGGGCCAAAGCCCTTAAGCCGCATTACCTCAAGAAGGTAGCACCAGTCCACCATATCGAAGGCTTTTTCTAGATCGATTGCAACCAGTGCTAGTTCTTCTACAAGCGTTGGGGTTATCCTCATTCCCCCCCGGCTTGAGTATCATGCATATCCCCACCTCCCTCATGGTAGACGGCAAATTCCTACCTCCACAGCATCAAAAAAGACCACCAATAATCCCATCACCAGATTGGTTGAATATGCCTGATAAAATTCGGAGGGGAACCCGTCACTCCCAGACGCCTTACATCGTGGAAGCGATTTCAGGGCCGTCCTGACCTTCAGAGTTAGTTGTTCATCCAGAGTTTCTGCAGAGGCCAACTTAAGTCAAGGGAGTTCCAAGCCCTCCAAAAAGGAAGTGTACGGATGAGCAAGTATGGTTGGATCTGCCATATAGACTCCTTGAATGCGTAAACGAAATACATTTGCGACACCTGCTCTGGAAGTAACATTGACACCGCCGGGGTAGTCAGGCGAGTAATCAGGGGCAGGGTGTCTTCCCTAAGAAGGATCCAGGCCAGCAAACCCTGAGTCTTGTCTCCCTCTTAGTACAACCGTTGTCGATATTGTTTGAGGGTATATTTATCAAGGTGGTTCCAAATGTCAGTTATGCGACCCTAATCATGTGTTCTTCTCTGAGTGTGTCAGGTGTGGGTGGGTGTAACGCCTGTATTCTAGTGAGCTGTACTTCCTCCCCAGTCAACTCAGCCTGTAGTTGGCGGCAGACACCACGTCAGTCCTATACAGGTGCCCCCAGCACCTCTTTTAAAGCCTCCCATTCCGTTGCTCTACTATCGGTGGAGCCCCATTTGTACTCCGAGTAACCCGTCGGGGATTATGAAAGGGCATCGCATCCCACTGGGTTGTCAAGCACATCCGTTTGCATCCGCCAGGGCCTCTGACCCTGTGATGCACCACCCAGTGTGATACAATAAGGAAGGGACTGCGGGCTATATTTAAACAGGTCCAGCATACAAGCCCATGTAGAGTTCAAGAAACCGAATGGTATGCTGTTCCTAAAGAATGCAGTAGGTTGATATCAAGTCAGTGATACATAGTTGTAAAATCACGACAGGCAGGAGAACATTTCCTCCTTTCGGAAAAAGACCCTCACAAAAAAAGTCTCTTAACAGGTACCACTTTTTTTGGGTGCTGTACGAGTGGACACTTTATTATACCATTGGGGTCCACCACCAAAAAAGTGTAGTTAGATTCTAAATGGTCCTGAAGAATTGCCTTCTATTTGAATCAATGGCAAGAAACATGTTTAAGAGAGCGACCACGTTCATTAAAATAATTCTGAGTGGATCGCTTCCTCTTATTTTTAACTTCACCTTTACACTTTCCACATCTACACTTTCCACAGAACCCTCAAACACACACTATATCTTACGGCATCAGGAATAAAGATCTCCGCTAAGAGGCCCCACTCGGGCGCCGATCGGGTATTGCAGCGCCGACCCGATAAGGAGCAGACCCGATGATGAGGCAATACATCCTGTGACTTGGGTGTGTGAGGGTCTTTTTCCGAAAGGAGGAAATGTTCTCCTGCCTGTCGTGATTTTACAACTATGTATCACTGACTTGATATCAACCTACTGCATTCTTTAGGAACAGCATACCATGCACCACCCAGTGTCACTGCGCAGCAGACAGGGGAATGATCTGACAGAAAGCGGGCCATATGAGTTGTTCTGGTGCTCTCCGGGTTGGGAAACTCCGCCACCAAGACTCTGTCTCATGTAGGTGTTGTGGGTCGCAGAGTGGAATGTATATATAGTCTGTGTGGGGTGTTGTCGCCATGCATCCTCTAGTCCAATGTTAGTCATGACCTCCTTAAGCGTCGCCATCATGTGGTTTCTTGCCTGCCCTGGGTTGAGTTCTGTCTAGATCCGAGTCTAATATACAGTTAAAGTCCCCGCACCAAATAATGGGCAGATGGATCTCATCCATGAGCAGCAGGTCCTGTACATTGTAGAAGAACCGACGGACATCAACATTGGGGGGAGGGGGCATTGGAATTGAAAATTATTAGGTCATAACCGTCCAATGAACACTGTATCAGGATGTACCGGCCCACTACGTCTGCCTCCATGTATGTGAGGGAGAAAAGGCTCCCCAGTGCCACCCAAATAAACACTCCCCGGGCGTTCGTAGAAGAGGCATAGCACATCTGATTCCAACATTTTATTTAGCTAATCTAGAGGCCCCAGAGTCATTAAGGTGCGTTTCTTGCAGGCATGCTATACCAATTTTATGGCGTTTGAAAAATGTGAGTACTCTGTGGCATTTAATGTAAGTCCCCAGACCTTGGATGTTCCAGGTGAAGAATTAACAGTCAATCCCCATCCCGGTGTTGGTGCACTAGTGCGTACCACCCCTCCACCCAAGCAATCGTGTCCAGCGGCTGAAAAACATCTAAATCAACCAAGCAGTCCAAACATTGGCAACAAAACTAACCAGAATCCCCCCTCACCCCCCCACACCCATAGACCGATATGGTGCAACCATTCGACCATCTATACCTACCCACTGCATGTGCCAGGACTCGCACAGCATCCCCGCCTGTCCAACTGGGACTGGCTAGAACTAACAGTTGAACAGCCACCTGGCCAGACTTCATAACAAAATTGTGCATCAGGGAACCGCGCAGGGAACCGCGCTAGTCAGGTCCCCTATATTTAAGATGTTAGTGACCATGTCTGATGGTGTGATCACCAGCGCCGTCCGGCGCACCTCAAACAACATCATCTGCCACTTGTACCCCCTTCCAAAACACAGTTATCTGGCCAACCTCCAACACAAATCCAAGACCCATATCCTGCAGGCACAGATAAATTCAGTCATCTTTCATGACCTCTTTGCTTTGCAGACGTTAAGCATCAATATTCATTCACCCTCCTCATGCTCCCCCACCTCCGGGGCGATCAGAGTATCAGTCACAAAGTCCGTTGCTGTGCTCGAAGCCCCAGTTCCACTGTCATCTGACTGCGATGGAAGATCTGAGCCCCAATCAGTGTGTGGGTGGTAAACGCTAGGCAGCCTCATGGTGCCGTCCTAGCTGATGGTCACTTTCCGGGAACCCAATGGCAGAGTATTAGGGCTCGCCACCCTCGAACGGTGTTGATGCTGGGTGCGGGTCCAGCCCGGTTCCCTGTGGGCCCTCTCGACCACAAAAAGTTCAGACAAACCCTGTGGCTTGAGTTCGTTTCGTACCCAATGTTCCTGGAATTGTTCTGTAGACGATACTTCCACTTCTTCAGGAACTCCCAGGACCCTGATATTGCTTCGTTGTGAGCGCCCCTCGGCGTCCTCAGCCTGCCTGCCTAGTTCCTCAGTGGTGGTGGCCATCTGTGCCATATTAAGGTTAAGGCACGCCACCTCTTCCTGCAGTTCAGCAATGTTACCCTCTGCAGATTTGACCTTGTCGGAGACCTTTAGCAAGTCGACTGAGAAGATTTACGTCTACTGAAACAGCTTACATTTTTTGTTCGAGGGCCGTGCGGGAGCCTTGTATGGCCACCAAAATGTCAGACCTGGACGGCTCTCCATCTTCCCCTGATGGAGTCTGAGCATCCAGTGCACCCGTTTGCCTCATTATCCTCTAGACAGCCTGGCGTGGAGTGGTAAATTGAGTTATAGTGTTGGTTGCTTGAGCGAGGGCAGCCTTGTCTTTACCCATGATTTTAAGTGCACCGCCAGCCAGCGGACCTGGGCACAAAGGATAGTCGCCGACTTGTCACAGCCAGTGTCCAGGCACAAACACTGCTGAATGGGCACCCTCACGGAACCTCCTGGAGGCGAAGGTGGGTGTGGGGGTGGAGGACACCCTTGTGGCTGACAATACGCAGCCGAACAGGATGTGAGATCACATGCTCTCTTCCATACTATAAGATGCTGTACAAGGTTCTGAGTCCAGCGACCTCACGCGCTGGGTCGGTGGTAATCAGCAGGCTATGTGTTCGTGCGTGTGCCGGGTTATCCCTCAGATTCTCAGGGAAGAAGGAGGTGTTCTCAGTATAAACAAAAAGCAGGGGGGCCAAATGAGTCCCTCAGTCCTGCCCCAGGACACCACACACAACCACCACCACCAGCAGCAGTGGGGCCCAGCTGTACCAATCTCCGATCGCTGCATGCTCAGAGCCATTCACACTTCACCGTCTCAAGGCCTCCTCACCTGGCATCCACAGAAGGTGAGGAAACTGGTCACCACCTGCCCGCACATCCTGTCATCGAGTCTCTTCAGAACCCCGTTCACCCGCCCCTGTAGGGGAGAACACACTAGTTCAAGGCGCTCTTGATGTAGCCAACATTCGCAGTATATAATGCACAGGCTGTCGCACTCCTGTGGTGTCTCGCAGGCGAAGGACTGGCGAGTTAACCCCCCTCCCCTTTCTGACTGGCTCTTGGGGAAGTGTGGGAGTCCTTGAGGAACTACCTTTGACGGCGGCCTTTGAGAAGTCTTTTTCTGACACCCGACTGCTGGGATCTGATCCCCCCTCTCTGACCTCGGAGAGCAGGGTCCCAGAAAGGGAATGCTTGGTTGGGGCGGCGACTCCACCTTTCTAGATGGCGGCTGGGAAGCGGGCCTAAGATGAGCAGCTGCTAGCTGCAGGCCTGTGGTGCTTTGTCCCTTGCAGCGTGTTGTACCCGGTGACAACTGCTGCACCTTCTTGGCGGCCCCGGTTGAATGGAAGACCCAGGTGTTAGAGACAACTAATTTATTTACTGAGCAAAGTTTATATCCTGTCCTGGTTTGATTGTTCAAGTTGTAATACAGGAAGTCAATTAAACATGAATTTAATGGGAGAAATAGACTAAATGACTGAGCTTGTATTGGCAAAAGCACATCTGGTTTTACAGTGATAGCAGGCTTGAATTAAGTGGCCTGCAATATTGATGCTTTGTAGAAAATTGTACAGAATGTTTGTCTGAAATTATTAAGACTGCCTGAATACCTATTCTAATTGGGTTTTCTTTCATGACAAATTCTATTGTATTTTAACAGCACATCTAGTGATACAAAAACAGGCACAGATATTCCAAAACCGCCCCACATGTCCCCAACGATACCCCAATCAAGTACATTATTAGTTCCCAGTCCTCTTCTTTAAAGCGAAAGCCTAGAGGATTGTATTTCGTTGTCAATGTGAGCCGTGGCAGTCCGTACTGGTGCCAAGACTAAACTACGGTAATCAGCACAACGCCGCCATATCTTGGGGTGTTTTGGGGGGCATCTCCTTGCCTGGAAGACGGGTATCTCTAGACCCATACAGTGCTCCATTGCTTTCTTTCACACCCCAACTAGTGGTGGTGTAGCCGCCTTCCACATTTTGGCAATGTCCCTTTTTGCTAGGGTAAGCCCCAAAAATAATAGTTGTCTCTTATAATGGTTCTCGACGATCCCCTCTGAACTATGCATAAGGATCAATTTAGGATTGTTTTAAATGGTTTTCATAAGACTATAGATGCATGAACACACAAATTGTACTACAGTATATATTTCTGATTGATTTTTAATGCAGGCTGCCAACCAAGGCTCAAGATTCAGAGGCCGTAGACTTCAAGTGTCCTGGCATAAACCGAAAACGCCCTCCATTTCCACAGAAATAGAAGAGGAAGAATCCAAGGAGGAGGTAAATTGATAATAGCTTCTTAAACTTAAGAAAATGGCTGAATAAGTTACTTACAAGTTGATTCTTTATGGAAATGTGATGTACGATAATCATCGATCCATGATGAATGCACCTCCATTCCTTCCTTTAAGTCTTCATATGTAGTCCTTTATGTCCTACTGATCTTTGGTTGCACCTTTTGAGGTGATAATTTACATTCACTCAGAAGTATCACAATGGTCTATTCTATATTTCTGAAACTGCCCAAATGAAATTAAGTAAGAAAACCCTGTGTACAGCAGCCTTCCTATATGTCTCATGTATTGGCAGTCTTTTTCAGTAATGCCAGTGATGGTGTTTGCTTCCTTTTCAGCCACACTCCCTATAATTGAATGTGTGCTTCTTTACCATATTGTGTGACACTGCTTTTAACCATTTCATATTTAGAAAACAGCAAGACTGAATTAATAAGCCTAGATAGGCCATTTTCTGCGGCTTGGACATTAACCTGCTGAGTTGTTCTTGGAATTCCATTGTGCTGATTTAGCTTTTGAAATGTTTAATTATCATAGGTTTGCAGTTTTTAGTCCTTGTTCGTGGAACACATTACCAATAAGTCTTTGCTCTATTCAGTAACCCACTCGACACGTATGAAACTCAAGATTAATATTAGCGCACCCAGATATTAGCCATCTGCTTTCAAATCTTACTCTTGTAACCAAAAAAGAATGGCTGTCTTCGTCTAATCTGCAACTTCTGGTTTCTGAACTGATACCTGTGAAAGGATGAATCCAGGATGCTTTCTCTAGCTGGGTGCTAATGGTGTTGGACTTGGAAGACTGGATGTGCCAGTAGATATTAAGGATGCGTACTGCTACATACCGATCATGTAGGCACACAGGAAGTACTTGCGAGTTAGGGCAGGTTCTAAGCATTGCCAGTACCCCCTATTGGGTTAATATCTTCACCTCAAGTTTTCTTAAAGGTGACGGCAGTGCTAGCAGCCTATCTCAGGCAAATAGGCATAGCTGTTTACCTGGATCTGTATGACTGGCTCACCAAAACCTCTCCACTCGACAACTTCATTGCTGTTCAACTTGGGAGTTTTGATCAATCTTCACCAAATATTACCTGTAGCCCTCCCAGTGCCTCCTGCTCATTGGGGCAGTACTGTATATCATCCCACTTTAAACTTTCCCTCCACCACGGAGGATACAGGACATTCAAAATATTGTTCCCATGTTCTAGATGGGAGCTCAAGTGCTGGTCCTGAAGGTCCTATGCTTGCTCTGTTTGTTGTCTTCTTGCATCCTTCTGGTCAACATGCACTCAGGCTCATGAAGGCCCTTCATTGGTGCCTCCGAACAGTGGTTCCAGCATCAAGAGGCCTTGACGGAATTCATGGTGATCTCTAAAGGCACTGCAACAGAAATACTTGGGTGGGGAACAGAAGCCAACCTTATTCGAGGGAGGCCCTTTTGGCCCCCTTCAGCAGTGACCACGGTGGTAACTGATGCCTCCACCTTCAGTTGGGGTGTACATCTAAAAAACCTTGAGATCATAGATCCTTGGTCTCCAGAAGATCAGAGATTACACATCAATATGCTGGAATTGAGGGCTATGTGGTTGACGTCCAAAGCTTTTCTCCATTCCATTTGCAGTCAGTCCAAATCTTATCTGACAACATGACCATAATGTCCTACCTGAAATAATAGGGGGGGGCGGTCTCAGACTCTATTGAGAAGCCCTGAGGCTCTGGACATGGGTGCATCAACACACCCTATAGCTGGTAGCCAATTACTTGGTGGGCTCCTTGAACACCAGAGCTGGCAGCCTCAGTCATTGTCATCTTGCCAACTATGAGTGGTGTGTCCACACTGAGATAGCACAAGATCTTTTCATTGTATGGGGCATACTTCAGGTGGACTAATTCGTAACTCAGACCAGTGCTAATTGCTCTAAATTCTGCACCTTCCAGTATCTGTTGCAGGGAGTTTAGGTATGTGTTTCAGTTGATGTGGAAATTTCCTCTTCACCACCTGTTTCCTATCATACCTTTGATACCTCAGGTTTTGAGGAAAATTCACCAAGATTGTTCTTGTCACTATGGATTGGCCTAGAAGGGGGTTGCATACAGACCTATGGCATCTCACTATAACAGCCCCTCTTAGACTACTGCTCAGAGATGGCCTGTTGTCTACATCAGAAGGGCAGATTCAGCCACTTAATCTTTATAGCCCACTCCTTCATGGGTGGAGATTGAGTAGCATAATCTAAGCACCTTTCAGCTCCCACCTGAAGCGGTGGATATGATCCTTTCTCCACAACGCCCATCTGCCAAATCCATCTATTCAGGAAGGTGTAACAAAATGTTTCCTGCTGCACTAAATTAGGAATAGATAGTCTTAAACATCCCTCTACAACGTACTACAATTTGTACCGTCCTTAGCACAACAATACTGTGTCTTAGCTAAGGTGACCAGAGATCTTTAAGCCTTATCAACTTTTTTTGCCTACCTGACCAACCCTCCCTGATCCCATTTCCGGTGGTATCACGATTCCTGAAAGGATTGACAAACATGTATCCGCCAATACTATTCATTATGCCACAATGGGATCTTAACATAGTTCTGATGTTTCTCATTGGGACTCCATGTGAGCACCTCCACTGTCATTTAACAATACTTACCCTCAAGACAGATTTCTTGGTAGCCATTACTTATAAATGAGCTTGAGACCCATTCTGTACACACCATTCAAGTGCGTCTTCCCAGGCAAGTTGATGCTGTCAACTAAGGCTGCTTTCCTACCTCAGGGGGTTTCCCCTTTCAATCTGTAACAATCCATCACACTACCAGTCTTTTTATCTGTCTCTGCATCTTTCTAAGGAAGCGGAACAGCTACCCAGGTTAGACCCTAGAAGAGTGGTAAATGTATGCGTCAACTGTACTAAGGACATAAGATTAGATGACCAGCTGTTCATTGGTTACACTGGTTGCAGAAAGGGTAAACCAGTTCAGAAACTCTCAATTTCCAATTGGGATATCCTGTGTATTATAATCTGTTAGTTCTGGATAAAAAAATGTTCTCCTGAAGGAGTAAGAACTCATTTCACAACTCTTCCACAACAGCTTCAGCTGGGTGAGCACCTATAGCACACATATACAAAGGTGTCACGTGGCCATCTCTGCACTCCTTCACCAAGCATTACAGTTTAGATTCTGAAGTAAGAAGAGATGATCACTTTACCCGCTTCTTATTCAAGATTATCTAATCTTATCTTTTTCTCCACACCCTCCTCATTCAACTTATAAGTTAGGAATCTATTTGAGGTGAGGAACATGCAGGTACAAGTATCCAGCAGAGGGAAGAGTTACTTGCCTTTGGTATGTATCTTTTTCGTGGATACTCTTGCTACCTGCAGATTCCTTACTGACCCTTCCACTATCCCCTCTTGTGGGGAAAACCTTTATAAATTCCTGGTTTTTACTACAGTCCCAATTTTTGTTGTGCGCTGTACCAATATACAATTTTAATTTGTTTCGAATACGCCTTGAAAGTTATGGCCAGAGCAGAACTGACATTAGGGCACCAGTCCCAAGGCTTTGACTCCAGTGACGTCATCACAACTCCATGTCTGTTTTCCAGTTCCAGCCTGCTCCAGAGATATTCGAAGGTAAGCAATCTGTAAGTAGATAGAGTATCCACTAGAAAGATTTTACCGAAGGTAAGTAACTTTTGCCTTATTAGTACATTCACCTCATTTAAAACAGCCCGAACTTCCACCCAGAGGACATCAAACCTCATATTTTTCTGACATTTCATGCGAGTACCCAGAAAGCGTTCTGCTCTTTTAAAATCCTACTTTAGATTTTCACTCGACTCTGACATTTCTTTGCCTTTTCTGACTTCGAGCCAGACCTAGCTTTAACTACACTCACTGAAGTTGATTTGAGATGGGGTTAATTACTAAATTCTGATGTATACTTTTAACCGCAGACGACTCAGCTTGTGAATATTCCCAAGGAGTCAGATTGGATCTGTAAACTTTTCAGCCGTACCCCGTGCTGCTCCGCAATGTCCTTGTTCCACTTTGAAAGTGACCCGCTTAGCTGTGTATAAATGCCATCCATACCTAATAACATCAGTTCCTATCTTTCTGCTCTACCAGACGTGGATCTGGTGCTGCCTGTTTGTCCCTGACGAGACCAATTTCTCTCTCAAAAGTAAAAATGCCAGTGTGCAAGGTAAATATCACCCCCTAAGACTACAGGGTTCAAGCCTTGTAGGGACTGTTGCAAAATGTTTGGAACAGATCCCCATCATGTATGCCTTTGGTGCTTGGGGTCAGAACAGGACTCAAACGCTTATAGCCATTGTGCCCAGATGAACCTGAAATGGTTTCCTTTGAGAAAGCCTTTGAGAAAGCCTCCAGCCTATGCTTCCTTGACATCACAAATATATCAACTTGCAGATATGAAAATACAGTGGTATTTATTTGCTGTATAATAATTGCTCATATACAAACAAAATATTATAATAGGTGCTCCAAGGCGCAGTTGTGGGAAATAGTGTCAAAAGTGAAAAAAAGCACGCTGGTGACATATACAAAGGTAAAAACAACACTGTGGACTAGTAAGCGGTATGAATTTTGAAGGAACAACTTCAATTTTAAGTACAGTTTTTGAACACAACATTGAATGCCAGTCAACATGTTGAGTACCAACATACAATTATTTCCAAAGGTCTTAATCAGGACAAATATGGTAGCAATCACCCTATTGCTTATAAATTGGCAGATTACCTAAGACTACAGATGTAAAACGCTTCCATTTAAATCTCATCTTATATGACATCTGAAAAATGTTTTTTGAGGCCATGCACCTCATATTTGAGCGGCCTGGCCTCTCTATAGCACCTTTGGCTCAGGGAGGTGCCCCGACTGGATTCCCAACTGTGGGTTCACCCTTGGTGCCAGTTAAGACCTCTAGATCAGTTCCTGGATCAAGACTGACTCTGGTCACAAATCCACAAACTTTGGCGGGGTTAGGCAACCTGGCACCGAGCCCATACTCATTCCAGACTCTGTTATGGAGCCAGACCGGCGTCGCTCAATGTAGACACCGGCACTGACTGGATCCTAGCGACTGTCCGGGTCGGAGATAGTGCCTCCTTTTCTTTAACAGGCCTTGTGGGGATTTTGACTGGGGTGGATGTGAGGATCCTTACGGGCTACCCTGATCCCCAGGAAGACCCCTTGACCCAATTGAATGATAACTGGCATGAGTAGCTGGCTGCCGCCAGTGACCTAAACACATCACCTGACACTGGCCTGGTTTCTCCTCTCAATGTGGCTACAGAGTAAGGGGTGTCCTTTGCTTTGGTGGAGAGGAGGGGGCGACTGAGGTCCTCGACCTCCAGCTACCTTCCATGGAAGTCAAGACCACTGTCCTGACAGGTGCTTCAGCCGGGGGTATTTCTCACAGAACCCCACCTGCCCTTCAATGAAGCGCCCTCTCTGTTGTCCTGTTTGAGGCCCGGGTCAATCCCTCCATATGCACCCAGTGCATAGGACGATTGCACGTCTCCACCGTCCTGCTCCTGGGGACTCTACTTCCATTCACCCAGCGCGCTGCCCTTAATAGTCTAGTGATGCAGGCTTCAACCTCCAAAGTGGATCCTGGTGTGTTACCTAACCATCCACCTGGATAAGAAATCATAGAGGCTGGATACTTTCGGGGAAAATGATTTTCTTTTACACCAGCCTTTCACTGCGGTTGGTGAACACGGCATGCCTCTTGGGCTGATATAGCCACACTATTTGACTAGGTTATGCAAGTGCTGCCTATGGCCTTGGAGGAGGCCCAAGCCATCCTGAGTCAGACTTTGTCAATGGCAGGGATGCAGCAAATGTCCACCAGATACAGGCTGGACACAACAGACTCGCTGGGCAGGGCCATTGCTTCATCGGTGCCACTCAGCTGCCACACCTCGCTGAGATCAACTGGCTTTTCAGGGAATGTCCAGGCATCCCTTATGGACTTGCCCTTTTGTGTCACTTGCTGCTTGGTGACAAAGCTGATTAGGCGCTTGACCACTTCAGGGAGATTATGGTCACCGCCTGGTTGTTGGGGTTCGCCATGGCCCCATACCGGCCGCACTCTTCCTTTCACTCCTTTCATGGTTATGATATAGGCTACCAGCCGCGAACTTTCCATCAAAGCCACAATGGCCAACAGGCGTCCCAGCATTCTCTCGGCCACAGACGCGCTTCCCACATGTCCTGGGGGGAACCAAAGCCAGAGATCTGTCCAGCTACTGCCCCCGGCAGCCACAGCCTCAAAACCTCTTTAAAGTGCCCTAGCAACAACTCAGGCAACCCTGTTAGAGGCAGGATCCGGCACCACCTGCCGCAATGGCAAGCCATAACATTGGAGAAGTGGATGTTTCAAATTGTCTTGCGGGGTTTCTCCCTTCCACTCCTAGGAACGAAGCTGCCCTTGCCATGTCCTCAGATCGGCTGATGGAGGACCATCTCTCCATGCTTTGCCCGGAAGTGCAGGCTCTTTTGGCCAAACGAGCCATCAACAGGGTAGGGTGCCAGCATCAGAAGAAGGTCATGGTTGCTATTCCCGCTACTTTTTGGTGCCAAAGAAGTACAGAGGCCCCCGACCCTATCCTAGCTCTGCATCCTCTTAATGCCTTCCTGTGGAAGGAAAAATTCAATTTGCTAATACTTACTCAGCTACTGTCTGCGTTAGACCTAGGAATCTGGATGGTAGCATTGGATCTGCAGGATGCCTATTTTTTATCCCCATCCTGGAGGCCGATCTGCGAGTTACCTACGGTTCACAGTGGGCCAGGAGCATTTCCAGTTCGTTGTGCCTCCCTTTGGTCGTATAAGTGGCCCTCGGGTGTTCACGAAGGTGATGGCTGTGGTTGTACATACGCAGCGGTTGGAGATATCAGTCTTCCCCCAGCCCTATGACTGGCTGCTGAAGTCGGGCTTGCGACAGACAGTCATTACCCACCCCACACAAAAAAGCCACCTGAGTGAATTCATATTATTTTACAGCTCTGCAACATTTTGTTATTGCATGATTACCAGCCTATTCCTAAACACACACAAAAGTTTGACGGGATGTCCTCACAGACCTACCACGTGTCATGTTTCATCATAGGATATCACCATGCTCTCCAAAATCCTTGGTTTGATGGCGAGCGGGCTTGCACCCTGAAGTCAGGGAGGCACTTGTTTCGAGCCTAGGATCTGTGAAATAGATTAAAAACCAATTTGATAACCCAGTCTGGTTTTTAATATGTAGGGTACCACCTGGGATTAAAAATTAGTTTTGGAGTATCAGGGAATTAGTACCCCAACCCCACTATGATGTCAACATGTTTGTGCGTAGGGGCTCAACCGAGTCCATGGCATTCATCAGGAAGGATGTTGGATCCTCTTTAAGCATATACCCTTCGTATATAATAATGTACTGTGTGTCCAGTTGCCACCCGAAGTTCATAGGTCACTTAGTTACCTGAGAAACATTAATAACATGCTTGTGTTATAAATACATCTATTGACTGATAAATCTGGGCCTGGAGTCCTTCAATATCATATTTAGGAAATATTGCACCCATGTAAGCGTGACATTGCACTCGTGTATCACACCCATACAATATTGTGTAGTGTCATGCTGTTAGAACCAACTCTTACACACTTACTCTAATAGAGTCATCTGGGCCCCATGTAGTCACACTACATGGGAGAGGAAAGCATTGTCACCCATACTAATCTAAAATCACTGTGTAGTGGTGGGAAGTAATGCGTTTAACAGTGATTTTAAATTTTAGATTAGTATGAGTGACAATCCTTTCCTCTCCCATGTAAATGTATCAGTAGATCTGGCAACCAACCTCCGCTTGAGGAGCCAATTTCACAGTTGATCCTAATGCGCCAGAGTTCTCTGGGCCAATGGCAACGCAGTAGCAGGTCAAGGCCTTTAAGGAGGCTGTGCTGCGTATTTTTGGTTACTCTTTCGGCTCCTTATGGTGTGCCTTGGGGCCTCAAGAATCTTCAGGGGCTCCCAGTTAGATTATTGCTGGCAGATCGATCCTCGGCGTCGACTCAACCCCTTGGACCCAAGTCAGGTTCAGCATCAATTCTAGTGCAGGCTTCCACCGCGGCTCCGGGACCTGCATAAGTCCCTCCTTCGACTCCAGTGACTATGCCAGAGGAGAATGATCTACTGAAGCCAATGTCCAACCCCGACCGAGATCGCTTTCCGAATCTGCTACAGTGCACCCATACAATCCAAGTCTAATCTCCTGCTTCCACTACTGCAGAGGCTCCACTGTCTTTTTGACTCTGGCCAGAGCTTGCCAGCACTTAGATGACGAAAGTGGTGATGGAGATGATTTAGTCCCGGACTATGAGGATGACAGTTTTCGCATGGGCTTACAGGAGACCATAGGGCTTGATACTTCCCCTGATACGGGACGAATTTGCCTTATGTCCCTAGTGAAGTTTTTCAACTTGGGCCCACCTTATCTGACCCCTTGATTCAGTACAAAGAAGCCATTACTGGTCCCAGCCCTTCTCGTGCCTGCTGGTGAATAGACAGATGGCCAAATGCCACTGATAGGCTTCAGGTACCCTTACTTCCTTACACCGCAGTTTACTCCCGAGTCTGATGGCCAGGCTTCCATCAGCTAGGTGAACCCCAAATAATTTCCCACTGCTTCCCTGAACAGGGAGTCAAAAAGAGTTGAGGCATTTTGAAAAGAATGTTTTCATCGGCTAGCTTAACACTGAGGTCAGTCAATACTATTTAATGGTACAATATATGCATGCCCTCTAGGGCGTGGTCAGGGAGATCTTGCCAGTGGTCCTAAAAAGAGCCTATGGTGTCTGGTGCTCAAACCATTCACGTTTTCCAGGATGCAGCCAAATACAGAATTCATGTTGGCTTTGATACTATTGATTGTTTTGGACAGGCATTTGGCACCAGTGTGGTGGTCCGTCGCCATGTGTGGATGCAACCTTCAGTTGTCGAAGGACATACACAGGCTTCCCCTATGGCTATGCCTTTCGATGGCTCACATCTATACAGAGGAAAGTCTGATTCAGCCGCAGAATGCTTTAAGGAGAATAGGGCCACAGAACGCTCTCTAGGTGTTTCGATCCCTGCCACACAGTTTACTCACCACTTCAGAGGCTATTCCAGGGAGTTGGCGTTCAGGCAAGGCCAGTCTCCCAAGCCCCTCTGTAGTCACCACAGTCCTTGCGTGGCCAAGGGCGTGAATCTGGCAGGTAGGGTACTGGTCTTCCAGGCCATAAATCTTCCCAGTCTTCCTCCCCTGCAGCAACAGCCTCCAGGCCGCTTTAGCTTGCCTTTAGCAGTTCACAACCACCCTGTGGTAGACAGATTCCAGTACTTTCTCCCAGAGAAAAGATCCATCCCATCCGACAGATGTGTCCTCAAGATCATTCCGCTTGGTTATGCCCTACCATTTCTTTCTGCCACACCGATCCTCTCTCCACCACAAGACCAGCTCTTGAAAGAGTACATGTCCATTCTAATGCACGAGGTGCCAGCTTTACTCTCAAAAGGACCCATTGAGAGAGTTCCAGACTCGGAAACTGGATGGGCTGCTTCACCCCTGCTTAGATCTTCGCCCTCTGAAAGCCCTCCTACGGTAGGACACATTCAAAATGCTCATGCTGGCCTAAGTTCTGTCTGCCCTGGATTTGGGTGACTGGATGGTGGCCTTAGACATGTATTTTTAACTACCAGTCTTTCAGTCCCATAGACATTACTTGCGGCTCAACGCAGACCAGGAGCATTTTTATTTTACCCTGCTCTCCTTCAGCCACACCAGTGCCCCACTAGTGCTCACGAAAGTGATGGTAGTGATTACCGCTCAACTTTGGATGTTGTTGATACCAGCTTCCCCTCATCTTGATGACTGGCTGTTGAAGATGGGCTCGCCATAGTCAGTCATAGACCACCTCCAGACTACCATAAACCTCCTGACATTCTTCGAGGTTTTTAATCAACGAGCCAAATCCACACCTGACTCCTTCACAGAGGCACCTTTTAAAAGAGCTGGACACAGTGCAGTTCAGAGCCTTCCCTCAGTTGCAATGAATACAGCACATTTAGGCTATGATCCCGCTGTTTCAGCCTCTGTACTGGGTCTTGGTGAAAGCAGCTCTGAGGCTTCTTGGCCTGTTAGCCTCCTGCTTGTCGAGTATGCCAGTGACTGGAAGGAGCTAAACACTGAGCCAACCCAGGCTCCCATAATGGAGCCATATATTTGCTTCACCAAAGAAAAGATGATTTCACAGACCAACCCAAGATTCATGCCAGAAGTCCAGACTTTTACTTGAATTACCCCATTATCTTACGATTCTCCTAACCTAATCCATCCATTTCTTTGAAGGGATCCTTGCAGTCATCAGATAGCCACAGGTGCATCAGGCTCTACTTGGAGAAAACATGGATTGATGTTCTTCAGATCAGTTATTTCTCTCATTTGGCCCTCCATTTTCCAAACAAGGAATCGTACTTAGGTTGTCTGACTGCATCATCTTCTTTCACAGCACAGCACAGTGTGTCCACTCCAGCGCAGAGTGGGGGCATACCTCCAGAAGCACGGCAACAGCACCTGTGCTCTATGCTGGAGTGGCTTTACAAGACATTAACTTTGCCGCCATGTGGCAAAACGGGCATCCGAATCAGCAGTGGGACAAGCAGTTCTTTGCAACCTTTTTTGGTTTGGTAAGCCTGTTTACAGTTTTATACAAATTGTATGTACTGCTTGCTTTAATGGTTCAAGCTTGTAAATATATGAAAGATCCACTGCTGGAGAAGAAATTAGTTATCAGTAACTCCATTTATTCACCGTTGGTATCTGTCATGAATGTTCATTTAGTTTATTTCAGGAATTAACCCATAAAACATGTCAAACATCTTAAAATCACACACAAAAAACGTTTATACATATAATTCTGCTTAAAATTTAACATAGAAAATGGATTTCAGCAAGTAAGGGGTACTCGTATAACATCTAAAGTTGCAATCTTAATTATACATCACTGAATGATCAATAGTAGCTTGTAGTGAAATAAAGTGCAGGTAAAATCTGACTGCATAGAACCATGTTGATATAGACATACTAATATACACAATTGATCGGCAGTAAAAAAGGAAAAACAATCTATAAAGGGAGAGCGGGCTAATTGTCAAAACGTGATACCATCCTCTTCCTGTGTAACCATATCACGTATAAATACCAACTTAGTCCAAAGGATTAGTGCCAGACCGTAAGATTCGGTAGGCCACTTTAAAGTGTCTCACTCCAAGAACGATGCAAAGTGTCCTAATCCAAGTCCGCCTTGGCCTATCATACGCGGGGCAAAAGAATAACTCATATTTAACGTCCTCGATCGCATGATTACAGAGTGCACATGCTGACAATTTGATTTGGTTGGTTACCCTTTTGCTTGTAATATCTGAAAGAGACACGTTAGTGATAGATTCCTTACCTTAGAATATCCCCAGGCGTCAGGCTGGATCCGGAAAGTTTTGCGTAGCAGTACCCTTGCGCGTCGGTAGGCGGCGTCGTGCGGCTCCGCGTCCGTCGTCGGCGTCGTGATCGCCGGGATGACGTCGCGGGCAGTACTTAGACGCCGCCCCTGCGCGCTGACGTCAGTTCTTCTTTTTCCGCGCCAGCAAGCGCAGATCCGGGAAGAGCAGTGCCCTGGTCAATTTTTGACCATACTTTTTGGTGATTTTTTCACTGTTTTTTCCATCTTTAAGGTGTCGTAGGGATGCCCGGCTTCAAGCGATGCGGCGCCTGTGCGCGGATGATGTCCGTCACCGACCCGCATTGGGAGTGTCTCTTCTGCCTCGGCCGAGGCCACGACACCGAGTCTTGTCCCGAATGCCAGGCCCTCAACCCGAAAGCTTTGCGAGAGCGGTCTCGAAAGCTCCTCGAGGCCCGGCATTCGGCTCCACGGAGGCCCCGGTCGCGTGAGAGGTCCAGGGGTCGCTCGCGGAGTGCACACCGGTCGTCGGCGTCGAAGTCTTCTTCGTCCGGTAAGTCTAAGCACAAGAAGTCCAAGAAGCATCGTCGCTCTCGGACTTCGCCTCGCCGGTCTCGCGACTCGGCTGAGGCCCCTCCCGGCACCGTCCCCGCCCCGCGGCCCCGGACTTGCCTGTGGAGTCGCCCCCGTCATACCCGCCCTTCCCGGGTTCGGGGGCGGATCCGGCCAAGGTACAGGAGTTCCTGTCGGCCATGGCCCGCCTCTTCGGGCCTTCAGGCCCCTCCGGTGCGCCTTCGGGCCCCGCGGGCCCTGATGGGGTTGCTCCGGCGCCGCCGGCGGCTCCGGCCCCGGCGTCGCCCGGGACTCCAGCCTCGATCCCGGCTCCGGCTTCGGCCCCGGCCTCGATCCCGGCTCCACAACCCCCATCGACGCCGGTCGACCTCACGACACCTCCGCCGGCGCCGATGTCTCCGGTGCCGCTCTCGACGCCGCCCTGGGCTCCGGGCGGCGTCGTCCCCCAGTTCCTTCCGGCTCCGGACATGGACCCGGAGCGACGCCGCTCGACGCCGGCTCCGGCGCCGATGGGCCCTTGGGTCCCAAATGTCCCTCCTCCTCCTTATTTTGAACCAGAGGAGGACCAGGAGGACTGGGAGGGGTCTGATGACCCTCTGACTCGCAACTGTCAGTATGATGAGGACTGGACAGAGAGTCTAGGGGAGGCCAGTGGTCTGGATACTTCTCCTGACACTGGCATGCTGTCTCCTCCCGTGGCTACGGAGGAGGGGGCCAATTTTGGTACGGTGTTGCGTAGGGCTGCTGGGGCCTTACGTCTCCAGCTCCCTACTTTGACGGTCAAGCCTAACATCTTGACAGAGGTGCTTCAGCCGGCAGCCTCCTCTGCGGAGACTGTGCTGCCGTTTAACGACGCCCTCACAGACGTTCTTTGGGCGCCTGGTCCAAGCCCAACACAGGGGCTCCTGTGGATCGGAACGTGTCACGACGCCATCGCCCCGCTCCGGGCGACCCCTGTTTCTTTCTGTCCACCCCACTCCTGAGAGCTTGGTTGTCCAAGCCTCCGCTTCCCAAACCGCCTTCCCTACCGCTCCTCCGGATAGGGAATCCAAACGCCTGGATCAGTTTGGGAAGAAAGGTTTTTCTTCCTCCAGTGCTGGCTTGCGGTCCGTTAACACCGCTTGTCTTTGGGCCGCTATACCCACTCTCTGTGGGATTCGGTGGCGGATGTTTTGCCCCAGTGCCCTGAGGAGGTCCAGGCACTGCTTTCCCGCGCCATTGCGGAAGGACGGGATGCGGCCAAATACACTATCCGTTGTGGCCTTGACACCGCCGACTCGCTGGGCAGGTCGATTGCAACGACGGTGGCGCTCCGCCGCCACGCCTGGCTGAGAACCACTGGTTTTTCAGGGGATGTCCAGAATACTCTCATGGACATGCCCTTTGATGGAGTCGGTCTTTTTGGGTCCAAAGCAGACCATGCGTTGGAGCGCTTTAAGGACTCACGG
Organism: Calotriton arnoldi; assembly: GCA_963921515.1. Classification (NCBI taxonomy): domain Eukaryota; kingdom Metazoa; phylum Chordata; class Amphibia; order Caudata; family Salamandridae; genus Calotriton; species Calotriton arnoldi. The sequence continues at coordinate 862,855 of CAWUFW010000568.1, forward strand.
GCTACTGCCAAGTCCCTGGGCCTTTCTGCTACACGCCCTCCGCTGCCTTCTGCTTTTCGCCCCTATCGTGGCCACGGTAGGGGCGCCCCTTCACGTCAGCAGCCCAGCCACCGGCCCGCGCAGCAGGCGTCTTCGCGTGGCCGAGGACGTGGATTCCGCCGTGGCGGATCGGGCAACCAGCGTGCGGGTCAGGCCACCACCTCCAACCCGTCCGCGGCCTCCAAGCCCTCCTAGTCCCTCCTTTCAGGTGCACGGCACGCCAGTAGGGGGCAGGGTCCGCCATCACCTTCCCCACTGGCGCACCATCACCTCGGACAGGTGGGTCTTGGACATTGTCCGAAGGGGCTACTCCTCCCCTTCGAGACCACCCCCAGCCATGCCACCTCAACTCCACCGCATGTCAGGGGATCACTTGGTGCTTCTACAGAAGGAGGTCACGGCCCTCTTGACCAAGAGGGCCATCGAGCATGTTCCGACCCCAGAAGTAGGGCGTGGTTGCTACTCCCACTACTTTCTGGTGCCCAAAAAGGACAAGGAGGACATGCGTCCTATCTTGGACCTCCGGAACGTCAATCGCTTCCTCCGGAAGGAGAAGTTCAAGATGCTCACCCTAGCTCAGGTCTTGACTGCCCTCGACCCTGGAGACTGGTTGGTAGCGCTGGACTTGCAGGACGCATATTTCCACATCCCCGTCCTGCCGGCCCACCGGCGTTACCTTCGGTTCACGGTAGGCCACGAGCATTTTCAGTTCACCGTGCTCCCCTTTGGCCTTACAAGTGCCCCTCGGGTGTTCACGAAAGTGATGGCGGTGGTCGCGGCTCATCTGCGCCGGGCAGGGGTTTCAGTCTTCCCCTACCTCGACGACTGGCTTCTGAAGGCGGGCTCGTCCCAGGCAGTCGTCTCCCACCTCCAGACTACGGCCGAACTCCTGCACTCGCTGGGGTTCTCCATCAATGTGCCGAAGTCGCATCTGATTCCTTCTCCACAGCTCCTTTTCATCGGAGCAGTTCTGGACACGACGCAGTTTCGGGCCTATCCTCCCGAACGGCGAGTCCGGGGATATTCAGGCTATGATTCCGATCTTTCGGCCTTTATCCTGGGTTTCGGTAAGGATGACCCTGAGGCTGCTGGGCCTCATGGCCTCCTGCATCCTGCTGGTCAATCATGCCAGATGGCATATGCGGGCTCTGCAGTGGGACCTGAAGTTCCAGTGGGCGCAGCACCAGGGCAACCTGTCCGATCACGTCCAGATCTCGGAGGGGACTGCAAAACAGTTGCAGTGGTGGCTCTCGAACCGGCAATGGGTCATGGGCAGATCCCTCTCCCTTCCCCAGCCAGAGCATACAGTTGTGACGGACGCGTCCCTTCTGGGATGGGGCGGTCACTTGGGAGAGGCGGAGATCAGAGGCCTCTGGTCTCCGGCGGAGTCCCGGCTCCATATCAACCTTCTGGAGCTCCGGGCGATCCGGCTTGCACTCAAGGCATTCCTTCCCTCTGTCAAAGGGAAGGTAGTGCAGGTGTTCACAGACAACACCACCGCCATGTGGTACTGCAACAAACAGGGCGGGGTGGGGTCTTGGACCCTTTGTCAGGAGGCTCTGCGCCTCAGGACATGGCTGGAACATCAGGGCATGTTCCTGATGGTTCAACACCTGGCAGGTTCTCTGAACGCCAGGGCGGACGAACTCAGCCGCAGGTGCATGATGGATCACGAATGGCGTCTTCACTCGGAAGTGGCGCAAGGACTCTTTCTACAGTGGGGAGAGCCTTGGTTAGATCTATTCGCCACCGAAGAGAACGCGCAATGTAATCAGTTCTGCGATTTGGAATTTCCAAGGCGGCACTCGCTCGGCGACGCTTTTCGTCGCGAGTGGAGTTGCGGTCTGTTGTACGCCTTTCCGCCTATACCACTTCTACCCAGAGTGTTGAAGAAGATTCGGCACGACCGGGCCCAAGTCATTCTTGTGGCTCCGGACTGGGCTCGAAGAGTTTGGTATCCCGAGCTACTCAATATGAGCATAGATCCCCCGATCCGTCTGCCTCTTCGGGAGGATCTTCTGTCGCAGCAGCAGGGGACGGTCCTCCACCCGAACCTGTCCAGTCTACACCTGCTTGCGTGGAGATTGAGCGGCGGCAGTTGATTCCTTTCGACTTGCCTCCCGAAGTTTGTGATGTGATTCTGGCAGCCAGGCGTCCCTCCACTAAGGTGGTATACGCCTGCAGGTGGAACAAATTTGTGGCATGGTGCACAGCAAAGGCTGTGGATCCCCTTTCTGCCCCTCTTTCTGAGGTCCTTCTGTTCCTTCTCTCTCTGGCCCAACAGGGTTCTGCCCTGGGTACCATCAAGGGTTATCTTTGTGCTATCTCGGCCTTCCTCAGGCTCCCTGATCAGCCCTCCTTTTCAAGTCCCCTGTTGTTAACAGGTTCTTAAAAGGCATTACTCACCTCTTCCCTCCTGTTCCGTTTGTAATGCCTCAGTGGGACTTGAACTTGGTTCTTACCTTTTAATGTGCGCTCCCTTTGAGCCTCTGCATAACTGTCCTCTTCGTCTTCTGACTCTAAAGGCAGCCTTTCTGGTGGCCATCACCTCCGCTCGGCGGGTGAGTGAGCTCCAGGCTCTTTCTTTGCAAACCTCCCTTTCTGTCTGTTCATCCAGACAAGGTTGTTCTTCGGACGCGTCCGTCCTTCTTGCCAAAGGTGGTTACTGCTTTCCACATTGGGCAGACCATCACTTTGCCCACCTTCTTTCCGCCTCCGCATCCTTCCAGAGAGGAAGAGAGGCTCCACCGTCTGGACCCAAAACGTGCGCTCTCCTTCTATATCGACCGCACAAAACACTTCCGGGTGGATGACCAGCTCTTTGTTGGCTACGTGGGCGCCAAAAAGGTCGGGCGGTGCACAAGAGGACCATCTCCCGCTGGGTTACCTTGTGCATCAAGACCTGCTATTCTTTGGCTAAGAAGGAGCCTCCTGTTGGGCTGCGTGCTCATTCCACCAGGGCAACGGCTGCTACCACGGCCTTGGGCCGCGGTGTTCCGCTGCCGGTTATCTGTCAGGCAGCTACGTGGGCCTCGCTGCACACGTTTACTAAGCATTACTGCCTTGACAGTCAGGTCCGGAGGGACGGCTTCTTTGGCCGTTCTGTCCTCCAGGACTTCCTTGTCTGATCTTTGTTCGCAGACCCACCACCGGGTTGGTATTGCTGGGGTATCTATTCTAAGGTAAGGAATCTATCACTAACGTGTCTCTTTCAGATGCACAAGTTACTAACTTGTGTAACGATATATCTGTAAGAGACAGTAGTTAGTGATAGATTCCTTACCGCCCCACCCATCCTCCCCGTTCTGCGAACTGATTTCTAGGGTTAAGGACATCCCTTTCAGGGCCCTAGTATTTTTCAGACACCTGTGTCAGCTTCTTGCATGGCTCTGCGTTCCTGGCGCGGAAAGTCGTGTACAGAACTGACGTCAGCGCGCAGGGGCGGCGTCTGAGTACTGCCCGCGACGTCATCCCGGCGATCACGACGCCGACGACGGACGCGGAGCCGCACGACGCCGCCTACCGACGCGCAAGGGTACTGCTACGCAAAACTTTCCGGATCCAGCCTGACGCCTGGGGATATTCTAAGGTAAGGAATCTATCACTAACTACTGTCTCTTACAGATATATCGTTACACAAGTTAGTAACTTGTGCTTTAATCTCCAATGTACCCAGCCTGAATTTTCTAAACTAAGTGCGGGCCTGTGCTAATTGGATTGCATCCATTTACGGTTCCAATGCAGATGCAGGTTTGATGGATAGAAATTCTCCCACCAGCCCCCCAGGTTTGGTATTACAGTGATGGACAATGGCTTTACTATTCCAAAAAGCAGTTTTTACTGCATTCTTAGCACCAGTATTAATTGATGAAGGATTTCTCCAGTAAGTACTTAAACCAGGTCATTAAGATGGAATTCAACATATGTAAACCAAGGCAAAAGTTGTGTTTTGCCCAAGTTCAAGTCTTTCTCTGCAGCAAGCCTGTATTGCTGAAGATCGGGGGTAGACCATAACCGAACCCAATAGAGAAGGGGTTTTAGCAATGCTACTTCACCAATCCTTTAGTGGGGTCATGGGGGTGCTCTGAGGTAATCTAAACAGGGACCTCAGAAAGCTATTCTCTTTAAGGGTCAGACCACTTATGTTTTCAGTCCCCCAGATTTCGGCCCCATACAGGGCTGCTGCCTGTCGCTTTACCCTATTAACTTTAATGTTGGGAGAGACAGATTTGGGGGTGGTTGCCTTGTATCTCCTTGTTATTGGTAAAGCACTTCGAAGCAGAGTTAATTCACATTTTTGAATGCGAGTGTTCCACTTTCTGGATTTATCAATTCTGACTCCCAAATAATCAAATTTATCAACCATTTGCAGTGTCGACCCCTTCATTGTGAACCCATCACTGCTTGATCAATGGGGTTTGAATATCATGATTTAGTTTTTGTGGTGGTCACCTCTAAACCACGAAGATTGCAAAAATCGACTAATTTATTGAGCAAGTTTTGGAGCCCAGACGGGGTACAAGATAACAGAAGCGTATTGTCTGCAAATAGCAGGGATGGGATGGGACAACCACCCAGCTTGGGGGAGTCATGGACACATACGCTAAGGAAATGAACCGCGTTGTTTATATAAAAAAGAACAATGTTTGGGCAAGAACGCATCCCAGTCACTCCGCTGGTATGCAGTCAGTCAACTTGTCAACCATCCCCCACCTAACTTGTGCAAAAGTGTTCTTGTGTAATCTGATGAGTACATCTACCAGTGAAGGATCAGTAGCCATTGTTGCAAGGGTGGACCATAGTTCCTGCCTAGGCACTAGGTCAAAGGCAGCCTAAGGTCCACGAAGGTCATATATAAATGGTCGCAGCAGAACCAAAGGTATTTAGAGACGATGAGACTGAATTGAAAGATCTGATCAATTGTGCTTACCCTGGAATGAAAGCCTGCCTGAAAAGGAGACAGAATAGAGACCTCATCAATACAGTCAAGTAGTTTAATTAGAACTTGATGGTGGCAAAACACATTTTGGAGGTTATCAATTATGGTGATGGTCCGAAAGTTGTTAGAAACTAATCTGTCACCTTTTTTAAACAAGAAGATTAACTCAACACCACGCCACAAGTAGGGGTTTTTCCCAAGTGCTATAATCCTGTTTGACAGTGCATTTAAATAGGGGCCCCATATAGAGGGTTCTGAGCGGAACAGATCACCTGGAACTTTATCGGGCCTGGTGCCTTCCCGGATTGCAAAGACTGAATGGCCCCAAGTGTATTGTCAAGTGTGAAATGTATAGGACTGAAATCAGTTGCAGTTGCCAGGTCCTGTGCATCTGGCAGTATTACTTCTGCCCCTGTAGTGATTTGGGCATACATATCCGTAAAGTGTTCCACCCACTGTTGCGGTTGAATGGATAGTTAAATGGAGCTATAGGTTTTTGAGCTGCCATGAGCGATTATATGCCAAAAGGTCTGGGGGTCTTTGTTTTTCGATTCCTCGACCATGGCTAACCAATTTAAATCAATCAAACTCTGTTTGGTAGTTTGTAATCTATTTATATTTAGAACGGGCAACGAAAATTGCCTCTCGGGTTTCTTTTTTAACAGCTTCAACTAGTTGGCCTTAAAGCACTCCTTAGAGTAACATGCAGAGGCCTGCTGCATGGGACCTTTATTCCGTTTTAGCTCCTTTGTACATAAATGGCGCAGAGCCTTAAATAAGTCTTTATGGAGATCAAGTAAAGGAGCTGTATCTGATAGATGCTCAGTGAGAGGTTTCAAAATTTCAATAGAGGTGTTGTAAATTTGTTTTAGTAGATCTATTTCAAAACATAGCTTGGACCATTTAATGGACATTCAGTTATTTCCAAAGTTATGATTCTCTGATTGGGCTCCCGAATCAGTGTTGTCCCTCAACAGATTACTTTTCTGAGATAGGATCACGAACATAACACCCTGAAGCTATCTAGTCAGAATCAGTCGTTGCATGCCAGAGGTTAATCTCTAAAGAGTACATAATCGATTCTACTCTGGCTAATGTAAACGCACACTGTCCGTCAGATGTGAATCTCCCGTAACAGGCTCGCAAACTGTTATTCAGGGTAATTGACAATAGTTGTGTGGCAGAAACTGTCCATGAAGGTAAAGGTTTACTCTCCAGTAATGCTATCGCTCTGGCTTCGTCTTCTACGTCAATGGCCGAAGCTAAGCCATCTAGTGCCTCAAATGTGTTAGTCTCCTGCAATTATGACAGGTACACTATCCGATCTATCAGAGAGTTGTTTGGCGCACGTTTTCAGCATGGGCGATTTTCATTTTTTTATTCCTCTGCACAGAATGGTTATATACATTGTATAAATGTACCTTACTACCATTTCTTCCCCTTATAACATTACTAACGAGTTCCAATTTACTTTTAGTTATGTTGTCATATTTTTAACCTAAATTAGAAGGCTCCCAGAAGGGCTACCAGCTCTGGAAGGTACTGCTTCTATACTAAAGGTAGAGTAAACCAGACTATGATATTTTTATAGAGCACACGTCTCTTGCAAAAGTATTATGTCAAAAAGCTTAGTCAAGGTTCCATAATCTGGGTCTGTAATTTTCCCACGCAAGCCCACAATGTTCCAGTACAGTAATCGGAGAGGGAGCAGGGGCCCATTTGCAGTTGTACATTGCTCATTTGAGGGACTGCATGATGGGGACTGATACGATTCGTGTGGGACAAGGATGTTGGTGTTTATGGATAAAGGAAGAGTGAAGTTGCTATGTAAGGACCAATGCTGTAAAGACGTGTCACAGGATTTAATATGGATAAGGTTTGTTCCATAATCTACAGGCTGAAATTAAAGCCTGAGTACCCCCTTGCTTGTTAATAGAATTTACTTGATGCAGTCGGTCGATTTCTTTTGATGGAGATTGTACAGAGCTAACGACTTCTTGGGGATTTGAGTGGACTGCGTCACTAACTCTGACTAAATCATTGGGAGGGTTTTGGGCAACTGTTTGGCCAAGGTTACCTGTCTGATGGGGGCCCCTGGTCCTATTTAAACTGGCGGGTTGAATATGGTGCTCTTAAATTCTATATTAGAGCCAAGATGAAAACAAAAGTTCGAGCATCCAGGGCTAAAAGCCCGTTTGGGTATGATTTCTCAAATACAATTTAGTGGTGTCATAGTCTGTGCGGTTTGGCAAGCGATGTGCATATATTATGTCAGAGTGTATTAAAGAAAGACATTTCCACTGTAAGCAAATTCACTTGGTCACTTTGTTAACTAGTGACTCCATGGACTCCATTTGGCCGCCTTTAGTTTTGGAACATAAGTCAAATAGATAAAAGGTTCCTTAGATCGATTTGATGAGGAAACAACTTTCCTGAACGGTACTGATGGATATTGGCCCTGCTAGTGGAGCTGGACCCATCTGACATCGTTTGAGGGAAAGGAAGGCGGTCTTAGATGACTCTGGGCTGAGGAATAAATCTCCCATGCTAGTGTGCAGCCTTGACTTTAAGACTAGTGAACTCTCCTCACCTACATGACCACAGTTAACTCTATTTGTTAACGGGCCAGTTGGCATAGCATTAGAAATAGAATTGCTAACATTTATTCGCCTGCCCTCTGCCACATTCACTAGTCTTTACTGGCAACTTGAAAGTTGTTTATGGTAAAGGGGCTCTGAGTGTCCAGAGTCCTTTGCGGAGCACTACCATTAGCTTATGAAAGTTCCTTTACTTTGTCACTCAGTGTCCGAACTGTGGTTTTTAAGGCATCAAGTACCTTCCCCATGGTATTGACCAGCAGTAAAAGGTCCTCAGAGCTCATGGTGGCAGTGATTCTGGCAGGCTTGGAAGGCAAGGAATTCTCGAAGTGGTGACTGGCCAACAGGCTGATTTGATTTGAACATGGTAGGTTCGGAGAGCAAGTTTGTTCAATAGTCTGGCTTTGAACCAGAAGCAGCTGAACAGTAGAAGGGTTTTGAAATCATGGAGCTTCTTGGCCTGTGTTTTTTAGCTGTAAGGCTTGGCGAAATGTCCGATTTGGGGGTTGACACGGTGTGACTTGACTTATGCACCTCCCCTGCCCCCCCCCAACCCCCCTAAAAAAAGGGTTATCTTTGGTTTGAGTCAAAGTGGGCCAGTCTGTTCTAACCCTTTGGTTAATATGGCTTCTTCATCCTAGTCAAATTACAAATCAGTTTCCTTTGAAGTACAGATCTGAAAGAGACAGTTATAGATTCCTTACCTTAGAATTACCCCCAGGCATCAGACTGGAGCCGGACCCTTTAGCAGACCAGCTTGAAGAGCCGGACTGGAGAGAGGATTTGGGTGACGCCAGTGGTCTGGACACTTCTCCAGACCTTGGCATGCTTTCTCCCCCTACCGTGGCTACGGAGGAGGGAGCGTCCTACGCTGTGGTGGTGCGAATTGCAGCCGAGGCCTTGGGCGTCGAGCTCCCTTCAGTGGCGGTCAGGACTAACCTCCTGACAGAGGTGCTTCACCCTTCGGCAACCTCCTCTGAACCCCTTTTGCCCTTCAACAAGGCCCTCACTGATGTCCTTCTGGGCACCTGGTCCAATCCCAGCACAGGGGCTCCTGTGGAACAGATGATTGCCCACCGCCCGGCCCAGGCGACCCAGTTTTCCTCACCCAACATCCTTCCCCCAAGAGCTTGGTAGTCCAAGCGTCTTCTTCCAAGGGTGCATTCCCTTCTGCTCCCCCAGACAGGGAATCCAAGAAGCTGGATCATCTTTGGAAGCGCATGTTTTCTTCCTCCAGCTTGGCACTGTGATCCGTGAATGCCGGGTGCCTCTTGGGCCGATAGTACCATACAATATGGGATACGGTTGCGCATGTGCTACCTCAGTGCCCGGAGGAGGCCCGGGTCATTCTCTCCCAGGCAATGGCAGATGGGAGGGAAGCAGCAAAATTCACGATTCTATGTCGACTGGATACCACCGACTCACTGGGCAGAATGATTGTCACGTCGGTAGCCCTTCGGCGCTACGCCTGGTTGAGAACGTCTGGCTTTTCGGTGGATGTCCAGGCAACCCTACTGGACATGCCCTACGATGGCCGTCGCCTTCTTGGTGACAAGGCAGACTCAGCGCTGGAGCGCTTCAAGGATTCTCGAGCTACGGCAAGATCCTTGGGCCGCGCTGCGTCTTCCCGTCCACCGCAGTCTGCCTTTCGTGGCTACGGAAGGGGCACCCCACCACGTCCGGCCCAATCTAGCCACCGGCTCACGCAAGCTGCCCAGCCTCTGCACGGACGTGGGACTCGGCGATCTTGCGGGTCTGGAAGCCAAAGTAGCAATAGAGAGGGTACCGACGCCAGAAGTATGTTTTGGTTGCTACTCCTGCTACTTTCTGGTGCCCAAGAAGGACAAAGGCCTGTGTCCTATCTTAGACCTCCGGGCCCTCAACCGTTTCCTCCGGAAGGAGAAGTTCAAAATGCTCACATTGGCTCAGTTTCTGTCTGCACCCGACCTTGGAGACTGGATGGTGGCGCTGGACTTGCAGTACGCCTATTTTCATATCCCCGTTCTGCCAGCCCTCGGGCGCTACCTGCGGTTCATGGTAGGCCACGAGCATTTTCAGTTCACCGTGCTCCCCTTTGGCCTTACCAGTACTCCTCGGGTGTTCACGAAAGTGATGGCGGTGGTCGCATGTCATCTGCGCAAATCAGGGGTTCCAGTCTTCCCCCTATCTCGATGACTGGCTGTTGAAGGCGGGTTCGCCCCTGCTGTTGTCTCCCACCTCCAGACTACGGCGGCCCTCCTGCACTCGCTGGGGTTCACTATAAACGTGCCAAAGTCTCACCTGACTCCCTCTCAGGCGCTCCCTTTCATCTGAGCTGTTCTGACAGTGTAGTTTCTTCCGAGCAGCGAGTCAGGGATATTGGGGCTATGATACCGATGTTTCAGCCTCTATCCCGGATATCGGTATGAATGATCCTGAGGCTGCTGGGCCTCATGGCCTCCTTCATCCTGCTGGTGGATCATTCCAGGTGGCATATACGGGCTCTGCAGTGGGACCTGAAGTTCCAGTGGGCGCAGCATCAGGGGAATCTTTCCGACTACGTCCAGATCTCGGAGTGAACTGCACAACAACTGCAGTGGTGGTTAACAAACCAGGGTTGGGTCAGCAGCAGATTCCTCTCCCTTCCCCAATCAGAACTAACAGTGCTGACAGATGTGTCACTTCTGGGATGGGGGCGACCATCTGGGAGAGGCGGAGATCAGAGGAGTCTGGTCTCCATATCAACCTGTTGGAGCTTCCGGCATCCGCCTGGCACTAAAGGCATTCCTTCCCTCTCTCAAGGGGAAAGTAGTGCAGGTGTTAACAGACAACACCACCGCCATGTGGTACTGCAACAAACAGGGCGGGGTGGGGTCGTGGACCCTATGTCAAGAGGCTCTTCGCCTTTGGACATGGCTGGAACATCAGGGCATTACCCTGGAGGTTCAACAACTGGCAGGTTCTCTGAACGCCAGGGCGGACGAACTCAGCCGTTGGTACCTGGTGGATCACGAATGGCATCTTTACCCAGAGGTGGTACAAGGTCTCTTTCAGTGGTGGGGAAAGCCTTGGTTAGATCTGTTCGCCACCTAAGAGAACGTGCAATGTCAGCACTTCTGAGCATTGGAGTTTCCAAGGGGGCACTCGTTCGGTGACGCTTATCGTCGCGAGTGGAACTGCGGCCTCCTGTACGCTTTTCCGCCTTTACCACTTCTGCCCTGAGTGCTGAAGAAGATCAAGCATGACCGGGCCCAAGTCATTATTGTGGCTCCGGACTGGGCACGAAGAGTTTGGTACCCCGAGCTCCTGAGCATGGCCATCGATCCTCCGATCAGACTGCCACTTCGGGAGCATCTTCCGTTGCAGCAGCAAGGGACGGTTCTTCACCTGAACCTGTCCAGCCTCCACCTCCTTGCGTGGAGATTGAGCGGCGACAGTTGACAGCTTTTGACCTTCCACCCGAAGTCTGTAATGTCATCTTGGCAGCCAGGCGTCCCTCCACTAAGACAGTATACGCCTGTCGATGGAACAAGTTTGTGGCATGGTGCTCAGCAAAGTCTTTGGATACCCTCTCTGCCCCTCTTTCTGAAGTTCACTTGTTCATTCTTTCTTTGGCCCAACAGGCCTCTGTTCTGGGCACTCTAAAAGGCTATCTAGCAGCCATTTCTGCTTTCCTTCGGTTACCAGATCAGCCCTCTTTCTTCAAGCCCCCTATTGTATATAGATTTGTTAAGGGCATTAGTCATCTTTTTCCTCCATCTCCTTTCATAATGCCCCAGTGGCACTTGAATCTTGCCTTTACTTACCTTACCTTATGTGCGCTCCCTTTGAGCCTCTTCACAACTGCCCTCTCCGGCTCCTCACTCGGAATACTGCCTTTCTGGTTGCCATCACATCTGCTCGCAGAGTGAGTGAGCTCCAGGCTCTTTCTTCTATGCCCCCTTTCTTCTCTGTGCATCCGGACAAAGTGGTGCTTAGGACGAGTCCCTTGTTCCTTCCTAAAGTAGTTAATCCTTTTCACATAGGACAAACTATTACTTTGCCTACCTTTTTCTCACCTCCGCATTCTTCCAAGGAGGAGGAGAGACTCCACCGTCTGGACCCAAAACGTGCGCTGTCCTTCTATCTCGACCGCACTAAAGCCTTCTGGGTAGATGATCAACTCTTCGTTGGCTATGTGGGTTCCAAGAAAGGCCGGGCTGTTCAAAAGCGTATCATCTCCCGATGGGTTGTCCTTAGTATAAAAATTTGTTACGCTTTAGCGAAAAAGGAACCTCCAGTGGGGCTGTGTGCTCATTCCACTAGGGCTACGGCAGCAACTACTGAATTGTCACGCGGAGTCCCGCTCGTTGACATCTGCCAGGCGGCAAAGTGGGCATTTATGCACACGTTCACCAGACATTACTATCTGGACAGTCCAGTCCGGAAGGACGGCTATTTTACCCGTTCTGTCCTCCAGGACTTTCTGGTGTGAACTTGGTTCGCAGCCCCTCCTCGGGGTTGGTATTGCTGGGGTATCTATTCGAAGGTACGGAATCTATAACTAACTGTCTCTTTCAGATGTAAACGTTACTTACCTTCGGTCACAACGTATCTCTAAGAGACATAGGTTAGTTATAGATTCCTTACCGCCCCACCCATCCTCCCCGCTCTGCGAACTGACTTCTAGGGATAGGGACTCCCTTGCAGGGTCCTAGTTGTGGCACACCAGTGGTCAGTGTTTTTCATGGCTGTGCTTCTGGCATGGAAAGTCATGTCGGAACTGACGTCAGGGCGCAGGGGTGGCATCTAAGTAGACACCGTGACGTCATCCCGGCGACCACGACTCCCACAACGGACGTGGAGTCGACCGACGCCACCTACCGACGCGCAGGGCTACTGCTAAGAAAAAATTCTCTGGATCCAGTCTGACGCCTGGGGGTAATTCTATGGTAAGGAATGAATAACTAACCTATGTCTCTTACAGATACATTGTTACCGAAGGTAAGTAACTTTTACTTTTCTGCAGCATGTTTCTTTGCCAGCTTAGGCTCCTTGCCATTTCGAGAGACGTAGTCAGCAGCTTTCATTGTACCCATGGTGAAGATCCCCTTTGTGAATACTCACTGTCTCATTCGGAGGCTACTTCAACAAGCAGAAGGGCCAAGGGAGGGTGGCCCTGACCTGCCTCTTTCTCCCACTGACAGGTGCAGGACGGGCCCGCCCCTGGCCCGGGCTTTTCCTAGGTGCGTCCTGCGCTTCGGGATTGATGTGAGCGCTTCATAGCGTGTTCAGCGGTAATCCCGCCCCCTTGCTGCCGCGATGTCCGGTGGGGCTTGGAGTCCCCCAGTGAGGGCGACAGTCTCTGGGGCATGGAACCCCTTCTCGTGCCCAAACACTGCCAAGGGTGATGGTGTCCCATTGGTATCTTTCATTTATTCACATGCGACCCTCCCTCCTCTGTAGTCAGAGGCTCACTGCTATATGTACTCTTTATCCCTGTGCTATGAAATTTGATCTGTGGTGGCCTCTCAAAGGAGTAGGAGAGCTCAGCACTTCTACCACATTGGATGTAGTTTGGGTTGTTTCAACTGAGGTGGATGTGCTACCAAACAAATACTGTTAAAATGGCCAGAGGACTCAACAACAGTATTTATTGCCATTTAAAGTTAACAGGAATTCCCCCCTGATGACAGGGATGATTCAAGCAGGTGACTATATGAAATATACCTTTGCTGCAGAACTAAAGTTATAGGTAACTCATATCTTTCCTAGTACTTTCAAGAGAGGGAGAAGGATTCCCCCTTTAAGAGGGATGATTCTGTGCACAGTGTTTCTTTAAGCACTTAAACAAAGGTGTTGAAAAAAAGAAAGCTTATAAAGATTCCAGGGTTGGAGTTATGTAAGGAAGAAATATTATGTGCCCCAAAATGGGGAAAAAAATACAACTTTTACTGAAAAGCTGTCGGAAAAAGATACACAGCAGTGTACACGCAAGATGATGCAAAATTCCAGGTTCTCTGAAGCTCTGTCAGCATTCCTGCCTAAACCGTCATTGACAGATGACCTTCCATCAACCACGAAGAGGACTCTGTTGGCAGCGGCACCCACGATGACTGTCTTATCGGCATCTGCCTTGTTTTAGTTAGCATTTTTACTGATGAAGGGCCGGCCTCCTCTATCGATGATTATCACATCAACGTTGTCTTTTATTAACGGAAACAGCTCCTTTGGTGAATGTTTACAATAGCCTGATCTTAACTGTCACTGATTCGATTTTTGATCATAGCCAAGGATGTCTGCGTTCCTCCCTCAGTAAAGCTTCGTTGCTTACTCCATGTTTCTCTGCTTTTGTTATTTAGACATTTGCCAGTATATATCCTGGACCCTAAAAGGAAGGCTGACAGTGAGGAGCAGCAGGCTTCAGATACAGCCTAAATGCTAACTCAGCTTAGACGTCCAGTGACAATTATATTAAGTAAGGGCTAGCCCCTTCTGGTGAAAACTAGAGGATCTTTCATAGAACCACAGGAGTATGAAGGGGTCGCTTACCCATACATCATCCTCCTTTAGAGCCATCAACATGGCTACAAGCACCCTTGCAAACCCAGAACCCGCCGTCATTGCATACGTATGGTACAAGTCCCTATAAACTTCCCCAGTACCTTACAGCAGACAATAGCCATTATGCAGTAGCTAGTCTCTCAGCGGCAGCAATATTTTGTGTTTCTGCAGGCACCACTACTTGTGCTTTTTCAGCAATAACCACTGTTGCCTCTACCTAAGCAGCCTCCACCGCATCTGCTATTGCCTACACAACCTCAATTTCACTCCAGCGCACCGATTGACCTTGCCAATATTACACACTACAACTAAGGACATCGGTGAGGAAGAACTACACTGTAGTAACCAAAAGAAAGAAGAGGAGGATCTACCTGCCCATCATCAAGACTATGAGGATCAGCAGGAAGATGATGAATGGAGATACTTCATAGAGCTTCAGAAAGGAGAGCAAACACCCCTGCAGTCTGAGCAACGTTAAGTTGGTATTGCTTGTTTCCACTGGTTGGACAGTACAGACAAGGCATTTAGCTTATCACTGATGCTTGTTGAGCATCTCTGTGACTTCAAGGAAGACCCAAGAAAGTCTCTGAAGTTGATTCTTATCCTAGTCTTCATATGAAGTGATGGACTGAAGCTAATGAAGATGCTAGCCACTGTTCAGGCAGTTGTGCATGTCTAGCAAATAAATTTAGAGCGCCAGGTTCCACACCAGTATTTCGCATTGGTTATCCTAAACCAGATTCCATGATTGTGAAGGCGGCCCAAAGGTTGTGCAAAAAAAAAACTCATCACGATGGGCTCATCTCCCTAGCCAGGGATGGAACGCATATAGACAATCTGATCTGAGTTAATTGCATGGCGGCAGCCTCAAAGGCAGCTAATGGCATTCTAGTGTGGAAGCACTGTCAGATGTGAAACTGCATCTCACCTATGGTGGATCACATCCAAGAGGACAGATGGAATGAAACAAATGCTTTATTAAGGAGGAGGCTAATTCCTTGGCTGCCATAATTGATGCAACAGTGGACGTCTCAAACGTGAGTTTCCACCAACTTGTCATCCACCGACATGGCAACTCCATTTTCACCATCAGAAGCTAAAGCTGGATATCTTACTTTCTTCTCAAGGAAGCAACAGGAATCTTATAGGCTCAAAAGAACCTTAGCCCTTGTTAAGGATGCTTTTTTGTGATGATGGCGATCGATCCTGCACTACTGGGATCTCTACAAGTTCTTCAAAAGCAGTCCTGTTGGATATTAACCCTTCAAGACCTGCTCCTCTTGCTGCAAGTAGGCAGGCTCCTAGCCTCCATGGATCGCTACGACGCTTACTTTCACGTCCCCATAAACCCAAACCATGGGCAATGTCTGACGTTCTCTGTAGTGGACAGTATTTTCAATTCACAGTTCTCCCTTGTTACTAGAGTTCGAACTCCCTTAAATAACAAAAGACTAGAGATGTTTGGCTAAACACGAACAGTTTGTTTAATTAAACATTTGGGCCAGGAGAACAGTTACAGGCACAAGGTCGAAGGACTGTCAATTTACAATCAGGATGTGGCCTTTTATACAGATCATGATAGGTTATAAAGGTTTCCGGCATACCATATATGGTGAGAAATGTTTGTTGCTGCCTTTGGAGTCGTAAATTAATTGTCTAATGGTTACCATGTGGGTCTCGACCTCGCTTGGACACAATGTGGCCAGTGGATAATGTGTCAAGATGTCAGCATAGGGAGTGTGTGATCACTGCCTGTGCTAGGTCTTGATTGGCTATGTGTTCCTAACTCATGTGGCATCTGTTATTTTATGGTGTTTTAGGAGCGTGCGTAACCACTCCGGCAATGTGTGCTTTATTGGGGCAATCTCCCTCGACCCTTGTTATGTCGTTGTGCATATCCGTGGGATTGACCAAGAGTTTCCTGCCCAATCGTTTTTCCTGCCAACTACGCACCCCCCCTCCACATGTGACCTATTAATCAGCAATTCCGGGCCTTGATCTCAGGGCCTGCTTGACTACATTGTGTGAGTCAAGGTTGTTGTGTAGTTCACAACAGGCAATTCTGTTAATAAGGACGAGATTTAATTTTCATCAATCACTGCATCGATTTCCATATTAACATTCCCCCTTCTAGATGATAACTTGCAACAGTGATTTACATAATTTGGATAACCATTGTGGGAGCCAGAAGAACCAATTCGAAAACCACTCCTGCTCAGGGGCACCTCCCTCTTCGCACATGTTTCTTTGTAGATTGTGCAGTGCTTGAATGGCAAGCGATAGTGTTCCATTGTCCAAGTCATACCCTGAGATGAACGTGCAGCAAGCTGCACCGATCTTGGCACAGACCCCCTCCCTCCATTGCGGTCATTAAGTCCAGTACATATCGGTGCTGTATTACCATGAGGCTGATTGCTCGCTTTTCTTCTTTGATAGAATTATGGCCGAGCTCAATGCTGTTAATCATTTTGAGCATCTCCTCCAGGGTTATTTGTAAACAGCGGGCATTAGCTTTTGTTTGCAGGGTGAAGAAGGGTAACGCCACCCCCCCACCCCCCACATGCTTTGTGCAGCATGGTTGTCTTTTTCTTAACGGGTGCTGGTATAAATCTGATTGCTCTTCTCCAACAATGACGAGTGTCTGCATGTGCATGGTGACCAGGGAACACAGTTCCCTCCATCTGAGAAAAAGCTGAGTGTAGGCGTACTCGCCGCACTGCCAGTAGTAGTCAATCAGCGTGGAGGTGCCCCATTGCATATCCGTAATATATAATATCACTCCGCAGTTAGCATTCATGCCCATCGGAAGCATTCCTTTTCCTCTGAAACATAAGGAATTCAGTGATAGTTTTCGCACAGTCAGGGGTTGTCCTTTCCCCTCTAACCAAGTGTATTCACCCACCTCGGTGTCCCATATTTTCCAACACGGGGTGGTCATACTTTCATTCAACCCTCCCCCATGCGACCCATTCCCCTTTTTAGCCCTGAGCTGGACGGCCCTACATAGAAATTCCATATCGGGAGATCTTTTGTTATTTAAGAAGACCGCCCCGGTTGCACTAAGAGCCACTCTCGGTCCACAGATGGACGCTGGAGCAGACGTGTTTGTGTGCACTGAGTTGGGGTTTTGCCATCTCCAAAAATCTTTTCTCTTGTAATCTCGGGGCCATGTGATATCTTCCCCTATGTGGCCCTTCCTATGCATCCTGTCCAGCTCGTTTTGGATATCAGTGGGTTCAGTTAGGATGTATAAAGTTGTTGGGTTGGTGTCATATCTGGTTATGTTTGCAACTACCCCGTGTGGTTCTATCTTATTGGGTTGGATCTTGGCCCTTATTTTACATAGATATAGGTGCATAGGGCATTTTGCTTTCTCAGGGGGTTCTTCTTTGGACAAGTAAAGTCTGTCTGCACCTACTGCACGTGGGATTAATGAACAGATGTAACATGACCTGGCAGATGCTTGGGAGCCAGCTGTGGTCATTTGCTGGCACTATGTGTAATGGAAAGCGCGCTGTGCAGTTCATGTGGGATGCTGGTGTTCTGTTTGGTGAAATTGTAGGTGACGTATGAGAGATCCCTATGCAGGCATGGTAGTTCCCTTTTAGTGAACTTATTTTGACTCGAAGTTCGTCAGTAGTACTTAATATGGAATTATCCGTAATACATAACTTTTGTTACAACACTGCACTTGTAGGTATGGGTCTCCTGGGAGTCGTCTGTGCTCCTCTGGTGGCTGTGTTCCTTCTGACCAGTTCAAGAGAGTTTGCAGTTTTTAGCTCTATGGTAATATTACTATGGAAGGGCTCTCCGCATGTTGGAACGAAGCACCCACACACTTTTCCCCTCCTCTTTGGGGTTAAAGCAGTCCCCTCGCTAAGGGCCCGTGTTTTTTTCCTCCCTCCATTTGCAAAAGTTCAGTAATGTTCCTTTTTAGGTCGAGCCTAGAGCAGCGCATGCGCTGCTTGCGAGACTTATAGTAAGGGGCTTCAGAAAGCTGACCAGACGCTCGTGCGTCATGGCCTTTCCTGCGGTTACGCGCGCAGGGCCGACATCTGTTTCCCATTATCGTGCCCAGACGCAGGCGCGATAATTGGAAACACATGCCTGCCGTGCGCGTAATCGCAGGCAAAAGGCCACGACGCACGAGCGTCTGGTCAGCTCTGCAGGCTGCCGCGCTCGCTCGCCCCGCTCCTCTCTTGTTTCATATATTGATGGCATGGGGATTTTATTGAGGCAAACGCGAGGATATGCAAGTTCAGCGGGATCCTTTACCTCCCGCACAGGCCCGCCCCTAGGGCCTCAGCTCTCTCTTCTGAGAACAGGTAGGCAGGTGCAATGCTGCCCCCCCTCCGAGGCGTAGGACAGGCGGAAGGAAGGCAGCAGATCAAAGCCCCCCCTCAAGTAGTCGCCTCCTCTTTTGTCATGCACAGGACCCTCTCGGAAATGGCCTTGTGCCCCTGAGAGCCAACTGCTGGAGTCCTCCCCCACCCTGCATACCTCTTACTCCTTCAAAAGGATCCCGTGCCCCCCTCCACCCCCCGCGCTTCCGGGAGCATGCACGGTCTGGGGCTGCAAGGGATGCAGGCAGACAGGACAGGCACCAACTTCTAATGGTTTTATGGTGGGCGGAGGAGTGTGGTCCAGGGTCGGAGAACAACAGGAAGCGGTTCAAAGGGACTTCCTTCCTGCTCGGTCACGCAGGACAATTAGGGGGAAGGCTGCACCAAACTAGTAGGCCTCACAAAAGCTCTCCGAGCAATCTGTCTTTAATGCATTTCACAGCACCTGGAATCCTTCCACCTCTCGAACGCGCCACTTATTTACCTCACTAATGTACTCACTCCTCACCATACACGGACTTAATCTCACCCATTGTTTTCTTAAACCCCCCATATCCGTAACGTGGCCTCCAGACCGCAGACCACCCTCAATGCGCATGCGCAAGCATCCTCCCCCCTCACAACACTTTAACTCCAGCAGAGTCTACTATCACAATAGAATACTGAGACCGAAAAAAAAAAAATCACTCCACGACCCCTCATCGTCCCACAAATCAGTTGTATTTCTGACCAACATTATCACCTGCAAGATGCAGTACACGATCAAATTATAGCAAAAGCAAATGGTATTGCCAAGCTGAATAAAAGTTAATTGTGTTTGTGTGTGTGTTTTAAAGACAGAGGGGTGAAGGTGGGCCACTGAGGGTGTGTTGGGTTAATACCCTGTTGTGGGTGGAACCCGTACCCAGGGAGGGGAGGGGGCAATTGCCTCCTTAGAAGGTACTAGAAAGGGCCTGAAAGAGCAAGAGGGCAGGTCAAGGTGAGCCCCCATGGCAGAACCTCATAGGATTTAGTGGTTCAAAGGTGGTGGGGACCTGATCACTAATATCCGGTCAACGCATCCACTGCATCCCTTCCCATTAAAGCTGCTGTTGTGTGGCACTAGTCGTATTAAGATCTGTTCCCTACAAAGATACTACCCACCCACGCCACAATAGTTAGGCCTAACAAGCAGTGGCATAGCCAATAGGTCTCGCCTTGGGGACCTTATAAGTGTTTAGCCATGCAACGGTTGATGTTGTTGCACCAAGGATATTGTGCTGCATAAATAAATACTTATAAGGTCCCAAAAGCGAGACCTATTGGCTATGCCAATGCTTGTTCCTTCGGTCATGGGGGATGATAAGTTGGCGTTGGTGCACTTCATTGTTTTTGGATATGAACTTTGGCTGTTGATTCAGCTTAGTTGCATACGTTCCTTTCTCAGTGTTTTTGGAGAACCTGTATTTTAACACAGGGGCGTGATCCCATCAACCTACTAGTCGCGGTCTGGTGAGGTATCAGAAGGTGACCCCTGTTGGGTACATTTTTCAGCGATTAGGGGAGTAAGGGTGATTATTATATACCTTATTAACGAGACAGAACTTATTTTGATAAGCCGTTGATCCCCCACCCCCCTATCCTGCTAGGGTGTTTTCGGACCTTTTCCGATATCTTGGCTCTGGGTGGTCAGATCAGTGTTGGGTATGTTGTGGAGTGGTGCCATGAGTTCAGGGAGGGATAGGATAGTGGCTTTAACAGGAGTTCTATGGGTGTCACTAGTTTTTCCCCATCAACGCCTCGCCCGGTGCGTGCATAAGAGCATGGTTGCTGTGTGGCCCCTTCCCAAGACTATTTTCCTGCTGGAGGCTACCTGTTTTGATATTACCCACAATTACGCTTGCTGTAAGTTGTGATTTTCAGTCTTTGTATGTTCGCTACATGTGCACGGAAATGTGGGAAGAAGGGGCGTGTTGCCGTTTGGTTTTGCTGGTGCTTGCAATGTTCCAGGGACCACTTTTTAAATGTTTGTGCATCTCCCTTTTCCTGGCACGTGTTGTGCTACGTAGCCCTCCCTTGTGGCATAAGATACCTGGCTTTGGCTGATCTCGACCCAGCCTTTTTATCTGGAATCTTCTTTTTGAGCGTTTGTTCTTTCAGTTTGGGCGTTTTCCTTGAGTCGCATAATTCATTGTTTCCCTTGCCCTGCGGGGAGAGGGTCGGAGGCTGTTCTGTGGCCCCATTTCTCCCCATACCACCCCCATGGGGTCAGAAGTCGGGGCCGACTGTTTTCTTGGATCTGATAGACTTCTAGTTGTAGATTCTTTACCTTTTGATTTTCCCTCAGACGTCCGTCTGAATTTGGGGATTTTTCATCAGCCAGTACCTCTGCGTGTTGGTAGGCAGCGTTGGTCGGCTCCCCGTCTGTGTGCGCCGGAAATGACAACACAGGACCTGTACAGACGCCCTCCGGGCATGCTGACGTCACTTTTTTCTTTTTGTGTGCCATCCTAAGCTCTGATCTGGAGAGAGCTACCCCTTAGCCGTTTATTGACTAACCTTTTTTCGACTTTTGTCGAGATTTGGATTCCTGGAGCGTTGAGGATGTCCCAACGTAGAACCAGATTCAAGCCCTAGGATCCTGTTATCGGATAATGTCGGATGACTGGCTGTTGAAGGCGGGCTCGCCCCAGACTACGGCAGACCTCCTGCACTTGCTGGGTTCACTATCAACGTGCCGAAGTCACACCCGACTCTCTCTCTCTCTCTCTGAAGCTCCCGGTCATCGGAGCAATTCTGGACACGGTGCAGTTTCGGGCCTGTCCTCCCGAGCAGCGAATCCAGGATATTCGGGCTATGATGCAGATGTTTCAGCCTCTATAATGGATTTCGGTGAGAATGACTCTGAGGCTGCAGGGCCTCATGGCCTCCTGCATCCTTCTGTTGGATCATGCCATCTGGCATATGCAGGTTCTGCACTGCGACCTGAAGTCCAAGTGGGCGCAGCATCATGGGAATCTTTCCGACTATGTTCAGATCTCGGAGGGAACTGCACACCAACTGCATTGGTGGCTAACAAACCAAGATTTTGTCAGAGGTAGATCCCTCTCCCTTTCCCAACCAGATCTGACGGTGGCGACGGATGCATCACTCGTAGGATGGGGCAGCCACCTGGGAGAGACGGAGATCAGAGGCGTCTGGTCTCCGGCGGAGTCCGGTCTCTATATCACCCCTCCTTGCCGGGGTTGTGGCCCCGGTCCCTGTTGTGCTTGGTTCCCTATCTGTGGTTGCTGCTTCCACGTGCTTGCCCAATTACTTGACCCCCACTGCCTTTGTGTGGCGAACGGGGGACCTCCCTGTGACTGAGTGAATGCTATGTTCTGATTACCCTGATTACCCTGATTACCCTGTGCTTGGTACTGGGAAGGTACATTAACCATATCCTGTCGCATGGGGTTTTGTGGCAGCTGGCCCTTATTCTCTAACCCCTGCTTCTTTTGCTACTCTTGGTATGCCTTTGTCTGGCATACCTCTACCCAGTGACCCAGCCGACAGCAATTGAAGCACTCTCTAATGTCTGGTTGTGACTAGTCTCCCTTGTCTCTACCACCATAACCTGTTCGTGTTCCTGGACTACCTGTTTGGAACCCTCTAAAGTTTTGCGGTGGAGCCTCCATTGTGACTGGGTCATCTGCACAGCTGCGGCCATCGCTGGTCCCTCAATGGCAGTCTTTTTCAACTTATGCTGAACTAATTTTGCTGTGTCTCTTAAGGTCTGTTCCTGCTTCTCGCTATCCTTTTCCTGCTTTTTCTTATGGTAGTGGAATATATGAGCTTGTATTTCCTGCCAGGGTTCGGTATCTAAACAGTCCAGCCCGCTCTGTATCTCTGTGGGTAACCCTTTCTTCAAAATATTATAAAAGAATGTGACTTGTGGGCCTGTGTTGGGCCACGGCTGTCCGATTTCCTGACCCTCCTTCTATTTAGGGAATAGTTTATGCTTTCCTCTGTCTTCATGATCTCTGCCATTAGCCCTTCTTCATCTGGGCGATTAGGGAATATTTCTCTCAGGGTGGTCCATATCCGGTGCATGTACGTATTAATGCGGATTCGTAATGCTGGGTATTTGTTCGCGTGATTGCTGGAATGCGAGCTTGGGTGAACACCGTTTTTGTCTGCTCCCCAATTAGGCTTCTTAGCAGGCTCTTAATGTCACCTATCGCTAGGTTGATAACTGTGGTGTTTCTCTCGAAGCATGTAATCCATTTCCCTCTCCCATCCAGAAAGGACTGTAACTTTGTTCTCAACCCCTCTTTGTCCATAGGGGCCCATGGCACGTATATAATTCCTGCCGCACCCTTCTGCAGTAACGGTTTTATTCTCGTTCTAGGTGACTCCACTGGCTTCTCCTCAATATAGCAATCCCATCTTGTGAGGCATTTTTGCGTGTAGAGGAAGTTCCAACTGGGGTGTCCTCCTTCATGCCTGATGCAGTCCTCCGCTACTGCCATGTCTTCTGGCTCAAACAGTCCTTCCTTCGGTCAAGACCTGTCCTATTGGTACATCTCCTCAGTCCATTCCGCTAATAGGTCGCAAAACGGGTACGCAAAAGTCTCACCTTCCTTTTTTGGCTATTCTCTCCCTGCGTCGCGGGTGGGTAAGTACCAGGCTTCCTTGTTCCCTTATTTCTTGGCCAGCCCCCTCTCCTTTGTTGACCGTACAGTATGGCTCTGAGCCATGCTAGTAGCCTTTCATCTACCTTCAATTGTTCCCAGCGCTACACCCTGCACCTGGCCCCGCTTTCCTCATGTAAGGAGATCGCTGTCCTGTACTCTTGCTCTAACTCCTGGTTGCGTGCCTTTTCTCTCTCAAGCATCAGCTCACGCCTCTTTTCCTCTCACCGTCTGGCCTGTGTCTTTTGCTCTGAGCTACACGCTGCTTTTGTTGATCTGGCTTCATCTTCAAATTCACTCTCCATTTCCTGCTCGGGTACCTAGGCAATTCCTGTAGCCCCATCCTCGTCATCGGTTCCCAGGGAACTGGAGCTCCCTTCCTCTCCCAAGCTCACTGAGTCTCTCTGGAGAACTGCCACAAACTTTCCTGACACTCATTTATACTCAACTGAACCAGTTGGAGTGTGTGTTTTACTTGCCTTTGATGTGTCACGTTTTGAGCGTTGTGGGCGGGGAGTCAAGCTTTTGGCGACCTTCCCTAGGGACTTGGCTGCGCTGGAGGCGCCTGGGCTCGCTTGCTTTTGGTTTTCTCTGGCTTAGATCAAACTGTCCTTTTTTCGATGAGGGCTCGTTGGCTTCTACTATTATTGAATTTGAATATCCTAATACACGGGGAGCTGGTGTGAGTACCTCCAACTCTGCATATGATGGGGGGCGTGCCGACGCCTTGCTTGCTATCGGCATTGTGGGGTTATCAGTTTTAGGTTCTTCACAGATAGCCCATAATAGTTTTTTCACACAATACAGTTTGCAATCAACAATCAATACAAAATCATCCCATACATAATACAGTTCAATAATGGTTGACGTAAAAAAATTACTTCGTCAAAAAATGAGTGCGCTCTCAGCACGTTATCCTTTAAAAAGAGAAGACTTGCATGGAACACGTTCCTAAGTGAGCTGGATAGTCTGCCAATATCCACTCCTAAATAAAGGTGGTAATCATAGAAACCATATCATAATATCTCGGGAGCCACTGGCCCCTCTTGGCCACACACATGCTACGCCCAGATTCCTGGGTCCAGTTTTTTCCCTGTGTCCAAATTCCACCCTGTTAAACGCCCAGGGTCCGAGCTAGATGTACCTCCCACACTCCTTCCAGATACTAAGGGTGTTAAGAAAGCTCTTAGCACTGAGAAAATGTTGAACTAAAAAAACTTTGAAACTGAGGTATCAACTCCACTCAATTAGGATAGCTAGATCTGAAAAATCAGCGTCCTGGGAATTATCAAGGGCTGTCTTCTCCTTAACTAGCGTACTCAGTTAGCGAAAAAAAGTGACATCAGCGGGAACGCCTCGAAGGCCGCCTTACGGCTGATTCTGTTAGGACATATAAAATAGGTAATATGCCAGACACTGTCAGCACAAGTGCTTAGGTTATCTTTTTATGCTTCTCCATAGTTTACCATAAACCAAATGCTTTAGACTATGAGTTTCTAATGTAGTCTCTTACCTTCTGTGACGGCTGCTTCAGGACGGTCCTACGCCCCGGTAATTTAGCAGTAGTTCCAATCAATTGCGGTGCCTACCCACCTTTCTTGTTGTGTAATCGTGAATCTGTCCAGGTGGGATCTCCTTCCTTCAGCTGCAGTCAGGTTTGAGGTTCCAATCCCTCCTGGCTGGCTCTCCAAAATGTTACTAGAGTTTGAAATTCCTTAAATAACAGAAGAAAAGAGGCGTTTTGCAAAACAGGAACAGTTTGTTTAATTGAACATTACAGCTGGGAGAACAGTTACAGGCACAAGGTCTAAGGACTGTCTCAATTTGCAATCAGTATGTGCCCTTCTTTTATACAAAACATGATGGCTTATAAAGATTTCTGGTGTACCATATATGGCGAGGAATGTTGGTTGCTGCCTTTGGAGTCATATATTAATTGTCTAATGGTTACCACAGGTGGGTCTTGACCTCGCGTGGACACAATGTGGCCCGTGGATAACGTGTCCAGATGTCCGGCATGGAGAGCGCTTGATCACTGCGTATGCTAGGTCCTGATTGGCTATTTGTTCCTAACTCATGTGGCATTTGAATTTTTATGGTGTTTTAAGGAGCGCGCGTACCCCCTCCAGCCATGTGCTTTTTTGGGGTAATCTCCCTTGACCCCTGTAATATCGCTTCGGCTATCCGTGGGATTGATCAAGAGTTTCCTGCCCGAGCGTTTTGCCTGCCAGCTACGCACCCTCCCACCTGTGACCTATCAATCCGCAATCCTGCGCCTTGGTCTCAAGGCCTGCTTGACTACATATTTGCGATTCGAGGTTGATGTGAAGTTCACAACTGGCGATTCTGTTAATAAGGACGAGATTTCATTTTCATCCATGAATGCATCGATTTCCATATTAACACTGAAATCTACTCCTTGGATTTTCAAAAAGTGTCTCGCTCCAGTGGCAGTCTTTTCTCAACAGCAGGGCTACTATTTCATTCCATTTCTGATGGTCGCTTTTACCTTCATATTATTCACCTTATGAATATCCAGGCACCAGACTGCATTGGGAAACTTTGTTCCCCCTCAGCACTAGCTCTCTGGCACCACAAGGGTGTGCCACGAGGCTTCATCTGAAATCTACTCAACCTCCAGAGGGGATTTCTGATGCAGTTCTGTCGGCTCCTATTTTTCTACACCTCATCGATGTGGGTCTGAAGACCTTTTTTTTTGTACCTCACCAACGAAATTCGTTGGTTATACGACAGCTAATCGGTCAACTGTCTCTTTCTATGGTTTTGAGCTTTTAATCCCTATTTCCAGTGTCACAGGAAGATGTTGATTGGATCCACACAACATCAGTTTGTAATGTCTTGAATTAGACTACATCCCCTTGGCCTGCATCTATTGTTCCGTACTGCTTCGAAAGGCAGTAGGGCAACGCGCTGCCTTTTGGTGAGGGCATGCAAGGACACCCCAAAGCATTCCCTTTCCTCTCCTTCAAGTATATGTTCTGCTAGAGAACAATCTGCCAATGGATCTTACCAGAAAAAGCATAAAACATATCCTAGGAAGGAGAAATCCTCATCTTCCTTGAAAAATAGGACCCTGCTCCCAGGACCATGTGCAGTCTTGGTGGTGCTATTACCAGAACAGAGGTCACAATTCTGGTTTTCAAAAAGAGAAAACCAGAGTTTCCACCTCCTTTTTCCAACCTTGCACAGGATAAGACCTTTTATTTAACCATTCTGGAGATTTTTGGACAGCCCCTCAACTCTTAGGCCACTCCCAAAGGGTGGGACGGGTCGCACAGGCTTGGTAATTCTGGCAACCCGAATGCCACCCAACGCCGCACCTTTACTGGCTCCAGTCTTGGTGCAGTTTCTGACAAAGTATGCGACTCCTAAGGCACTGTCTTGTGATCCAAAAACTTCAACGTCTGCTAACATCAACCAAGTTACAAAATGAATAGTTATCGCCTATTTCGAAGATGAACCTTTGGTACTACCACTCTCTGGAGCCGAGCGACTAGGCAATATTAAGGAATTCGGAGGGTCAGATTCCAATGCTGTGGAAATGCCCAAAAGGGATTACTGGTGCATGGAGGCAGAAGATTCATCACTTCCTCCCTCCTTATAATACAGACTCTGGCCTTTACCTACCTATAAAAAACACTAGGGACCTTGGCGCATTCTATCCTTCCAGGCACAGTTTGCAGGGAGTCCTAACATTAACCAATATCTACTACAGAACCAAAATCCATAATCCTGTCCGACGTCTTGCAAACATAGTCTTTAATATCCGAGACCTTGCTTCCAAGGGAAGACATGGTCCATGCCTAGGAGACACCCTTTTCGGGCTTCACAGTCCATAGACCAATCACAGAGCCTGGTGGTGCAATTCCCTTATGCCATATTAAACTTGCATGCTTTTCATACGGATCCTCCAAACCATGAATCAGCAACTTGGCTCTATGGGCAGAATTATTTTTACTTATGCAGTCTTGCCCTCTGTATTGCCAATTCCACATGCCTTCTCAACTGATGTCCATGCTGAATGGAAGTTTGAGAAACTGGCTATGTTTGGCACAGGAAGAAGCCTTTCTTGGATCTTTCAGCAGTGATCCAAAGAGATCAGCAGATACAGCAACTCAATCCATTACCACAACTGTTATTCTGCACAGGCATGACTGGATGTGATTCCCCAGTTCAGTTGAACCCTAATGAACATGCCTTTCAACACCAGGATGATATTCAGCAAGAATGATGACTCCTGCTTGAAGCGTTTTAAGAACATTCCTACCACAGTGCACTCATTAAGCCTGGGCTTCCGGACTAAACATCACTACCAACAGTACCACCCTTTAGGAAGGGAGGGGTGTGATCTCCCGTTTTGTCACCAGTTAAAGAGATGACTACGACTGTTGACTGCGTGCTCCATTTCAAAGGAGCAATAGATTTGGTGCCCTTAAAGGAAAATGGTGCAGAATTGTAATCCCTTTACTTCCTGGAGGAGGCATAGACCAATTATGGATCACAGTCTCTTGAACTGAGCCAGGTTCTATTGGTCGTTAATGCAAGAGATTGGTTGGCGTTTCTGGATTTCTAGGACACCTACCTTTATTTCCTGACGCATGTCCAGTGACAATAAGGCTTGATGGCATTGTGCATACTGTTAGTTTCGCACACCGGGTGGCTTATAGGGACCCTTCAGTGGTACCTAAGGTACCTGTGGCTTCAGCACAAGGAGATCCTTTTGGCTTGGGTTCAGATTTTCCAGACTACCTCCTTGATCTGTATTGGTGATGTGCCCCTCAGGCCTTGTGGATGATCGTCCTTTGTCTCCTGCAGTAGCAAGGTACTGTAGTTACGGACACCTCCTTGTTGGGTTGGGATGCCCATCTGGATAATATGTACACTAGGCATTTGGTCCATGTTGGAGCAACAGATGCATTTAAATGTGTCGAAGCTGTTGTCTGTTTGCCTTGCCCTGCAGCTCCTGTTCACTTCATTTCAGGGAATATCATCCACCCTGATCGTTACAGGTATTGTGACAACTTTAACAACAATCTGGGTTTTGTGGGTTCCAGGAACCTGTGTTCAGAGGCCTTTCATGGCGAGAGCTCTGCAGAAGGGCATCATTGTAGTTGTGGCCCATCTTGCGAGCTCCATCAGTGTGAGGAGAGATGCACCTTGCCTCCTTTTCCCTAGGGAGCATGAATATGAACTCCATCCCGAGGTGTTGGACACGATTGTCTCCAGAATGGGGTGCCAACACATGGACCTATCTATGTAATAGCCAAGAACAAGAAGTCCCTCATTTTTTTGCCATACACTTAACTCTGAATGGTTTCCTGAAGGATGCCTTCTGCTTCGACGGGCCACGGAGTCTACTTTGCGCATTCCTGCTGAATCCCACTTTAGTCAAAGGTCCCGCAGAACATGCAGCAGTACCTAGCTCAGCTGATGTTGATCATTCCAGGATAGGCGAAAAGTATTGAGACTCTGCTCTGCTAGAAGTGCTCCCTCTTCCACAAACACCATACCTGCTTTCACAGCAGGGTTGCCTGGTCCTATCTCCCAGTAATTTCATGCTATATGTTTGGACATGGAGCAGTGCCAAATAGAGACGTTTGATGTATTTTTTGCTGCCAGAAAACCTTCTACAAAGTTAAGTGGACCGCTGATCAAAGTTTGTTTATTGGTGTGAGTTGGTGGTTTTGAGCCCTTTATATTCTCGCCTTTCTCATGTTTTATATTATCCCTCATAGTGCTGTGTTTGGCAGTCGCCACAATAAAAAGTTCTTTTTGGTGTCTACCAGCTCACCCTTCCGTTTTAAAATCTCCTTTGGTGGCATGTTATCTAAATGATCTGCTTTATTTGTTCTCTCCTATGCCATTTATTTTTCTGTAGTGGGATTTGAATCTGGTCTTAACATTCCTGCACAGTTCTCCGATGTATTTACTGACATAAACTATTCCTGATGGTGATGACTTCGGCTGTTGAGTTGGTTAACTACAAGCCCTTTTAGTCCAGCCACCTTTCACAGACAAATTGGTACATCACACCTGTCCTTTTTCCCTGAAAGTGATCTCCCTTCCACATGGGCCAGTCCATCACCATCCTAGGTTACCGTTCATCTTCTTGCCGCAACTGTGTTCCTGCTACCTGCCATTCACCTGCTGTTACGCTCTGGCCTGAGGGGACACCAACTCCCAGTATTCCCCACGGCCTCGGCGCACGGCCATCGACGTCACCGGGAAATGCCAGGAGGCACTTCTAAAGCGGCCGCGGGCTCCCGCAGCGCGGGTTCCCGTTCATCTTCTTGCCGCAACTGTGTTCCTGCTACCTGCCGTTCACCTGCTGTTACGCTCCGGCCTGAGGGGACACCAACTCCCAGTATTCCCCACGGCCTCGGCGCACAGCCATCGACGTCATCGGGAAACGCCAGGAGGCGCTTCTAAAGCAGCCATGGGCTCCTGCAGCGCGGATTCCCGTTCAACTTCTTGCCGCAACTGTGTTCCTGCTACCTGCCGTTCACCTGCTGTTACGCTCCGGCCTGAGGGGACACCAACTCCCAGTATTCCCCACGGCCTCGGCGCACGGCCATCGACGTCACCGGGAAACGTCAGGAGGCGCTTCTAAAGCGGCCGCGGGCTCCCGCAGCGTGGGACGCGCGCGGGCGTGCCCGGGCAAAGCCCGGGCCAAAGGCGGGCCCGTCCGCGCCCGTCAGTGACAGGTTGAGGCAGGGCAGGGTCCCCCCTCGAAGAACGGGACATCTGGACCTGCCACAGGATTTTCCCTGCCAAGTACTGTAGTGTTGCCACTACCTTGCTTTAGTTTTGTTGACATTGTTAGTGACGAGCTGGTGTGGATCTTCCCTTTTACAATGAGCAAAAACAAGGGGAACTCTGGACGCTTTCATCTTAAGGGCTGAATCTTTGCTCAGTCACGAGATTGAACTTACGAAGAGGAGGCTATCTTTAGATTCTTCCTCCTTGCAAAGGCGTTCTTCACTAGGCATTATTGCTTCGACCGCCCTTCAAACTAGTTTGTCCCCCGCCCCGCAGGGCACGTCTCGGGGCCCCTCCTGACCTTGAACCAAAAGTCTCCACAAACGATACTTCCAGTGAGCCCAGTATTGCCTTAAGGACTCGGACCTCCAAACTCCATAGCAAAGGTACGACAAGAGAGTTAGCCGTGAAGCGTAAACGGGGTACAGGCATGGGCACACAAAAACCAAAAGTACAAAAGGAGCCCCGGCGCACTCACTCTCAATCGACCCAAATAAGTTCCACCGGCACACAGTCTGATGATCTCTTGCTCCCAACATCAAGTATTCTTTCGGAGGTTGCGGTTACCGAGGCCGGCAAGACTCTTTCGGACAGCGTTCTAACCCAGTTTAAGGATCTGGTTGACACTAACTTTGCCCTATTGTGTGGACGCTTAGAACATATGGACATGGTTTTGAACAATCTGAATGGTCAAAAGGTCCCTTCTCATAATGCTGCTGCCTCAGGTGAGGGTCTGGTTCTGGATAACCTTTATGTATCAGTTAAAGCTCCCTTAGAGAAGCTGCTGGCTAGGGTATCTGCCATCGAGGACGTATTAAGTAGAGCTTAAAGTGTAGGCTCTGTTAATCATTCGCACAATTTCCCAATACCCACACCGGACAATGGTAGGTCATCCCACGCCCCTCAGGTAGATATCCCTCAAACCTCAGCCTGTGTACTCGCAGGCCACGAGAGTACCATCAACATAAAACATACTGAAGCCGCAATACACAATAATTCTAGACGTTCCCAACAGTCGCCCAGGCCTTGTGTAGCCCCTATGAATAGGGAGAAAAGGGAGAATATGGAAGAGGTGAGATTGAACCTACCGCCAGAAGCTACGCCGTACATAATAATATTGGCAAATGTTCCATCTCTTACCCCCCAGGCTAACGAAACTTGGGAGTCATTCAGGAACAGGGCACTCTACTGGCTCGGAAATAAGACTGGACTAGCAGATGCCCTGTTCGCTGAGTTTAAAATGGTAAGAAGAGTCGGATGGGTAGGGACAAGGAAAAAAACACTCCCTGGCGACTGTATCGTTCTCACATTCAGAAGGCCTAGTTTGACACAGGAGATCTTACGAAGACTTGGTAGCGCTTATGTGACAACTGGAGGTATAAACGTACTTCCCTTGGGATACTTCTATCCTCCAACAGATTACACCCATCAACAGGTACGACAGCAGAGATTCACTCACTCAATCAATCATCCACAATTTAGTGTACCACTATACAATAGATTTGATATATTTTCAGTTTTGGAAGACATAGACTGACTTAATTACGTACCTAGTTATGTAGTGCAGAGCCAGTCTATTGTAAGCCATCCATATGGATTAATTCTAACCCCAACTCCAACACTTTTTGATTTGATGGATGATCAAAACACTCCGGACGTCACAAAAGAAGACCGTGGCCTCTGTAGAGTGGGGCTACTGGCTGATGTCCATTTAGATGTCGAGAGGGCAGGTGATAGCACTACATCATGCAATAATGAGCATAGCCTACATCAGTTAACCATAACGACCCCTAATAGCATCTTTATCAAACAACAACGGTCTCCCTTCTAATGCTTTTAATGACGTTCCTCCTTGTAATAACTGTGATTCAGCTTGTAGCAACTGTGGTAGTCAGGGTGCTTATGGGTCTAGCCTAGAGAATATTATCTCCGGGAACGTGGCTCATGACTCTACTGGTTATTGTAATCTTTCTGTAAATGATACTGATGATATTGATGACAACAACAAGATTCCTATGATATCATCAGGGAACAATATCACAGTTTTAAGTTGGAACGTTGCGGGGCTTCGTAGTAAATATATCATTCCAGAATGGCTGGAGTTTGACAGGCTTCGCGATTATGATGGTGCAAGAAACCTGGGCCAATGACCCTATACATCTTAATGGTTTCAAGACCTTCCACTCCCGAGCCATTCCATCTAGCCATGGTAGATCAAAGGGAGGCCTTTGTGTTTATGTATCTAATAAATTGACCTCCAATAGTGTAACAGCAAATCCATCTAATCCGTTTTACCAAATTGTCCAGGTTGACTGCACGACCCTATTTCGTTGGTATTAGTTAATTTTTATAATAATGCCTGTAATTTGGACATAATAGACATACTTTGCCAACTTGATGAGGAACTGGAAACTATTCTGGATAAAGGTTTAAATGACAAAATCTTGCTCTGGGGGGGGGGTGACTTTAATATCCAACCTTGTCAATTGTTGGCTAACAAAGTCTGTGGCATGATCTCTCCATTGGGTGACGGTCTCCCATTTTGTCCATTCAGGGTACGGGGAGAAACTTAACGAGCTGCTCTTTAAATACGATCTAGGTTTTAGTAACGTACTTGGAGGCAGCCCGGTCGTAGTACCCTGTACATTTGATGGTAGCAGGGGTAGGAGTGTCATCGATTTCCTCTTATTTCCCAAACGTTATTCTGCATTAGTTCTTAATTTTATACTACATAACATTGCAATGAGTGATCATTTTCCACAGAGTCTTGTACTGGATATTAGTCTTCAGAGTAAGCCCGGTCAAGGGCAATCCACCCTTGCCGCGGAGAGCATAGTATTCTCCCGTTCGAACGGCTTTACTCTGCGTTGGTCCATGGTTGACCCATCCCGATTTTTACAGCAAATTCTTACAAAACAGAGTAGGGCTTTGAGGTCTGTTTGGATGAGACTGCCGACGCTAGTACGGTCGTAGAGGCTTTTAGACACATTAGCGAGGAGATTAGTGCTGGGTTGACTACTAACCAGATTAGAGGGGTAATGAAAAAGCAAGGGTGGTTTGACCACGCGTGCACTCTTGCACACAACAAGTTAAAGAGGGCCTTGAATGAGTTACCTAGGAACAATATAGAAGTACAAAATTGTAGACAGGCTTATAAGCTAGCATTAAACCACCGCAAAAAGGTTCTTAAAGAGGAGGCTTGGGACCATCTGCAGGAAGCGAGCCAGAATAAAGATTCTAAGTTATTTTGGTGCGTTGTAAATTCGCCCTTCTGTTGCGATGATGATAAACCCAGAATAGAGGCAGCAATTACAGAACATGAATGGGTGGCCCATTTTGCGAAATTATATATGGGCTCGGTCGAAGAAGATCAAGATAATACTACGGCTGGGATGACAGATGTCTCTCCTGGGTCTACTCTTTGGTGGAAAAATTTTGATTTTAACTTCACACTGGACGAGGTGATTAGGGCACTCGGAGCTAGCAAGGGAGGAAAGGCACCTGGCCCCGATGGGATCCCGATTGACATCTTTAAGGACAACACTGATCTCTGGGGCCCTCTCCTGACCCTGGTCCTTAAGTCTTTTCGGGAAGCTGGTTTTCCAGTGTCCTGCTCGGAATCACATATTGTGCCAATATTTAAAAAGGGAGACCGCAACTGCCCCGCACACTATAGACCCATCTCCTTGCTGGATTCGCTGGTCAAGGTGGTGGGTCGTATTGTGCTGGACAGATTACAGGAGTGGGCAGACTGTAACAATATTCTGTCCGACTTTCAATATGGCTTCCGACCATAGAGCAGGCCATCAATTTGAATTTGCTAGTGAGCAAGTACACACAAATAAAAGGGGGCAATCTGTTCCTGGTGTTTGTGGATTTGTCCTCCGCATTCGACTGTGTCGCCCATGATAAACTTTGGTCTATTATGACCTCAATGGGTGTTGACTGTGCAATTGTCAACTTTCTCAGATATTTGTACTCCAAGAGCTCTGCCAAGATTCGATATGGTATGAATGGAGAATGCACGAGCCCAGTTGACATTAAGAAGGGGGTCCGCCAGGGGTGCGTACTCGCGCCGTTTTTATTTAATTTATACATCAATGGCTTGGGCAGTACCCTTGTGGACTCCTGTATTGACCTGCCTCGAATCGGCAATAGGTCAGTACCAGTATTATTGTATGCGGACGACGCAGTGCTTATGGCCCGCACTCCCAACACCCTTCAGCATCTTTTAGATAAATTTGTACATTTTATGGAGAATTTGGGTCTTTTAATTAACCTAGGTAAAACGTACGTCATGAATGCTCGTCGAAAGTTAGCCAAGGGACGCAAGATTTCAATAGGAAACGAGATTTTACCTCATACACCAACTTTTTCCTATTTAGGAATTTTATTTGATAGCAATGGTAATTGGAAAAGTGCAGTAAAATCGAGAAGAATGAAGTTCCTTAGATCAATTGTGGGTCTGAGTAACTTTTCTAGGAAATTGGGACGATGTTGATTCCCTACAGCTTGTAGAAAATGTGTTTCTTAAAAACCTCTTAGGGCTTCCAACCAGCTGTTCTAATTTTGTGTGTCATGCGGAATTGGGCGTAACCTATTTGGAAGGCTTGATAAGGGTGCAGCCAATCCTCCTTTGGCACAAGCTATGGACATCGGATCACACGGGCTTTAATAGAGACATTGTACAGGACTTCTGTGGGGCTGATCATGCGTTGAAAATACCATGGCTGAAGTACATAAAAAATGTCATGCATGATATCTGTCACTCTGAATATTATGAAAATCCTGAATCTTTGCTGCATATATCAAGAGTATCATTAAAGAGAGTATGTTTGAACCACTTAGAGGAAAAGAGATTAACACTGGAACTTGTGAAGCCCACCGTACAACCTATTCAAATGATACTGACCTGTTACATGATGCAACCGTATTTAATTGATGTTTTAAATGCTCAACATAGATTTGTCCTGACACGTTTTAGATTAGACATTTTTCATCGTTTGACAAGTTTCCCCAATACCAATAACTGGTCTCGTCAACTAACAAGCTGGCCTTGCGACCAGATCTCTAAACAATCAACTATCCACGTACTGTTTTTCTGCAAATTTTATACAGACTTAAGGACTATTTTTTATTAAGCCTTTAATGAAATCGTTACATTTTAGACAATGCAGACCAGCCTACTTATTTTTACAATTGCTCCCGGACTTGTTTACATGTGTGGTAGTGGCAAGATTTTTGAGGTCTGTCATCACTAGAAGGAAGCTTATAACTGCTGCACCCTAAATCTGTAAATGTTCTTATTGCATTTGTTTTTAATGAAGTGATCAACTTTTTCCTTTTTAAATTTATATTGAAATGTAAGCTTTTATGATTCTCTGTCTGAATCGAATAAAGTTCAATTGACTTGACTTGGTTACTCCTCCTTGTCATCCTAATGAGTAAGAGGAGCACTTGCCAAAGCTCGATCCAAGCCAGGAGGTATCTTTTATCAACAGCATACAGCAGGACATTTGATGATCACTTCTTTTTGGGCTATGCTGGAGACAAGACAGGCAGAATCGTAACCCAGCGCATGATCTCATATTGGCTTACCCTTTGTATAAAGCTGGGTTACATCTTAGCCAAGAAAGACCCTTCCAGCTGGCGTTTGTGTCCACTCCATGGGGGCCATGGCAGCTTCTGCTCAAAACAGAATTCTCCTGCTAGCTATTTTTTCAGGTAGCCATCCTTACTCAATTTTGCGAAACGTTGTGCCACAGCTCAGGTGCACAGTGGTAGATACTTTGTATGGGCTGTGTTCTTGGTTTCAGTGCTACTCAGTCCCATTTACTGATGGGTGTTGTCTTTGGGCGTATTCAGTAAGTGAGGAATCTGCAGAAAGAAGCATTCAACAGAATAAAAAAATATTTGCCATCTGATAGACATCTAGCCGCACATTCCTTAACTTTGATTTTATCCCCAGGGGCCAGACTGGATCCAGAAATTTTTCAGCAGTACCTATGCGCCGGGGGACGGCGTTGTACGGCTCCGCGGTGACATTGTGTCTGGATATGACGTCAGTGGAGCCATACAAGTCCCCTCTGGCGCGTGGACGTCAGTTTCTTGTTTTCCGCGCTGCAACGTGGATCCGGAGAAGCGGTTCCTCGGGCCTTTTTGCGTCTGGGAACAATGTGCCTATGCTTTCGTGTTTTAAGACGTGCAAGACCTGTACTTGACAGATGTCGGCTACGGATCTGCATTCCATCTGTTTGTGATGCTTAGGAGAGCACCACGACTCTGAGGAGTGCGACGCCTGTAAGAGGCTGAAGCCGAAGTCCTTGCGGGAAAGGCGAATTAAGTTGCTGACGGCACGGCTCTCCCGATCGGAGTCTAGGCGACGTCGATATCTTTCCCGCTTTGAAGTTCCTGCGAGGGACCATTCAAGGAGCTGTTCCCTTGGGCATCGTTTGTCCAAGTCGTGGATATCCCATTGGAAGGGATCGAGGTCACGTAGGTCTTCCACCTCACGAAGTCATGACGTTGTTGCTGGTTCCTCCTGTTCCTTACTGCAGGAGTCGACCCCGAGCCTCCCTCCTTAACCTGGAACCGGGGCGACTATGACCCAGATGCAGGCATATTTTCATGCTCTGCAATCCTTCTTTGGGTCAGCACCTCCCCATTGTGCGCCGTATGGCCCCAAAGAGGTTGAAGGGAATCTGATCTGGAGCACACCGGCGGGGTCGCCCTCGGCGCCGGTCGAGGACCTCAACTTCGTACCTGGAGTCATTATGACGTCGGGACACAGCCCGGTGCGGATTCCCGCTGTGATGTCGGTGACGTGGTCACAACACTGGTCGACGTCTGAGACACCATTCATGGTGCACGCCGATACGACGCCGCCCCGATGTCGAGCGGCGCCGGTGACTCCGCTTATAGCCACTACTGTTCCTGCACCTTCTCCTTTACAAATTGAGTATGAGTCTGGTTATGTTGCTATTTCTCCAGTATTGCAAGACTCTGCATACACAGGTGACATCGACCGCTTTGTTGGTCTTGGTCAGCCTCCTGTAGGAGGATCTTTGGCGACATTTGGTGGAGATAGTAGTCTGCAACTGTGTCCTAATTATGATCTGCTTTCTCCGCCACAAATGGTGACGGAGGCTAGTGAAGCTTTTGCTGAGGCTATTAAGAGAGCTGCTGGAATGCAGCTTCCTGGTACATAGATAAATGGTCACAGTGGAAAAATGATTAAGAACTCACGTATATACAAATGAATTGAAAATACACTAGATAATTCAAAACGTCACGACAAGGACAGATGATTTCTTGTGATTTTATTAATATCACAGAATCGAAATTAATCAAAACATATGAATATACGATTAATCAAACATTGATAAATGTTGGTGCTCAGTGAGAAAAGAGGGGGGAAAAAAAGGGGTGGGGGTTTATGATTGATCAAGGAGAATTGAGTGATGGTGCAGAGGAATGGAAAGGTAATGTGGTTCAAGTACATCCAAGTCTTTAGATCCAATCTGGCCTTTTACTTTGGCAGAACAATCAAATGACCAAACATAACATTATGGGCACAGATAAACATGTCTCTGTCGCCTGTGTTTGATATAAATGACCATATGTCAACGTTTCGACCCCTGTAATCATAAAGGTAGCTTCATCCTTATTGGGGGGTCTTCATCAGGACTCAAGGGAAAGTGAATAGGAGAGAAGGGGCACCTAGAAGTAAATAGGCTAAAATTAGGTGACGTTGTTAAAAAAACACTACTACTGTACCAAAAGGTAGTGAAAGGTATTTACCATTTGTAGACAGCATGTGTAATAAGGCTGTGTTGTAAAGGTGAGGGCCCGTAGGCTCCTAAGTAGAGAAATAGAGGAGGAGAGCAAAAAGGTCAACATATGACCCAAGGAGAAAAAATTTCCAAAACGATATAATTACAGTGAAACTCACTTGAAAAAACCACTTTTTTAGAAAAAAAGTGATGGGTGCCACGAGTACACCTAATATCCGACCAGGTTGATTAGTAACCTAGAAAAATAAACAGAGGCCATAATTACGTCAGACCTCCTTTTGCCATACAGAATATTTAAAGGTATAGACAGGGAATGCAGCTTCCATCAGTGACTTTGCCATCTGATCCATTATTGGATCTGCTTCATCAGGGTGGCACAGGTGTTGAACCTTTATTACCTTATGGAGTGTCTCTGTATGACATTCTACTGGGTACTTGGGCAAGGCCGATGTCGGGATATCTTTGTTGATCGAGCCATTTCGCATCGTCATCATCTTGCTCTGGAAGGACCCTGCTTGTCTTTCTCGACACCCTACTGCTAAAGGATTCGTTGTGCAAACTGCTACAGCTTCGCCAAGTTTGGAGGTTTCTCCTTTGCTTCGGTCAGGTAGAGTCTAGGTGGTTGGAGATGTGTGGCCGCAGTATCTTTGCATCGACTACTTCGGCCTTGAGGTTGTTGAACACCTCATGTGTCTTAGGAAGGGCTTCTATACTTTGTGGGACTCTGTCAATCAACTGCTTCCTTCCCTTCCTGAAGGGGTCAGGGCTGAACTCTCTCAGCTTGTGCAGGATGGCCCAGAGATGGCAAAGTTTAATATTAAATCGGCGATCGACACAACAGATTCTATTGGCAGAGGAATGGCTCGATCAATTGCTCTCCGTAGACACGCTTGTTTGCGTGAGTCGAGATTTCTTGATAATGTTCGGGAGAGTTTGAAAGACTCTTTGATGGAGCCTGTTTATTTGACAGCCATGCTGATTCTGCGGTACAACGCCTCATTG
The DNA here is from genome assembly GCA_963921515.1 of Calotriton arnoldi. NCBI lineage: Eukaryota > Metazoa > Chordata > Amphibia > Caudata > Salamandridae > Calotriton > Calotriton arnoldi. Next base: position 901,522 of record CAWUFW010000568.1, read on the forward strand.
CTGGCCATTTGTAATTTGACCTTATCAGATCTTTTGTTTATTTCTTATGTATCCACGGCTGTGGTTCTTATGTTTAAGGATTATCTCCTCCCTCTGCTATGTCTTGTAGTGGTGAAGTGTTAAGCACTACGTTTTGCCTATAATGAGAAGATTTGTCTCCGGATTTGACTTTTTTAATCTCTGGATAGTATTTACAGCTGTGTAGCTGGTTTATTCTTTCGTTTTACTCAGATGAAGAGCCTAGTCTCGAGGTTATACCCCTTATTGGGTATGTGACTTACTCTACATGGAGTATTAGTTGCTATTGTATAGCTCTTCAGAAATACTACTTTTGTAGTCTATTTCTATACTATAGATCTCTATGATGTACAGTTTAGTCCTTCTTGGACTTAGTTTTATGTTCTCTTGAGGACCATGGTAGTGAGCTAATAACCGCTCTTTTCCTCTTGTGACACCCTCTCTGGGTGTTCTGTTACATTTACACGCTTCTATGGTTTTTCTTAACCAGTGTATTCAGTGTAGTTTGTTTTCTCTTCTTGAGCGGACTACATATTTATTAGGAGTGCTTCAATTCTTTGAAGAGATTGAGGAAGTCGGAGCGTTGCTCTAGTTAAGAGTTTATACTTTGCATACTTTTAGATGCTATTTGCTTGTGAGCCCTTCCTTTAGGTGTAAAGGAACAGTATCTAGTGTAGACATGAATATTTCCTCAAATGCAGGCAATCCCTATTCCTGCTCCACTTTGTATTGCAGTAAGTTGGCAGCCAAAGGTTTGTGATGCAAGGGTTGGTCCAACTAGTCTCAGGACCTACGTTTACCTGGTTAGCAATCATCCATGAAAGTCTTGGAGACTATTTTATAATTGACTTTTCTTTATCGTATATGTTCTTGATATACGTGGTTCTGTCTGGTCCACATTTCCTGTCTGCTGCAGAGGATCTACTTGTTACTTTCAGCATTTTCCATCTTGTGGGGAATCTTGACTGTTGTTTCTTGTGGTGTCAATTCTTTAGGCCACCATTTGACAGATAGCATTTTCTTATGGCAAGTCACCTACGGTGTTGTATTAGTGATGTAATACCCCCTTTTCTCTCTGGGATGTGTATTTTTGCCGAACCTCTCATTCCAGAGTGTTTTTTTTGGTATACGGTGTATACATGATATAATGTTCTGCTGTGTTTCATATATTGTCTTGTATCACAGGTGTCTTATGTACCTGTTGACAAGGATTTATTTTATAAGATATTTGGAACTGCACTTTTAGGTGCGTTACCTTTTTTCAATATTATTGGATAGCGCTTTTTGGAACTGGTTTCTCAGGTCTAGTTAGTTCTTATGTATACAGAGTATACACGACTGCATTATATGTGTTACACATATTTGTCTTTTTTTTCGTTTTTTTTTTTTAAAAGGAAAGGAAAAAAAGGGGTTAATCAAAAAAGCAGTTGATTTTCTTTTCTTGCTTGCCTTGGTGTTTGAGCTTATTCGGGGCTCGAAATTTGTGTTCAGTCTGTCGGACTATGGCACTGAAGGTCGTATGGAGACGAGCTTTATACATTGTTGCGTTCTGGCAGTAGTTATTGGCCAGTGAAATTCTGTGAATTGCTGGGCCAATCGGAGTATCTGGTGACAAGGTATTGTCGTTAATTTTTCCCTTTGGGAAATGAGTTCTGAAAGTCCTGTTTTGGGATTTTATCAGGACCGTTCTTTCTCTGATTCTTTGTTATGAATAATGCAGATTATATGACTTTTATCATGCTTTTACCCCTTTTTGGTCATCAAGTTTTCTTGCCGCTTTTGGGGACAGGGGTTAATGTCTGTCTTTTGATGGTTTTTCAGGGGTTTTCAACCCTTTTCCTTCAAGGGTCGAGTCTCTCGGACCTGTAAGGTTGTGACAGGTGATCATAGGTTGTATTAAGAGCCAAGCTATTGTTCTGCTATGCCTACATACATTTGATCGATTGTTAGTTTTGACCAGCTAGTTCTCTGTGAACTTTTGTAGGATTAATTCGCAGACCCTCCTTCCAGTGGGGTATATCTATGGTATTTAATCCAAAGTTAGGGAATCTGTGGCTAGATGTCTCTATCAGATGTAAAAGTTACTTTCCTTCTGTAATGCTATATCTGGTAGAGACAGTCTAGCCGCAGATTCCTTAACACCCTGCCCATCCTCCCCGCTCTGCAAATGACCTCTGAGGTTAAAGTTATACCCTTTCAGTACCGGGTTTATATACCAGTGATCACGATCTCAATCTATGTTGGGGCTAGACAAACCGATTGGCCGGGCCACTTTGTTTTTGTTTAGATGTTGCAACACCATCCATTTCCAAATGTGTGTGGTTGGTAGAGTGGGGGTGGGTTTTCTATTTCACTCTGGATAACACACCAGTGAACAGTGTCAATTTATTTGTTCTTTCTATGAAAGTCTTCTTGGTGTCTTCATACCTTGTCATTGGTACTGTCAATATATCACGTAATGGTGTGGTTCAACAAACAGCTTGGTGTTGTTGGTTGTGTTTGGCTATTGCCATACCGTTCATTACCATTGATGAATGGTCTATAGAGTGTATGGTCGCTTCCCTCATATGGAGGTTATCCACCAGGATGGAGGGTTTCATGTAGCCCTGTGTTTTGTTGATTTTATTGGAGGTTTCTTTAAAATCTATGCCTGGTATTAACATACCATTTGATGTTTTTTTAAAATTCATATTTCAAAGATTTTTGATCATTTTTGGCACACAGTTTCCACAACCAGTTTCTGTAGTAGCTCCGCGTTCTGGCGCGTATGGTTTCACAGAAGAAACTGACATCTGCGCGCCGGAGGGTACTTATATGGCTCTACTGATGTCCTATCCGGAGACGACGTCACCGTGGAGCCATACAACGCCATCCCCCGGTGCGCAGAGGTACTGCTGAAAAATTTCCAGACCCAGTTTGGCGCCTGGGGAGAATTCAAAGTTAAGGAATCTGCGGCTAGACTGTGTCTCTACCACATATAGCGTTACCAAAGGTAAGTAACTTTTACTTCAGTAGCAAGACTTCTGTGCAAACTAGATCTCCCAGCAGATTTCTCCCCACCCTCCCTACTTCCCCCTGTAGTTAATAACATCCCATGTCATTCAAACATCATGTACTGAGATCATAGTTGTAATTTTTTAATAAGAATTTTTATTGCCATTTAAGGTAGTACAAAATAAAGAGAAAAAAAATCTGGTATTTTACAGTCGAGAAAGTGAGGTGATGAAGATTTGTTCCACACCACCAGTACAGGTATTATCAAAGAACACAGTAACTACAGACCCATGACGAGGGCAACACTCCAGGCCTAAACTCCACTCTCAAATTTTATTAGTCTTGAGAGGAAGAGATCCTTCCACTGTTGCAAAATCTTGTTATGCTTCTGAGGGCCACCCTGTGATTCAAAAATGGGTTTTTACAAAGAACATAAAACTATTATGCCCTGTAGCCATCCGCTTAGGCTTGGAGGGACTAGAGTCCATTCAGTGTTGTTACTGGCAGAAAAATGTCCTGATCCAGTTTAGCACCAAGAGGATATTCATTAGATAAGTCTTGTGCTGGAAGATTTAACATCCAACAGAAATGTTCATACAGAACTTAAGTAACTTTTTCAGTTAGACGATTGGCCATGGAGGGCCTCTTCCTTACAGGAAGCTAGTTTCTCAATAGCTGCTTGCATCAACCTGGTTCACCAACAGTGCTTGATGTTCAATGTTGTCAAATCTTCAATTCCTCCTGCTTTACTGCTCCTATTCCTAAGTGCAATCCTAGATACACATCTCAGCAAAGCATTTACATCAACAGAACGCATCTCCAAGCTACACGCTATGGCCACAAGCTTTTGCAAGTACAGCATAGTCCCAGTTATAGCGTACAAGTCACTGCTGGTTTATATGTTTTGCTGCATAGCGCTAATAACATTTTACTTCCTCTGAATGAGACCGACTCAGCAGGCGCTAGAACTACAGTGGCAACAAGCTAAGGAGCTATGGTCAGTGCCTCTAAGAAGCTCTATGGTGATTGTAATTTCCAATAAATCTAAAAGCAGTGTTTTCTTTTCAGCCTACATAGGTCAGACTCCAGTCTTAACACCACGACCTACAATCTCTGAACCTTGTTTTGGTTCCTGAACACCTATAATTCTTCAGATTGCTAAGCAATACAGGCACAGGCCCTTTCTATGACCAAAAGCTGCATTGCTAAGTGGACGTCCTTCTGCATAGGATACAGGAGTAAAGTTCTAAATCCCATGTCCGTACCGGCCAATGATTCTTCATCCTCTTCACAGTGGATTGTCAAAAAGTTCCTTAAATCTCTATTGCAACAGTTTCCTCAAGTCCAAATCCTTCAGTACCATGGGAACTTAACATTCTGCTCAGCCAGCTTATTATATCTCCTTCATGGCCTGTCTATGAAGCATATTTAAGGTACCCGTGTTGGAAGATGGTGGACCTTTTGGCTTTGACGTTCGCACGTAGAGCAGGACGTGTTCACACTAAAGGAGAATTCTCCGCACTTCACCATGGATAAAGTCACTCCACTTAACCAGCCTGAAGTTCATGCTTAAAGTTCCATTCATTTTTAAATTTTACATAATGAATAGATCATTTATTTGCCCAGGCAGGGGCCCCCTTCTGTCAATAGCTCTCTGCCTGCATCATTCGCTGCCACAGGAAAGCGGAACAACCGCTCGGACGTAAAGTGAGTTAACACTTAACCAGAAACATGTTGGCGACGGATGCACTTTATGCAGGAGTGTTTTTCACAAATATTTGCCATGAAGCTACGTAAAAGAACAGGCACACGTTCACCACACACTACTGCCTGGATCGGACTACTGTAGCGGACTCTTAAGCGGACCAAGTAGTCAGCACAATTTGTAACCAGAAGGGGGGTATTGATTAATACAGGAAATTACGGCGCCTGCAGTGTGTCGTTATTCGTAAATGAGTACAGAAATGAGACGGTGCAACAGGTGAGGGGAAAAACCCCTAAAACCCTCCAATGAGGACCAAAAGGTCCGAAATGTAAAGCAGTCAAATCCTGTGCACACGCGTTCGTGTGTTATGGAAATCTGATCCAAGGTAGAAAGCCAAAAAAGTCTAGTCTTAATGCAATTGTTCTTTTATTCCCTTTTTATTCCAGAAACATCACAAAGTCCAGCCAACACGTGTTTCGTCGTTGGGGTGTAAACCCTCGACTTCTTCAGGGCTGGAAATAACAGAAACTGGACTCATAACATATGAGTGTATTTCGTTAAACACATCACAGTTGGTGCACATTGTGAAACCGTGTGACCCAGAGGTGTCGCACCACAACTTTAGGGTGCTATGTGATAGATCTCACACAAGGGTGGGAGATCTCATTTGGAAGAGAGTGGGAACTTAACAGGAAGTGACCCCAGGGGTGTGGGGAAAGTAATTGTTGTGTGGACGGCAGGCCAAAATTAAAAAAGGACGTGGTATAGTATACGGAGTGTCAGAGATGTAAGTCAAAGAAGAGGATATGGTGGCCTACGAGGGAGAGGTGAAGTGAGACTCCCCATGGGTGGGACATAAGGTCCGGTGAGTGCAGTGGTGCATGCACGCACATCATTTGTTTAAAGTGATAGACTAGGAGCACACCTAAGATGAGAGCCTACCTGTATGGCTATCCAAGTTGTGCAGTTCTACACCTGTAATACCAGTAAATAAACTGTCACTCTACAGTAGTATAAGCGGAGCACTGCAATTAGATCAACTATTTAGATTAGGGTGCCAAATAGCAGCATCTCACCTAGTATCCGGTTATACTTCCGACCCGGCTAGGTCTTTCCAAAACATAAGTCTCGTGTTCCAAAAGAATGTAAATCACCAATCTATTGGGATAATAAATCCCATTAATATCACAGATAATCAATGTGTTTAAGCCACCAACAATCAGCCACCATGCTGTCATTCTCCTGCAGTAAGCTTCTTACCTCATAAAAGTTAAAATTCTTAATTCATATGATATATGTAGATATTTGCGGCATGATCCAAAATACGGTATGTGTCTTGTATACCTGTTAGAGACCAAAAGACCCAATTTTAACTTAAATCATGAAACCGGGAGAGGGCTACACAAAATTATAAATGATTACAACAGTAGGATTTCACTTGAAACCACTGCGAGGTGGGAAGTTACCTGAAACGAGTATGCTTCATAAGTCAGGACACCGGGCGAGATAAGCCCCGAAACCTGCCAAAAGGACAAATAAGTCAGTCAGTCCCACTATTATATAAGACTCTCAAAATAAAAACTCATAGTTAATCTCGGGGAGAGGGGCCCATCCTGTACCCCCTTACCTTCAGCGAGTACGCTGATCCACGCTGCACTCCGGCGAGTCGTTCTGAACCGGATGAGTTCAGACGTACCACCCGGAAGTTCTTATAAAGTCGTATTATCAAACGCTAGAAAGCTGACCCGAGCGTCGGGATGCTCGATCGTGAGATCGAGTGAGAAATGGAACAATAAAGTTTTTCGGAGACAACGTAGTATGGACAATAAAGCTTCTTAAAGACAGTAAAATTTAAATGAGCCTCTAAACCGCGCATATGTTTGAAAGGTATGAGACCAAGGAAATGCATGCGGGGAACACCCGTTGTGAATATCAGGGCGAAGGTGTGATAAACATCGTGGTGCCCGGAGCAGGTGTAAATCATAGATGATGTGTCAAGGCAATGAGGTTCATGTCAGACATCCTAAATATCTATATCATAGGTTACATGTATGAAGACATCTATGGTGTAACAATTGGTTCATGTCAGACATCATAAATATCTATACCTTCTGATGGATACATCTGCCTGTGGATTCCTCACCTTTTGAATATCCCCCTGCGCTAGCATTCCACGGAATTTTTCGTAGCTCCTTCGCGCCGACGAGGTCGTCACGAAGCCATGGCTCCGCGCGGGGCTCCGCATGACGTCACTGGAGCCATAAGAAGACCACGTCGGCGTGATGACGTCAGTTCCCTTTTTCCGCGCTGTCGACGCTAACGGATTTTCTGGGACTCTCCTGTCTTGTTACTTTGTTTCTTGGATTTGTTTGTATCCTTTTCGAGATGTCTGTTCAAAGGAAGTCGGGTTTCAAGCCCTGCAAGGAATGCGGAGGTCATATGTCGATCACGGACCCGCATGAGGACTGCCTTTGGTGCCTTTCGAGCGACCACGATGTCGAAGGCTGTTCGTCGTGTAGAAAGATGAACCCGAAGGCTTTGAGGGAAAGGGAGGCTAAGCTCTACTTGTCGAAGGTGAGAAAGGAGAAAAGGGGTCGGAAAAGATCGAAGTCGGAGTCGTCGACTTCGCATGGGTCGAAGAGAAGGCATAAGAAGAAGAAGAGGCATGGATCTCGACGTCGGTCGTCGAAGCCTCGAACCTCGAAGTCGCCTTCTCCGGCTCCTCGACGTCGTGCCAAGGACTTTGTCTCTCCTTCTCCTTCCGTCTCTCCACAAAGGTCTCCGGCCCGGTCTCATTATGTGGGTTCACCGGCGCAGTCTCCGGCGTCGGTGGGTTCTCCGGCTCCGATGGATGATGCGGCTCCTGCTGTTCCTGTGGCGTCGCCTGTGGTTCCTGTGACCCCGGCTCAGGAGGTTCCGCTCTCGGAAGTCGAACCGGCGCAGTTTCCTTCTTTCCCGGCGCCAGGCTCGGATCCATCGCAGTTTTTGAACGCGATGTATGGGGTCTTTGCCAGAGCCACTTGCCCCTCTGGAGCACCTTCGGGTCCCATGGGCCCATTGGCATTTAATTTGGGTGTGCCGCAACATTACCCCCCAGCACCCTTTATGCCTTATATGCCTGTGACGCCGTCTTGGCACTTTCCGGCGCCGAAGATGTCGACGCCGTATGATCAGTCTCCGGCTCCATCTGGCGTCCCTTCTTCTCGGGTCCGTGCGGCGCGGGTTGCTGTCGCGGATCCGTCTTCGACGCCGCTGCCGGAGCCATCGACGTCGCTGATGGCGCCGTCGACGCCGCAGCCAAGGATGCGTTCCAGAAGGGAGGCGCAACGGCTTATTGAAGAGGAGCAATATCAAGCTGGTGAGATGGAAGAGGGTGAGATTAATGAGTCTGAGGACTTGTTTGAAGACTTGTGTGAAGCAAGTGGATTGGATTTCTCACCTGAGCCAGTTTTTGACTCGCAGAAAGTTTCTCCTTCAAGGGAGTTGGCTCCTTACCATGTAGTCATCAGGAAGGCGGCTGAACTGTTAGGCCTGCAGCTTCCCTCAGCGGAGTACAAGCCGAATCTTCTGACGGAGGTTCTTCATTCTCCTACCTTGGTGGTGGAGCCTCTCTTGCCCTTCAATGATGCCCTGATGGAACCAATTCTGGAGGTTTGGAGTAACCCTCTTTCAGCTCCTGCAGTCTCTAGATCAGTCTCTAGGCGATATAGACCAGCACCTGGGGACCCTGAGTTTCTTTCCTCTCATCCATCGCCTCAGAGTTTGGTGGTCCAGGCATCGTGCTCAAAGCAGTCTGTGGGTTCTTTTCCTCAGGCCCCGTCGGACCGAGATTCTAAAAAGCTTGAGCAGTCTGCGAAGAAAGTCTTTTCTTCAGCCAGCATGGCTTTAAAGTCCACCAACGCCACCTGTTTGTTGGGCAGATACATTCATGCCCTTATGGACTCTGCCAAGAAGATTCTCCCGAAGTTGTCTGACACGGACAGGGACAATTTAAGTGAGGTTTTGGCGGACTCTCAGGCGGCTGCTCGCCAGGTAATCCAGTCGGGTCTGGACACGGCAGATTCGGTGGCAAGGGTAATGGGCTCCTCTGTTGCCACTAGAAGGCACGCATGGTTGAGGTCTTCAGGGTTTTCACCGGATGTTCAAGCTGCGCTGCTGGATCTCCCTTTTGATGGCTCTAAGCTTTTTGGAGAAAAGCGGACTCTGCGTTGCAGAGATTTAAGGACAGCAAGGCCACAGCAAAGTCCTTGGGCCTTCAAGCACAGTCAAGAGGCTCTGGATTCAAGAGGTACCGTGGGTTTGGGAAATCTTCCTTTCGTTCCCGTCAGCCTCAGCAGCAACAGCAGCAGCAAAACCCTCTGTATAGGGCCTACAGAGGTAAAAGCAGAGGTCGCTTTCGTGGATCTGGACGACATCCCTCTTCCTCTTCCTCCTCTACCTCCCCGACCCCTCCTGGTAATGCAGCAAGGCAGCCCTAGATCCGCCATCCTGGATCATGTAGGTCCTGTGGGAGGCCGTCTTACCCATTTTCTACAAGATTGGAAATTAATAACTTCGGACCTTTGGGTTCTAGATCTTGTAGAAAATGGGTACGCTCTTCCCTTCAAGGAATTTCCCCACCTTACCCTCCTTGTCAGGGGTTTTGCACGGAAGATCATTTACTTCTCCTTCAGAAGGAGGTTCTTGCTCTGTTACAAAAGGGTGCAATAGAGGTGGTTCCGGAGCAGGAGAGGGGTCGGGGATGCTACTCCCGGTATTTCCTGATTCCCAAAAAGGATGGCAGGTTACGTCCCATCCTGGACCTCAGAATCTTGAATCTGTTTCTCAGGCAGGAGAGGTTCAAGATGCTAACTCTAGCGCAGGTTCTTCAGGCGCTGCAACAAGAGGACTGGATGGTGTCCATCGACTTACAGGATGCGTATTTCCACATTCCCATCCTGAAGTCGCACAGGAAGTATCTCCGTTTCACGGTTGGGTCGCAACACTACCAGTTTGCGGTCCTTCCGTTTGGTCTTACTACCGCACCTCGAGTCTTCACCAAGGTGATGGCGGTGGTGGCAGCTCATCTCAGGAGGTCGGGGATTCCAGTTTTCCCCTACCTGGACGACTGGCTGTTGAAGGCAGAGTCTCCGGAGATGGTGAGTCACCATTTGCAGGTTACAGCCCAGCTGTTGTACAAATTGGGTTTTTCAATAAATGTACCCAAGTCTCACCTGGTGCCCTCTCAGCGCAACCTGTTTATAGGGGCAGTACTGGACACCACTGTGTGTCGAGCTTTTCCACCACCACAGAGGATTCTCGACATTCAGGAATTGATCCCTTTGTTTCACAATGGAGCGGTCGTTCCAGTTCTGAAGGTCCTTCGCCTGCTTGGTCTGTTCGCTTCCTGCATCCTGCTGGTCACAAATGCACGCTGGCACATGAGGGCACTCCAGTGGTGTCTCCGCAGGCAGTGGTATCAACACAATGGAGATCTCAGGGAGTCTGTGAGGATCTCCAGAGAAGCTGCAGCGGGTCTGTCTTGGTGGAGTGTGGAGGGCAATCTGTCTCAAGGAAAGCCCTTTCATCTTCCTCCATCTGTGGCCACAGTGGTAACGGATGCCTCTACCCTAGGGTGGGGTGCACATCTGGGGGATCTGGAGATCAAGGGTCTTTGGTCTCCGGAGGAAAGGTTGTTTCACATCAACCTTCTGGAATTGCGGGCGATACGTTTGGCGCTCAAGGCATTTCTCCCTTCCCTTCGCGGTCGGTCAGTTCAGGTCCTGACGGACAACACGGCCGCGATGTGGTATGTCAACAAGCAGGGAGGAGTAGGGTCGTACCGTCTCTGCAGAGAGGCCTTACGGCTCTGGTCCTGGGCACAGGATCATCAGATTTGCTTAATGGCGAATCATCTGGCCGGGGTGCTGAACGTTCGTGCGGACAGTCTCAGTCGGCAGTTTTCCGCCGACCACGAGTGGAGGCTTCATCCAGAGGAAGTTCGACACCTCTTCCAGACGTGGGGGACTCCTCGGGTGGACCTGTTTGCCACTCTAGAGAACGCGCATTGCCCGTCATTCTGCAGTCTCCAGTTTCCGAGGCAGGGAGCGTTGGGGGACGCGTTTCAGTTGAGTTGGAGCTCGCAACTCCTTTATGCGTTTCCTCCCATACCCTTGATTCCTCGGGTCCTGAGGAAGATTCGCCAAGACCGGGCCCAAGTCATTTTGATCGCCCCGGATTGGCCAAGAAGGGTGTGGTACACAGACCTTCTTCACCTCTCGTCGCACCCTCCGCTCCGTCTCCCTCTCAGGGTAGACCTCCTCTCGCAGTCGGAGGGGCAGGTTCTTCACCCCCACCTCCAGAGCCTGCACCTTCATGCCTGGAGATTGAACGGGGCAACCTGAATTCTTTTTCTCTCCCGCCTAACGTGGTGGATGTTATACTATCGGCCAGGCGACACTCCACCAAATCTGTCTATTCTTATAGGTGGTCAAAATTTGTCAAGTGGTGCGGAGAGAAATCTATTGATCCCTTAAAAGCCCGTCTTTCTGATGTGCTTTGTTTTTCCCTTCATTTGGCCCGGCAGGGTTGTGCTGTGGCCACTGTTAAGGGATATTTGTCGGCTTTGTCGGCATTTTTGTGTTTGCCTGATCAGCCTTCTTTATTTAAGTCTCCTATAGTCTTAAGGTTTATTAAGGGGCTGACAAACATGTTTCCTCCCACTCCTTTTATTATGCCCCAGTGGGATTTGAATCTGGTTCTTTCTTTTTTAATGGGTTCAACTTTCGAACCTATGCATAGTTGTCCGTTGAGGCTTCTATCTTTTAAAACGATCTTCCTGGTGGCTATCACTTCGGCTAGGAGGGTGAGTGAGCTTCAGGCTCTTTCCTGTAAACCTCCTTTTCTGACCATACATGCTGAAAGGTTGGTACTTAGGACCAGGGCTGCTTTTCTGCCTAAGGTGGTGACTCCTTTCCACCTTGGTCAGTCTGTTACCCTTCCTACTTTCTATCCTCCCCTCACCCATCCAAGGAGGAGGAGAGGCTTCATCGTTTGGATCCAAAGAGGGCGATTAGCTTTTATTTGGACAGAACGAAGGACTTTCGCCAAGATGACCAGCTCTTTGTTGGATATGCTGGTCGCATGAAGGGCAAGGCGGTGCACAAGCGCACTTTATCCAGATGGATCATCTTGTGCATCAAGATTTGCTACTCACTCGCTGGTAAGGAGCCTCCTGTTGGTATTAGAGCTCATTCTACCAGGGCTAAGTCCTCTACTTCTGCCTTGTCTAGAGGTGTTCCTGTACTGGATATATGTAAGGCGGCAACTTGGGCCTCCCTCCACACTTTCGCGAAGCACTACTGCCTAGATTCCGATGTGAGGAGGGATGGCCATTTTGCTCGCTCTGTTTTGCAGGACTTTTTGGTATAGAAGGGTGGACACCCTCCTCCGGGTGAGGTACTGCTGTGGGATTCTATTCAAAAGGTGAGGAATCCACAGGCAGATGTATCCATCAGAAGAACAAGTTACTTACCTTCGGTAACGCTTTTTCTGGTGGATACAGTATCTGCCTGTGGATTCCTCACTGACCCACCCGCCTCCCCGTTGTCCACCCTTTTATACCATAAAAGCTGAGGTATTAACTGTTGATGTATTTATATGTACTCAAGATTTGGTTGCCTCATTTGTTTCATTGTTACCTTGTTTGAAATTCAAACTTTCTTATTTTATTATACACTGTGTGTATCTGTATGAAACCTATATACTTGATATGTATTGTCTATGTGGTCGGTTCGCCCGTTTTGCCTCGGTGGCACGGAAAAAATGGGTGGAACTGACGTCATCACGCCGACGTGGTCTTCTTATGGCTCCAGTGACGTCATGCGGAGCCCCGCGCGGAGCCATGGCTTCGTGACGACCTCGTCGGCGCGAAGGAGCTACGAAAAAATTCCGTGGAATGCTAGCGCAGGGGGGATATTCAAAAGGTGAGGAATCCACAGGCAGATACTGTATCCACCAGAAAAAGCGTTACCGAAGGTAAGTAACTTGTTCATAGGTTACATGTACGAAGACATCTGTAGTGTATCAAATGAATTGGCTTAAAAGAACGCACCACCAGGTTCGATTATCACCAAAATGGATGTCCTCTGAGTTATACAAGGAGAGAAGGCTAGACAGTGTAAAAATGCTTTTAGGTGTCCGCCGTAGGACAGTGGCAAATGCATTTCAATTATTGAGTCATATATGGATGGTCAACATGTATCATCCTGCACTTTAGGTGCCCACTGCAGGATGAAATTACCCCGTTATTGAAGATCAAACGCACAGCGTATTTGGTACAACATTCGCATGAACTATGTGCAATTACATCCGTAGCGATGATTCATACTACTAAAACTCTACTCGACAGTGGCAAATGCATTTCAAATGCTAAGTCATCCAAGGATGAGCAACACATCATCATTCACATGGTTGGCAGTGCACAGTCAATACTACTGGTATACAACCAAAGTGATCGATGAACCTAAAACATCAAAGCAGTCCATGTTGGAGTCAAGTTGATCCAATTCACATTCATGGAGTGGACATCATATAGGGCAAGTGGACAATTCTATTAACGGTATTACATACCCTGTCAGTCTCCTAAGAAGTATTGCATCTCATGGTCACTGTTGAGGCCCAGTTCCACTGACCTTAAGCGCATAATCCAGGTAGCTTCTGCGCGCCTCAATCGTGGTTCTCTGTTGATTCCATAGTGTCAATACCATAGATGGTAAAACGTTAAACGTTTTACCTTCTATGCTATGGACCATTTTAAAAGTATTTTTTCCCCAATGGACTATGTTCCACCCCCTCCTATTAATGCATCTGAGACATTCCTTTCATTTAGTCTTAGTGAAGTTAGGAATGGGATCGACGCCTGCAGTCGGGGTAAAGCCCCGGGCCCTAACGGGGTTCCAATGGACTTTTTTTTTTATAACCTAGATATATGGGTTCCTTTATTAACGAATGTTTTTAATAAAATTGCCATAATAGGCCCGCCACAGTCATGGAAAACGAGTACCATCGTACCAATCCATAAAAAGGGTGACAAAAATAATCCAAAAAATTATTGCCCAATATCTCTGATTGATTCAACGGCTAAGCTTATGGGACGTCTCTTATTAACAAGACTAGAGGATTGGGCGAGGTCTAAAAATATTTTAATGCCATCACAATACGGCTTTCAGGAAGGCAAAGGAACAGTTGATCAGTGTCTGAACCTGTCACTAATTATTGATAGATATACCAGAGTCAAGGGTGGGAAGATCTATCTTGCCTTTATGGACCTTTCCGCAGCTTTCGACTGCGTGTCCCACCCGAGACTCTGGCAGATAATGGGTGAGATAGGATTTGATCAGGCCCTGACTGATTTTAATAGGCAGCTGTATATGGATGGTTCATCCGCAGTCCGCTATGGGAGACATGGGGAGTGTACCCGCTCATTTAAGATCTTGAGAGGGGTAAGACAGGGCTGCGTCCTGGCACCATTCTTGTTTTCGATTTACATGAATGGTGTGGGGAACCATCTAGAGGCCGCAGCCTTGGATGTCCCGGTACTTGAAAACCACCAGTGCCTCCCTATGCTGGCATATGCGGATGATGCCGTTCTGATGGCAAGAACAGGGAGGGGGTTGCAACACCTCATCTCGGCCTATGCGTCCTTTATGGAATTATTAGATCTAAGGGTCAATCAAAGTAAATCCTTTGTCATCATTGCGGGGGGGGCGGAAACAGGATAAACTTCCTAGTTTTTTTTATGGATTCTGGTAAGATTGAGGTGGTGGACTCTTTCCCCTATTTGGGTGTCCTTTTTGATAAGAACCAATCTTGGGCTAAATTAGTGGAGGGCATAGAATTAGGCATGCAGAGAAGTTTGGGATCATTGAAACAGTTTGCTAAAAAGCTGGGAGCCAAACCCTTGGTACCAATGAAAAAGATCTACCACGCCAAAACTAAGGCGGCGGTGGTTTATGGCGCAGAAATCTGGGGAATGGCTCCCACTGCTACTCTCCAGTCTATAGAGAATACGTTTTTTAAGTCTTTTACCTCTGTCCCACAGTCGTACTCAAACTATGTGCTACATAGGGAGCTGAATTTACCATATATCACTGACACTATTAAATTGACTCCGCTCCTATTGTGGCACTCTATTTGGCGTAGGACAACAGTGCCTCTCACGCAAAACCTGATATTATTGCTTTTAAAATCAGCAAATTTTACCCGGGTTAAGCGGCTGCATTATGTGGAAGCGGAATTCTCGGCAATTGGGTTAAGTCTCCTTTTTAAAAATCCCCCCACTTGTAAATATTTTTCAAAAAGCAAACTGGTGGAGACATTTATACTTGGGGCACAATATCTGAGAAGGGAAAAAAACTATTCCTCCCAAGCTGCCCGCCTCTATGAATTAACACCAGTATTGATGGAGGGAAGGTTTTTGTATTTGGCCGATGTACCACTTTCTTACCATAAATATATTTTACTGAGATTCCGCTTAAATATGATACCTTTGATGTTAGGGTTCCCAGGTAATCAATACAAACATTCTGATCTTGCACTGTGTCCTTGTGACAAAAAGTTTGTACAAAATGATCTTCATATCTTGTTTTTCTGTGGTTTTTACTCAGATGAACGTCGTAAATTCATAGTTCCGATATGTAAAAGGTACAATTTTAAATTTTGTCGAGTGGCCCTATTTTACTTTAAATTGCTGGAGAATCCCTATGTATGTTATGCTCTGGCATCTTATCTCTGGCTATGTGTTAAAAAAAGAAAGAGATTGATCTCTGACTAATTATTGCCGTGTTTACTATTGTTAGTATTTTTAACACAGACATGAAGTGATCATTACAATGAAGACTGTTTACACTATTTTTATTAAGTCTGTATGTAAATTTTATGAATATTTTAATGTATCACACATTATTGTAAATACTTTTATGATCTTAATTTTAAGACCGAATAAAGGATTTTGGATTGGATTGGAATAAAAAAAAAAAAGCAGGCCTTTTCCATCTATGTATCCAGGATCTGGAACAACATTCCTCTATCAAAATTTCCCCAATTCCTTTTCTGGTTTGGAAAGAGTGGAAGACGCACTAATGATATATACATCATAATGCATTAACAGACCTCAATTCAGCTACCTCTCCTATCACTCGTTGACTTTATGGTTGTCTTAGATCTTGCACAGCACTCTGCTACCTTTTAGGCTAAGTTTGCATTATAGAAATACCACATACATACATAGCTGGTTGACGCGATCACAACAGATAATTGTTTTCAGTTATATATAAATGAGCAAGACTATGAGGAACAATCCTTTTAGCCATGTTTTAGTGAAACTGGTATGTCCATGGACCTGCTTTCATACAGATCAGCACCAAACTGCCTTTATTTCCCTGGCAATCTGTCATTTAAAAGTTTGGCTTTGACTAACATAGATTTATTCTGCAAAGGCTATAGATTGGAAAAACCTTATATAATTGAGGGCTGTGATAGAGAATTTTGACTTGTAGTACATGAATCTGACTGAAGGATAGACCATAGTCCGAAGACGAATCCAACAATGTAAGCCGGCCTTGAAAAATCATAAAAATATTACTAAACCTGCAGGTCTTGTAACTCCTATAATCTACTCGACCTAACTGTAATGTACTTGACCCATAAACTGGTCTCATTATGTCATCCTAGGCAAATATTTTATTTTGCAGAGCCACCTTTTTCTTCATTATCACTTATGCGAGCACCTTTCAGTATGTGAGTTCAGCATTCCTGCTGTACAAAAAAGCTATTTGGTTTGATTTAATAGACTAAATGTTTGCTTCATGCATAGTAGGAATCAAGCCCATACATATAGGGTACATATAACTCCAGACATGCCTCTTAATTCACTAATAGCATTGCCATCCGGGCATAAGCAGGATTGTTTCTCAGTTAATCTTTAAAAACTCATGGTTAATAAATATATTACTAAAGCATGTAATGGTAGTGTACTGTCCTTTACAGGCAGCACGTTTTTCATTGAAATGGCCAAAAGCATTCCTACTAACATGCAGTTTTACTTTTAAAACTATATAGTGTATAAACAATCTGTAGAAATTTGTTTTCAGTAACCATATTTATCATTTGCACATCACCAAGTAAAGTGTTCTGATTTGTTTTCATTCTATTCAAATATGTTTTTCACCACACCGAATTTCAAAACAAGGGCTTTTCATAACTACTGAAATGTATTTTGAAATGTTTGTACAGTTCATTTTTTTAGCTATTTAAATGTTAGAAAAAAATATGACATCCTACAACCTTTCATTTCACACTTTTTATACACCATGTTTGTCAGACAGTTCACTTTATAAAATCCTCAAATCTTGGAGTCAAAGAAAGAAAAGTAATTGTAGATGTAAACTGACTTTTGACCTCTTTCTCTGAACTCTGAATAAATGCGACAAGATTTAAAGGCATCATCTGAAAGAGACACGTTAGTGACAGATTCCTTACCTTAGAATATCCCCAGGCGTCAGGCTGGATCCGGAAAGTTTTTGCGTAGCAGTACCCTTGCGCGTCGGTAGGCGGCGTCGTGCGGCTCCGCGTCCGTCGTCGGCGTCGTGATCGCCGGGATGACGTCGCGGGCAGTACTTAGGCGCCGCCCTGCGCGCTGACGTCAGTTCTTCTTTTTCCGCGCCAGCAAGCGCAGATCCGGGAAGAGCAGTGCCCTGGTCATTTTTTGACCATACTTTTTGGTGAATTTTTTCACTGTTTTTCCATCTTTCAAGGTGTCGTAGGGATGCCCGGCTTCAAGCGATGCGGCGCCTGTGCGCGGATGATGTCCGTCACCGACCCGCATTGGGAGTGTCTCTTCTGCCTCGGCCGAGGCCACGACACGGAGTCTTGTACCGACTGCCAGGCCCTCCACCCGAAAGCTTTGCGAGAGCGGTCTCGAAAGCTCCTCGAGGCCCGGCATTCGGCTCCGCGGAAGCCCCGGTCGCGTGAGAGGTCCAGGGGTCGATCGCGGAGTCCACACCGGTCGTCGGCGTCGAAGTCTTCTTCGTCCGGTAAGTCGAAGCACAAAAAGTCCAAAAAGCATCATCGCTCTAGGACTTCGCCTCGCCGGTCTCGCGACTCGGCTGAGGCCCCTCCCGGCACCGTCCCCGCCCCGCGGCCCCGGACATGCCTGTGGAGTCGCCCCCGCCTTACCCGCCCTTCCCGGGTTCGGGGCGGATCGGGCCAAAGTACAGGAATTCCTGTCGGCCATGGCCCGCCTCTTCGGGCCTTCAGGCCCCTCCGGTGCGCCTTCGGGCCCCGCGGGCCCTGATGGGGTTGCTCCGGCGTCGCCGGCGGCTCCCGGCCCCGGCGTCGCCCGTGCCTCCAGCCTCGATCCCGGCTCCGGCTTCGGCCCCGGCCTCGATCCCGGCTCCACAACCCCCATCGACGCCGGTCGACCTAACGACACCTCCGCCGGCGCCGATGTCTCCGGTGCCGTTCTCGGCGCCGCCCTGGGCTCCGGGCGGCGTCGTCCCCGTGTTCCTTCCGGCTCCGGACATGGATCCGGACCGACGTCGTTCGACGCCGGCTCCGGCGCCGATGGGACCTTGGGTCCCAACTGTCCCTCCTCCTCCTTATTTTGAACCAGAGGAGGACCAGTTGGACTGGGAGGGGTCTGATGACCCTCTGACACGACACTGTCAGTACGATCAGGACTGGACAGAGAGTCTAGGGGAGGCCAGTGGTCTGGATACTTCCCCTGACACTGGCATGCTGTCTCCTCCCGTGGCTACGGAGGAGGGAGCCAATTTTGGTACGGTGTTGCGTAGGGCAGCTGGGGCCTTACGTCTCCAACTTCCTACTTTGACGGTCAAGCCTAACATCTTGACAGAGGTGCTTCAGCCGGCAGCCTCCTCTGCGGAGACTGTGCTGCCGTTTAACGACGCCCTCACTGACGTTCTTTTGGGCGCCTGGTCCAAGCCCAACACAGGGGCTCCTGTGGATCGGAACGTGTCACGACGCCATCGCCCAGCTCCGGGCGACCCCCTGTTTCTCTCTGTCCACCCCACTCCTGAGAGCTTGGTTGTCCAAGCCTCCGCTTCCCAAACCGCCTTCCCTACCGCTCCTCCGGATAGGGAATCCAAACGCCTGGATCAGTTTGGGAAGAAGGGTTTTCTTCCTCCAGTGCTGGCTTGCGGTCCGTTAACACCGCTTGTCTTTTGGGCCGATATACCCACTCCCTGTGGGATTCGGTGGCGGATGTTTTGCCCCAGTGTCCTGAGGAGGTCCAGACACTGCTTTCCCGCGCCATTGCGGAAGGAAGGGATGCGGCTAAATACACCATACGTTGTGGCCTTGACACCGCCGACTCGCTGGGCAGGTCGATTGCAACGACGGTGGCACTCAGACGCCACGCCTGGCTGAGAACCACTGGTTTTTCAGGGGATGTCCAGAATACTCTCATGGACATGCCCTTTGATGGAGTCAGTCTTTTTGGGTCCAAAGCAGACCATGCGTTGGAGCGCTTTAAGGACTCACGGGCTACTGCCAAGTCCCTGGGCCTTTCTGCTACACGCCCTCCGCTGACTTCTGCTTTTCGCCCCTATCGTGGCCACGGTAGGGGCGCCCCTTCACGTCAGCAGCCCAGCCACCGGCCCGCGCAGCAGGCGTCTTCGCGTGGCCGAGGACGTGGATTCTGCCGTGGCGGATCGGGCAACCAGCGTGCGGGTCAGGCCACCACCTCCAACCCGTCCGCGGCCTCCAAACCCTCCTAGTCCCTCCTTTCAGGTGCACAGCACGCCAGTAGGGGCAGGGTCCGCCATCACCTTCCCCACTGGCGTACCATCACCTCGGACAGGTGGGTCTTGGACATTGTCCGAAGGGGCTACTCCCTCCCCTTCGAGACCACCCCCAGCCATGCCACCTCAATCCCACCGCATGTCAGGGGATCACTTGGTGCTTCTACAGAAGGAAGTCGCGGCCCTCTTGACCAAGAGGGCCATCGAGCGTGTTCCGACCCCAGAAGTAGGGCGTGGTTGCTACTCCCACTACTTTCTGGTGCCCAAAAAGG
The DNA here is from genome assembly GCA_963921515.1 of Calotriton arnoldi. Taxonomy (NCBI): domain Eukaryota; kingdom Metazoa; phylum Chordata; class Amphibia; order Caudata; family Salamandridae; genus Calotriton; species Calotriton arnoldi. Next base: position 921,312 of record CAWUFW010000568.1, read on the forward strand.
ACAAGGAGGACATGCGTCCTATCTTGGACCTCCGGAACGTCAATCGCTTCCTCCGGAAGGAGAAGTTCAAGATGCTCACCCTGGCTCAGGTCTTGACTGCCCTCGACCCTGGAGACTGGTTGGTAGCGTTGGACTTGCAGGACGCATATTTCCACATCCCCGTCCTGCCGGCCCACCGGCGTTACCTTCGGTTCACGGTAGGCCCCGAGCATTTTCAGTTCACCGTGCTCCCCTTTGGCCTTACCAGTGCCCCTCGGGTGTTCACGAAAGTGATGGCGGTGGTCGCAGCTCATCTGCGCCGGGCAGGGGTTTCAGTCTTCCCCTACCTCGACGACTGGCTGCTGAAGGCGGGCTCGTCCCAGGCAGTCGTCTCCCACCTCCAGACTACGGCCGAACTCCTGCACTCGCTGGGGTTCTCCATCAATGTGCCGAAGTCGCATCTGCTTCCTTCTCCACAGCTCCTTTTCATCGGAGCGGTTCTGGACACGACGCAGTTTCGGGCCTATCCTCCCGAACGGCGAGTCCGGGATATTCAGGCTATGATTCCGATCTTTCAGCCTTTATCCTGGGTTTCGGTACAGATGACCCTGAGGCTGCTGGGCCTCATGGCCTCCTGCATCCTGCTGGTCAATCATGCCAGATGGCATATGCGGGCTCTGCAGTGGGACCTGAAGTTCCAGTGGGCGCAGCACCAGGGCAACCTGTCCGATCACGTCCAGATCTCGGAGGGGACTGCAAGACAGTTGCAGTGGTGGCTCTCGAACCGGCAATGGATCATGGGCAGATCCCTCTCCCTTCCCCAGCCAGAGCACACAGTTGTGACGGACGCGTCCCTTCTGGGATGGGGCGGTCACATGGGAGAGGCGGAGATCAGAGGCCTCTGGTCTCCGGCGGAGTCCCGGCTCCATATCAACCTTCTGGAGCTCCGGGCGATCCGACTTGCACTCAAGGCATTCCTTCCCTCTGTCAAAGGGAAGGTAGTGCAGGTGTTCACAGACAACACCACCGCCATGTGGTACTGCAACAAACAGGGCGGGGTGGGGTCTTGGACCCTTTGTCAGGAGGCTCTGCGCCTCTGGACATGGCTGGAACATCAGGGCATGTTCCTGATGGTTCAACACCTGGCAGGTTCCCTGAACGCCAGGGCGGACGAACTCAGCCGCAGGTGCATGATGGATCACGAATGGCGTCTTCACTCGGAAGTGGCGCAAGGACTCTTTCTACAATGGGGAGAGCCTTGGTTAGATCTATTCGCCACCGAAGAGAACGCGCAATGTCATCAGTTCTGCGCGTTGGAATTTCCAAGGCGGCACTCGCTCGGAGACGCTTTTCGTCACGAGTGGAGTTGCGGTCTGTTGTACGCCTTTCCGCCTATACCACTTCTACCCAGAGTGTTGAAGAAGATTCGGCACGACCGGGCCCAAGTCATTCTTGTGGCTCCGGACTGGGCTCGAAGAGTTTGGTATCCCGAGCTACTCAATATGAGCGTAGATCCCCCGATCCGTCTGCCTCTTCGGGAGGATCTTCTGTCGCAGCAGCAGGGGACGGTCCTTCACCCGAACCTGTCCAGTCTACACCTGCTTGCGTGGAGATTGAGCGGCGGCAGTTGATTCCTTTCGACTTGCCTCCCGAAGTTTGTGATGTGATTCTGGCAGCCAGGCGTCCCTCCACTAAGGTGGTATACGCCTGCAGGTGGAACAAATTTGTGGCATGGTGCACAGCAAAAGCTGTGAATCCCCTTTCTGCCCCTCTTTCTGAGGTCCTTCTGTTCCTTCTCTCTCTGGCCCAACAGGGTTCTGCCCTGGGTACCATCAAGGGTTATCTTTGTGCTATCTCGGCCTTCCTCAGGCTCCCTGATCAGCCCTCCCTTTTCAAGTCCCCTGTTGTTAACAGGTTCTTAAAAGGCATTACTCACCTCTTTCCTCCTGTTCCGTTTGTGATGCCTCAGTGGGACTTGAACTTGGTTCTTACCTTTTTAATGTGCGCTCCCTTTGAGCCTCTACATAACTGTCCTCTTCGTCTTCTGACTCTGAAGACAGCCTTTCTGGTGGCCATCACCTCCGCTCGGCGGGTGAGTGAGCTCCAGGCTCTATCTTGCAAACCTCCCTTTCTGTCTGTTCATCCAGACAAGGTTGTTCTCCGGACGCGTCCGTCCTTCTTGCCAAAGGTGGTTACTGCTTTCCATATTGGGCAGACCATCACTTTGCCCACCTTCTTTCCGCCTCCGCATCCTTCCAGAGAGGAAGAGAGGCTCCACCGTCTGGACCCAAAACGTGCGCTCTCCTTCTATATTGACCGCACAAAACACTTCCGGGTGGATGACCAGCTCTTTGTTGGCTACGTGGGCGCCAAAAAGGTCGGGCGGTGCACAAGAGGACCATCTCCCGCTGGGTTACCTTGTGCATCAAGACCTGCTATTCTTTGGCGAAGAAGGAGCCTCCTGTTGGTCTGCGTGCCCATTCCACAAGGGCAACGGCTGCTACCACGGCCTTGGGCCGCGGTGTTCCGCTGCCGGTTATTTGTCAGGCAGCTACGTGGGCCTCGCTGCACACGTTTACAAAGCATTACTGCCTTGACAGTCAGGTCCGGAGGGACGGCTTCTTTGGCCGTTCTGTCCTCCAGGACTTCTTTGTCTGATCTTTGTTCGCAGACCCACCACCGGGGTTGGTATTGCTGGGGTATCTATTCTAAGGTAAGGAATCTGTCACTAACGTGTCTCTTTCAGATGCACATGTTACTAACTTGTGTAACGATATATCTGTAAGAGACAGTAGTTAGTGACAGATTCCTACCGCCCACCCATCCTCCCCGTTCTGCGAACTGATTTCTAGGGTTAAGGACATCCCTTTCAGGGCCCTAGTATTTTTCAGACACCTATGTCAGCTTCTTGCATGGCTCTGCGTTCCTGGCGCGGAAAGTCGTGTACAGAACTGACGTCAGCGCGCAGGGGCGGCGTCTAAGTACTGCCCGCGACGTCATCCCGGCGATCACGACGCCGACGACGGACGCGGAGCCGCACGACGCCGCCTACCGACGCGCAAGGGTACTGCTACGCAAAAACTTTCCGGATCCAGCCTGACGCCTGGGGATATTCTAAGGTAAGGAATCTGTCACTAACTACTGTCTCTTACAGATATATCGTTACACAAGTTAGTAACTTGTGCTTTAATTCTCCTTCACTTTGTGAGTGAACAGAACACCTGTTATTTATCAGCTCGCTGCGGGGGCGAGTAGGCCCTAAATTTAGCTCGCCCTGATAAAATCTGACTCGCCATAGCGAGTAGATTTGTCAAGGCCTGGTATGTTTCTGGTATTCAACTTTCATCTCTGTGTTTCTCATGTAAACATATTGAAATGTCAAGACCTTTTCAGTGTTATAGTAGGGTCTTTGTTAGCTGTAATCCTTAATGTCTTTACAGGTGGGAGTGTATTATTTGCAAGTCTTTCATACTGTATTGCTAGGCTGTTGTGCATTTCACAACTTCCTGAGAACAGTGGTGATTTATTACAGGGGTTTAAAAAATGAAATGATAAAACCATTCACCAAAGTAATGTTGCTGTCAGTATGCAACAGACAATTTTAAAATACCTTGCAGAACGTGCCATCGTAATCCCTATTAGACATTACAAATGTCCCCAAATAATCTACAGATATTTAGAGATTGTATTGTGAAACTGCAAGGCAATGTTAAGCAAGTTTATAGATTATTACATCTGTTGTGATTTTTGAAAACACCTGTCACAGAAAATAAATGATTGTGTACGATACATTGTGAACTTGTCATTGTTAGAAAGAATGACCTGACTGATATTTTTCTAAATGACATTTGCTCCCCAAATCACTTAAGAATTTTTCCATTCACTCCCTACAAAGACTGATTTACCAATTTTCAATTATAGGAAACGGAACCACCTGAGTTATTTTTGCATGAAGATGACGACGAGGACGAAGATGAAGATGAGTCTCGTTCTTGGCGAAGATGAAATTTAATTTTGGAGTTGTATATTTTTAGGAATGTTAAATAGCTTTTTATCATTTATTTAAAGAAAGTCAAAATGAGCCAAAAATATTTCTCTTCTTCATTTCTTTTTGTGTTTGAAATGGAACACTCACTTGAGCCCATTACCAATACAAGATGCATTGATGGAATTACGAAATTTACCAATGGTAAACTAAGTTTCCATGTTACGAAAGCAGTCCGTGGGGTAATTCCCACACGTTCTAACAAGTAGATTGTTAAGATTCTACTTAACCCAAAACATAGAATGCATTGACTCATCATTAGTTTGTTGGTGGTTGGGTTCTGGGTGGGTGGAATGATTGGTTGGATGATGAATGGATTGAACATATTGCACTAAGTATGAATGGCAATCCTTCAGAAGTGTAGAGATAAGTGCATTTAATCCTTTCTTTTGGCTTTCTGTGGCATCTTTCTGTTGGTTGTCCTTGGCATTCTCCTTTTCTTTTTGTCTGTCGTCTTCTCATCATTTTCCACACTGTTGTGAAGTCCAGACACAATGGCACACTCATACAGATCAAGGTTGTGGTTCGAAACTAATGCTGTCCTTAGAAAAATGGGTAAATTTACATTTAAGGATCCTGCTTTGCTAAAATAAGCAGCACAGATACTTTCACACTGATCCCCCTCAACCCTGCCACACATATCTTGTATGATAAGAGTGCCCAGTTCACCAGTATGAAATTTCCTGCTGTCTTAATCCTGTTTCTGATTTGCTATTTCAGTATTAATCCCTGTCACTTTGATAAATGTGCCTCAAAGGGCCAATTCCAAAATGAAGCGAGTCCTTGTGACCGCCTATTTAAAAACTATAGTTCCATGTACAGCTTTACAACTGCTACACAAATCCTGTGACCAAATCTTTTTTAATTTATGAAAAATAACTATTCCCCTTCATGAGTTTTTCCTCAAATGTTGACTTTTTCATATAAACGTATAATTTTCTCCCAAGCTTTTTAGTGCAGACTACTAAAAGTTCAGCATCTTGGTGATTAGTTTTCTTTTGTTGAATGTATTCTTCCAGCCCGTTGTTTCAGTACGATAACTCTTTTAGCCTTTTTGTTACATGCCGTTTTTAAAAAGATTGGAAACATTTGTGGTAAGAGCTATTTTTAGTTAATATTTGCTCTTACTTTCCCACCCACACTTAGTGTGTTCTAAACGGTTTGATACAATGCCTGTGCGTGGAGTGTTTCTGACCGCTTCCTTGTCTTATCAGAGGTTACTTCCTTTGAGTTATTGTTTGAAAAGTGTTGTCTATTGTTTTTATCTTTCTGATTGAATGCGGTTAGTCTGCTTTCTCCATTTGCCTGTTTATGTTCCACTAGATGTTTTATTTTCACTGTATTTAGGTGTACTTACTGTAGCAAACATACAGTATCGTCACAGGGTGTTACTATGCATTTCATTCTATACACTAAATGTTAAGAGTAGATATTGCAAGAGACTGTCAACTGAAAGGTTTAAATGACCGATAACAAACTATAATGCGATTTATGGTATGTTAAACATGCTGACAAATTTGCACAGAATCTATGATGTTCATGGTATGTGCAGCTTATTTTGCTTGCAGCCAATTCTAACAAATATGGAATTGGGTTATAAATCTCCGACAAGTTACTTTCACCCAGGAAAACTTGACTAATTGTACATACAGTTGTGGGGTATGTAGACAGATTCCTTTAGAAAGTATGATATTATTGACAATATTCAAAACGCATTGTGTACATTCTTCAAATCCTATCATAGGAAATGTATTGGCATGTACATGGATTTATACAGGATTCAAGCCCACTTTGGGAGGTCGGATACAATAGCAGTATCATTCATATTTTGTGTGAGAAAACAAAATGTATTGCTCACTTTCTCTGATCTACTGGACCTTTTCCTCTGTGGTAACTAACTTGGCACAAATGAACTGTTTAAGAAGAAAGAAGTGTTTGGTTATCAGCAAAAACAATTCTCTTTTTTTCTGTGGCCTTTCCCATATTTTTTGTATCTTTGGCTCAGTGTCACATGAGGATACCCGCCTACGTTCAAGAACTCCAGACTGTTTAACGGAAATACAAAATGTGATGGAGGGATCAAAGAATTTATATGTATTTTTTGTACAGAGGTTTTCTTAATTGTATAATTTTGTAAATATGTTACTTTTTTATGTACTAAACTTAACAACGTATAGATTTCAATAAGAATTGTTGTATTTTTGTATTTTGGGGAAAGTAATAATTACAGTGGTTTGGAAGAAGCTGTAAGAAAAATCTTCAACTGACTGTTGAACACAATTTTTCCTTTTCATATGGTTTGGGCCCTTGCAGTGATAACATTTTGGCATGTATAAAATACGGCTTTCCAAGGTGATGGTTGGCTTTGTTAGTATGACAACTTTTTATTTTATTAACTTGGACTGTGAAACAAATCAGAAATGTTACTGCATGCAATTAGTTTGCCAACACCCAATTTAAAAATGTATTTGAAAAATATTTCAATACTCAACACACTAATCTGTTGTCAAGACCCAAAGAAGTTATGTATTAACGGTAATTCTTTGGTTTGTTTTAAGGTCGATGGGCAACTTTCTTGTTCTACACCTGGATTTGCTGGTTGTTAATTTTTAGTCCTAATAAGTGCAGGCGATCTTCCCCTAATAAAATTGTAGTAGTAGCATTTCTGAGCGTAAAACACAAATCTGGGTTTGCTCTTCATTCAACCTTTAAATAGGCAGTGCTGAGCATTTCTAGTTCAACATTATCTGTGGAGCCACACTAAACAGGGTTTTACCAAGTGGTTTGAGTTGCTGTAATTTAAATCCACTAGCTGCTTCAGTTTTGTTATGTAAATCCATATAGAAACTAGTTGTATTTTTTCTGTCTCCTCACCCCAGATTAAAAATGTAGCACCTTAAGGTCTCTGTGGAGTAGTTACCATGACCTTAGAAATGCCTTAGCATTTTCTGGCAACTTTTTTTTATTATGTTTGAGGCCTTCTACCATGCAATTTAAATGTCACCAGGTTAATTTAATTGTCTGAGCTCATAGCAAAAGAAGAGTTTGCATTCAAACATTTTGTTAAATTTTCTAAAGCCTTTTGTTTAATTTAGAACTGTAGTTCTGTTGAGATAAAATGAAAGCAAATAATCAAACTGTTAAATCCAAAATCATGTGAAAAGGAAAGCAGGTTCCTATTGACTTGTAGCATAACTGTATTATAGTTTTTACAAAATTGTGAAACTTGTGTAATAGTATAATGAGATATTGTTGAATCTCTTAAGTGTTTATACATTTAAATATGTAATGTTTGTTTTATTGACTGCCATCCGAATTTCTAAAAAGCATGTTGACTTTGCAATAAAGATACAGTAAGGAATGGTTCGGATATAACAAAACAAACAAAAAAGCTATAAAAAAAAAATTGGCATTTAAAAAGATTTGGAAAAAAAATAGAACCATTCCTCAAAATTACAACAGTCAATTGGAGTAGTACTTTTTGTATTTATTTGTATTTATTTTTCGAGTTTTATATAGCGCAAGCTGGACCCGAAGGTATCAGAGCTCTTCACAGAGTTTGCACAGCAGCAATTTCAGGCAGTACAGAAGAGCATTAATCATTGTAAAAGTCACAATACAGAGGAGATAATGCAAGGAAAATAATGATGCAAAATACAGTATACAAATAACAATATGTGGGGAATGAAAGGGTATCGGAGCGCTTCACAGGATGCACAACAGCATTTGCAGGGAGAACAGAGCATAAATCGCTGGAAGAGTCACAATACAGGAGAGAGAATACAAAGTAAAAATATGATGCTATATACAGTATTCAAATAACAGTAGGTGGGGGAATGGATGGATGAAAGAGTTCGGAGGGTAGTGATGGCTAGTTGGAATAGGGGTAAGAGGAGTAAGTGCACAGTTCCGTCCAGAGGTAGCGATGATCAGGCTCATTAAGAGTTGGGGGAAATGTGTATCCACATATATTTGACTTGGGATGCAGGGTTCAGGTATTTGTTAAGAAGTAGTTTGAGGTTTTTCCTAAAGTGGAGGAAAGATTGAGTGGTGCAAAGATCCTGTGGCAGGGCATTCCAAATTCCAGGTGCATCCCCAGAGAACGAACAGGTGAGTGATTTTACTTTATTGAATTTGGGTGGAATTAAGAGTAGGGCGTTCGTGCTTCGCAAAGTTCTATTTTGTCCAACTTTGCATAGTTTGCGAGGTAAACAGGTTTTTCAGTGTAGAGAGCTTTATGGGTAATGCATGCTGTTTTTAATATACTTCTTGTTTGCATTGGTAGCCAGTTAATTTGTTCGACAGTGGGAGTGATGTGGAAGCGGCTCTCCCCGGAGATGAGTCTGGCCGCTGCATTGAGTGTGGATTTCATGGGGATAAGGAAGGTTTTTAGGGTGCAGATGATCAATGCGTTACCATAGTCAAGCTTGGAGAAGACTTGATTGAACTACAGTCTTCAAGTCTTCTGGGGGGGATGAAGGGTTTGATTTTTCTTAGGTGTTTTAGTGTGAAGAAGACACTTTTTTTAGGCATTGATATGGTCTTTCATGTTCAGGTTTTGTCAAGTGTGATCCCAAGAGACTTAACAGAGTTAGAGATGGAAAGTTTACAGTTTAGTGCAGTTAGATTGTCAAGTCAATTGTGGATAGGCAGCGACTTCCCCCTTGGGTTGGATGATGATGATGAGTTCTGTCTTGTTGGGGTTGCCTTTTCAGTGGTTGTTGGTCAGCCAGGATTGAACCATGCAGAAGGTGTTATTTAAGTGCTGGATGCCTTTGGATGGCAAGATTTTAATGTAGAGTTGGGTGTCATCTGCATAGAGGTGGTAGGCGATTCTGACTTGTGTTTAGATCAAGGGGTTCCATATAGATGTTGAACAAGCCAGGGGATCGGATTGAACCATTGGGGGACTCCTTGTGAATTGATATTGCTGGTGAGGTAGAATTGTTTAGTTTGATTAGGTGAGAACGTTGGTTTAGGTAGGAGGCAAACAACTGAAGGACAGTGCCGTTGATGCCTGCACATTGCGAGAGGGTATTTAGGAGAATTTTGTGGTTGACCGTGTCAAAGGCCGTGGAGAGGTCCAAGAGGATTAGGAGGCATGCTTGTCCATTGTCTAGAGATCTGTGTAGGTCATCCGTGACGTTCAGGATTGCAGCCTCTGTACTACAGCCTTTCCTGAACCCAGATGGAAAGGTGTCATGCAGGTTGATTTTTTCAATGTAGTTAAGTTGTGAGAGCACACAATTTTCTATGGTTTTGGCAAGGAGAGAGAGGTTAATTATTGGTCTGTAATTGTTGGTCATTTGGATCGGCGTCCTCTTTTTTGATGGGGGCGGGGGGCTTGGCTCAGTTTAAAGGAGGTTGGCATAGTGCCGCTGGAAAGGGAGGAGTTAATGATTTTGGACCCTGCAGTGGCCATGATGTGCCTGAGATTTTTGTCAAGTGAGGAGGGCAGAGGGTCGGAGAGATGCAAAGTTGGCATAATGCATGCAAGTATTTTGGTGATTTCTTTCTTCTGAGACAATATCAAGTTGGTCCAGGATGCATTGTTTTTCAATTGTATATAATTGTGGTTGGTGCTCTGGCTTAATGAGGAGGTGCCATTGGTTGGGAGTGTGGCAGTGGGGAGGCTATCATTATTTATTAATTAAAATGTCTGTTAATTTAATTAATGCATTGACTTTTGACTTCCTTTCATTGGGAAGTGTATACGCATTTTGTACTTTTCTTATTTTTTTTTTTTTTTTTACATCCAGTGTTATGGTTCCTAATTTCTGTTTACAGTGATCAGTGTTCTATTGAAGCCATACACCAATGGCTTCATTTTTTACCTCTGGATCATGAGCTAGTGTAGCATTTGAATTTATACACTTATGAAGCAATTTCTACAGTGACTCTGCTACAGTAGTCCACACAATTATTCCATATGCATACATTTTTGCAATGATTTAAGCCACAGCCAGAGTGGTGCAGATGCACAAGCATTTGTTGCAAAACCTGTACCCTTCCATTCATGTAACTCATTACAGCTAACGATGCACCAAACCCCTAATCCCTCCCGCCCGCCAACACGCTACTTCGTAGTCATTTCAAACAGTCTGAACCCCTGGCAGTCACATTTATTGATTCTGTTTAATCTACCTTGCTCACCTTTTCTGTCTCCATCACATTAGGTTCTAGTTCCATGACAGTTCCACAATGCACACTCCATCAGAGATTTGTCCAGGGCATAACTACAGTGGGCCTCCACATCAACACAATAAGAAAAAGGCATGTTTATCAACCTCTTCTACCCATGGCGGAAGATCAAAATTGCTGGTCTAGCAAGGATCCTACATTCCACAGCCCAAACAAATCAATCTGTTGAGTGTTGGATCACCATTGCGCATCTATTAACTCATCCTTCCACAAGGGACTAATGGGACATGGCTCAATACCCTCCTGTGGTAGCTAAAACTCATCAGTTGCACCCATGATCAGAAAAATTTGTCTGTTCAGCCTTATAGCAAATTTGTCTACAAGCAGATAAATCATTAGACACTATAAAAATTTAATTTCCTATGGGCACAGAATAACCAAATCATTTTGTCTGCTAAAATAGGTATTTAAGCTGATAGTGAAGCTAAGAGCCTTCTTCGCCTCATGGTGCACTGGGGATGAACTCTACCCCAATATCATTGCCAAGACTGGTACATACAGTCATGTGGGCAAAATCGGTGCTTATTGCATTAGCCCTCCACCACCCCCAGACATGCTGTTGGTTTAGGGAGCTGATTGGAGGAACTAATTTCACATACCTCACATTAATATGATGGAGGGATACTAATGTTCCATTTAATCTTGGCAAGGATGCATAGCCCTCATTTTCCCAATAATTTATTCAAGATTAAAAGTATCCATAAGAACAAGTTAGCTTTGGTAACGCTCTTTCTATTAGATACTTCAGATTCGTTGCTGCCCTCCCACCTTGCTGTTCGGTGGCGTGGCATCTCTCTAATATCTAAAAAGGTCCCAAGTTAGGAATGTGCACACTGGGATAGACAATTGTTCATGTTTCACATCTGAGGGTGCAGAAAGAGTCGATCAAGAAACTAATATCCGCACTCAGGGTGGCTCTTATATGCACTGCTCAAATGTTTGTGGGTTCAGTCGACGCCAGGGGAATGTTCTAAAGGTGAGGAAAGTGTGGTTAAATAGAGTGTCCACAAGAATTACCTAAGTTAAGGAATATGATTTCTCTGTGTATTGTTTTTTGCTCCTACATACTAGCAGAACCCTCGGGTGTTTGAACAGTGTTCTTTACAAAGCTGTGCATACCATGCAAGTGCAGTGGAGTGATACCCAGAAAAGTCTTTCCAAATTGTAAAAAGGATTTCGCAAACTTTTTCAAATTGGTAATCGGAAAGGCCGTGAAATAATTGTCCTACTCCTATCTATGAATTGTAGACAAATGCATAAATGGTTTGTGACCTCAGTTGCACACCATTGATCAGATGCTGACACCTTAAAGGGGATGGTGTCCAATTTACAAAATGTAAACAGTCCCTGGGGAATTGTGGCAGTGACTTTTGGGGAGCATGCAGTGGCCCACAGGCCCATTGTCTGCTATCCTGATGTCTTCCCAAATGGCTTTGTTTTTTGTTTTTTTTAAACAGCAGCACCATTCCCTTTAGGTGACCGGGGCTGTTTAAAAAAAAAAAAAGAAATCCTATTTGGAAATGCAGCTGCAGGGACCCAGTTCTGCTGTCCATTGCAGGCCTCCATCCCTGCATTTGCAGGCATTCGCACAGGGTTGCACACTGAAACGTGCCTGATTAGTTTTCATTAGTTTTGTGACCGACAGCTAGTGAACTGTTTGAGATAAGAATGCATTTTGTGTTGCAAATTGTGTTCTCGTTCGCAAACCAGCCAGTGTGCAAATTGCACATCCCTGGTTTGCGAATGGGTATAGTACATCAGGCACCTAGTCTCCTAGTATTGCTATCCTAGGCTTAATTGGTTTATTATGAAAGTTTAAGATGGACAGCAGGATTGACATACTTATTTTATAAGGCATATGTTAAAGCCAGTAGGAATTTAATGATGCATTGTTATTACATAGTGTGAAAGCCTATCAATAGGTATTGTGTTAAATTGAATTGCACAAATTACTGGAGAAGGCAAGGGTTTTGGTGTTGGACATGTACTCTGACGTACCCTAGAGATAGAAGGTATGCACTTTGACAATCCTTGTTAAACCCTCTTCATTGAGGTTGTATATTGTTTTGCCAACTCTGATTTTGGACATTTTTGCAATTTTGAGTTACGGTTGCCTTGTGGGAAAGCTTAGCTCAGCTCAGTAGGTATATGTTTAATATGGTGACAGCGCAATGATAAAGGCTATGGGCCTAATTGGTTCATTGGGAAAAATATTTCATAATGTGTAAGTCTGATCGGTTTATTATGACAAGTTAAGACAAAGAAAGTAGGCATCTGAGGGTGCATTGGTATTAGATGGTGTTAATGTCTGTTCACAGGAATTTAGTCACATGGAAAGTCACAAATTACCATGTGCAGTTTTATCACTGTATGCCTGAGGATTTGCCATATAGGAAAGCTTACACTCACTTCAGTAGGTTTAGATTAGTTATAGTGAAAAGCCCTTGTTAAAGTGGTTAATTGCAAAACGTTTTATCAGATATCATAGGTCTTATCTATTTATTTTTAAATATTATAGAAGAAGCAAGCAGCCTCGTTTATTATTAAAAGCACACGCTAAAGTCAAGAAGCATTTAAGCATTGATTGGTATTAAACTGTAAACAGATATTTAGTTACATGGAGTGTCTGAGAAATCTGTAGTAGACAATGGTGTTTGTGTTGGCCACCCACTTTGGGGGTAGCGGGGGGGGGATAGATGTGCACTTTGATAATGCTCGTTAGCGCCTCTTAAGAGAGGTTGTATAATATTTTCCAACACTAATTTAATACACATTTACATTTTTATTATATACTTGTTAGTTACCTTGGGGAAAAGCTTAAGAGCAATACGGTAGGCTGTAAGTTTGCCATGGTGATAAGCCAGTGATGAAGGCTACAGGCCTGATTTGTGCATTGTGAAAGGTTATATTAGATACCATTGGTCTGATCTGTTTATTATGAAAAATTATGATAAAAGTAGTAGGCCTACGTATTTCGCGAAAACTATATTTCTGATAGAAACCTCTGATCACAGATTCCTCACCTTAGAATATTCCCCAGGCATCAGACTGGAAATCGTGAGCAGTACCTCTGTGCACCGATTGGTAGTGTCTGGTGATGTCTATCTGCTCTGCATTGTCTGCGTCAGAAGTGCCATCACTTTACCCATATAAATGCCACTGCTAGCGTGCTGACATCAGTTTCTTCCTTTCCGCACCAACAGTGTGGATTCGGAGAGCTACCTCTGTCACTTTCTGACTACTTTTTTCAAAGTTTTCTTGACCCTTTTTAGGTCGAGCCTAGGGTCAGCGCGCATGCGCTGCTCTGCGAGACTTGTTGTAGTGGAGTATGGAATAGAAGCCCTGCCCACTCTCTGTCCTTATTTGTCATTGGCTTGTGTCATTGTCCTTCGTAAATGCTGGCTTCTGATTCGTAAATAGGCTTGTTAGTCCCTCCTTAATACCGCCTTGTCTTCATTTGTAACCTCCCATGGCGACTGGCCCTTTTACTTCGGTTGTTACAAGGTAGGTGTTCTAAAGTCTGTAAGCACTATTTTCTTTATTGAGTTTCTCTAACTGCAGGCATGACGTGCTTTGCGTACATTTCTCTTTTTAAGCAGCTGGGAGGGGCAATGGCGACCACTTCTTTCCAGTGCCGCAGGTCTCGCATTTAAATGCGACACCTATTGCATTGCAGATATTTCTGTTTTCAGTCGCTGAGTTAGAGCGGCGGCTGCATAATGAAGCTGTGCAGCTCGAGCACAGAATCTCATTAGCAAACACCCGGAAGCGAGCACAGGTCTAAATAGGGCTCCATCTATAAAGGTCTCTGTGCCGATCCAACTTGCCCTCGGAGTGGTCATCGTGGGAGAATTGTGCTAGACACAGAACACTCACGATGGACTAGCTGGCATTTGGCCAGAAGAGATAGATTGATGAAGCGCAAGCCATCGAAAAATGCATTTCTCCGGAGCTGCACCTAAACTCCAGAACATTCTCTCATTCTAGAAATCACCTACGACAACCGTATTTAATTCTGAACTCAAACTTTCTAACCCCACATCTACTGAAACACACATTCTTACTTCTTTTTATAATGGTACATTACGCAGTGCTTAATTTGTTAAAAAAAAAAAAAAAAAGAAACAAATGCCAGGGCCCTTGTCAGGGGACCACCGTAGCTTGCACGCCCATTGGCACTGCCCGTGGGCTGCCGACAGTACCTACACAACTACTAACCATCACACACCTACAAGTGTGACAATTCAGACTGTTCGAGGCCCCCAAATCTATAATAAAGGCTCGGGAGGCAGGTTTCAGGTGTTTTTAATATATATTGAATTAATAAACTGTTCTGCTTATCTCTAAATTTCACAAACCGCGCCGCCATGTGGCAGCTGTCTTAAACACCGGTGTTGACAATTACATGCTGTTGCTGAGCACGGAAACCACTGGCTCAAATTAAGCACTGACATTGCGTTTACTCAGTTGCGGATCTTTGTCCTTGGCTAGACAAGAAATCACTTGCACTTGTTTAAGCGTTTTTTTTTTTTTTTACTTTAATGCTGAGCTCGGCGCCCACTTCAAGGAGTCCGCGCTCTCGGTTTCAGCTTTCCAATGCAATAGGTCTTGCAATTGCGAGATTTTGAGCCATTGGCATTGTAAATGACAATGCTTTTTATGGGTTTAAAAAACCTGCAATATTAAAAGGCATTGTCATTTAGAATACCAATAGGTCAAAATTTCGAAAATGCAAGACCTATTGCATTGCAAATGCTTGTTTGAGCCTTTGCTCCCAGTGTGCTAGGGGCATGCCCCCCCCCCCCTTCAAAGCCTATGGATTTTAAAACTTGTGGCGATTGCTTCAGAAAAATGTTAGTGTTGGATCCTCACTTGGTTTGCCTCTGGGGCCTGGGGGTCAGGCCATGACCCTAAGGCCTGCAACGACTGCAAGTCCATGCACCCCAAACTGAACCAAGAACGGTCATTAAAGCTCCTGGCGGCATGGCAGGAGAAGGCCCCATGCTGTTTAGGGTTCCGTTCCCGAGGGAGATCTCTGAGCTGTTCCCATGGTCACTCGTCTTCACGCTCCAGGACATCCACTCCGAAGTTGGGCAAGTCGAAAAAGTACAAAAAGAAGTCAAAAGGTTTTTAGTCTTCCTTCTCCCATCATCGCACTTTCAGGCCCCACTCCTGCACTCAACCTGCAGAGCTGATGTCTGGCCCAACTCTGCATTTCTCAGAGTTCCCTGGAGCCAGAGCAACCCCTGGTCAGTTGAAGGATTTCTACGACACCATGCATGCCATCTTTGGGCCTCCAATTCCCTCTGACTTGCCTTCGGCCTCCCCACAGAGCTGAGAGGTGCCGAGTTACTGAGGGTGAGTCTGCTCCAGATGCCAGCCGGGCCCTCTGGATCTTCCCCAGGATCGGGGCTAATTCCGTCTCAGGTGCCTTCTTCTACCCCGACCTCTTCTCACCTGCAGCCGTCCCTGACCCTACCGAGGCTGCTCGATGACAAGCCCTTCATCACCCTTACTATCCAGGCCCTATCAACTCCTGAACTTCCCATCCTTTCTGAAGGAGATGAGGAAGGAAGGATTTGGCTCAATGGAAGAGGAACCTGAACCAGCAGTTAACTGGTGTGAGGAGCTGAGTGACATCAGTTGTTTAGACACTTCTCCAGTCTTTGGCATGCTTTCCCCTTCAGGCCAGGTTTTGGAAGAAGGCACATCATTGGGCACTGTGATGCACAGGGCAGCAGAGGTTTTTGACCTGCAGCCATAAGCAGTTAAGATCAAGACAAACGTCTTGACAGGTGTTCACCCAGGAGGGTTTCACTGAACAGTCCCCTTCAATTAAGCCCTCACTGATGTTCTCCTGGGGGGTTGGGGCTAAACGTTGAGCAGTGGTTCCTGTGCACTGCATGATTGCCCAGAGACATCAGCCTGCCCCAGGAGACTAAGCCTTCCTCTCCCAGCACCTCTTCCAGGAGAGCGTGGTTGTGCAGGCCTCCATGGCCAAGGTCAACCCAATGTTTTCCTTTTCACTCCACAGACTAGGAATCCTAGAAGCAGGACACCTTTGGAAGTGCATTTCATCTTCCACTTGCATAGCCTTGCGGGCCGTGAACACCGCATGTCTCTTGGGCTGATATGTTATGTTAACTGAAGTTTGTATAGCACGTAATCACCAGCAGGTCTCTTAGCGCTTTGAGAAGACCAAAGTCCACCAGCAATCGCCGATAAACACTTGGCGGATGATTTAGACTGTGTCCAGAGCCTCCCTAAACAGAAGAGTCTTGAGTTGCTTCCTGAAAGGGAGGAGTGCGGGTTCTTTACGAAGGTTCTCAGGCAGTTGATTCCAAAGCTGGGGAATTAAGACAGAGAAAGCTCTGCCACCTTAGGATGCGGTTTTGACCCGTGAGTAGGCCAAGAGGCCTGCCTCGGACGACCGAAGAGTACGTCCCGGCGCATAGTTCCCCAGGCGCTCCTTGAGATAGGCTGGGGCCTGGCCATGGATGGCTTTGTGGGCAATGCAAAGGCACTTGAACTTAGCTCTCTGTTTGATGGGGAGCCAGTGCAACTTACACAGCAAAGGGGTAGCATGAGCCCTTCTAGGGAGCCTGAATATCAGTCTAGCTGCGTCATTCAAGGTCACCTGTAGCTTGCTGATGAGTTTCTCAGGGAGGCCGATGTATAAAGCATTGCCGTAGTCCAATCTGGACACGATCGTGGCCGACACGATCATCTGTAAAGTGGCGGGTGAGAGAAGGGGGGCAAGTTTCCGCAGCTGTCTCATTAAACCCGTACAGGTGCTGACCACAGAAGCTACTTGATTGGCCATATAGAGATTGGCATCAATCTTGATGCCCAAACTTTTTACGACAGGAACTGGCGTAGGGGAGGTGCCAAGCTCCTGTGACCAGAAGAGGTCGTTCCAGGGGTTGTTTTTAGAAGAGATGACAAGGACCTCGGTTTTATTCCCATGCGTTATGGAACTCTGTGGCGCAGCTGCGTCCAAAGCTATTCTCAACCAAGCCTTAGTGGACGGTCGGGAGTTAGCGAAGTTCACCATAAGGTGTGGGCTGAATTCCAAGGACTTCTACGGTGCCGCAGCATCTCCACTGTCCACTGGGTTTTGGGAGATGTCCAAGCATCCTTGATCAGCATGCCCTTCGATAACTGCCATCTATTTGGCGGCAAAGCCGACACTGTGCTTCAGTGCTTTCAGTAGAGCTGGGTCACCACCATGGTATTTTGGGCTTTCTCCGTCTGCCCTAACCCAGCCACAGTTATTTCGCTCCTAATGTGGCCGTGGTCAGGACACTTATGGGTGTCTGCAATATCAACCGTACCCACCAGTCCAATAGCATGCACAGTCCTTTTGTGGTCATGGATCCCAAAGAGGATGCAGTTGCCAGAGCCAGCGTGCTGTGCATTCCGCCATCCCTCCGACTGTCGCACCCTCTAAGCCTCTTTGGTGCACCCTCCATCCAGCACAGTCATCCCATTGGTGGCAGGGTCAGACACCACCTGCCCCAATGGTCTGCAATTGCCTTTGACAAGTGGATGCTTCAGATTGTGAGGAAGGGGTACATCTCCCATTCGTGGAACGCCCTCTACCCTTGCCACATTCTAAGACCAGCTGACGGACAACCATATATCCTTGCTCTGTCAGTAAGTGCAGACTCTTCTGGCAAAAGGAGCCATCAAGAGTGTGCCTGTGCCAGAAGTAGGTTGTGGTTGATATTCCTGCTACTGTCTGGTGCCGAAAAAGGACGGAAGACTATACTAGATCTGCGCCCTCTTGACGCCTTTCTACGGAAAGAGAAATTAAAGATGCTTACACTGGTCAGGTCTCGTCTACCCTGGACTTGGAAGACTGGATGGTAGCATTGAATTGGCAGAACTCTTATTTTTACATTCCTGTCCTGCAAGCCCACAGGCATTACCTGCGGATCATGGTAGGCCACAAGCATTTTCAGTTCACTGCTTCGGCCTAACCATGGGCCCTCCGGCGTTTGCAAAAGTGATGGCAGTGGTTGCAGCTCATCTTCGGAGATCAGAGTAGGATGGGGGGAGGTCCTGTCTTGCCCTACCTCAATGGCTGGCAGCTGAAGGCGGGCTCGCCCAAGGCAGTAGTCGCCTACTTCCATACTACGGTGGACCTCTTGCACTCGCTGGGGTTCACTATCAACATGCCGAAGTCACACCTGACTCCTCAGGCGCTTCCTTTTATCTGAGCCGTTCTGGATAAAGTGTAGTTCCATGCCTATCCTCCAGAGCAGAGTTGAGGATATTTACGCTTTGATACCGATGTTTCAGCCTCAATCCTGGATTTCGGTGAGACTGAATCTGAGGCTTCTGGGTCTGATGGCCTCTTGCATCCTACTGGTAAAGCACGCCAGATGATGGCATACAAGGGCACAGCACCAGAGGAACTCTCTTCGACCTGGTCCAGATTTCGAAGGAGACTGCAAAAGATCTGCAGTGGTGGCTGATGAACCGCGATTGAGCCATCGGCAGACCTCTCTGCCTTCCCCCACCCAGACCTGACAGTGGTGACCAATGTATCACTTCTGGAAGAGGTGGAGATCAGAGGACTTTGGTGTCCTGCGGAATCCCAGCTCCATATCAACTTTTTGTGGCTGAGAGCAATCTGCTTGGCATTGAAAGCCTTCCTCCCATCCATCAGGGGAATGCTGGTTCAGATGTTCACGTACAACACCTCTGGCATGTGGTATTGCAACAAACAGGGCGGGTAAGGTTGTGGGCCCTGGGCCTCTGGACTTAGCTGGAGAGCCAGGACAGCTTCCTAGTTGTACAGCACCTGGCAGGCTCATTGAATGCCTGCAGGACTTAGCTGGAGAGCCAGGACAGCTTCCTAGTTGTACAGCACCTGGCAGGCTCATTGAATGCCTGCGGGACAACCTCAGCTGTCAATGCCTTGTGGATTATGCAAGGGGAGTACATCTGGAGGTGGCATGAGGTCTCTTCCGAGAATGGGTTGAACCTTGGTTCGATCTGTTCACCACCACTGAGAACACACAATGTCAGCTAGATGTAGCCACGAGGGAACATGGTGGCAAGCTGAGGCACTGCTTCCAGGAGACTCTCACCTGGTCACAGGAGACTCTCATCTGGTCAGCATCTCCTAGCAACGGTTAAGCTAAGGACCGTTGTTGGTAATAGATTATCTGAAAGAGACACGTTAGTGACAGATTCCTTACCTTAGAATATCCCCAGGCGTCAGGCTGGATCCGGAAAGTTTTGCGTAGCAGTACCCTTGCGCGTCGGTAGGCGGCGTCGTGCGGCTCCGCGTCCGTCGTCGGCGTCGTGATTGCCGGGATGACGTCGCGGGCAGTACTTAGGCGCCGCCCCTGCGCGCTGACGTCAGTTCTTCTTTTTTCCGCGCCAGCAAGCGCAGATCCGGGAAGAGCAGTGCCCTGGTCATTTTTTGACCATACTTTTTGGTGATTTTTTCACTGTTTTTCCATCTTTCAAGGTGTCGTAGGGATGCCCGGCTTCAAGCGATGCGGCGCCTGTGCGCGGATGATGTCCGTCACCGACCCGCATTGGGAGTGTCTCTTCTGCCTCGGCCGAGGCCACGACACGGAGTCTTATACCGACTGCCAGGCCCTCCACCCGAAAGCTTTGCGAGAGCGGTCTCGAAAGCTCCTCGAGGTCCGGCATTCGGCTCCGCGGAAGCCCCGGTCGCGTGAGAGGTCCAGGGGTCGATCGCGGAGTCCACACCGGTCGTCGGCGTCGAAGTCTTCTTCGTCCGGTAAGTCGAAGCACAAAAAGTCCAAAAGCATCATCGCTCTAGGACTTCGCCTCGCCGGTCTCGCGACTCGGCTGAGGCCCCTCCCGGCACCGTCCCCGCCCCCGCGGCCCCGGACATGCCTGTGGAGTCGCCCCGCCATACCCGCCCTTCCCGGGTTCGGGGGCGGATCCGGCCAAAGTACAGGAATTCCTGTCGGCCATGGCCCGCCTCTTCGGGCCTTCAGGCCCCTCCGGTGCGCCTTCGGGCCCCGCGGGCCCTGATGGGGTTGCTCCGGCGTCGCCGACGGCTCCCGGCGTCGCCCGTGCCTCCAGCCTCGATCCCGGCTTCGGCCCCGGCCTCGATCCCGGCTCCACCACCCCCATCGGCGCCGGTCGACCTAACGACACCTCCGCCGGCGCCGATGTCTCCGGTGCCGTTCTCGGCGCCGCCCTGGGCTCCGGGCGGCGTCGTCCCCCTGTTCCTTCCGGCTCCGGACATGGATCCGGACCGACGTCGCTCGACGCCGGCTCCGGCGCCGATGGGACCTTGGGTCCCAACTGTCCCTCCTCCTCCTTATTTTGAACCAGAGGAGGACCAGTTGGACTGGGAGGGGTCTGATGACCCTCTGACACGACACTGTCAGTACGATCAGGACTGGACAGAGTCTAGGGGAGGCCAGTGGTCTGGATACTTCCCCTGACACTGGCATGCTGTCTCCTCCCGTGGCTACGGAGGAGGGAGCCAATTTTGGTACGGTGTTGCGTAGGGCAGCTGGGGCCTTACATCTCCAACTTCCTACTTTGACGGTCAAACCTAACATCTTGACAGAGGTGCTTCAGCCGGCAGCCTCCTCTGCGGAGACTGTGCTGCCGTTTAACGACGTCCTCACTGACGTTCTTTTGGGCGCCTGGTCCAAGCCCAACACAGGGGCTCCTGTGGATCGGAACGTGTCACGACGCCATCGCCCAGCTCCGGGCGACCCCCTGTTTCTCTCTGTCCACCCCACTCCTGAGAGCTTGGTTGTCCAAGCCTCCGCTTCCCAAACCGCCTTCCCTACCGCTCCTCCGGATAGGGAATCCAAACGCCTGGATCAGTTTGGGAAGAAGGGTTTTTCTTCCTCCAGTGCTGGCTTGCGGTCCGTTAACACCGCTTGTCTTTTGGGCCGATATACCCACTCCCTGTGGGATTCGGTGGCGGATGTTTTGCCCCAGTGTCCTGAGGAGGTCCAGACACTGCTTTCCCGCGCCATTGCGGAAGGAAGGGATGCGGCTAAATACACCATTCGTTGTGGCCTTGACACCGCCGACTCGCTGGGCAGGTCTATTGCAACGACGGTGGCGCTCAGACGCCACGCCTGGCTGAGAACCACTGGTTTTTCAGGGGATGTCCAGAATACTCTCATGGACATGCCCTTTGATTGAGTCGGTCTTTTTGGGTCCAAAGCAGACCATGCGTTGGAGCGCTTTAAGGACTCACGGGCTACTGCCAAGTCCCTGGGCCTTTCTGCTACACGCCCTCCGCTGACTTCTGCTTTTCGCCCCTATCGTGGCCACGGTAGGGGCGCCCTTCACGTCAGCAGCCCAGCCACCGGCCCGCGCAGCAGGCGTCTTCGCGTGGCCGAGGACGTGGATTCCGCCGTGGCGGATCGGGCAACCAGCGTGCGGGTCAGGCCACCACCTCCAACCCGTCCGCGGCCTCCAAGCCCTCCTAGTCCCTCCTTTCAGGTGCACAGCACGCCAGTAGGGGGCAGGGTCCGCCATCACCTTCCCCACTGGCGCACCATTACCTCGGACAGGTGGGTCTTGGACATTGTCCGAAGGGGCTACTCCCTCCCCTTCGAGACCACCCCCCAGCCATGCCACCTCAATTCCACCGCATGTCAGGGGATCACTTGGTGCTTCTACAGAAGGAAGTCACGGCCCTCTTGACCAAGAGGGCCATCGAGCATGTTCCGACCCCAGAAGTAGGGCGTGGTTGCTACTCCCACTACTTTCTGGTGCCCAAAAGGACAAGGAGGACATGCGTCCTATCTTGGACCTCCGGAACGTCAATCGCTTCCTCCGGAAGGAGAAGTTCAAGATGCTCACCCTAGCTCAGGTCGTGACTGCCCTCGACCCTGGAGACTGGTTGGTAGCGTTGGACTTGCAGGACGCGTATTTCCACATCCCCGTCCTGCCGGCCCACCGGCGTTACCTTCGGTTCACGGTAGGCCACGAGCATTTTCAGTTCACCGTGCTCCCCTTTGGCCTTACAAGTGCCCCTCGGGTGTTCACGAAAGTGATGGCGGTGGTCGCAGCTCATCTGCGCCGGGCAGGGGTTTCAGTCTTCCCCTACCTCGACGACTGGCTGCTGAAGGCGGGCTCGTCCCAGGCAGTCGTCTCCCACCTCCAGACTACGGCCGAACTCCTGCACTCGCTGGGGTTCTCCATCAATGTGCCGAAGTCGCATCTGATTCCTTCTCCACAGCTCCTTTTCATCGGAGCAGTTCTGGACACGACGCAGTTTCGGGCCTATCCTCCCGAACGGCGAGTCCGGGATATTCAGGCTATGATTCCGATCTTTCGGCCTTTATCCTGGGTTTCGGTACGGATGACCCTGAGGCTGCTGGGCCTCATGGCCTCCTGCATCCTGCTGGTCACTCATGCCAGATGGCATATGCGGGCTCTGCAGTGGGACCTGAAGTTCCAGTGGGCGCAGCACCAGGGCAACCTGTCCGATCACGTCCAGATCTCGGAGGGGACTGCAAGACAGTTGCAGTGGTGGCTCTCGAACCGGCAATGGGTCATGGGCAGATCCCTCTCCTTCCCCAGCCAGAGCATACAGTTGTGACGGACGCGTCCCTTCTGGGATGGGGCGGTCACATGGGAGAGGCGGAGATCAGAGGCCTCTGGTCTCCGGCGGAGTCCCGGCTCCATATCAACCTTCTGGAGCTCCGGGCGATCCGACTTGCACTCAAGGCATTCCTTCCCTCTGTCAAAGGGAAGGTAGTGCAGGTGTTCACAGACAACACCACCGCCATGTGGTACTGCAACAAACAGGGCGGGGTGGGGTCTTGGACCCTTTGTCAGGAGGCTCTGCGCCTCTGGACATGGCTGGAACATCAGGACATGTTCCTGATGGTTCAACACCTGGCAGGTTCCCTGAACGCCAGGGCGGACGAACCCAGCCGCAGGTGCATGATGGATCACGAATGGCGTCTTCACTCGGAAGTGGCGCAAGGACTCTTTCTACAGTGGGGAGAGCCTTGGTTAGATCTATTCGCCACCGAAGAGAACGCGCAATGTCATCAGTTCTGCGCGTTGGAATTTCCAAGGCGGCACTCGCTCGGCGACTCTTTTCGTCACGAGTGGAGTTGCGGTCTTTTGTACGCCTTTCCGCCTATACCACTTCTACCCAGAGTGTTGAAGAAGATTCGGCACGACCGGGCCCAAGTCATTCTTGTGGCTCCGGACTGGGCTCGAAGAGTTTGGTATCCCGAGCTACTCAATATGAGCATGGATCCCCCGATCCGTCTGCCTCTTCGGGAGGATCTTCTGTCGCAGCAGCAGGGGACGGTCCTCCACCCGAACCTGTCCAGTCTACACCTGCTTGCGTGGAGATTGAGCGGCGGCAGTTGATTCCTTTCGACTTGCCTCCCGAAGTTTGTGATGTGATTCTGGCAGCCAGGCGTCCCTCCACTAAGGTGGTATACGCCTGCAGGTGGACCATCACTTTGCCCACCTTCTTTCCGCCTCCGCATCCTTCTAGAGAGGAAGAGAGGCTCCACCGTCTGGACCCAAAACGTGCGCTCTCCTTCTATATCGACCGCACAAAACACTTCCGGGTGGATGACCAGCTCTTTGTTGGCTACGTGGGCGCCAAAAAGGTCGGGCGGTGCACAAGAGGACCATCTCCCGCTGGGTTACCTTGTGCATCAAGACCTGCTATTCTTTGGCTAAGAAGGAGCCTCCTGTTGGGCTGCGTGCCCATTCCACCAGGGCAACGGCTGCTACCACGGCCTTGGGCCGCGGTGTTCCGCTGCCGGTTATCTGTCAGGCAGCTACGTGGGCCTCGCTGCACACGTTTACAAAGCATTACTGCCTTGACAGTCAGGTCCGGAGGGACGGCTTCTTTGGCCGTTCTGTCCTCCAGGACTTCCTTGTCTGATCTTTGTTCGCAGACCCACCACCGGGGTTGGTATTGCTGGGGTATCTATTCTAAGGTAAGGAATCTGTCACTAACGTGTCTCTTTCAGATGCACAAGTTACTAACTTGTGTAACGATATATCTGTAAGAGACAGTAGTTAGTGACAGATTCCATACCGCCCACCCATCCTCCCCGTTCTGCGAACTGATTTCTAGGGTTAAGGACATCCCTTTCAGGGCCCTAGTATTTTTTCAGACACCTATGTCAGCTTCTTGCATGGCTCTGCGTTCCTGGCGCGGAAAGTCGTGTACAGAACTGACGTCAGCGCGCAGGGGCGGCGCCTAAGTACTGCCCGCGACGTCATCCCGGCGATCACGACGCCGACGACGGACGCGGAGCCGCACGACGCCGCCTACCGACGCGCAAGGGTACTGCTACGCAAAACTTTCCGGATCCAGCCTGACGCCTGGGGATATTCTAAGGTAAGGAATCTGTCACTAACTACTGTCTCTTACAGATATATCGTTACACAAGTTAGTAACTTGTGCGTTTAGTGGATAGGTGCGATTATTAGGAATTTGCATTGAGGTGATTACTGGCTACGATAGGCTGCCCTTATGATCAGCTCCCTGGGGTGCTGGTGTCCTGGCATCATTTGGGGGTAGTGCTTCCGCTGCACGAGAGAGAGAATGAAGAGTCAAGTGTAGTTTTCCCTTTCAGAGCAGGTGGCTGTGCTGGAACTACCTGTGCTGTTGCTGGGGGTAGGAGAGTGCAGCCTGCCAGGCCCAAGAGTTTAGAGGGAACGCAGGGAGGCAGTGAGCGCTGCGCACTTGGGAGCCCAACGGCAACAGAACCTGATGCGGTCCTGGATGGCGGCGGAGGACTGATGGTGTCTGGGTGGATGTCAGCAAGAGGGTGCAATTGGAAAGTTGGAGAGGTCCCAGCTATTAATGCTACTGCAGGTACCTTGGGATTTGACTGTGTTGATGGGGGAAATGGCCTCTGCAATAAGCATGGCAAGTCTGTAGTAGGATTAATAAACAAGGGGAAACATCCCAAGATAAACTACCCAAAGGCTCATATTTGCTACCAGCTGAGGTAGATGGTAGCTGAAAACCTGCCATCTGAAGGGAAGACCAAGCAGGCAAGATTACCCCCTATCAAAAGAATAGCCACAAATACAGGTACAAGGAAGGGGTTGAGGGGGTGGGGGGGGGGGAGGGTGGGCATAGGAGCACTGAGCAAATTGCCACGTATTAGGTAGAGAGTATACAGGGGGTTGCGGACCCCTAGGCCCTCATACCAATACCTTAGTTACATCTTTATTTAGCGTAGTTAAGGAGTCCCCTGGCAGCAGTATAAAGGGAGTTGGGGTGGAGGGGGGAGTGCAGTGGTTTAGGCTTGTCCGAAAGTGTGCAGTGGGGTAGATTTCCCCCCCCCCGTCCAGCTCCTACTTAGTCACTGGGTGTTAGAGCAATTGACTTTAATAACATGGATAAGCTGGGAGGTGGTGGTGTGAAAAGTGTTGTGGGATCGAAGTTGTTTCACTTCCCACCCCCAAAAAGTTGAATGATGAGAGGGAGGAAGGCGACTTGGGAAAGATACCATCTAGGGATACGATTTTAAAGGGATGTTTAAAGCCCCCAAAGAGTATGTATTTCCGTTTGTTGCCTCATGGGGTGCAACAGGTGGAACCCCTGTCATACAGGTTTCAAGTTCTGGCGAACCTAGGTGATTCTGGTGAGGCTGAGGTTGCAGGGTGTCTCCCCGCTGACTATCTTGTAGACCCCAATCTACGCGGAGGTGCCTATAGGGAGGCAGCAGCATTGTAATGGGTTGTCTAACAAGGCAAGGTGAGTGGAGTTAGTAAAGAGGTTTACCAAGATAATATTCCCCAGTTTGATCAGGTGCCACTCAATGTTCTAAGATAAAAGGGCTGGAAAGAATCCTATTGGGCATTGAAGAAGAGCTAACAACTAGATTTACTGTCTCTGACACTAAGCAGACATTCAGGATAAAGGTAGTGCGGTGGAAGAGATGCTGGCTGATTTGGCCTCTTGAACAATGAAATGAAGCAGTGGCGAAGATAGCGGTAGAGAAAAACATGCAGGAGATAAGTTAAAAGTCAGAGATAAAGCAGTGTATGAGACATTAGAAAGGATAGAAATCGGGCCAGGAGGAATAACATCACCAATTTCCCAGAGGGCTCAAATGGAGCAGACAGTAAAGAGTTTATCAATCTGATTCAAGAAGGTTCTTCAATGGAAAAAGCTGTATTAAAGTAACCTCAAGCAGCCGAAATTCAGAGAGTTCTTAAGGAGACTCTTATAAGCTAAACACAAATGGGAAGCGTCCAAGGAAGATCCTGGTTAATTTTCGGTCCTTAATGGTGTAGGATTTAATGTTAATTACTGCCTTGAACTTTAAATCAATAACATAAAGAAGTCACATGTGAGCTGGTCTGATGTTTGTCAGGCCACGGAAGAAAAGCGATGGCTGTTGGGGGAGGGGGGATGGTTGAGTTTCAAGGGCTGGTCGCTAAGGTGCAAATGAAGTTCTCACCTTTTTGAAAGTAATGTGGAATAATAAGATGGTTTAGGTGAGGTCAGAGGAGGAGGTGGATGATCTGATTCGAAGCGTGAAAGTAGCTAAATAAGCCAGGTGATCTCTGCTTTTGGTTCGGCTGAAGTGGGCTATCTACTGGGTTATCGGCTAAATATGTGCACTCCATAGGATCCATTTACTGATACTTTTCACCATTTTCTTTTCTTTTGGCTTAATTCAGTCTCTGGTAAAGAAAGAAGGTGGAAAGAGAAGAAAGTGCTAACATTTTGATTGTTTCGGGTGTGAAGATATAGAAGCACACTCAGATCGGCTAAGTATAGCCAGAAGATTTATGGAGGTTTGCAAGGATTTTGAATGTCAGTGTGGGGAGCATATTAGGGAAAACACTTTAAAACGAATTTGTCGTTGTCACCTAAGTTGTGCCCTCTCCAGGGAGGTGGGTAGTATATATGAGTAGACAGTCAAATTAATGTCATGGAATGTCAATGGACTGATAGCTAGAAATAGGCAGACTATTGGAGTTTTGAGAGCTAGTGGCGTCCAATTAATGCTATTGAAGGAGACACCTCTAATGGAAGCGGAATTAAGCAAACTAGCTGTGAGGCAGTATTGGATCCAAGAAGTGATTTGTATGGACATGGGCCCAGAATCAACTTTTGGTTGGTTCCTAGGAGGAATTTGGACCAGTTGGTTGAAGTGACATATGACCGCTCTTCATTTTTTTTGTTTTATTAGATCACTCATTACTGGCTGTAGCATTAGACCTGGGACCTAGACAAATAAGGAGGAGGTGGAGAAGAGGTTAATTAAAAAAAACCTCATTGTCTCCATTCTTACAGGCGCATACTAAGCTCTTCTTTGAGGAAAATCTAGCCAGTAAATCGATTGAGGTGATTTGAGACTCTTATAAGGCTTATTCGAGAGGTATGATTACTAGCTGGGCTTTTAAACACACCAAACAGGAGAGACAAAAAGATAGACCTAAATCGAGGGATTAAGAGATTAGAAAAATTGATCAACCTTGGGCAGGAACAGGAGTATAACACTATTAGTAGCATGCTGGAAGAAAGCGCGTCTTTAGCCAGATTAAGATTAAAGCAGAAGTTGCAAGCCCAGTGGCAGGCTAGAAACGTCCAGCTGCATGAGTATGGGGAAAGGGCTGGTAAGATCCTGCCGTGGAAGGTCAGGGCGTAATAAACTCTGAGTTCTATCAGTCCCCTTTAAAGTGAGGTTCTATAACCAGCAAGAGAAAGCATTTTGAATTGGCTTGAAAATCTTTTTCGTCATCACTAATTTTGCAGGGCAAAGCAATGCTGAACCAGGAAATTACAGAAGAGGAAATCACAAAAGCCATTGGTAATATGGCAGGGGGGAGGCTACTTGCCCAGATGGCATTCCAGGTGAAATTTGTGAGCTATTAGTTGATTAAGTAATTTCAGTCCGGAAGAAACTATTCAATAGTATCTTAGACAGAGGACAAAATAATCCTGCTTCGGTGAGTGGGGAGGGGATAACAATCCAGATGTATGTGAATCGTTCAGACCAATCTCGTTGTTAATTGTCGATTACAAATATTTTTCAAGTATTGTCTAGAAGACTCTGGGACTAATGGGAAGCTGGGCTATGGGGATCAGAAAGAGTTCTCTCCTGGGCTGTTGCTTTGGGTGGCTCACCAGGTCATAAATGATAGACTTAGTCTCAGTGCCTCCTCCTTGCAGTTGTGGCTATTGATGCAGCAAAGGCATTCAAACAAGTATATTGGGAATATCTATAGGTGAATTTAGAGAATTTTGGGATCCCAATAGTTTTAATGTCTTAAAGGCTAATAATTGAAATTCCTCGGCTAGGATCTGGGTCAGTGATTGATTAACAGAATTGTGATAAGCAGAGGCACATGGCTAGAGTTTCTCTATCACCGATACTCTTTGACTTGTTTATAGATTCCCTAGCTGAAAAATGGAGAGTGAAGGATGCAATAGTCCCCTTTGAAACATCAGGACTGAAGAAGAAAGTGGCGCTCTGTGGATGATCTGTTGATATTTACTATATGTCCAGAAATGGCAGTCCAAAATTTCGAAGAAGTAGCTTGTGACTTTGGGGGTTGTGTCTAGATATTCCATTAATAGGATTAAGACTGAGGTTATGACTTGGAATGTGGTCTGGTTGAGTGTAGTGTCCATTACCACCACTGATAAAATGAGGTATTAAGGGATAGACATTTGCCACAATATCCTTAGAGAGCATCTAGTCGGAGTGATTGGTGAGGTGAAAAAGCTGGAAAAATGATGCACACTCCCTTTGTCGATCTATGAAAGCGTAGACTTAATAAAGATGTGTATTTTGCCCAAGGTTTAATTTGTATTCAACAATATTCCATTTAGCTTCTATTCAAAAACTATCCAAAACTTGTAAGCCTCTCAATAGATTTGTAAGGGACTCTGAGAGTCTGAGTATTGCTTGGAAGAAGCTAAGAAGCAGATTAAAGAAAGGCGGGCTACAAGTGCCCAACTTACAACATATTGCTTGCCTTTCCAACTTAAGCCATTTAAGATGTTATTGGAGATCCCCGACTTATCAGATAGAGGGAGGCTGTATTTATCAATGTCATTGTTAAGGAAAGGTCAAGGAAGGTTTTTTTTAAACGTTTGGGTCCCCAAGGTACTTTTAAGAAAGTGAGGCTGGAAGTATTGGATTTCGGCTGCTAGAGTACAGGCTTGTGTGAAGTCCAGGTGTAAAATTCCATATTATAATATCATTGCTCTGATTTGAGACTCGCTTGGTACTCCAGAATATTTAGTAGATAAGTTGAGCTTCCCTTTGAATAAGGCGAATATCACACGATGGGGAGATTTAATAAATTGACTGTGTAAAGTCTTGGGATCTTTTGAGCTTTGAGACTGAAGGGATCCTTTCTTGGTTCAAATATCACAAAATCTCCTTGTGCTATTTGGCGTAAAGATGGACAAAATGTAATAGCTTTGGCTTCCTGGAAGTGCTCCATTTTGAGGTGCAGTTGAAGAAAAAGTTTCCAAGACTGTACCGAGCATTATGTGCGGCCGAGGATCAGCGGGAGGCCTCCCATCTACCGTGCTTGGAATGGATGTTTACCGGATGAGGAGCTGAACATTTTATGGCAAGAATCCTTTAACGCTCTCTCTGCTATTCTCAGCTCAGCCATTCATAAAATAAATCACCTTTTTACCCTTCGTGGAGCTTATTGGACTCTGAAAAGAATGGCGAAGTGGGTGAAGGATGGCATGCTGTGCTGTAGGAAATGCAATGCTCCTGTAACTGATGGCATGTATATGTTTGTTTCCTGTCCGGTGTTTGCATTTTGGAAAGCTGTAAGAAAGACCATATTTGACATTGTTGGTGATAATATTGAGGTAAGAAAAAACACAAACAATCCCTGCTCTTATTTGACATTCAAATCTATTGATCATGTGTGGAGAAACATAAAATGAGGAATTACACTGTGTTTATCTGAAAAAGGTACACTGCAGCCATATGATAAAAACACTATAGTGGGATAAGATTTCAGGCATAAAAAGAGAAATTTTATTTGAATAAAATCATGTCATACATCATTAAAACCATTTCATTAATAATCTTCATACCAATAATCAACAACAGAACACAATAAAAATGTTAAAAGGAATACATAAGTATACATAGACAAGAAAACTAAAAAGGGTCGACGCGGCGTTTCGGCGAAATCACTTCACCTTCTTCAGGACTGAGTTTTCTAAAAATTAATTATGAACATGAAACAAATGAGCCATTACATAAATATCTCTAAAACAATTTGGCTACAAAACATATATCAAAGACCTAAGTCTAGAGTAGTCAATTTCGATATTGGTACCCACATTTTATACTTCTTATGCTTTATTTATTTGTTATCCCCAATAGGAATTTGCTACAGATACAATGTCACCAATAAAAGTTTACTACAGATACAATATCACCAATATTATAATACAATCCTAGTCTCAACACATGATCAGAAATTACTATTTGGAGAAAAACATATTACAAACATACCTATTTTCTTAACGAGTTTCTATTAAAATCACTCGAAAGTTGTAGTGAACCAACTTATTCACATGGCATGATTAGATATCCCCTATATTAGTAAATAAAGAAACCTTTTAGGACACCAGCACATACATGTATATAAGTATAACTTTGTCTAAACGGTCTATGTATCACATATTCGAGCATACCTTCATAATTGATTTAAATCATCAGATCACTACGTTCGTTGGAGCCACCGTTTACAATTAGATTTGGCAAAACCTTTGAAAAATAGAGACCAAAAGCATTTATAAACATCTCTTATTTGATAGGTGTATTATACCCATGGTTTATCATTATGGGCTTACCAATTTAAATTATGGTCGCTGGATAGCGCAATCTGAGCTGCTATCGATCAGGAAAGCGATGTAATATATCATTGAACAGAGGATGTTACTGTTCCACTCCGTATATTTGCCGATAAATGGACCTTGTCTGGTTCCCTCTAAACAGATAGAAACCCAAAGGGCAGTATTATTAATGCAATCCTGCTCAGTAATGTCCTAATCCTTACTCACTCACTGCCAAGCGATCCTTATGATCATATATAGAAAAAGTATGAATCTCATCCAGTGCTGCCTCTCAACTTCAAAGAAATTACTTGATCGGCATATTCTATTTCAATGGGGTAAAGTAACTTTATATAATACGGTACACAATACCTCACTGTATACATCAGGACTGCAGTTACTCTCAGTACTAAACGCCGCTTAAGGATGTCTCGTGCGGTCGCAAATGTAAATGTAGCATTATAATGTTAAACAGACCTTATAAAAATCGAAGCGTCTTAAGACGTGTTCATGACTGTAACACCTTTAAACAAAGATCTGTTCTTAAATAAAGGACTATATGCAACTATAGCTAACTGCACGCTAACTCGTTAACATTGTATCATTTACACTAATCAATGTCAGAGGTCTTACCATAAAATGCTGTATCGGCCTCCCTGCTCCAACGTCACGACTTCCGGGTCACCTTACGAAGTCACGAAGACCCGGAAGGCGTTTATATACACACTCCCGCTATGTCACATGATTGTGCGCGGACCAATTAACAATAAGGATTTAAAGATATCAAGGGATTCAAGACAACCCTATCTTATTATCTTTTTAATTTAGACCCGCAGATGTAGTTTGGCAATATTAAAGAAATCGCTAAAACATAATGCTAATATTGGGAATTTTAACATCTTTTATGCATATTGGCTAAGAGTATTTCGGTCGACCTCATATCACTACAGTGGCGGCCATATTAGAATGGTACCTTAAAATCATATTAGCTAATCTAAACGATTTTAAAAGATGAATTTAAACCTAATTTAAACATAACGGCCCGCAGAGTGTAAAATATGATTTAACAAACCATATTGTCTAGAAAAATAAATTCACATCTAAAAGCGCTAAACTAAGATACGCATAAATATATTAATCGCGTCTGGTTACGAGTCATATCAAAGGGCTCACTCTAAGTAACAGAGAGCCCCTGGTGTACTTCCTTCCATTAAATCTTACATCAGCCATGTATAGTTCTTGGTACAGGACCGCCCTCTCTTCATTAACTATAAAACAAACCATATTAGGGGCATGCTATAAGGTTGTCTAAGGATAGGGACTAAATTAGTTTTTCCCAATCCTCTCTGCTGTTAAGACCCTGTCTGCATGTGTTGAATTTCGACATATAAAATTGTTCACGTTTTTTTCTTTTTGTCGTGCAGTCACCACCACGGGCATTCATTTCAATGTGTTCAACCACACACCACTTCAGATCTTCTATTTTGTGTCCTTTGTCCATCCAATGCTCAACTAGTGTGGCAGTTCTTTTATTGGTTCGTATAGCAGATTTATGTTCTGTAATTCTGATACGGATCTCTGGACGTTTCTCCAATGTAGCCCAACTCACAAGGTAAGCCTGAATATTATTTTATTGGGAGCGGTTTTTCAAAATTCTTATCAGCTGTGCCAAGAGGAGTCAAATTGGGGTTTTATTCAATGCTCATCACCTGGCATATAATTTGTAAAAAATTGATTTAGCAGACCCACTAGATGTAAATGAGTGGTTAAAATGTGTTTGGAATGTGAGCCTGCTGCTCTAGGGAAGAGAGTGCAGTTCTGGCAGCAGCTAACCGACTGGCTAGATTGAAAGAAATGTCCAAGGATTATAACAATCTATCCACTTGCCAAATTGCTCTCTGCCCGTAATCTGGCGAAATGGGGATGCTTGATGCAATACCAAGGGCTGAGTGGGCCTGGAGAGGTGGCAATGGTTGGGTTGAAACCTAACTTGCATTGATCGAACGGTGGTGAGGTAAGATAAAAATAAGAGAATGTGCAATGTCAGCACTTCTGTGTGGTGGAATTTCGAAAACAGTTCACTCCTGGAGATGCATTCCGCCTCAAGTGGACATCAGGACTCCTAATGCCTTTCTGCCGATACCACTCCTGCCCAGAGTTCTCAAGAAGATCAGAACTAACCGTGCCAAGTCATCCTAGTGGCTACGGATTGGGCACTAAGTGTATTGTATTCCGAACTCCTGAGCATGAATATTGGTCCTCTAATCAGGCTGTCCCTTCAGGGGAGTCTTCGATCCTAGCAACAGGGCAGGGTCCTGCTCCCAAATCTATGCCCATTCCACCTTCATGCATGGAGATTGAGCAGTGACAGTTGAGGGTTTTTTGCCTTCCTCCTAAGGTCTGTGATGCCATCTTGATGGCCAAGCAGCCACTAAAACTATATACTCCTCACATCATGTGGACCCCCTTCCTGAACAACTGTCAGAGATCTTGCACTGTTATGGATTATCGATAGACTATTTTGGCCTTCCTGCGTTGGTCAGATCAACCCCCTCAGTTCAAATTACCAGTTGTGGCTCATTTTCTCAAAGGTTTGCAGCATTTGTTTCCTTCTACCCCTTTTGTGATGCCCCAGTGGGACCTCAATCTGGTTCTCACATTTCTCATGTGTGTCCCCTGCGTACATCTACACAGCTGTTCTCTGTGGCTCTTGACTATCAAAACAGTTTTTCTAGTGCCCATTACATCAGCCAGGAGAGTCAGCGAGCTTCAAGCTGTCGGTTCACCCTCCATACACCAGCTTTTTCCCTGACAAACTAATCCTTCGGACGTGTGCCTCCTTTCTGCCGAATGTTGTTCGCCCCGTTTCATGTCGGTCAGAGTATCACTCTGCCTACTTTTTTCCCTCCACCTCATCCTTCCAAGGAGGAGAGATTCCATGTCCTGGTCCTGAAGAGAGCCCTCTTGTTCTAGTTTGATCACATCAAAGACCATCGGGTGGACGATCAGCCCTTAACAGGTTTAGTGGAGCGAAAAATGGCAAGGCTTTGCAGAAGCAGACCACCTCTCGATAGATTGTGCTCTGCATTAAGAATTACTACGCATTACGTAAGAAGCAGCCTCCCGAGGGATTGCAGGCCCATTCCGTCAAGGTCAAGGGTGCTGGTACTGTGTTGGTACACATCGTAACTGTCCTGGAAATCTGACAAACCGCTAGATGGGCGTCATTCCACACGTTCATGAAGCACTATTGGATTGTCTGGGCTGTTGAGACGGACACTTTTCCTGTTTGGTCCTCCAGTATTTTCTGTTTTGCAACAGTTTCAGACCCACCTCCTAGGAGGTATAGCTTATGTATCTATTCTGAGGTGAAGAATCCACGGTTAGAAGTCTATCAGAAGAACTAATTACTTACCTTCGGTAACGCTTTTTTGGTAGAGGCTATCCGCAGATTCCTCACCTACCCTCCCATCCTCCCCGCTCTGCAAACTGGGCTCTTCACCTAAATGATCCCATTAAACACTGCACACTGGTTTAGCACTGGTTTTTACATGGTTCTGCGTTTTGGCCTGGAAAAAAAATCACAAAAGATACTGATGTAATTGCTCCAGGGTGGAGCTTATATGGGCACCACAGTGTCACTTCACAGAGTCGATCAACTCCACCCACTGCTGCGCAGAGGAAATGAGATTTTCCAGATCCAGTCTGATTTCTGATGAATACTCTAAGGCGAGGAATATGTGGTTAGATAGTCTCTACCTGGAAGAGCGTTACCAAAGGTAAGTAACTTGTTCGTTAAAGCCAGTAGACCTTTATGGGTGGATTATTTTTGCACCATGTTAAAACCTGTAGACAGATATTTTGCTATATTGGATCTCACAACTTATCTTAGTTGGCAAGGGTTTTGGTGTTTGTTACCCCTCGGACAAATGCTGAAGGTAGAACATTTTTACTGTTAGAATCGTAAGAGCCTTAACTCCTTCAGTGCTCATGATGGAATGGTTCCGTCATGAGCACCAGTGCTCATGACGGAACCATTCCGTCATGAGGACAGGGCACAAAATCCCTCTGCTGCAAACAGCAGAGGGATTTCCATTTTTTTGGGGGGCTTCGGGAGGTGGGGAAGAGCTTCCCCAACCTCCCGAGGCCCTTTGCTGATTTTCAATGTAATGACGATCACTCGCATGGCGCGCTGTCGTCATTACATTGAAAACGAAACTGAAACTTAGTTTCAGTTTCAATGTTTTGGTGCTTGTGGGGCTATCTCAGCCCCCGAGCACCGAAACACTTGGGAGAGGTATCGTTGGAAAGGGGAGAATCTCCCCTTTCTAATGGTACCCTTCCCTAGTGGATCCCTGCTTGGGGATCACCCCAGGAGGGCGATCCCCAAGCAGGGATCTAGCCACCAGGGAGGGGGAAGCGGCCCCTTGGGCAAGGGCCTTTGCTCCCCCCCATTAAATTTTGCCAGACAGCTTTTCTGCCCCCTGGGGGGCAGGTGGGGGCAGTAGCCCCAAATCTGCCCCCCAGGGGGGCAGAAAGCACCCAGACGCCAGGGGTCTTTTTTTTATAGGCCAGGGGTGGGGGCTGCCCAGAATGGGCATGCCAAAGCCCCCCACCCTAACCCCCCAAAGAAGGTATAAGACTTTCTGCCCCCCCCGAGACAGATGGGGGCAATAGCCCCTGATCAGCCCCCTGGGGGGGGACAGAAAGCCCACTAGGCCCCAGGGATTTTTTTAATATATATATATATATATATATATACGTAGGGGTGGGGGCTGCCCAGAATGGGCATGCCAATGCCCCAACCAAAAAAAATGCCACTCTTTCTGCCCCCCCCCTGGGAGGCAGATGGGGTAATAGCCCCTTATCTAAACCCCCCCCCCCCCTCGGAAAGCCCACTGGGCACCAGGGATTTTTATTTTTTCAAAGTTCGGCGGGGGCTGCCCAGAATGGCCATGCCAATGCCCTCCCCCCCCCCAAAAAAATGCCACAGTCTTTCTGCCCCCCCCCCTTGGAGGCAGATGGGGGCAGTAGCCCCTGATTTACCCCCGGCGGGGGGGGGGCAGAAAGCCCACAAGGCACCAGGGATTTTTTTTATATACGTAGGGTTGGGGGCTGCCCAGAATTGGCATGCCAATGCCCCCACCCCAAAATAAAAATGCTACAGTCTTTCTGCCCCCCGGGAGGCAGATGGGGCAATAGCCCCTTATCTGCCCCCCGGGGGGGCTAAAAGCCCCCTAGGCGCCAGGGATTTTTCCCCCCAAAGTTCGGGGTGGGGGCTGCCCAAAATGGCCATGCCAATGCCCCCATCCCCCCCAAAAAAATGCCAGTCTTTCTGCCCCCCAGTAGCCCCTGATCTGCTCACCCCAGGGGGGGGGGCAGAAAGCCCACTAGGCACCAGGGATTTTTTTTTTTTTTTTATACGTCCGGGTGGGTGCTGCCCAGAATGGGCATGCCAATG
This sequence comes from Calotriton arnoldi, assembly GCA_963921515.1. Lineage (NCBI taxonomy): Eukaryota > Metazoa > Chordata > Amphibia > Caudata > Salamandridae > Calotriton > Calotriton arnoldi. The sequence continues at coordinate 957,798 of CAWUFW010000568.1, forward strand.
CCCCCACCCCCAAAAAATTACCAGTCTTTCTGCCCCACCGGGAGGCAAATGGGAGCAATAGCCCCTTATCTGCCCCCTCGGAGGGGGCAGAAAGCCCACTAGGCACCAGGGATTTGGTTTTTTTTATACGTAGGGATGAGTGCTGCCCAGAATGGGTATGCCAATGCCCCCACTCCCCCAAAAAAGATGCCACAGTCTTTCTGCCCCCCCCAGGAGGCAGATGGGGGCAGTAGCCCCTGATCTGCCCCCAGGGGGGGGCAGAGAGCCCACGAGGCGCCAGCGATTATGCTGGCTTTTTTATACATAGAGGTGGGGGCTGCCCAGAATGGGCATCCCAATGTCCCTACCCACCCCAAAAAATAGCCACAGTCTTTCTGCCCCCCTTGGGGGCATACCGGGGCAATAGCCCCCGATTTCCCCCCTCCCCAGGGCGGCAGAAAGCCCACTAGGCACAGACTTTTTTCTGAATGTGCCTACCTGTGGATTTTGGGTCCTAGCGCAGCTGGCACCCAAGGAATCCTAGCAAACCTATACATTTTTTTAAACTAGACACCAGGGGGAATCCAGGATGGGATGACTTGTGTGCCTCTCACCAGGTTCTGTTACCCCGAATCCCTTGCAAACCTCAAACTTTGTAAAAAAAAAAAAAAAAACCAATTTCCTCACATTTCTGTGATGGAAAGTTCTGGAATCTGCGTGGATCCACCACCCTGCATTCCCCAAGTCTTCAGAGAAAAATGTTGCCTCACTTGTGTGGGTAGGCCTAGTGCTCGCGACGGGAAACGGCGCAAAACGCAACGTGGACACCACATTTTCACAGTGAAAACTGACCCTTTTTAGGTCTCGCCTGAGCCCGCGCGCATGCGTTGCTCTGGCGAGAATTTTAGTAAGCGGGTTTTGGAAGTGCAAACAGTGGCTTTTGCTGGCGACCAGCTTGTGTTCACGTGAGCGTGCTCGCGCGCCATCTGTTTTTCCTCCCCCTCCCTCACCAGAGAGCGCGTTTCCATTCCTCGCATCGCTGGCGAGGCGCCATCTGCCTTTCCTCCCCCACCTCCCTCACCAGAGAGCGCGTTTCTTGTTTTTTTTCCCCTTCTTTTAAAGACCAATCACTCTGCCCAGGATCACAGGACGTTGAACCATGCCGAGACCCAAACCCAACCTCCCCCCCCTCCCTCCCCCCCCCAAGTCGGCAGCTCCGGGCATAAGTCCCCCCCCCCCGAAACCCCACCATGCCATCTGCCAGCACTTGTGTGCACCATTGAACCGCCACCTCTACCACCCATCAAAGCAACCCGATAGTGCCTGCCCTCCGTAACCCACCTCACTGTGCCTACTCCAATCCCCCTGTTGCCCACCCAACTCTAGGCCTGTGGCAAGCACCACAACTCTCGCCCTCCACTACTCATGGATGTGCTCTTCCCCGGATTAACCTCGCGCCGGGGACAGTGCCGTCCCCAGTCCCCGCCACTGCGAGGCTCACCAGGTGGCATCCGGGCCAAGCCGCGGGTGGAGCAGCATTCTGCCGCTCAGCATAGATGACCATCTGCCCCCCCCCACCTGAGCAAACCACCTCCGCCCTCTCCAGCATTACTCCCCGTACAGCGCCCCTCATCCCTCCCCAGACAGCGCTTCACCCCCGGTCCTCTGTCTCCTCAGCGCCACCGTAGGCACCGCAGCCACCCCCTCCAACTGACCCCGCAAGGATGAAAGCCCCAGTAAATCCCGACTAGGGCTCGAACCGCCATCAAAGACACCAGCGGCTCCCGAGTCCTCTCCCCTGCGAGTGTGCCAGCCCGGCAATCCCTCAAGGGCGGAAGACCGACAGCCCCCACGCCTGTGTGCTGTGACGAGCCCCCGCCCATCCGACCACACCGTGATCCGAGGTGCGCCCTCCCCGTGTGCCCCCACTACTACAGGACCAGCAGCAAACCCTGGAGCTGCCCGCACATCTCTCCCAACCTGCTCAACGGTAGAGCCCCCATACACTCCTCCTCATCTGAGGGTGCTATTGTGTGCCTCCCCCAACCACCGGCATCACCTTAAAATCGCGCCACTGTCAGAAATGGTGCCTAATTCATAACTTGCTGTTATTCCCCCAAAGTGCCTGGCGCCGCCAAACCCTGACCCCCAGATGTGGGAGGCACACCCAATGTGCTCCAACCGACCCCCTCCCTTCTCATCCGTAAGCCCCCCCCTCCTGCGCAGCCCCTTACCTACCGCTCCCCCCTCACGCGCCCGCGTCACCCCCAGGCCAAATTCCTCATTGCAAGTCTTTGGGGACCGACAATCGGCCCAACATCATAAGATGTTGAGCACGCCGAGCTCCAACCCCATACCTCGCTCCCAATTCAGCAGCTCTGAGCCCCAACCATCCGCCCAAGACCACAGGATAATGTGCACCTAAGTGAAAGATCTATGGTTAAGCAGCTTTTAAAAGTTAATGGCACTACAGAGTTTCTATTGTGTGCTGCGTACAATTTGTATGAACTTGTTCTTTATGGGCAGGTCCTCCATTTGTGCCAGTACCCCTTTCAGGCCACTGGTTATCTGCTGGCCTTTATGCCATGCCTGCTTTGCGTCTGCAAAATTTAGCAACCCTATCAATGGTGTCACTGCCTCTGCCACTATTTTGGATCTGTTGCAACCTACAAACCGTTCCCTTCCATGCCTTTGGTACAGCCCTCTGGCACCAGTATTCCTTCTGGAGAATGAACCTTGTATTGTCTCATCTAAAGCTCCATCTTGGCAACGTGGCTTAAAATGTGGCAGTGCCATGGTGTCACCTGGCACAGGTTTTCCACTGGTTAAAAAAAAAAACAAGCATTGGCATAGCCAATATGTCTCGTCTTTGGGACATTATAAGTGTTTAGCCATGCAACAGTTGATGTTGCACCAAGGATATTGTGCTGCATAATTAAATACTTATAAGGTCCCAAAGGCGAGACCTATTGGCTATGCCAATGCTTGTTTTACAAAGTGGTGAGAGCCAGACAAGTTACCCCATCCTGGATTCCCCTGGGTGTCTAGCTTTCAAAAATGTATAGGTTTGCTAGGTTTCCCTAGGTGCCAGCAGAGGTAGGGTTCAAAATCTACAGCTAGGCACTTTGCAAAAAAAAGGGTCAGTTTTCACTGTAAAAATGAAGTGTGTCCGCGTTGCGTTTTGAGCCGTTTCCTGTCGCGGGCACTAAGCCTACCCACACAAGTGAGGTACCATTTTTATCGGGAGACTTAAGGTAAAACAGAATTGTAGAGCAACTGTTATTCCCTATTGACTTTCGATGCATTTCTGCCTTCCAAATGAAAGACAATGTGTAAAAAAGAAGTCACTTTGAAAAATGTCCTATAATTCTCATGCTAGTTTGGGTACTCACAATTTCAGAAATGTGCAAATAGCTACTGTTTCTAAACTCTATATTTTGTTCCAGTAACAGAAATACATAGGTGTCTTTCATCCCAATTTTTCACTGTATATGTTTTCCCAAATAAATTGCTATATACCCGGTACATAATAAAAAACCATTGCAAGACGCTACTCCGTTATTGGCTCTGGGTTCGTCGGGTTCTTGGTGAACCTACAAGTCCTATATATCCCCACAACCAGAAAGGTCCAGCGGATGTAATGCTTATATTGCTTTCAAACATCTGTCATAATTAGAAGAAGTTACAGGTGAAAACGTTGACACAAATGGCTGTTTTTTTCAACTCTTTTTTAATTGTTCCTATTTTCAACTGTTAGTTTCTATAAGGAAACCTTGAAGGATCTACACGAATGACCCCTTTCTGAATTCAGAATTTCGTCTACTTTTCTAAAATGTATAGCTTTCCAGGATCCATTATTGCTTTCATACCCATTTCTACCATTAACTGGAAGAAGGTTGAAAGCACAAAAAATAGCAAAAATAGGCTATGTCCCAGTAAAATGCCAAAACTGTAAAAAATTGTGGTTTTCTGACAAAAGTCTGTCAGTCCCTGAAAGCTGGGAAAATGGTGATTTCATCCCCACAAACCCTTTGTTGATACCATTTGCAGGGGAAAAACAGACGCTTTCATTTGCAGCAATTTTTTCCCCCCAAAAAACAATATTTATCTGTATTTTGGCTAATTTCTGGGTCCCCTTCAAGGGGACTCTATAAACCCTGGGTACCTTTAGAATCCCCATGATATTGGAAGAAAAGGACGAAAATTTGGCGTGGATACCTTATGTGGTCAAAAAGTTCCAAGGGGCCTAAGCGCAAACTACCCCAACTATCCAAAAAAAGGCTTTAACCCGGGGGAGGCCTAGCAGCGAAGGGGTTAATAGGGGGTTTATATTGTTTTTCCTACTGTAATTTTGTGCATATTTATAATTTTGTTTCCTTTTTGAATATTTATGCTCGGTAAAGTAAGCTTAGGTTGTTTATGGTGATATACCCATTTTAAGACGATAGGTATGATTGGTTTATTTGAAGAGGCTGTGTCAAAAGCCATAGGTGTCCTTTGTTATTTTGAAAAGTTAAAACAAAGACAGTAGACCTGACTTGCTTAGTATATAAAGCATATATTAAAACTAATACGCCCTTAAGGATGGATTGGTATTACACTTTGTTAAAGCCTGTAGATCAGTACTTTGTTACATGGAATATCACAAATTATCTTAGGCAAGGCTTGTGGTGTAGTTTCACACTTTTGACAAACCCTGTGAATATATGATTTTCACTGTGACAATCCTTGCCATACTCTCGTAGTAGGGCATAACCAATTTAGTTGTCTGCATGATCCTGTCATAAAAAAAAGTTTTAAAAGAAATCATATATTTATATACATACAGAGATGGGCTTTGGATCGGGCCTCTGATGTCAGTGGTCTATTTGAGTGGTATTCACATTCTGGCTGTGGTGGCATACAACATGGGGCAATGGGTCAGCCCACTTCACTCGTTGGCTCTGTTGTGTTGTGAGTGACGGAATTTGGCCTGATCGCAGGTGCCTGTAAATAAATGAATTTCAGTAGCAGCGATGGTGTGTTTACCATTGTGTGTTACCAGTTTACCATTTCTCTTTTCATCTGTCCCTTTTCATTTCATTTCTTTCCTTTTGTTTTTTTGGGTGGAGTGTCTTGTAGCTTGTCAGTGAGTGCTGGGCGTCTCCTTCTGTATAGCCACTGCTTCTAAACCGGGTGGCCACAGTGCATCATTGTTTTACAAAATAGCTGCCATTGTTAGAAATATTATGTCAGCCATCTTGGATCTGTCCAACAATGATGCACTGTGCACCGTACTTAACAAAGATGGCCACCCAGTGCCATGTTTACAGAGTCACTGTCTTGTATTGTGCATAGGTGTATCATTGTTTTACTGCGACAGGGTGGCCATTGCTTCTAAACTCGTTATCCATGTTGGAACATGTTAATACAGTAATACATTGTGTACAATACCCTTGAAAGGTAGGCCGGCTGCTGCTATATGTAATCTTTTTATTGCAAGTATACGCCCACTCTGTTTTGGTGGTAGCATTTTTTTCTGCTTTTATTCTTTTACTTTATCTTGCATGTGCTTTTTGAGTGCGAGTTTTCTTGTAGATGGGTACATGGGTGAATGCAAGAATGAATAAGTTGGTGAACGAATGGATTCATGAGTGCAAGAATGATGATGACGACGTATTGATTGCCTAAACTCACAAGTTATTGAAGAGAGAGTTTTTGGTATAGGCCAGACTTTTTTACATTGCAAGTGCTTGTTGTTTAGACGTGCATTTAATTGACATTGAGAAATAATTGGTTGTTAATGTGAATCCCATAGGCTCCAAGAGGTAAGGATATTTCTAGTTCTGTCAAAAAATGTATTCATATTTACAGTTTAAGAAAAGCAGACTATAACAAGTGTGCCTGCTTCTAAGTGTTAAACACATACATTTCCTGCTCTACAAAAAATGATTTTCTGATAAGGGCACAAGGTAAGACTTGGGAGTTTTCTTTAAAAGTGCATGTCCTCGACCTCCGAGCTTATTTTTGAAGAAGAGGCGGTCGATGGCCACCATCTCCGGCTGAAAATAGCGTAGTATTTACAGGTTAGAGGTTAAGTAAAATGTTTATTGTAAAATATTTAATGTTTGTATTATCTTATTTTCTGTTGCGTCTCTTGGTTTTCTATCTCTCAAATTCAATTCTAAATGAGAATTTGTGCACGCAACTTTATTCGGAGTAAATGTTAGTCCCCTAATGTTGGGAGCTGCGCCATATGAACATGTACAATTAATAAATGTAGGAGATGCCTGGGGATTTGAAGCTGCAGAAGAATCCTTCTGACAGTTTATTGATTCGCCAAACATGGACCAGAGTCGACCTCTGCATGCTGTGTTCTCTTTTAAAGGTCCGTAAGGCAGAACTTTGGTGCTAAGAGATCCAAGGTAAGCAAGGTTGGATTGGGGCCACAATTCAGCCCGGGCAGCCAAAAAAAAGTGCCCACATTTGCCGACCTGCATCCTTTCGTAATACACTGCTTAGTTAGGATAATGGAGCTAAATGATGACAAACATTTGCAGTAATAAAAGTATTTTAAAGCTTATAGGGCCAGTACTTAAATAGGAAATGACCATTCCAATGAAAAAAATGTACTTTAGAAGAACAGAATTATCAAAAATACTAGGAGCTCTCTTTTGTGTTTTTTATCCATACATTTGCTGTGGATGTTTTGATTAATGTTCACTGGGGAACATGATATGGCACAGACCTAAACTGCCTTTTACACTCACTTTTTTTTTAATGATATTCATTTTATTTTTTGCAGTACTTGAGAGGCCCTCCAATGTTCAGAGAGACTGGTGAAAGTTGCATATGTGTTTTTTGTTTTACTTGTGACTTGCATCACGTGTATGTTCTGCGAAAGGGAATGATAGTGTGTAAATGCATAAAATCCCACAAAATAATATCACTTTCCTTACATGCAGTTTTATATAGCATAAACTAGGCCCAGAGGCAGTGGAGCGCTTTACGTGATGACCAAATAACATTCCAGAGAGTCATAGTATATACATTTTTTTTTTTAGGTTCTTGTACAATGTGATTTGCCCAGAATCACAGGATGTCGAATTGACGCTGGGACTTGAACCTGGTTTCCCAGTTTCAAAGTCAACTAAGGTCACAACCTGTCCCTGTTGACTGCAGTAATTGATCTCTGGCAAACAAAGGAGAAGAGCAGAGACTGATTTATCTCCGCTGCTTGCATGGAGTGGAGGAGGACAAAAATAAACTGAGTAGCTCACTCACTGGCCCTCACAAGCCCCAACCACCCGATTCTCCAGTCCTCTCCCCTGCTGCAGTCCCCTGAAAAGTATTTGCTAATGGCTTTCCATCAGCAGCTATTTCAAGACTCCGTCACAACTGGAGGGATGCAGGCACACCTCATGCTGTGACAGTCATTGTCACTCTGCCTCTGACATTAGCGCACTGTCCTGACTTGCATGAGTTCATGTTTGTTAGGGCTGGAACAGCCTTTCACGGTGTGCACAAAGGGTGTAGGCCTTAGTAGACCCAAAAACTGGCCCACCTACTGGCAGCCTGAGGCCCATCGGCCAATGCCCGATTGCCCGCCTTGCCAATCCGAGGCTGAAGGTAAGATTCTGGTATCAGAACGGTGTCTATTTTGTTTTTTCCTGAAGTTGAAATGACATTACTGTGGACAAGTGGATGTTCAACATCATTTGGTCAGACCATGTATTCGAGATCAGCTTTGCCTCTAGTGCCTCTCAAAAACTTCTGATCAAAACATCAGCACATGGAGAGTCAGAAGCTTCTGCTCAAAGTAGTAGAGTACCAAAGAAGGAAGAGAGAAATAGCGAAACCAAGGCTTTTGCCAACTGTATAACATTGTTCACAATTAGTTAAGGGCGTTGGTTTATAATCCTAGATCTCAGAAGATTAAACAAATGCCTTCAAAATTATTTTCAAAATTGCCACTTTGCAGGGCATCACACCTTTTGTAATGGATTTCCTTTTAATACTAGACTCAAACAAGGTCTATTTCCAAACCCACATCCTTGAAAAGCCCAGAAAGTGCTTAAAATTTTGGTAGGTGACATGTTTCCTATTCAAAGTATGGCTTTTTGGAATGCAGTAAATGACCAATTCGTCTTTCGGTTTTAATTAACTTTAGTAACAGTTTAAGTGAGAATGTATTCACTTAGCAAGCGGCCCACCCTGTCGTCTAAGATGACCTCACCAACAAAAAAAAACCCTTATGCTGCACAGGTGGCAAAAACCACCCACGACATGGCAATCTTCAACTAGGCCTCACTGAATCCGAAGCCTCTTCAAAGCTGTCAGGCACTGCATCAACCCAGAAAGGCACCTCAAAATTCTTAATAAGTGGGAATCCATTATTAATAGATCATGTAAACAAAAACTACAAATAATCTGACTGCTCCAAGTACACAGCCAGTGTACCACTGGTACCCTCTGACCAATGTATCCAGAAGGGCAACAGACCCACTAACCGTTCAGACATCTTCAATGACACCACTCATGAAGACTACTTCATCTGTATTTTGATCATGAGATCCTTTATGGAGAAGCTATCGCACATGTGGCTCCCTTTAAGGCATGTTACCGGAAGAAATGAAAATGGGACAAATTCTGTTTTTATTGACAAAAAGTCAACTGATCCAGATGGCCCAGCCATTCATTGCTTGTGTCACCCCCCTTTCCATGACAAATTAATTGAATAAATTAGCAAGCCCCATTTGCTTGAAAACATTTCACCTCAAACAACATTGCAGCACTGAGACAGTGACTGTATAGGTCATAGGTGCTGCTCTGCAGCACCAACAGTGTAATCCATACTGTCTAGACTGTAGTTTGGTAGCTTCTTTGGACTCAATTGACCATTAAGCATTGTTGAGCACTTTGCAGCCTACAAACTTTGAATACACATTGTTTCAGCGGTCATGCCCTCCCTAACCAACAAACCTCAATTAGTCTAGATGACTACTTTTAGTTCCTTCTGGATTCTGGTGACATAAGTACCTGTAGGACCACTGCTCCTTTATCATGCTATCTTCAACTTTTTATGAAACCACTCCGAGTACTCGTGGCCAACCACAACAATAAAAATACACTGTGTGCTGTCGACATTAGACTGCACATAAAAATATGATCAAGTAGCAATATCAGAAATTGCATTGCCCTAATCTAAGTCTGAACTTTGAGTACTTGTCTGGGATGGAACCCCAAACAAGCCTGAATTAATACTATCATTAACAGTACCAAACAATTCTGAATTCATTCAGTTATAGCTTACCAAAATGAACTTGGACTTCCGCACATATTTAAGCTCTGATAATACCAAATCACTGTTCAATTGACATCCTAACCCACACAACCACAAAAAACACAGGCAGCATTGTACCAGTTATCCCTTCTCTGTAAAATCACCCATACATTCCTGAAATAGCCTTCAGCATACCCATTCAAGCACGGGTCCTTACAGGAATACTGGTAACAGCCTGGTCGCTGGCATCTCGCTTCATATAAGACATTAAGTTTTTGACCAGATGAAGCTTCTATCTTGATACAAGTGACAGTGCTCAGTAGAACCAGCATGGTCCACGCAGGGCGTGACTAGGTGTACGTTGCATAGGAGGTCTTGTGTGGGTGCTCCTTGCCAGTGGACCATGTAGACTAGGATCCTGGCTACGGGTTGGAGACGCATCGATTTACAGGATGTTTGAGAGACCCTTACCAAAGTTAACACAGGACGAAATTGGAGGGGACCAGGAGGCTGGCTTGGGGTGTTCTCTAGCTGGTGGCATGGACACAAAATAGTGGCTGTGGTGAACTGACAGCAGCAGTCACGGAAGTTGGCTGACAACTGGGATTGGCACACACAGTGGCATGTTGTGGGTTTGACTACATGCCCAGGAAAGAAGAGTGGGGTAGGCCTTTTCTAGGGCACAGCCACTGGCACAGACAATTGCACAGTGTGGGTCTGACCGCCTACGTGGGATAGAAAAGCAAAGCGGGATAGGCAGGCCCACCCAGGGGCCACAATCATCACCACAGGAACAGAGTTGCTGATGCTGGCCCTGGCATCTGTACTTGTAGTAAGGAAGGGGAGCACATTTTGACACGGGATCTGTGCACACACATTGGAAGTACTACATAAGGACAAGCGCACAGCAGAATTCAAGTTGACGTCCATAACCCCTTCCGACACCCTACCTCCCAGCCTGTATTTCTAAGCTCTGCTTGGGTATCCCTTGTGGGGAGAGGTGAACTTGCGAGAACTGGGACAGCTCCACTGTCCCGAAGATTGATAGTCTTGGACCTAGCGCAAGACACAATTGAGTGCCTAGTCCTGGGGCAATATTAGGTAAACACAAATAGGTGAAAAGCCAAAACGCGGAAATGAAGCATTAGCTATATGGTGCGGGAAGATAGTTTGTATCCAAATTAGATCAATCAGGTATTCTTGGTCGATTAGACTCATCTATATGAGTAAACGTCATAGGTACCTGATTTATTCTGAAAGAGTATACTGATGTGTTTGGATTAAGGTCCATATCTCCCACATAAGTGGAAGGTCCTGAAGGCCCTTTTGCCACTAGAGGAAGTAAGGCAATATCGAACTAGCAAGAAGCAAGACCCCTATTGCTGATGGGTTACCCATATACTTTTATGCCACTAGATAGCTTTATTAGATTCTAGATGGGTACACAGCTGCCATAGAAAAGGGATTCAGGGAAGACTTGATTCTCTTCCTGTCCAAACCTGGGAAGGACCTGTTGGTGGAACATCTTTTAGACCTCTTTTGATGCCGAACATGGATAACAAAATCATTAGCAAGATTGTAGTGAATTGCTTGATTCACCCTGACCAGAGCCATTTTTGTCTTGGGATGAAGCTCATCTCCTAAGATAAGGCAACTTCTTTTATGTATTGGAAGCCCCTTCAAATACACCACTTCAGTTTTCAGTACTGGTGATAGTCCTTGAAAAAGCAACCCCATCATCTGATGATTTCTCTTTCGTGCGCTGAGAAGGCTGGGCAGGGGCGGGTCCTCCGTTAAGGCGGAGGACGTCGTCCCACTAAAAAATTGCCCCCAGAGATGGAAAAATGAAATGGTAATAAAGTTTATTTACTACCATTTTATTTTTCAAAACCCCATCCCGAGCAGAGCGTCAGGACGGGGGGCGGGGCTTTCTGGTTTCTGCTGCTGCCAGTTAGGCAGCAGCAGAAAGCAGTGATGGACAGGGCTCTTTAAAGTGTGCATGTCTTTATGGCCGGCCGTCTTGCGACGGCCAGCCAGACATGCGCATTTTAAACCACTCTAACCCAACTGTCTTAGACAGCTGGGCTAGAGACAGCATAGGGCTCACAGTCCTGGGGAGCGCCGAAGGAGGCCACTCCCTCCAATCCTGGCGCTTCTTTCATGGTGCATGAGAGCAGCACCAGGATTGGTTTTTTAACTTATGTTTTACTTTTATTTTTGTCGCATCACCACACCCCTTACATGCCAGCCGCCACTGGTTCACAAAGCAGTGTTTCTGTCCAGCCTGAGTTATCTGGCAAAGAGATTTGTACAGTATTTCCTTCTAGATCACTGCTGTCTTCCTCCGCTTCTCTTTAGTCAATTCCCAGTTTTAAATGCGTCTGTAGGGGAGGCAAAGCCTTCTCCTTCCAGGCAGCCAAAGCCTGGAATGAACTCCCACTGGACCTGCGTTAGATTCCGCTTGAGGCTGCCTTCCGTAGAAAACTCAAATCCTGGCTTTTTTCAGTGAGACTGTGAGGTCTGCAGTGTTAGTCGTGTGCCTCAGGAGTTTTCTCCCTTTCTTTAGCGCCGGGACAGTCCTCTGAGTAGCTGCCATCCCCACTGTTAGCAGGTCTTAACAGAAGCATCACCATAATTACATGGAAGTAAGTCAGAGTAGGGTCTCCAATAACTAATACTACTAAGAACCATTGGCAAAATCACATTTCCTTGTCACCTGTAGATGCAAAGTAAGTTATTGTATCATATACCAAGATGTAGTGCTATGTTTCAAGGAGGAACAAATGTCATTGCGTGGGACAATTTGCTAATCACAGGTGACGTATGAAAGTCTGGCCCTCATGTACATCAGCCACGCTCCTGTGAGAGCCCCACCATGAAATCCACTCAAAGTTCTCTTGTGGAAAGCAAGAGGAACAGATGCAAACATAAAATTACACAACACTGTACACGTCCACCACAGCATGGATGAGAGTCTGTGTATGTGTCACTGTGCGTCACCAGACTTCAAGCACTCATTATCATCTCAGTCACCCAGTATACATTAATAAAGGTAGGGACACACTACATATACCCCCCTCCCCTGGAGCCACAATACAGTGGACAAGGTTAGGGCCATTTTATCCCTGGTCTAAACATATCTTGTGTGTCCCTGTATGCAATATTACATGTGTGTAGTAGGAGATAAGATCACCCTCTCAACCAAGGCCCTGGTACCATAACATTGTTACCTAAAGTTATCTAATGGCATGTCCGCTTAATACATCACTACCTATCTACACAGGGCCCTGCAATAAGCAAAAAGACAAATGTCCCAAACCTACTACATGTAGGACTGCTGGGCAACTACTAGGGATACGTGGCATCAAGTTCTGAAGGCACAAGTGACATGGAAGTGCCCATTCCACACTGCTAACAGTCCCAAGTTACAGTCTCACTTCTGTCCACTGCCAGATGATGCTGTTCATAGATGCACATGAGTAGCCTAGCTATGTGTCGCATTTAGTACAGAAGAGTAGTAGGAAGACAAATAGGCAGCAAGTTGTGTGAGCGAGCAGCACAAAATAACCTTGTACATGATGCTGGCTAGGTACATCCCCGGTCAAGGTAAGTTCATGTGAGCAGACATTTTCCACATTCCCAATGCCAATGCCATGAGGTCACTGAAAGTACCTGAGGCATTGTAATGAGCCCATCCGTGAGGATGTCAAATTGGCCTCCACAAGGGCAGGGTACTCACTGTACATTCCATGCATCTGTGACACATTTACCTTTGTAGTACTTACTGCTGAAACACATTTGTGAAACAAACATTTCAGCATATTTCTCCCGGATGCATTTCATCATCCTGAGACTGACAGTTCACTGATTCAGATGCCCATCCCAACATACTGCATACATCCTTCTTATTGGCATGCCATTGAGCATTGGCTTAAGCAACTGGAACATCACAAACGCGTCACTGCATAAACATTTTCTACCTTTCAGATGTCATCCACCAAGGTCACTGGTTATTTGTGACTCATCCACCCTTATCCTAAAATGCCACTATTGTGGCTACCTCCAACTCTGTATGCCCATCACCCATTGAAATTGAGATGTACACATTGGCTAACATAAATATCAGATGGAAAACCATGTATACCCTCTGATCATGTATCCTACAGGGCTACTTGTTACAGTAGAACACGTAAATGTATGAATGGCTGCATGTATGCATCCAAAAAGATGACACCAGTGGTGTTAGCCAACTCATACTACTGTACGCGCCCAAAATGCCAAGGGAATGTTGTGCACATTCACTGCACCCAGAGTGCATTGTATGCCATGCCACAAGTAAGTGGTACACCATCTCATGTGACACAGTAGTGAGGTAGCTACACTGCAGACACAAGGATGACAAGTGGTGTGTGTAGGACCACTTGTACATGACATAATGGGACTCTGCCATGTCGCTCTGCAATAGAGAAAAGAAATGTTTTAGTGGACCCTGCTTAGTTCCTGCCAACATGACTTCTAGTCAGCGTTGAACACCATGCCCCTACTACCATACCTACACATACAACAACGGTCCTATTGCGTGGGACATGATTCAACTCCAAGCATGTGGGGGAAAATGCAGCCTGTAACTAAAGGTAGTTGTTCATGCAAAATGTTAGTCAGGCCAATACTCACCCCCAAGTTGCTGCTGTTGGGCTCTCAACTGCCTATGAAGGTCTGGGTGGGCCACCGACAGTATGCGGGCCATCAAGTGGTTTAAGGTCCCGCGCACACCCCTTCCGCTCTTGGGAGCCAGGCCCAGCTGGATCTCTGCGATCTTGCGAGCACAGTGCCGGAGGTCATCTATCTCTTAACGGCAGTGGGCACTGCGCCAGTTGGAGACCCACAGGGTCTGCACCTTCCGGACGATGGCTTTCCAAATGACCTTCTTTTGATAGTTGATCTGTATGAATGCAAGAGACGTAGAGACAATTTGTAGAAGGAAATTTTAGGACCTCTGTATGGTAGTTACAATATAGATTGCCATCTAGCACACACACAAATTTATCTATCTACAACCCTGTATATGTTTTCATGTCACATGCTAAGCACAACTAAAGCATGGAATGGGCCTCTTCTGCTCATTTGATGATTAACCTCAAACCTGGTTATGATATACACAGACTGAGGCAGCCCATTAACATCATGTTGACCAAAGCAATCAATCCTAGATGGAATGTGATGTAAGGGACCATGACACACAGTACACATGACTAACGTTGATTGCAGATTTGTTATGCGTGTAATGTACATGGCAAAAAAGTATAATGCTATATCACATATTCCTGTTATGGATAATAGAAAATAACAATAAAAAGATCAAACAAAAAATGACACACAGTACACAGTTTGGAAATGCTGAAGTGTAAACTACCTGTGCATGACTGTCCAGACACCTTAACTGGCAGGCCCAGTGCATTGATGCACATGGTACATAGTGGAGAGTAACATAGTTTATACAACATACCAGGACTAAGGTCAAAAGGTAAGAGCTGGTATGTGTGACACTCAGAGCTACATCTCTTTGGGGGAGGGGGTGGAAATATCACATGAACTACCTTGTGAGTAGGAAAATGTAAGTCTTGTTTGTACTGCCGTCACAGAACACCCCTATAGCCACTGTAATAGGGATGACAGTAACTTTAAATGTGTATGTGGTTTGTAAGTGGGGATACTCTGGTCAAACATGTTATCCACACCTTGATCTCTCAACAATAGTGTCCCTTAATCTTCACTATACATGTGTCTGATGTGCAATAGGGATGTATAAAAGAAGCTATACAATCAATAAACTGTCAACAGTCCTGTGTGAGTTAGGGACAGTCATAAGTGACAGATACACATTGACACTGTGGGTCACTGTACAGAAGTATCAGGTGGGGCATGCACCTCAGGCCCCATCCATCATATTAGCCAAGTACCAGCTATGCATGTAGTAAGGGTAACCGAATACTGTGCCTGGCAACATCAAAGGAGCAGCTGGGCCACAAGTACGTGACTATTTGCATCACTTCTCCTCCCACAGTCAGGCCTTGTTCCCCGTAGTCTAATTATCCCAAATGTACCTCCCAATTCCACCACTCCTAACTGATCATTCATCCTCTGCCCATTCAGTATGTGAACATATGGTTGAGTGGTGCACAGAGGGTGTCTGTGAGTAGTATCAGTCTCACAGTCCATTGTTGTGCAAAGTGGGCTGAGTGGACAGTAGAACAGAACAATTGGCTAACATCATCCTCTATTGCAAGCATGGCTCGTGGTGAGATGCCTATACTGACCAATGCACATATACCAAGATGTGTGGATCCAAGTCAATCAAGGTACCATGAGCTAGAGTGATGCATTGAATTATGCATGTTACACAAGTGGGAATCACCTGCTTCACTTATTCTAATGTTGCCCTCTACTCCACAAACTCCTGGGGCCCATAGACCTTTACATGTGGGTCCCATGTAAGGGTCATGCAATGTATGCAATTTACATAATGCTTACACTCTGAGGCACATCGTTGTCAATGTGATCAGAAGGTAAGCAGTCAAATAGGGTGCAATAAGTACTTAATACACTTACTGGTACCTCTGATGAGCCATAGAGCCTACCCTAGAAGGGAAACACCTCATCAACCAGGGCTTCCAGGTCGTCTGGAGTGAAGGGATGGGCCCCCTCCCCCTTAGTGCGTGACATGAGTGCTCCCTGAGGTGAAACAAAGCAGCAGGTGATGGGGAGGTGTAGTCATCAGCAGCGTCTGGAGGCAAGTGATATGTCACCAAAAACGCAAGGTATAAGTAGGCCACATAGGTAGCCCTCGGTGTAGGCAGCCACAGACATTGGACGGCGGTGGACGCATTCTTCAATATTAGCCTATGGCTGTGACCGCCATAGCTGAACACGCCTACCACGTGGTTCGAATCAGCTGGCAGTTGCAGAATAGGTCTGTCCCATTGGTGATGTCTGGCATCTGCATAGGCGGTCTCCACTGTCATCGGACACATCCTTTGAACTGCACCAGTCACAATAACATTCTTCAGCCTATGGCTGTGACCGATGTGGCTGAACACCCCTACCGCGCGGTTTAAATCAGCCTGCGGTCGCAGAATAAGCTGGTCCCATTGGTGTTTTATGGGATCCACATTGGTGGTTTCCACTGTCATCTGACACATCCCTTGAACCTCAATGGTCACAGTGCCAAAGTTCAACCTACGGTTGTGACCGGCGTAGATATACCTGCCTACCATGCGGTTTGAAAACACCGTTGTTCGGGAATCTTGAAAGTCGCATTGTGGCGGTGAGGCTTCCCCCGTGACAGTCCTCATTGCTACATTGTATGGAGATACGGAAGTGTGTCTCCCAAACAACATTAACATTTGTATATGTCACCTGAAGTATGACACCTTTTCTCTGCCCATACCATTGATCACACGTCAGTGTTGTACATGAGTGTCCATGACCACAAGATTACCGCGGGCCTGGGTACCGCAGCTATGACAGGGTTAATGTGTGCAATGCAGACTCCACATATTGATGGTGCCCTTTGAAATAGATGATCATTTATGATGTTCACAGTGTGGTCACAAACTCATGTGTAGTCCAGATTGGGGCAGATAGGTAGATTTTGCGATGATGTAAGGGCATCCTGTCCATCAGGATGACTCCTGTATATATCTGGTATGTGTATGTCAGGCTCATGTTGTGTGCTGGCTATGATGAGCTCTCTCACAACAGTGCTCAATGTTACCAAGTTATCATCCGCTCATTTGTCAGGCATCTCTTTCACTTACCTCTTACTAGGACTTGGTATGTATGTCTACTGTCATACATACACGATGTGTAATGATGTATAATGCTCACTAATGCCCTACTGTGTAATCACTTTACTGTTGGCTGTATCCTGGTATGAGTAAGTGTGGACTGTGTGACCACCATCAATAAGTGTGTCTGTTCCACATATAGGAACGGTGGCAGAGCGTTCAGACGGATGGCTCCATTATTCCGACTTTTCCAGACCTAATGACAATGGAAAAAGGAATCGTCATCAGGAAGTTTCGTCTCAGTAGGCAGATAATACAGGATCTATGTGACCAGTTGGATATCCCAGTTGGACCTACACCACAGCTCTGACACCAACAGTGAAAGTGATGGCCACACTGCACTTCCTGGCCACTGGTTAATTTCAGTACACAGTGGCTATATCGAGAGGAATGTCGCAACCAATGTTTAGTATTGTGCAACATGATGTGCTGTCAGCACTGACCATACAGATGGATAGCTACATTCAGTTCCCCAAACATCAAGAATTGGCCACTGGGAAGGGAGACTTTTATGCCATAGGTCGCATCCCACATGTTGTTGGAGCCATTGATGGCATACATATTACCCTAGTACCTCCGCAAGCCCGTGAACAGGTGTATAGGAACAGGAAGAAACTTCCATTCCATCAATGTGTAAGTGGCATGTCTAGCGGATTTATACATCTCAATGGTCTGTGCAAAATTCCCAGGATCTACCCATGACTCCTACATAATGCGGAACAACAACATACCCCAGTTGAGTTCACAACAACAATGAGAGCGGGCCTGACATGTTGCTGAGTGAGATGTGTTGAACCTTTGTGTTCGTGATGTCTGGTGGCATCTTCTACAGATGTCTGAATCATAAATGCACATCTGTGTGCCTCCAATCTAGGTGACTCCGCGTATCCCAACCAGCCATGGTTGTTGGCCCCACAGAGAAATCCAACAACGCCAGGGGAAGGCCGCTTCAATGAGGCCCATGGTAGAACAAGGCTGCCACTGGAGCGGGCTTTTGGGCTTCTGAAGGCCAGATTCTGATGTCTGGACAGGTCTGGAGGAGCCCTCTACGCTCCTGGGAAGGTGTGTCAGATCACCGTTGTCTGCTGCATGCTTCACAACCTCTCATTGCGCAGGAACATCCTTCTGATCAAAGAGGATGGAGACAAGCAGGATCCCCCAGGAGAAGACCCTGAAATGAGCAGTGATGATGATAGTGGTGAAGAGGATGAAGTTGACATGCGTCAACAGTTCATCAACAACTTCTTCCCTTGAGCGTAAGCTCAGAGATGTCATGACTGTGACTGTTACAGTGACTGTGTTTGTGCAGCTCTGAGGAGGTTGTTGATGATTGACCGTTTTGTGTGTACTGATGTGGGTGACTGTGGGTCTGCTAGTGGAGGAGCTCTTGACATATTCACAAATTGTTGATGTTGCTTTGTGTTTTAGCCTGTTGTAGATACCTTCACCCTGACATCTTCATCTGGACATTTCAGAGTAGTGACATCAGCAGGTGTAAGATGCTGTTCTGCAGTGCAAATTGGACATGGTATTTTCCTGGGAATGTCAGGCACAGACTTTAGTTGTACATCTCCGGTACCAAGGCAGCTTCCACAGTGATGGGATGGAAGTAGGGGATACACCACTGTATTTCTTCCCTGTAGTTTGGTGGTCCTTAGGCAATATGTGTGCCATCATGTTAAACAACACATTGTGGTAGTTTGGCCAACACCTGCTTGTCTTTCTTCACATTTGGTTAGTCCTCAATGTGTATGAGCTTGATGTAGGTGTTCATGTGTCTCATCATTGTATGCCACAGACCTTGTGGGACTCCACTGGCAAATGTTTGTGACATTCCACCATATGCTGCAACACTTGTTTGGACTGTACCTGTGCTCAGTTACTGTAGTGATCCCGTTGTGTTTCCTATTGACATATGATGTGGTATCCCTATTGTGGGCTAGTTGATATGACTCAAACTGATTTCCAGACACATGTTGAAAATTACTACTGGTTTTATCATTGTCAAATGTTTTCTAGACAAGCATGTTTTTGTTGTCTGGACATGACATTTATGGTCACTGACACTGATAATTTCTCTGATGTGTCATTTCACTCTGTGGACAACATTATGACCACCTAAGGTTAGACCACTGTAATAAAGATGTCATGAGACTGCACACTTATATGTCTGAGTTGGAGGACATGTTTGGTATACACATATGTACATTTTAGAAAATGTACAAGTTTTTGCATAAACAATTTGGCTGTACTTACATTTGGTGGTCCACTAGGTGTTGACTTCATTTGTAGCTATATGTAAATGATACAACATGAGCTACTGAATGTGCGAAAAGTGTGTTTTTTGCAGTGACTTTTGTGACTAATGTACAGAACATTTACAGTGCAATGGTGAAAACACAGGGGTGTAGTTGTCAGTGTTGGTGGCTGAAAGTGTTCGAGTTATAGCCACATTGTCTGGGGTCCAAAGTTCAACAAAGTCCTGCCGTCTGAAAATATGATGTGTAGAGGGATAGTCAACAAAGTCAGTGTGCCGTACACAAAGGATGACATCAGGGGTGGCTCTTACCCTGGTTTGGGTTGGTGCGTTGCCATCAAAATCTCCTGCATTTTTCTTTGGACGTCCCCGCTTATGTTTGCAGAGGGAAGGTCCACTGTTGCAGGCTCTGAGGAATCCTCCTCTGCCCTGGCCTCCATTCCTGTGGCAGCCGCTGATCTAGAAGGCCCTGATGTAGGTTGACCACAGGAATGGGTAGATGGCGAGGGAAAGCCCTGCAGAGGGTGGTGTGGATGTCCCTCAGCACCCCAATGAGCTGGCTGGTATTCTCATTCTGTATGTCTAATCAGTGGTCTATGGATAGCTGCAGCTGCTTTATTTTTCCAGAGTTCCACTATTACCTTGTCCATCTGTCCTTGGTTGTCCTCATATGTCCCGATGACTCTGGCAGTGTTGACCTGGGCTTGAGAGGGACTAGTGGCCTCACTACGCTGGCTCACAGAGACCCTCCTACCACCCCTCCCCCGACGGACCTGTGACCTTGGCCCAGGCTGCACCCTACCACTAGTCCCTCCATTTTCAGTGAATGTGGTGTCATTGCTCACCTCCGGAGATTGGACAGGGGGCAGGTGATGTTGCTGCTGGTGCTAGGTCCACATGTTGTGGGGGCAGTGGTCAGCTGAGTTGTTGATGCTGGGGTGGGAGCTGTGGTCATGTGCACAGAGAGACTTTCTTGTTCTGTCTTGCCAGGCTGTCCAGAAGGGCCAGGTATGTCCTCCACTTTCGTGTGTGCAGGAGTTTCAGCATCACTGTTGGTTTGATCCTGGGGTGGAGCTGGACTCTGATCTGTGTCATGCATCTCGCCAGATGTAGTGCGGGACCCACCTGTTGAGACAGAGTAGAGTGTCATTGTAGTCATGGCCGGACTGGGAACCGAAACCAGCCCTGGCAAACTGCTCCCGCCGGCCCCCCCTCCAAGGGGGAGGGGGTGCGGCCGAGCTATTTGCTAGGGCCGGTTTTGGCCGATTTTGTTACAGGGGGCCGATATTGCCAGCCCCCGGTATCAAAAACAGCCCCCCAGGGGTCCAAATCGGCCCCCACCCTGGCGGCCCACCGGGGAAACGCCTGGTGCCCACTACGGTCAGTCCGGTCCTGATTGTAGTGGGTATGGTATGTACATTCCACATCCTTTACTAAACAGTGATTAGAGGCATGAAAGGGACAGAAGTGGTGGAGGTACACAATCTAGACTATAGCCATTGTGTTTGACAGTTTAGAAAACGTATGTGCAACATCCATTAGATGAAGGGTTATTGCCATGAGCATTAGATGAACTCAAGCACTTCAGGTTGACAATAGGGATGGACATGGCATCAACCAATGACTTGATGCAAGACCAGTGTAGATGTAAATGGGTATTGGTAACATCACAGTCCTAGGTGTGTCCATTACAGGCCTATTAACAAATGTGTTACATATTGTACAGCTTATCATGTGTGCTGTGCATTGGCAATGACTCACCAGCCATGTCATGTAAATAGTGTCACTGTCACACATAACTGACCTTTCATTTACACACTTTATTGGATGTCTGTTGTGGTGTCTTTCTTTTAATTTATGGAGACCTGGTGGATTTCTGGCAGAGTAGGTGAACATGTGCCTGAGCATAGCTTTGTGTGCAGTCCTTTACACATGGGGATCAGTGTTGACATGGCTGCCAAGTGGCTATGGAGAAAGGAGTGGAGTACATCTTGTTAGGTGCTCAAACAACAGGGCCTGATGGTAGTTGCAATCCTGTCAGCCTCTCCCAGCCTGCACTTGAGCAATGGCTACCTACCTGTGAGGTAAAGCTGAGTAGTGACATGGCTGCCAAGTGGCTATGGGGAAAGGAGAGGAGTACATCCTGTTAGGTGCTCAAACAGCAAGGCCTGGTAGTTGTAGTCTTGTCAGTTACAATTTGGCAAAACTAGCAAAACTGTATTGTGTAACATAACGGTTGGCAAGATGCTATTGTGTTGGCACATAATTTTGCGCATTGGAACAATAAATGGGTCCAGTGATGATGATTTGATGGGTAAACACTTGCAGACAACATACCCATGGGAGGGATGTGATAGAGGCTGATAAATTATGAATCAAAAGACTACTGATTGTAACTGCCAATGTCACATCTCCGATACTTTGGCTACTTCATATGTCGAAAATTGGATGTGATAGACGATAGCAAGAATTGAGATATGTGCAAACGGTACATTGATATATTATGCCAATGAGTGAGGATCTACTTACCAGTCTCCAGTTCCCCAGGTACTCTAGTGAAGTCCTCAATGTGCAGGATGGCTAGCACCTTCTCGCCCAGGCTATAACGTCTAATGGTCTCCTGGGAGGCCCACCGCCAGTCTTCTGAGCCTCCAGGTGGTGCCCGTTGACGAGGCTCTTCACCTTGATCTTAAAGTCGTGCCACCTTTTCCTGATGTCCTCCTTTGTGAGCAGGGTGGTTCTAACACTATTAACCTTGTTGACGACCCTGCCCCACATTTCATTCTTCTTTTGCACGGAGGTTTGTTGGACTTGGGCGCCAAACAAATGTGGCTCCACTCTAATGATTTCACCCACCAACACTGACAGCTCAGTGTCAGAAAATGGTGGTCTTTTTTGCAGGTGACATGTTAAGTAAAAATGTGAGTCTGCTAGTGAAGGCAATTGAAATGAGTATTAAGTAGAAGTGACAAAGAACAGTCTGTGTACAAACATGGGTGGGGTGTGTGTGTGATGGCATTGTGTAGTAATGGCTGCCTTGTCTCTTTCTCTGTAACTTAGTGGTGTGTGAGGCTGTACTGCAGTGTAGTGGCAAATGATCATGGACTGAGATGGGGTGTGTTTTATAGTTTGAAATGTAGGTGTGTCCACTCACGCAATGACCATCAGCTGTATCCTATTTTTTCTACTTCCAATAGTTGTGGTGTTTGGTGGTAGCATTAGCGAGGCAGTTGTTCACCATGGTATGACTGCAGCATTTGGATCACAAGTGCAGCTGTTTCATCGTAATCTGCTCAGCAGCTGTACCGCAGTGCTGTCAGAGTTCCTATTGGCAAGCTTTCCGACCACCGTAGTCCATGCAGAGAGCTTTCTGACCGCAGCGGTCAGCGATTTGCACTGCATGCATCATAATAAAGCGGAGATTAGTTTGCGGCCTCAGCGGTCAGAATTGGACAGCGGACATAGCAGACAGACGGCCGGTCCAACCAGCATCGTAATGAGGCCCTTAGTACAGATTTTGAAGGTGCCTCCACGTACTTTGATTGAAATTATAACAATATGCGTGTATGGCTGTGTGAGGGTACATTTGAAGAATGGTTTGAATCATGGCTTGCTCAACGTCTATAATTATTTTTTGGGGGGGTCGTAATTATTTGTTTAGTGTTTGATATGGTTTAGGAGCTCGTCATAAGTGCTGCTTTGTTTATTTGGTAGTAGAGCATATATAAAATGGATATTTGTGTTTTGATATTCACCATGTATGCCGTAAAACTGAGTGAATGGTTTGGAACATATTTTGAAGGCGCCATCCATCATTCATATTTCACATTGTTTCAGTTTAGTAAGTGCCCCCATTCACATCTATGACGGTGCATAGATTTGCAGAAAGTGCACTTTAACACAGCAGCTTGTGCTGCTTCCCTTTTTCTGGGCCGCAGCACAAGCCGTAGTGTTAAAGTGCACTTTCCGACTGCCACCATGGCGGTCCCATCGTAATTGGGTAGTTGGACCGTCGCCTGCTTGTCAGGAGGCCTCCTAACTGCTATGATAGTGGGTGGCTGTCCGATCGCCCACTGTTGAAATCAGGGCAAATGTGTTGTTGAGTGTTCAGGTATGTGTACGTCTTTGTATCTTCCAGGGGCAAATGGGGTATCGCTGAGTCTTTTAGTTCATGCAATTAAACGTTTTAAAGTGGGGATAGGTGATAGTTGGCCTGGTATGTGTTCGGGGACTTTAGGTAGTATATCTTTAAGGATTTTGCTTGTGGGTTCCTGGGAGCTAGTGCTTGCTTCTCTTATATCCTGCAATATCTCTCTTACTTCTATTTCTGTTACATTTGGGTGGTGGCTGTGCTCTCTTGCATGAATTACAAAATCTTCTTTTGTAGTTGCTCTCCCATAGCATACATTAAAAGAATATTTAGCACTTTTCCAGTTTATAGTTTTTGTTGATGCAGTGTCTTGGCTGTAGGTGTAGCCCATGTGATTCAGTAACTGCTTTAATTTCTGTGAAATTATATACTTTGCAGCTTCTGTCATTGTATCTGAAAGTAGTGTCATAGTATAAATATATAGAATATTTGTATACTTATTATTTACATTTAAAATTATGCAATCACTTCCATTTTGTAAACTTACATGTATGTTGTGTATAAATGTTTTTCACGATTTTGCAGCTTTTCTGTTGGGGGTGTTATGTGCAGCAGGTGCTTTCTTTTCTGTTGGATGAAAAAAAATCTGAAGTTTCACTTTAAATTTTAATTTGTTGTTAGTTTGTAGATGTCGAGGTTGTTAGGTTTATTTTTGCTTGTTATTTGGGTGAGTTGGCACTTTTGTATTAATTTCCATATACTGACTTTTTTTAATATCTTCTTGATGATTTTTGATTTTCAGGCAGTTTACCGCTGTTTCTAGGTGAGGGTTTTTCTTTTAGAAAGTCCATGTAAAAAGATAGAAGTTGTATAGTATTTTAATAATTATTTGTTATTTAATATTTTTAAGTTGAATTACAATTACGTTTTAGTGTAAATATAAGTTTTACTTACTTGGTTAGGTAGTTGTTGAAATGTATATATTTTTGCTGTAATGGTTTGAAAGAAAATCCGGCAGAGTTTCCTCATCTTGCAGTGTTTGTTGTGTTTGAAGTAGTTGTTTAAATTATTGTGACTTTTATATTGTTGATTATATTGTTTGTTTGATTTTATTGGTTAAAATTGTTAATAGTTTTATTTCATTAGTTGGTTTAGTTTTAGTTTGAATTTATTTGTTTTGCCCTTCTATAGTAAATGCTAATTTAGGTATTATTTTTGATGTATAATATATACTTTCCCAATAATATATATATATATATATATATATATATATATATATATATATATATATCTAGGATGTAGTTTAAATGTTTTTAATTATGATTATATTTTGTGGGGTTATATTGTTATCATTTTTGTCATGTTTTAGGGGTGTGAAAAGTAAATGTAATATATTTTTGCTTAACTTAAGTATGTGTATAAAACGTTTTATTTTAATTATTTGGTTTTTGCTAAAACAGTTTTTGAAATATTTATCAGTGATTATTTAATTATTTTGGCAATATTATCGATATTGTGTATATCTATATTTTTGACATATTATATTTGTCTTTAAAGGTAACAATATTTTTGCATCCGATATTTCTGTTTTTGATATACTTGAAAATCGATATTTTTCACAACTAAGGAAGTTGATATTTTTGTCATTGATATTAAATTTTTGAATTTTTTTGTGTTTCGATATTGTATGGATCGATATTATGTCAGGGATCCTCCATACGGACTGTTACTAAAATGTGTGAGAGCATCACCTTTAGAGTCCATTAAACCACATGACACAGTGGTTGACAGATGACAATCACAAATATTAAAATCCCCCACACATATAAATGATATAGGGCGGCAGTGTTTATTAATAAAAAAAACTTGAGTTTCCCTTATAGGCAATTAATGATGTCAGTATTGCTTTGGTCAAAATTATTGTTATAAAAATTAATTCATAGGAGCATCCTTGAGCAGAATACACCAAAAGTAGCTGGCAATAAGGAGATGTTAGATTAGACCAAACTACCCTACATGGAACTGAAAGAGATAAAAGTGATCAAGCCACCTTTAGCTCTACCCAAGCTTGCAGGAATCGCGGGTGTGAAATAAGATGTGAAACCATCTATGTGTTCAAAAGTAAAAGCCTATGGGCTGATTATAAGTTTGGCGGTCCATCGGACCGCCAAACCCGTGGTGGCGTGTCGGGAACTGCTGCGATGGCGTGACAGGAACCGCCACACTGGCAGTCTGACCATTGTATTACGAGTGCGGTGGTCCCACCGCCACAGACCTGCCGCAACTGCTGGGGATCATGGATCCCGCGGCGATGGTACAGCGGTGTGAGGCCCTAATATGCTGGTGGTGCCACTGCGGCAACCCCGAGCACATTAGGAGTTTCCTCACCATCACAGTTTTCATAGTGGTGAGCCCGCCATGAAAACTGTGGCTGTGAGGAAACAAAGGGGACCCTACAGGGCCCTCTGTTGCCTCAGGGCCAGGGGATGCATGCAGGGCGGCACATTTTGTACGCCCCTGTTTGCCTGAACCCCCTGTTCCTGCACGGCATGGACTTCACAGTCCATGCCGTGCAGGAATGGGCTTTGGCTTTTCTATTGCGGTGCATTTCTAAGGCTCACCGCCTGTGACTGCCAAAGGCCCGCCAGACAAGGAGACAACTCCTAATCTGGCGGCCGGCGGTGGAGTTTGACACTGTGGAGGTGGGGCAATAGCGGGGCAGCCCGCTCCCACACCGCCAAACTCATAATCAGGCCCTAAGTTTCTTGGCAGCATAATATGCCATAATCTTTAATTAAAGTCAGCCAGTCTGGGTTAAATAACTTGAAAGCTAAACCTGCGGTTTTCCAAGAAGCAAGTCGACCAGGTGGTCTTTCTGGCCTACAACCTATTGCTATACTAATGGTGTGGCCCTGGTTCCCAACAATCGGCTCCTATAATTTCAGGGATACTGATAAGGCGGGGGGATTTAGATGGTCTAGTCTTCACTTTAGTGCTAATGACACCTGTATGTTAAACGTTTCTTATCTGTCAATCTAAGGAATCAAATTGGGATAGAGCATCAAATTTATTAGCAACCGCAATGTAAAATGGCTTGGAAAAAGGCAACTCGCTTCCCAGATTTCTTAAGGGGGGAATTTTCGATGGACACACACTTGGCCTATAAAAAAAAACCTAATGGTAACGCTTCTATCCTGCTATTAACGTTATGGAAATGTTTAAGCCTAGAGAAAATGTTACGAACATGTTTTATTCATTTTTATTTAAAAGGCATTTTATTGGTTTCAGTGATATAAGTGTCACAATACAACACGGCGCTGAACACTTCCGGTATCTCCCCCATTACACTTCCCTTAAATCCCTCCCAACATTTCCATTCTTGAAGCTAATAACAATAAAATCACTGCTGTCGGGTTATGGCCTATTCCACACACTCGAAATTCTCTGCACCATATTTATCTCATCATGTAACTTGGCCATAACCACCCGACCTTTCATTTAACCAATAAACAACCTTAACAATTTGATCATATTTCTCACTCTGCCCCAATATTTGAGGGGTAACCTCGTTAAGTACTATGGTGTAGCTTCTGGTGGCAGGTGTAGAATGGAAAGGTTCTCTGCTGAAGCTACTTGGCGGCGAGAAGTAGGAACATGAACAGAACTTTTATTGTCCTTAGATTTAGTAGAAACAGGGGTGTCGGAAAAGAGTGCCACCAGGAAAGAGCGGGTAAAGACTTGTGGTCGCTTTGGAGCATTGTGAATATCACCAAGCATCTGATTTAGGTTGACTCATATGTTGAGGAAAAGAAGATCTTAAACCCTCGATAAGACCTTCCAAAGACCCAAGGCGGGTAGGGATAGAATCCATAACCGCACTGACACGGGCTTCCAGCACACCCAACTCAGTGCATCTGTCTTTAACCAGTTTATTATCACTCACTCTGTTTTCAGCGGTCATGCCTGGAGCTACAGTAATCAGTGATTGCAGGACAGATTTTCACTTACAGCACTGGGGGGGGTTTCCACTTCTTTTTTGTTTTTGTACGGGGGCGGGAAGGACAGGGAATCATAACTTTATTTTGAACCAGCATCATCCACAGATTCCAGGGTTAATGGTAAGTTATAAACACAAGGAGTAATGCCTCTCTTCCCGGTCTCAGAGCGAGGTCGAGCGACATCAGCTTTCAATCTACAGTCCCCAGGCCCCATATTCAGTCACTGATCTTTTAACTGAACTCAGGCGCTCTTCAGCTGGATCCAGTTCCTTGTCAATAGCCCCTGTGACGTGTGTAAGATACCTGGCTATAGAATTGGTGAGGGGGCTCCTTACCATTGTACACGGATTTCCTCTCTGTCATTGCGCATCATGAGAGTGCTTCCAATCTCCAAAACCTAGTGCCAAGAGGTTTGGGCCAGCCTCTGATGGGTGCAGATGGGCCCACCTTTGGCCTGAGTCTTTGCACGAGTTGTGCCCACGCATGCCCAGTGCATGCCTCACGCTGCGGTGTGGAAGGCTGCGTAAAAGCTGTGCAGGAACAAAGCCCCATCTTCTCCTGGATCCGTTTGTAGAAAGCCTTGACCTTAAATAACCGGCTTGTATAAGTAATCATATTGCAGAGTTCACAAATCTCACGGTCATCACTCTTAATTTAAAAAAAAGTAATATTTTGATTCCTTTCAGCCTGGTTGTGAGGCCTTTTATCTTGATCATGGGTCGGGCGGTGGTTATACGCCAATAACCATAGTGGGTATTTTTTTACTACTCGAGTTCCAACACCTACGGCTCTATTGCCCTTCAGTTGGACAACCACTTTGATCCCTTTCTACCGCATTCTCAGTTGGGTTTAAAAGTCTCCTCTCACCCTGGTAGTGATAATGGGTTTGGAAGTTACATACCGTAAGATACAAGATTAGTAAACTGAACCCACAATGTCCAGGTTGAATTGTTGCCTGTAAAACAAATAGGCCATTATTTACACATTGAAAATGTAGAAAACATAGAACAGCTATTGATTTGATTTTTGAAAGCATTATATATTTGATTGTAATACCCTCGTACATGTAGGCAGAAAAGGGATCCTAGAATTTTGAACATGGGGCCTGGTGTACTAAATACTGGTTGCAAAAAACTGGTTGCAAATTGAGATCAGTATTTTTGCAAATCTCTTACCATACACATACTCCCCATATGGACCAACATGGCCAACTCCTCTCTCCAACATGGCCTATTTCCAGAAGGACTAAAAGTGGGTCAAGTCTCTCCTCTCTTGAAAAAACAATCCCTTGAGCCAGAAAACTTGAACAACTACTGTCCAGTCTCCACACTCCCATTTTTAGGCAAAGTCATTGAAAGTTGTTTCACACATTCGATCCAACAACCTCCTAGACAGTCTCCAATCAGGTTTCCGCCAGGCCCCAGTACAGAAACTGCGATCCCCCAAATAGTCGATGACTCCCTTAGAATACTCGACTCTGGTAAATCTTTCCTCCTAGTCCTCCTGGACTTGTCTGCTGCATTCAACACCGTCAACCATCTGGACCTCCTCCGCACTTTTGAACAACGCATGGGATGTTGAGGCTCAGTCCTCAACTGGTTCTCCTCATACCTAACCAACCATTCCCAAATTGATAAAATGGGCAACTCGATCTCGAGACCATTCAGTGTACACTCAAGGCTTGATCCTCTCCCCAACCCTCTTTAACTTCTACCTAGAACAACTATGTGTAATTCTCAGAAACTCTATGATTCTCTTCCACCTCTACGCCAATGACACTCAAAATATACATGAAAATCTCTTCTCCTGAAGATGTTGCCTTCCTTTCAATCACGCTCCTAAAGATTCAAAACTGGATGTCTAACCACCATTTAAAACTCAACCGAACTAAAACAGAATTTCTCTTCATTTCTCCTCTGAAAGCAAAAACCCCAGTACTGGAATGGTTGGCTAACTTCCCTTACCTGGATGACTGCCCTGTCATTGTTCAGAGTGCTAGATCACTTGCTATCACCCTTGACATAATCTCAATCTTCAGACATATCACAGCAAACACCAAAAAGGGCACAACACCAACTTATGTAGCTTTGGGGCATCAGACAATTGATCCTGGAACAAGACCTCAAATCATTGGTGCAGTTTCTCGTTCTCTCCAGACTGGACTAGGAATTGCCCTGCCCTGCTTAACCCTCCAGTGGCTTCCCATTGAAGTGCAGGCCCAATTCAAAACTGCCTGCATTACCCACAGAGTGCTGCGCTCCTCTTCGCCCTTCTATCTAAATGATAAACTAAAAATCTGTGAAGCAAATGGGGATTTCAGAAATGCTCAAACCCTGCTCCTGGAACCTCCACCTTCAGTCAAGAACGGTACATGCACCAGTCATTCCCCGGTAGTGCTACAAGAATCTGGAACTCCTTACCTCCCTCCCCC
The DNA here is from genome assembly GCA_963921515.1 of Calotriton arnoldi. Lineage (NCBI taxonomy): Eukaryota > Metazoa > Chordata > Amphibia > Caudata > Salamandridae > Calotriton > Calotriton arnoldi. Next base: position 987,662 of record CAWUFW010000568.1, read on the forward strand.
CACCTAACCATCATCCTCCTTTAGAAAGGACCTCAAGATCCTCCTGTTTGACAGACACCTTGGTTAATCACCCTCGACCAGACTTAAGTACTCTCTCCACCAGGACATGAACTACCTTCGGTATGTGACCCCACCATCTTAATCGATGCTTGAACTGTGTATGACCTCTGACCAATCTGCTGCAGTTGTCCTGGTCGCATCTACAGATGCAAAAGTCTGAATGTAATTATTGTAACTGTAACTTGCTGTACACTTTTATCCTGCTACTGTTGTAAAGCGCTCTGATGCATTTGTGGCATGTCCCTGCTATATAAAATTGCAAAAATAAATATTTATAGCGAGTTATGGTTTCATGGCTGGTGTGTGAAGGTGGTAAGCAGAGGGTCAGGTGTGCTCTTGCCTACGGGATTGTATGAGGTTGATGCTTTCTTCTGAAGAGAGGCTGCTTAGTGACAACACAACCAAGGAGGCTCCTTTTCCACAGCAATCACAAAGCAGAGCCTGGATCGAACAGTGCAGTACGTCTATGCATGGGGCACTTCCAGCACTGGCAAGCACCATGTCATGGGGCCTGCACTGCAAAGTGGCATGCTCAAGTGTTGCAACAATGAGATGATGGACAAGAGTCACAGCTCTTTCCCAGCATTCTATTCTGTCTGATCTGAGATAGGTGGAGCAAACTCCCCGTTAGGATTGTTAGGTGGAATGTTGTTGAATATATTTTAATCCTTTATACTTGCGTGTCAATTAAAACTGTTTTCAATACTTTGAAGATGCCGTCCAGCACATTCCAGAGAGGTAGTAGCAGCAGACAGGAAGAAAGAGAATGAAAGTACCAAACAACAAAGGACACTTGGTACTGCATATCAGGACCATTTTTCATCCATCCATCCGCCTTTCCTTTCAAGCACCGAAGCCAGGCCTGAGGCTGTGCCCGCTCTGGGATTCCTGCATTTTAATTACCTACTATGCTCCCTCCTATTGCCATCCCACCGTCCCTACCCCAGGAAGATAGGGTCTTTTTACATTTTTGGATACACACTCTACTCCCAGCAAGGCCTACTCACCGTCAGGCTGCATGCTTGTTGATTTTTTGATTTCCCACTTTGGGGGTGGGAAATGGAGGTGAAATGAAAAGCTAGAGTAACAATTCGTTTTTTTATAGTGCTGTAAATGGCAGCTGTGAAATCTGCAAATAATGTGGCAAATGCTGTAACTATATAATTATGCTGTAAATGCTGCAGCCACAGAATCACAGTATCCTCTGGGCCTCACCATTGCCCATTATTTTGTCAACATTGTATTAATAAAAGGTACACAAAACTTAAACATTCTAATGCCAATCAATGCCTATTTTTTTTTTGATGTATTTTGAAGAAAACAGATTTTCCAAACGAAGTCCCCCAAAATGAACATTTAATGAAACAAAATGCACAGTGGGTAACGTTTAATATGGGTCTATTTTGCCATCTAAGCATTCTGGTGATAATCAAAAACTGCGCAGCCTAATGGGTTATGATGTCACCAGTATTGGACCAAAGATCGATTGATCGATCTATCTGTCTGTCTGTCTGTCTGTCTGTCTCCACGAGATGAGGAGGGATTTCAGATGGAGAGCATGTAATAGGAGGTAAAACAGCACAGCACTCACCAGCTAAGTTATCCAAAGGTCGAAGGCGGCTGCAATACTTATTCGTCCACAAGATCTGTGAAAAAACTTTACACCAGACACACACCACCTGCCCCCTTAATGAATTCATTAAGCTCATTTCGCAGTGTTAAATCCTGTAGACCGTGGAGACTGAGGTGCAAGGTGTGACTCGCATCCTTGAATAGTAACGCCTCATTCACTAGAGTTAGGTGTCTGAGCCAGACCCAGTGCCTAGGCTGGAGAAAATGTTCAGAGTGATCATTGCCAGTTGGACTTTGGAACTCCAGGATAACCAATGCCAATTATTAATTGTTGTACATATGGAGAATACATTAAAAACTGCAGGTTATCAAACCGAAGGCAGTCTATATACTAATTCACGATTCAGGACTAGAAGCAGAGTGCTGCGTGTTCTACAGGGAAATAGAAATTCATTTACACGCTTCAACAACTAACTGTTGTTAGGGTAGGCGCCATGCATTCCTTTGGCCAGTAGGTGGCCTCACAAACCAAAAGTTCATGGGCAGATCTCGTTTGAGAAGTTTTCATTTAACTGAACTTCGGTTCCTACTTAGCGGAGTCATTCCGAGAGCTAAGTTTAAAATACATGTTTACTCCAGGTTTTAAAATCATACATATTTACGTAATTTTCACTCGTCCATGGGGTTGTCTGCGTGCGTCATTTCTTATCTGGGGTACATTGTACTGTGTGGTAAAACCGTTTGCATACATTACTTACCATTGCATGAAAAACAATCTAACTTAAGACAGAGTCCAGCCACAGACAAATCAGCTTCGTCTTCTTACTCCAATAGGAACAGCCCAGCCCACACTGCCAGGCCTGGTCTATTCTGAGCGAGAACACAGGCAACCTCAGGCCAGTTTTGGCCTATTTGGGCCTCTTCGCTAGAGTGCAGCTAGTCTCCAGTGGCATAGGGAGCTCAGGACCCACAACTGTCGCACTTAGAGCATGGCCCTAAGGAATACAAATAGTAATGGGTGGAAAGCTTGAACTAGTCTCATCCGCTGGTAATTACTTGTGGCCACATCCAAGTTCATTGTGGTTTTTTTTGCCCACCCGGTCACTTCAGACAGGATCCAGCCATATGCAAGGCCAGCCCAAACTGCCTGGCCTGGCCTATTCTGAGCCAGAACACAAGCAGCCCAGACTGGGTTTTGCCTATTTGGGCCTCTTCTGTAGAGTGTAACTTGGCTCCAAGTGCGAAGGTTATGTCCAGGTGTGGGTTCTGTGCTCACTGTGCCATTGGAGCCAAGCTGCACCCTGCTGAAGAGACCCCAAATAGGCAGAAACCAGTCTGTAGTTGCTTATCTACCGGTTCAGAAAGGACCTGGCCTGGCAGGTCAGGCTGAAATGTAGCAGGACCAAGGCTGGTTTGCATATGGCTGGGTCCTGTCTGAGGTGGTATGGTGGGCTAAAAAACGATTGACTGGGATACAGCCCTATAATTACCAGTGGCTGAGATTAATTCAACCATTCCACTCACCAGTTTTTTGTATTCGCCAACAGTATTTCACGAGCAGTTTTTGTACCTTATTTTTGCTGGGCACGCGGATTGAAGCAGCAATATTTTATTTGTGTTAATTTGTATGCATCACATCTTTGGCAAAAATGTATAGGCACTTAACCAGCTATTGTGAAGGAATTCCAGTGATTGGGAGAGAGGGATGAAAGTTGGGTTATCAAACTTTATACTTTGGGGTACAGGGAGTATTCTAGATTTACACTTTGAGAGACATACATCTAGATTCAGAGTTTAGTGACAATGGAATGAATATACTGTTGTGTTGTGGGCCCTAGGCCCACATGCTGCTAAAGTATTGACACAGACACTGTTATGGGGATACTGCAACTGGCCACGAGCACGTGCACCTGGGCCCCTTTTATTAACAGGCTCACATCACTCCTGACGCCTGTGATGAATGGGTGTCAAGTGCATGTGTGTCCAGCCCTCGAGGGAGTGGCTGGAGAGACCAGTGCCTGCTGAGACACTAGAACGTGGCCAACAGGACACAACATGTGCATCTATTTTTTGGAGTAACTGTTAACTGGGGCGAGGAGTTGGCCTAACGTCAAGGGCGGTCGACCTCTAATCTGGGGAACCGGGTTCGAGTCTCGGCAAAGACGCGCAACATCCTGTGATTCTGGGCAAATCACTTAATCTCCCCGTGCCTAACAAAAATGAATGTGTCCTCATGTAACGCAACTGGTGCTTGTGTAAAGCCCTCTGATACCCGATACTTTCTGGCCAAGTTCGCGCTATATAAAACTCCATAAAAAAAGAAATAACGCTGGAGTAGAATGTGCCAGTGGAATTTTCTCGAACATATACCGTCGGGAGTGGACCTGGGCGTACAAAGTTCATCCACAATTTTTAGAGAGCTGACTCCTGCTCCCCTTTGCCGGAGGCCGATGGAGGCTGTCACCTTGTTCCTCACCACCGGATCAATTTGCATTTCCAAATAGTATATGGCATTGTATGCACTTCTAATATGACCTCGGGATGTGTTGATCGCTCCATACTCTCTGTCTGTGTGAATGGCCCAAGAGTGGGTTATCCATGGATTTCCTACCTGCATCCCATTAACCCTATCATCTTTAAATGAGTGGGGAATGCATGAAACAAATGCATAATTAGATAATAGTTAAATGCACCCCAAATATTCTTTCTTTTGTAAAAGCAATCATAAATGTAATTATCAAGTTCCTTACACCAGTATTAAAAATGTGTTCCTTTCAGCCATTTCTAATTTCAATTACACATTGATATGTGGAAAATATACATATGGTTGGTTTAGAAAAGGTAAATCAATAAAACCAAAAATGTTCTTTTCACATTTCTACGTATATGTTTTTGTAAAGCGTTCATACATTCAGGAGACAGCTTCAGACCACTGATAGAACATGTGCATGATAACTAACCTCTGTCAGGAACATCAACGTAATATGCATTACTTGTAGTAAGAGTAGGAGAGGATTCATCACAGGGGCTAATCTATGGAGATGGACATAGGCATTTGGTAAATTTATGATTCCTTACATTTAGTCCCTCAGAATATTTATATTTGGAATATTGATTTTACATATTCAATATTGAATGCAGATTTAAGTAAATTCCTATAATTCTAAGATGGAGGCCAAAATGGTTAGTGTCTGGTGTATCCTTCCCGAACCAAGATGGTTTCCTCATAGGGAGAGTTACACTTTATACAACAACAAACGTGAACTAGAAGGTGGTGACCATCTTTGAATGCTAGCAAAGCAATGCTTTGCAATGGCCGTTTTTGGATGCTCGCATCTCACTCAAGTTTGAAGACTGAATTGTGCTATGATCATCTCTGAAAAATCCTCTTCATTGAGGATTGTTCTTGGAGTGTTGCCATCAGTGTTTCTATGGACTTGGACATTTCTTCAAAGCTGGTGTTGTTTCACGACTGATTCTATTGAACTAAAGTTATGTTTTCACCTGTGGAGTTACAATCTCCCATTCCTTCTAAAGACCTTGAACTATGTATTTGATATTTTTTTCTGAGCTGATTATAATCTATGTTATTTTGATTTGTATAGCATGCTAATCACCAAGAGGGTATCCAGGTGCTTGGGCAGGTTTGTAGGTTTGTGATCCGTAAGGTGCCTATATGAAGAGCTGGGTCTTCAGCATCTTGCGGACCTCAAGAAGTGAGGAGGAGGCTCTGATGTGTTGAGGGAGGTTGTTCCATGTATTGGGTGCGATGTAGGAGCATGAGCAACCTCCAGTTTTTAGTTTGCGGATGTGGGGAATGTGTGCGATTGAGAGTGAGGCAGAGCATAGGTGTCTGGTGGTTCTGTGAAAGTGTATTCAGCTGTGCAGGTATTCTGGTCCTGTGTTTTGTAGGGCTTTGTATGTGTATCTGAGAAGTTTGAATTGGCTGCACTTGTACATGGGGAGCCAGTGAAGCTTCCTGAGGTGAAGTGTGATGTGGGTGCGGCATGGGAGGTAAAGTATGAGTCTTGCAACAGTGTTCTGGAAGGTCTGGAGTCTGTGTTGGAGATTCCGGTGTAGAGTATAGCCATAGTCCAGCCTGCTGGTGTTGAGTGCATGCGTGACAGTCCGTCTGGTGTTCTGAGGCAACCATCTGAAGATTTTTTGCAGCATGCATAGGATGTGGAAGACTTGGGTGCATACGGAATTGACTTGAGTTGCCATGTTGAGCTTGTCGTCTAAGATGATCCCTACATTCTTGCATGGTCTGTGGGTGCTGGTCATAATTCTGACGGCAACCAGGTGAAGTCCCATGGGGAGGCCTTGTTGCTGAAAACCAGTACTTGCATCTTGTCGGAGTTGAACTGCAAGCAGTTTGTTCACATCCAGTCTGCTACCATGGTCTTGCAATTGGTGAAGTTGGTTCTGGCCATGGTTGTTTTGTTTGTCAGGGAGAGGATGAGTTGGATGTCATCAGAGTAGGAGATGATGGTGATGTTGCCATGTAGTTTCCACTTTCCAGTAGGAACTACACTTTTGTTGGGCAACATAAACTTTGGGATGGTGCCAGACTAATTCCGTGCACCCCCTGAGGATATGTTGGCCTAGTGGCCAACTAGCTCACAGTGCCACCATAAGTACCCCTAACCCTAGGCAGGTTACAAATGGCTTGGGCAACCACAGAATATGACAACTCTGACTCCCCCAGGAATTGTTGTAACAGATCTAGAACCCTTTCGCTCAGTCACTCGTGCTCTCTCTCAGAGAAATATACACAGAATACACAGAGGGGCATTTTTAATATTTATTGAACCATCGTGATTCTTGTATAGAATATATGCGATGCAATGATCAATAGACAGAAGCAGATGGGAGTAATAAGCAGTATAAGGACAGTGAACAGAATGAACAGTTCCACCATCTTGCTAAAACAATGTATATTTGCAAGCTTATAAAACAATATCTAGCTAGTGTACTCCTACTACGCGTTCCCTAACCTAAGGGTCTAGGGTGGGTGTGTGTGTGTTCTGCCAAGAAACCCATATTGGATGATCCAATCCCTGTTACCTGAAGGGAAAGTATGTAGGTCCCCGTCTTGGTCACAAGTTGGACATCCCACAGAGGGATCAGCAAGCAGCTGTGCTTAGGTTTCAGAGTGTAATGACCTCCCAATGACAAGTGCTCCTCTGCCTAAACCCAGAATGCTTGTTTATTTATAACAAAAAGCATCCTTGCTCCGGGGCAGAGACCTTAGTCAGTCCGCCATTGTTTATGTTCTATAGATAGCTGTGTCACCACATGGACGAACAACAAAACCACATTTGCACAATGTATGTTCAGGCCTTGCACAGGATGTTCAAGGTGTTGTGACAGTGTTCTTACGAAGTGGAATTTGCAAGCAAGTGTAATTTCATAGAAACTAATCTTGCACTGTCATGCACGCAAATGTGCGTCAAAAGCCATTGTGTGAGGGGGAAGGCAACTTTGGAAAAATGTGTGCATGTAAAATGCAGTGTTTCCCACTGGACCTAACTAAGACACATGACACCCATTTCTAAACGGTCTGTATATAAAATTTTCGAATCTATCTAAAAACCATTAAAAAAGGCAATCATAATATTTGAAAGTCAAAAGCACAAAGAAAGCCATTAAAAAACATAAAGCAAAAGTAAAAACCAATTTAAAAACAATTTAGGATGTTCAAAACGGGCCGAATTAAAAGTTCCCACCAAACGGAATAACCAAATGCTTATATGTTCCAAGTGGAAGACAAAACATTTCTGTTCCCAGCAACTACAGATGATGATCCCAGAGGCACACCTCAGAGCATATTTATGGAACAAATCCAGCCCCCACAGCAGCCGCTGAGGGAGTGACCACAGCCAGTGACGGTTCCGCCGAACCAGAGCCATGATCCAACTCCCCAGGAGCAGAAGCATCCCAGGAAGGCTCGTAGAATGCGGCCAGGAGCAATGGAATACGCAGTGGACAGCAATACAAATGGGCCTTTAAGGGGTCAACCAGTACATTTATGTCCGCAGGCTCAACCAATTGCGTTCTGAGGCACAAGGCACTCTCGAAAGTGCACAGCAGATAGCAGAATACGGGCTGCGTGCACTGAAGCCAAACAGGCCGAAATGATAAGAACCAATGCTCATTCAGATCTTGGCACAAGGGTGCGCCAAAGCACTGCACCATGCATTCACGGCACAGTAGCACATGTGGTAGAGTCAGCTCCATTTTTTCTTAAAATAGGACATCCATTGCGGAGCAGAAAAATTAAAATCACAATCCCGACAATCAGGAAAAGGACCAGCAGAAGACCTCCAAAAAATGCTTCTGAGCACAGAGTGTATGAACGATGGAATGACTCTGAAAACTGTCCGGAAGGTGCTAACCAACCCAGAGCCTATACTTTTTAAAAAGTGCCCTATTCCTGTTGTACTAAACATGTTAAAAAATATAGTGCACCAACTCTCTAAAATGTAGTGGGAAGTTATTGTGGAGTAGTGCCTGTATCTCTGAGGAGGACCTTGCAACTTGAAGATCAAACGTCTCGTTTGTAGATGTTAAGGCCACATCTTTCTGAAATAGTAAGGCTTTCAGTTTGCTCAGGGCATCAAAATGCAGGTTGGTAAGATTTATCGAAGGCCAAAGCGTCGCCTCCCTCACTATTCGGGCAGGTGGAAACCGTACTTGTGTACAACAAGTGACAATGGAAGAAACCTTCACCAGATATGCATGCCACAGCAACCTTTACTGTTCAACTTCAGGTAACTCCCATTAGAGAGCAATCTAAAAGCTGGACAAATCACATCAACTGGGGAACCTTTCAAGTAGCACGATAAATTTGCCACAGAAGCATTACAGGCCCCGTGAAGCGAAACGTCCTTGCACACTAAGGATCCACTTAAAGTATTCTTGCAGTCTGAACTTCTGAGAAACACTTCAGTTCCTGTATTTTTTTTTAAAGTTTAGAATGCTTTATTGATATAATAAACAAAGTAAAAACATCATTACATCGTCATATAGCAAAATGAAATACTAGCAAAAAGTATGTATGACGAAAATACAACCAAAACCCTCAAGAGGGAAAAATTGTACATAGGAAAAATGCATTTTAACATTTTGAATAAAAGAGGGGGAGAGAAGAAAGAGAAAAAGAAGGGGGAAAGAGAGAGTGAGGGGAAGAAAATCATAAGTTAAACAGTAATAAATAATCCAATAGAACATTAAGTATAATGAAGTGATAAAGCTAACAATGGTACCATGAAAACGAGTGAAATCAGGTAGCAATTCTAGAAAGAAAAGAGGTTAATGGTGACCACAACAAGTCTTTTTTGATTAATAGAGGTAATGAAGTGGCGTGGGCTCGGTCAAGCCTGTGATGATGACATAGCAAGTTCCACCAGGCTTGATAGGATATTTTTGAAGTGTCCTTCCAATTGGTGGTGATGATCTGAAAGGAAATAGCTCAAAACAAATCTATACATTTACGAACATTACTCTGGACGTCCCAGATAGGCGAAGAACTACCCAAAAATACATGTACAATTTCAAAGGAAAAGTTTGTAGATAAAATTTCATTCAGCTTCAACCAAATACGAGACCAAAAGGACTTAACCAAGGGACAATGGAAAAAGATATGAAGGAAATCACTGTTCTCATAAGAACAAGACCAGCATTTCTTGGAGTCTAACAGCTTGAATTTGTGTAGTTCAGTAGGAGTGAAAAAAAGTCTGTTGTAAAAAATAATATAGAGTCTGGGTAGTGCTTGCTGAACGTGAAGAAGTGTGTATTTTTGACCAAATAGAATCCCATGTTTGAAACGAAAAATCTTGGGCCAAATCTTTCTCCCATAGGAGTTCTAAATTGAATTTAGTTCTAACATCCAGAGAATGGGATAGCATTCTGTAAATAACAGCTGCTTTAAGCTGGGTAGAAAAATCAAGTGGAGAGGAGGCAACCTGGTCAGGTGTATTAGAGGAATAATCCTGGGAAAGGAGATGAGTCAGGGAAGCCTTGAGTAAGGGATAATGACAGGCATGTGTGGTGGAGATGCCAAAAGATTCACGAATGTCCGTAAAGTCCCTAGGGGATCTATCCTTCAACAAATGGTCTAGAGTAATGATGCCCTTATCAATCCATACCTTCCAGAATAACGCCCTGTTATTGATCTTTAGGAGTTTGTTATACCAGATTGGAGTGCGAAAGAATTGATCCGCAGAAGAAAGATGAGTTCGAAGCAGAGAGGATGCAAGAGCTTTGGAATGAGTAAATGTGGGCGTGGAGAAACGCTTTGGGGGTTGAGATAGGCGGGTAGCTGTGAGAAATGAAAAAGGTGTGAGTTGAGCTAGTTCTAACGAACTCCAAGCAGTTGTAGGAGTGTGAGGAGATTCAGTTAAAAAGTCCAAATTTGTTTCAAGGTGAATGCAGAATGATAACGTCTGAGATTTGGAAAATTGACTCCACCTAACTCTTTGGATTGTTGAAGACGAGAAAGCGAAATTCTGGCTTTACGGTTGTTCCACAAGAATTTGGTTAGGGTGCGATTAATGGTACTAAAAAAGGTGAGCGGGAGGGAAATTGGGAGCATTGAAAGATACAAATTAATAATTGGAAGGAGCATCATTTTAATTGTGGCCAATCTACCCCACCAAGATAAGAAGAGAGGGGACCAGCTCTCAATAAGGACAGTGAGCTTTTTGAGTATATCCGCAAGGTTAATTTTAATAGTTTCCCTGATGCTATTAGCATATAGAATGCCTAAGCATTTGATACTTTTGGGATTCCATTCAAAAACAGAGCCATGAAACATATGAGAAAGGCAGTGCTTATTTAAAGGTAGAACTTCAGACTTATCAATGTTCAGTCTATAGCCAGAGACTAACGAATACTCTTGTAATAAAGAGAAAAGAGCAGGCAGGGAAGTAGAAGGATTGGAGATATATAACAGAATATCATCAGCGTAAGCAGTGAATTTAATGTCAATGCTTTTAAATTGGAGACCTGTATAATGTGTAGAACATCTAAGTTTTTCTAAGAAGGGTTCTAAAGTAAGAATGAATAAAAGTGGGGAAAGAGGACAGCCTTGCCTAGTACCTCTAAGGAGTGGAAAATAATTAGATTGACAGCCATTTACCCAAATGGAAGTAGAGGGGGCAGAGCATAACAATTGTATGAATTTAATAAAAGGAGGGCTGAAGCCATGCCATCTCAATGCACCAAAAATAAATTCCCAATTGACCCTGTCAAATGCTTTCTCAGCATCTAATGTAATGGCAGCAACTGGTGAATCCATCTTAGAAGCAAGGTGAATAATATTGAGAAAAGTTCTCGAATTATCTGTAATTGAACGACCTTTGACGAACCCCGATTGGTAAATATTGATGAGGTCAGGGATTACCTTATTAATACGGAGGGCAAGTATTTTAGCAAAGATTTTGCAGTCCGTGTTAATAAGGGAAATAGGCCTATAGTTTTTGCAAAGAGAGGGGTCTTTGTCTTTTTTAGGAATCAAACATAACATCGCCTGAGTGAAGGAACCTCTTGACTAACCGATAGTGAGAAAATGAGTAATCAATGAGAATAACTGAGGAACTAAGAGTTGTTTGAAGGGAAGAAAGAATTGAACTGTAAAACCGTCCGGGCCGGGTGATTTTTCTTTGGGTAGTAGGTTAATAGCATTGATAATTTCCTTCTCCAAGATAGGAACATCCAGGGATGTGAGGTCAACGGAGTCATCAGGAGGTCTGGGGATAGTTTTAAAAAAGGAATCAATTTGTTCAGGAGAAGGGGTGGACTCTGGAGTGTAAAGGGAGGTATAATATTGAGTAAAGCAGTCAAGAATCTTAGTATCTGTAATAAGTCGAACTCCGGAATTATCTGTGATAACCGCAATTTTAGACTTTTGCTTTTTGATTTTGAGGTAATTAGCTAAGGATTTACCTGCTTTATTCCGACCACCGTACATTTTTGCATTGAATTTAAGGAGATTATTACAAGCCGAATCCCAAGAATGTTTGTTGTATTGCATTTTTGCTTTGATAAGAGTTGACAGAGTACCAGGACAATTGGTAGTGAAGTATTTATGCTCAAGAGCTTTGATTTGTTTTAGGATAAGGGTTGAATCTATAAGATCTTTCTTTTTTTTCGAGAAACAAAGTCGATAATGAAGCCTCTGACAGTAGCTTTGAAGGCATCCCAATAAAGTGATATGGGGAAGCAGAGGAGAGATTATTGTGAAAAATTCCTGTATAAAAAGCGTGAATTGTTCAACAAATTAGGAATCCAAAAGAAGAGAGTTGTTAAAACGCCTGCGACGGGATGTAGGGGAAGGTGAAGGGTAATCCATATCTAAAATTACGGGGCCATGATTTGAAATAAGAATGGAGCCAATCTCTGAATTAGTCATAAATTGCAGAGCATGTTGAGTAAGAAAAATATAGCCTATGTGAGAGTGAGATCTATGAACGGGGGAGAAAAAGGAAGATTCTAGCATGTCAGGGTGAGAGGTTCTCCATGTGTCAAGCAATCCTCTAGAGGTAATAGCCTTGTGGAAGGTTTTCTGCATCTTATTGGGAATGTATTTAGTTTGAGATTTTCGGTCAAGGAAGGGGTCCATAAGTTGGTTACAATCACCACCCACAATCAAATTATCTGCAACATGGGAAGAGAGAAGCGTAGAAAAGTCATTCCAAAAAGTTAAATCAATGCCATTAGGGCCATAAACATTACAAAAAGAAAGTTGAGTGTTATTAACTTTAGCATTCACAAACAACCATCTACCATTAGTATCCTGAAATTAATTTTGTAACAGAACATTTAAAGACTTATGAAATAAGATAACACCATTCTTATTGTTCACTGCCGGGGAGCAGAAAACCTCTCCTACCCACTGTTTACGCAGTGAAGATATATCTTGCAACTTAAGGTGTGTTTCTTGTAACAGTGCTATATGACACTTCAATTTTGCGAGGTGAGATAAAACTCGCTGTTTTTTAACAGGATTGCGAATACCTTTAACATTCCATGAAATTACACGAAAACCAGTCATCTATAAGATTTAAGAAATAATAACCATGAGAGTAGAAGAAAGTTAAGGAAGAAGAAGAAAAGAAGGTGTAGAGACTGGCAGGGAATGAAGAATAGGAGATAACAGAAAGCAAGGAAAATAGAACTAATCGCTTGATATGGCCATAGAAACAAAGGAGTAAGAGAACAATGAAGTACCATAAATGGAAAATGGAAAAAAAGAGATATATTGGATAGTGGAGTGAAGAGACGAGACAGGGAGAGAGGGAGAAAGAAAGGAAAAGGGGAACGAAAAAGGAGATGAAAAGGGGAGCATAGTCGCCCAGAAAGAGCTAGCGAAGAAAGATGACAAAGCCAGAAGGCTTTAGTCATAGTGATCAAATACAAGAAGAACATTAATGAGGGAGGGGGGCAAGAATCAAGACGGCCACTCCAAGAACGGGGGGGACACCGAGGAAGGAAAAGTTTACCATTGAAACAGAGAGGAAAAAAGTCAAAGATAAAGACAAAATGGCAAACATATGAAACAAAATGGAAGGGAACTTACCAGACACTGTGAAACAATGTAACGGAGCAAGACACATATGACGAAACACAAGGGGAACATGGGCAAGAACATCTGCGTCGGGAACTGCACAAGGAGGACCTAAAAAACAGAGAAGAGAACAAAAATGACAATTAAGACTTGCTCAACTCCATAGCCTCTCCCTTGTGGACATGAATGAACTTCCGAAGGTCAGCTGGATCATCAAACGTAAAAGTTCTGTCTTTATAAGTCACTTTGAAAAAGCACGGATGGATAAGACCATAACGGGCATTCATGGATCGCAGAGAAGGTCTGAGGTCGAGAAATTCTTTACGTCGGTTAGCAGTTGGCTTGGATACATCCTGACTGAAAAAAACTTTGTGACCAGACCAGAGCATCTGCTTGTGTTGCTTGGCAGCGTTAAGGATTGCCATGAGGTCAGAATAAAGAAGGAAATAAGCAATAATACCTCTGGGTCTAGTCGAGGAAGAAGCACTCTGAGGACCCAACCTCTGCGCCCTTTGGATATTAAAGTCCATAGGTTTCGGGAGACCGACAATCTGCAAAACTTGGGACTTCAAAAAGGAGATCATGTCCGAGCCTTCAGAACCTTCCGGAATTCTGTAAATGCGTAAATTGTTGCGCCTGTTGCGATTTTCTAAGTCCTCTGCAGTCTTCTTAAGTTGAGAAACTTCTTTAGTGAGGGAATCGACTCTGGCAACAACATCCTGTGCATCGCTTATTTTTTGTTCTACATCCGAAAGTCTTAACTCAAGTCCGGACCATTTCTCTTCAATTCTCTGAAGTGTAGTATTGGTTTCTGTCATGAAAGGTCTGATGTGGCGCAGTTCACCCATAATATCCTCTAACGTCAGAGGAAGAGGTGATTTTGATGGAGAAGACGGGTCTTTTTTGACGCGCTTATTAGTAGTTGCAGCAGAATCCTTACAACCCCCAGAACCAGACCCAGAGGCACCCTGCAACTTGTTTGGATGCGGAGAATCCATGGCAAGGCGGAGTGCACCGTATAGCAATAGATAGGATTATGTGAAGATAAAATTCCAAGTTCGCAGTTAGTAACCACAAATAGAGAGGATGTCAACGGACCACTTGTAGAAATTAATTGAAAGCTGCAAAGTAACTTCAGTTCTTCAGTAGACAGGAAGAGAGAATAAAACACCCCGCAACATACCAATGAATAGGAGAGAATTAGACTAACCAACAGGTGTGAGGCAGTAGCTTAACCATGTGATGAGCCAGTATCAGATAAAGTCAGTTAATTGCGAACATTGCTCCACTTGCCAAAAATTACTCTCCTTTGTTCGTATTGGAAAAAAGAAAAAACTCCCAATCACACAAAATGGCTGCCACACGGAGTAGATTCTCTGAGGAGAAATAATTTTCAGAGGAGGAGTGTGGAAAAAGATCAGCAACAAGACTAAAAGCTTGCCTTAATAGACAATGTGGCCAACAACATATGGGACCAAGTAGCTGAGGTGGGGCCACAACAAAGAAAGAAGCATACGAGCGCACCCATCAGCGTAGCAGTTGCCGTGTAAAATTATGCAGCATTTGATAGTAAGGCTATCCAACAGATAAACGGGATTTGCAGATCTTTTCTGGGAACATTTAATGAGCAGGAAATTTAAAAGAAGGCATTGTGCAAAAGAGCCCAAAAATATGTGCAGTAAAACATCGCTGTATCAGACATAAGGGATTCCCCGACAGCAAAATGCACAAGATGGCGGCCCAAAAAAAAAACGGGCTCAATGAGGAGAGGCTGTCACCGGTGAAAAGGCGCCCAAAAAGACCCTGAGCAGGTCTGAAAACTTGCCTCAGCGTGCCTTGTGTCCTCCGAAGCAAGGGGCCATGCTGAAAAAGCGAGATCGCAGGCTGAATATGAACCCTTCAGCGTCGACCGGAGCTCGGTGCCGCGGAGCGCATCACGAAGCGGCCATCTTGAGCCGCCGCGCGCCTCCCAGTTCCTGTATTTTGACACCGAAATTTGAAAGGTAGTTCCCAATACTCATGTACAAACCCTTCCTTCAGCGCTTCATATCTGCCCACTTGGTGGTATTGCAGACAGTACTGAAAATGAATTCTCGAAATCGGCAGGGTGATGCACCCATGGATTATCCAATCCGCGGATGGTGTTTCAGCAACGGGGAAAGGTAACTTCTCTAGTTTTTCAATGTGTAACAAAGTGTATGTTTCATCTTTACGTGCCATGAGTATCTGCTGTTTTGTAAGGTGGTAAGGGGAAAACATACTTGTGGCATTGACATGATGCCATGGCACGTGGCCAGAAAGTAGTTTTTGTAGTTCCCAGCTCAATGGTAGAATAGACCTAAGTTGTGACTGCCCATGTTGTAATGTCTTCTTGAACAATGTCTATTGACGATGACACTGTTTCCCAAAGGGTTTATTATAATGGACAAGGTGGTCATATCATTGTCATTCACTGCTAGAGCTTTTTCTAAATTGGCCCTGTCAATTTCGCTCAGTCTTTCAGCAGCTTCCTGCTGAGTAACTTTCCATATTTCATTGTATATTGCATACAGGAAGCGTTTTTGAGGTGGTTTTCGAGTGCCTAATAAAAAGTCCTTGAGTTCCAAGTCATAGGATAGAAGGGACAAGTATTGTTTCACCGAGGACAGTGTTGAGGTTTTTAGCTAATCAAGGCACAACTTCCCAACACTGTATGTTGTCACCACCCCGAGTGTTCAGACTGCACGTACCGTATGTCAGGCCTGCTTGTTTTGAAACCCTTGATGTCATCTAGGAATTGTGCCTGACATCCGTTCGTGTCTAGTGGCCAAACTAACCATCCCTTCCATTTGGGCTCTTATGAATTGTACAAGCCTTTATGTAGCATGGTATCTAATGTATCCTCACTGTATTTTGTAAACTGCTGTCAGTTTTCAAAACATGCGAATTTGGGTATTAGGTGTGTGTTCAAATATTTCATTTTAGCTAATCCAAGCCGTGTCATTTGTTGCACAGTTTTATTCAGGATACTCATTTGTTGTGGTATTAGACATGCTCTAAACAAAGTCTCAGTTCCCTGAAGCTGCCAGCCTTTTGTCCCCCAAGTTGATTTTACATCTATAATGTCCCTCCAAAAGTCAAAACCCTGTACAGACAGCTGGGAAAGAAAAGAAGCAGAATATATCAGCTTGGTGTGGGTCAGCATTTTCTTTCCTGGTGAAGGTGCAAGCCTATAGTAATAAGAGGCAGGCTCAGATGTATCATACCCAGTAAAATAAGCAAACTTCTGTGCAAATGTTTTTGAACTACCCCTGGTGGTGTATGGCAATGTTCCCATTGTGTGCATTGAAAACAGCATGTGGAATACTTGCTGTATGCAGAAAATTATGACCATTATGTTGAAAACAAAACATTTCATCATAATTAGATTTACCTTTATGCAATTCATCAGAAGAAAACACAGTAGAATGCTCTAGATCTTCTAGAATTTCATGCCCCGTATCAATGTCCCATTCGTCAGCAACAGTACTAGGGGCAATGACATAATTCAATGATAGTTTAATCAGGTATGGAATTTGTAAAAGTTCAGTGGGGCCATACATGTCATAGGATACCCTATCCCAAACAATCCCATCTGGAAATGGAACAGCTGAAATGTTCACCGGGGAAAGGTCTCTCCATTCTCGGTGTGATGACGGAGGAGGTTTAAGAACCAAGTTCACCAGTTGTACTGCCGACCGTTCTGAGAGATAGTGTCCATTCAGAAGTAGAAAAAAGACTGTCACAAAACCAATCCAAATGACCAGGAACAGTAACAAAATTGTAATCCAAAGTTGTAATCATGGAGAAAAAAATATGTCCTTTTCAGCCAAAGATAGAAGATACGCACTTTCAGCCTAAATGGTAGAGATGGCGTTGGATCAGATGAATCTCAAGAGAAGTTATCAAAATTGATGAAGTAGCCAGAGGCAGTCTGATCTATTTTTGGTAGCTCAGCAGGCTTTGTAGAACTGGGTGAAGACTCGATCTGTGGTACATTGAAGTAAACCATGTTCTTTTCAGGTTTCCGAATAGAAATCTGTGTTTCTGTACTAGTTGACTGTACAGTTGTTGTAGCAACAGGTAGAAGGCATACTTCGTTGTTGTTTATTATTGTTTCTCATTGGAGAGAGGATGCTTCATTAGTTATTAAAGCTTCCATCTGAACTTCCTGAATGGTAGCGAGAGGAGGCAGGTAGCTACTTAGGAGCCCAAGTGGCTTACTGTTGAGAATCGGCCAGCTAGTGTGGTTTGATCAGATCAATGGAGATGAATCTCTAGTCATTTCGGCAGGCAAGAGGCAGAAGAAGTACAGTTCTGGTACCTTCAACAGCCAGGAACGGTACAGGTGCTCTGTAAGATGGCCCAAATTCTTTCTTGTCCACAATTTTCTCCCTGAACAGATCCCCAACCTTGGGGATCCAGGCAGGTCTTGCCGGCACTTCCTTCACTTCCCCAGTGGTGGTGTGTTTTACTTGGATTTGCTATGTTCGTCCCCAAAGTCATTTAGTTCCTGCAAAACAGCCAAACATTCATTGATATCAAAAGGTGTTTCCGCCGCCACTGTTTTGGGATTGTCGAGGTCTGGGACCCAAATCTTTACCCCAAACAGGATTTCATAGGGAGTCCGACCATCCGGAGATCTTTTAGGCAGGTTGTTGAGTGCCCTCTGGACCCCATATAAGTGATGGACCCAACTGTGACCTGAGTCTAGTAACCTAGCTGTTAAAGACTGCTTTAAGTCACGGTTTTTCCTCTCCACCACTGAACTTACCTCAGTATGGTAGAGAGAAGAGAAATGCAGGGTCACACCCAAACTTCCCATGGCCTCTTTGTAAGCCCTAGAGCTAAATGCCGGCCCATGGTAGGAATGTAATCTGGCGACTGTGTATGTCCCAATAAAGGCTCCCAGATCCTTTATAACAGTTTGGGTGTCAGCTGACCTTTGTGGCCATACCCACACGAATTTAGAGCAGGAATCCACTGCTACCAAGATGCACTTGTAAGCTCCATCTGATGACAAGGGGCCTCAATGGTCCAAATAGACACAAGTCGGAGGGTTGTTTGAGATCAGTAGAGGTGTCTGGACTGAATGCGCCACGGTGGAACCCTTCATCTGCTGGCTGTTTATAAAGACCTGGCCACCAGTAGCTTTGCTGCAGTAGTGAAATTGTAGCAGCCACCCCTGCATGAGCAGATGCCAGACCCCCGTGTGCAGCTAGTATTAAACCCATCCTGTGATCAGTGTTTGCTATTACTCTATCCCCCACTCCAGGAATGTGAGCACATGGAATGTTTTGTGCATCTAACTTGTAGGAGTATTTGAGTGGAAAGCCTTTCGGCAGTTGGGTGTCGTTGCGAGCAGCATTGACAGCCACCATGATGTCTTTGTCTATTCTTGTACTTGAACGAGTGTTTGCAGCAACTGCAGCAGTGCAAACTGTTGCTTTCGCCCGTTGATCAGCCATGGAATTCCCTGCAACTTGAATGCCAGCACATTGATGACTCAATGTGTTTATTACATGAAACCGTGGCAAGCAGTCTTTCAGCTTTGCCACCTGTTCCCAAAGCAACTTGTGCTTTATTGTGCAGCCCTTTGAATCTCTGAATCCATTCTGGCTCCAGTGGTGTAGATATTCATTGTAAGACTGGACACAATATACAAATCACACAGTATGAGTGTGGGGAATCTAGGATCCGTATTCTCCAGTGCCAGAATTAGAGCCTTTAGTTCACCCAACTGTGCTGTGCAGTAACCAAGTTGACTGTGTGTAGGTTTTCTCAGGATGGAATTCTCCATCATGAATGCGCCCTTTTATATTTGTGCACTCTGCTGAGTATTGATGCTTAGTCCCTACGGCAGACTGGGCAGAACAATCAGTATATGATGTAATCATATTTTTCCCAGAGGCATTACTTCATTAGCCAGAGGATATTCTTGTTCGTACTGCAGAAAAGCTTGTGCTTGTAGTGTAGAATCAAATCTGTAATCTACATCTGTTGCGGTGAGTGAGTCAGCCCATTGAATCCATTGTGGATGTAATGCTTTAGTGTATGGAACGCTGACTCTGGTGACGGCACCTAAGGTCGGCACCGGGGTCACGACAATAATGCGTTTACCCTGAGCCAGGGCTCGCTCTCTCACCACAGCAGTCTGTACCGCTGTCAGTATTTTTTCTGTAGGTGCAAAACACATTTTATCATTGGTGTATAAATGCGATTTATATGCAATCGGTACAGCGCCACCTTCATTGGACGTGGCGTTGGTGTACCCTGATGCCCCCGCGATGACGCAGATCACCAGCTTCTTGTGCTTACACGTGTGTGTAAGTGTTTTGGAGCTATCATGTCAGCTTGTACAGAACATAAAATATTTGTGTGTTCCTAACTCCAATGTGTATTGGAAAAGTCTGGACGTATCAAGTCGTAAAATGGTTTGGCCTATTCTGCGTAATCTGGAATGTATGTTCTGCCAAAATGTAGGAATCCCAGTATGGATTATAGTCTTTTCAATGTAGTTGGAGGTTGTAGTGGCACACATTTCTCTAAGAAGTGTGTCGCAAGGCTTTTGCCTTCACTTGATAGCTCATATCCCCGAAAAAGTATGTTAAGATTGGCATCTTTGATTTCTTAAAATGTGTAGCCCATGTGAGCAGTCTACTCTTGTTAACTGTTCCAAGAGGTCATCATCCTTCAGATATATGTCATCAACATAGGACAATACCTGATCATCAAAACTTTGTAGTAGCTTTGTTACCCTGGCTCAAAACAGCCTGGGGCTATTTTGATACCCCTGTGGCAATCGACAGAATTGTTTTCTGAGAGCTTAGCACCGAAAATGCAGTCAGATGTCTGCTTCCAGGAACTATATCTTGGCAAAAAAAATCCATTTGAGATATCAAGAGTTGTTTTGTATTTTTTCCGCACTGTGTTGTTCATTAGTGTGGCACTGTGTGCATTTTGCACTGCAGATGTGCGAGGAGCTGTGTTTAAGTGTCTGTAATCTAATACTAGATGATGTGAATGATCGGATTTCATCACAAGAAAAAAGGGATTATTCATTGTTGAGGTGCAACTTTCTATTACACTTTGATATTCAAGTTGTTGAAGGATTTCCCTAACTTGTTTTTTAGCTTCATGCTTGATAGGATATTGTCTTTGAGGTTGTGGGGTTGTCCTCAGTGGTATTTCATGGTAAGGGGAACCGACATCCCACCCCACATGGTTGTGGTATGACGCAGGAGCTAGCGCCCACTTCTTGACATTTGAATGTTTAACTGATTCTGGAACGAGGTCGGAAAAAGCAGGTAAAGTTAGCGTTTCTCTGTTTGGGCAATCCATTACAAAATCAGGTGGCCAATCCTTTTCAGCCAAAGGAATATCATAACCATGAGTTAAGTCCTCTCAAAAGAGAACATTAATGTTCCTAGGTACGTCCTCCTCCAATTGAAGTTGTATAGCCAATGTGGGACACTTACCCTAGTATCCGGTGTTTCCACTGTGATATACTCACTCAGCACTACTCCCACCAGACAATCCATCAAGTTCTGGTGAACTATTATGACTTCTGCCACGCTGTCCAGCATTGTCACTGCCCATTCCCTGCTCAGAAGCAGTATCCTCAATATCCGGAGCATGCCTGACCTTGAGTCCGGCTACTTTCTTTTTTTTTTTAATTGAGGCTTGGAAGGTTTGGGTTTATCTTCCTGTTTAATGATGTAGTCAGGCGAGCATTGTGAGTCCTTCGGTCTCACATGCTCCTCCGATCTGCGCTCTGACCATCCACCTCTCTCTGAGCCTTTATCGGAAGAATGCTAAAATGAACGAGACAAATGTGCATCAGTATCCTGATACCTGTCAGGCGGTCTAATGTGTTCGCGGTTATGCAAATTATAGCGCTTTTCAATGGTATCCTGTGTTGGAGACCCACCCTGTGATTTTGTTTTGTCTTTGTTTTTCTTATTTTTTTCATTTCTTCTTTGTAGAAGAGTCGGGTGCTTGCTTAAAGTTATCCTTTTCAGAGTTACTCTTTAATTGTGGTTTACTAGGTTTGGCTCCTAAATTATCTCTACCCAGCGTAGCATAGGTATCTTCAATACTTTTAGGTAATTCATGCTCCTGTCGTGCCAGAGCCAAATCCCTTAGGTGCTGACATATACCCAATGCTGCTGCTTCCCCCTTTATGTTACTCAACATAATGGCGGATACCTCTGCAAAATTGCCCATCAGTTTCATCCCCAAGTCCGGGGCAGGTGCTGCTGCTTACTCATTCTAGATCTATTTCCGCACTTCAGGCAAAACAGCCAATGAAGGGGTACCATGTGTTTTGGTATACACTGCAGCAAAGACTGTACCCCCAGTTGTGCAATCTTCCACAGGAGGAGCCATCCCATTGGGAAGCAAATGGTTAATATTCAGTTTTTTCCTATGCACCCGTAAGGGTAAATACCACTTCAAGCTGACTTGTTTTTTGAGCAATGCAGAACGGAATCTCCTCCCATCTGATGGGAACCTTACCCATGACTGCAGTCAGTGTTTGTGGGCTGATGCCCAGGGTAGCCTCTTGTGGTTGTGCATCTTGAGCAGTTCGTACAGGGTTAAGTGTTAATATTCGCATTATGGACTGTGTTAAACATCTGAATATTATTACTAAATCTTTGTATAGTGTTCGCACGAGTGCTCCTGATAAATTATCAACATTAGGATGCGGTGTGTATCTGGCTAAGACTGGCCATGTTCGCTTCCTCATTGCTAAGGGGATCGAGTCTAACGTTTTTTGTTGTGTGTTGAAAGAATCTCTATTTCTTCGTATGGTGTATAATTTTCTGGTATTTTATCCTCTTTGTACCTGTGAACTAACCATATTATGTTGTCTGCAACTGGGAATGTAACCCAAGAATAGAACACCTCTGTCCTATATGCTTCATGAGCCTCAACCAGGAAGGTGGCATCTCCACCCTAGATGTGAGACTATGTTGAAAAGGTTACTGAGTGACCGCATGTCTGCAGTTCTCACCAATTTTAAGTCCTCTATCTTCTGACATTATTCTAAATGAATTACACAGAGGGTAACACAATGGGAATAAATCCCTTGAAGAGTTCAAGCTTGAACAACCTACAGCCAATACATAGAATTTACCTACTCAGCTGAGGAGGCTAGTCCCGACTACCACGGACGTCCCCGGTTAGGAGGTGAGTTGGGGTCTCTGAGAATACACGAGAGAACTACATGGGTGATTAATTAAATAAGAACCCATTCTACCAACGTTGGCTGTGCCATGTCGTGTAGTTTCCATTTTCCAGTAGGAACTACGTGTTTGTTGAGCAACATAAACTTTGGGATGGTGTCCGACTGATTCTGTGTACTTCCTAAGGATATGTTGGCCTAGTGGCCAGTTAGCTCACAGTACCACCATAAGTACCCCTAACCCTAGACAGGTAACAAATGGCTTGGGCAACCACAGAACATGACAACCCTGACTCCCCCAGGAATCGTGGTAACAGATCTAGAACCCTTTCGCTCAGTCACTCGTGCTCTCTCTCAGAGAAATATGCACACAAGGGCATTATCAATATTTATTGAACCATCATTATTCTTGTATAGAATATATGTACTGCAATGATCAATAGACAGAAGCAGATAAGAGTAATTATCAGAATGACAGACAGAATGAACAGTTCCACCATCTTGCTTAAAAAAATGTTTATATGCAAACATATAAAACAATATCTAGATAGCGTACTCTTACTATGCTTTCCCTAACCTAAGTGTCTAGTGTGTGTGTTCTGCCAGGAATCCCCTATAGGATGATCCAACCCCCGTTACCTGAAGGGAAAGAATGTAGGTTCTTGTCTTGGTCACAAGTTGGACATCCCTCCTCGCAGAGGGATCAGCAAGTGTAGGAAGCTGGCTCTGTATATACTATACCAAAGTGAGATATAGTGTGCACAGAGTCCAGTGGAACCCTAAAGGTAGGCAGAGGCAAAAGTAGATAGCACCTTACTCTCTATTTGTGGTAGTGTGGGCTAGCAGTAAGGCTTTATCAGAGGGTAGTGTTAAGCATTTGTTGTACACACTCAATCGGCAAAAGATGAGTAAGGTGCTATCTACTTTTACCTCTGCCTACCTTTGGGGTTCCACTGGACTCTGTGCACACTATATCTCACTTTGGTATAGTATATACAGAGCCAGCTTCCTACATTGGGGGCAGCGGTTGGGCCACCCAAGGCCGTGGGACTTCGGGTGCAGGGGTGTCTTTAGGAGTCGTGTTTTCTTTACCAGCTCCGGTCGCGGTCGGGGGGATCCTCCAGAAAGAGGCTGCAGGCTGCGCTGGGAGATTCAAGGCAGGTCAGAGATCACCAGATCTCAGTTCAGGATCGCCAGGGAGACCTCCTCGTGTTGTTGGGCTAATCGAACTCGGGCGTGGGTGTCAGGTGCAGAGTGGTGCAGACTCGCGGATTTGGCCAAAGCCAGAGTCTGTGAGTGAGCAAATCCGGTGCTCACGGGAGACAAAGTCTTTCTTGTGGAAGGCAGGGTAGGTCCTCGGGGTTCTTGAGGTTGCTGGCTGCAGGACGCACCAGTATTTCGCTTCTGCAGGTTCGAGATGGGGACAGGCCAGTAGGGCTGGGGCCAAGTCAGTGGGCGTCCTCCTCTTCTTAGCTTTAGCACGGCTTCTTCAGTCTTTCTTCTTCCTTTCTTCTTGGCCGGTTCTTGTCTGAGGAGGCAGGGTTCAGGGGTGCCCCTAAATACAAAATTTAGGGGTGTTACAGGTAGGTAAAAGTTGGGACGAAAGGGTCCCTTTCTTGGGGTAGGTACACCCCCTATTATGTGACCCTCCAGTGGGAGGGGGGATATGCCTCACTCTGGTTGGCTGGGTCCTCCCATCTGCAAGATGGCAGGGACTGAGAGTTGTGCTTCACCTCGCCTCCCCCACCTGTGGGGTGGGGTTGGCAAAGGTGGGCACACCTCCCTTCCTCCCTTGATTTTCCCGCCGATTCTCCCACACAAAGTGGGGGTCAGAACCGGTGGGGGCCAGTTGCTGGAAGCAGCAAAGGCCTGGGGAAGCTCACAAAGGCAACAGGCCTTTGAAGCTTCCCCTTCGTGGACCCTGCCTATCCTGGGAGAGGAGGCTTGGCACCTCGTCCGAGGATGTGCATTGTTTCAGATCCCTGAAAGCAGCAGGCTCTCAACCCAGGGGTCCAGAAACATGTCTGGTGGTGGCAGCTGGCAAGCAGCCATTCAGCCTGGACACTAGTGTTAGGTCGTTTTTCCGTGGGCATCTCTAAGATGTGCTCTGTGTGCATTTTTCATGAAATTCCACACTGGCATCAGTGTGGGTTTAATGTGCTGAGAAGTTTGATACCAAACTTCCCAGGTTTCAGTAAAGCCATTATGGTGCTGTGGAGTTCGTAATGACAAACTCCCAGTACCATATACTCTTAATGGCATTACTGCACTTACAATGTCTAAGAATTGGCTTAGACATTGTAGGGGTACAGGGCTCAGGCACCTGTACCCTCACCACTGGTATACTGCACCCAGCTAGAGGGATGTCTGACCTATGCCAGGGCAGTGGGTTGTAGGGTGCCATGTCGACTCTTCACTTTGTTCTGCACCAAAACGTGCAGCCTGCAAAGGCAGTGTGTGTGTGTAAAGGTGCAGGACCTCTGAGGGTGGCACAATAAGTGCTGCAGCCCATAGAGGCCTTCCCTGGCCACAGTGCCCTTGGTACCTGTGCTACCCTTTATCCGGGACTGACCTGTGGCCAAAGAGTTCCAATTGGGTTTTGTTTTCAATGCAGTTTTAGGGAAAGAACATAGGCCCTGGGTACCTGTTTGGCAGGAACCCAGGGCACACTCAGTCAAAGCACATCAGCAGTTTAACAAAAAGTGGGGGCAGCCATGCAAAAAGAGGGCACTGTCTTACAGCAAGCAGCTGGGCTGAGGTGTCAGCGTGTAGTGGCCTTGCAATGACAACAAGTGCTCCTCGCCTAAACCCAGAAATGCTTGTTTATTTATAACAAAAAGCATCCTTGCTCCGAGCCCAGACCTTAGTCAGGCCTTAATTGTTTATGTTCTATAGATAGCTGCGTCGACGAACAACAAACAACCACATTTGCACAATGTATGTTCAGACCTTGTAAGTGTTGTGATCTTGTTCTTACGAAGTGGAATTTGTAAGCAAGTGTAGTTTCATGGAATCTAATCCTGCACTGTCACACGTGCAAATATGTGTCAAAATTCATTGTGTGAGTAGGAAGGCAACTTAAGAAAAATGCGTGCATGTAAAATGGCAGTGTTTCCCACTGAGCCTAACTAAGACACACGGCAATGTCTTGTGATCAGGTGATGATAGCGAGTGGTGTAATGTACATGTTGAAAAGGGTGGGGCTGAGGGACGATCCGAGTGGGGCTCACATATCAATTTCTTGGTCTGTTATGTGAAGAGTGGCAGCCTGACCCTTTGGGTTCATCCCATGAGGAATGAATAGATCAATTTGAGAGCAGCTCCTTGTATGCCAATCTTGTGGAGTCTTCTGATGAGGGTGTTATGGGAGACCGTGTCGAAGGCAGCAGAGAGGTAGAGCAGGATGAGGGACACTGTTTCTCGTAGGTTCAGGTTGATTTGAATGTCATCAATGGCCATGATGAGTGCTGTTTCGGTGCTATGGTTCTTTCTGAACTCTGAGTGTTGTCTAGAAGATGGTGAAGTTTGAGGTGGGTTGTGAGTTACTTGTTGATGGCCTTCTCAATCACTTTGGCTGGATAGGGAAGCAAGGAAATGGGTCTGAATTTGCTCAGTTGATTTAAGTGGGCTGTGGGATTCTTGAGGAGGGCGTTAATTTCTACAAGTTTCCATTCATCTGGGAAAGTGGTTGACGTGATGTAGGTGCGGATGATGTAGGTCAGGGTGGTGCTGATTGGTGATGCTCCCAGGCTGTAAATGTGATCTGGGCATGGGTCCGATAGGGCCCCTGAGTGGATGATCCCCATGATTGCTGCTGTGTCGATTCTGGTGAGGGTTGTCCTTTTGGTCAGGTGGCCGTCTTGGCTGGAGGTTTGCAGGTTAGCAACAAGTTTTCTGAGGTTGGATTGGTGTGTAAAGTTGCTGTAGATGTCTGCGATTTTGCTGTGAAAGAAGTTGGATAGGTTGTCGCAGAGTTGATGGAGGCAGCGATGTTGGTGACAGTGGCTGAGGGCGAGGTGAAATCCTTAATATTCGAGAAGATCTCCTTGCAGCTGTTGGAGCTTCCTTCGATGAGGACCACTAGTGCTTTTTTTCTTAATGTCTCTTATTTGCTGGTGATAGCATCTGAGTACAGCCTTGTAGGTAGTTCTGTTGGTGGTGTTGTGGCTGGCTCTCTATTTCCTTTCTATCTTTTTACCGTGTCGTTTGGTGTCTCTGAGGTTTCTGTATACCAGCTGGCCTGCTTGTATGAACTACTATGCTTGTTGGGTTTGATGGGTGCGAGGGAGTCTGTGCAGTTCTCGATGCAGTTGTTGATGTCCTTGTCAAGGTTGTTTGTGAGGCTAGATTGATCTGTGCTGAAGGCACTGAGCCAGTCTGCTTCTGTGATTTTGCCCCAGCTGAATGCTGAATCTAGTAGGGGTGTAGACTTGAGATGTGTTGATTTGGAAGTGGATGATGGAGTGGTCAGTCCAGAAGAGGGGTGTGGTGGAGTTGTATTTGATGCTGTCGCTTGTGGTGAAGATGGGGTCCAGTGTGTGTCCTGCGGTGTGTTGGTTCTTGGATGAGCTGGGTGAGTTTGATGTTGCTTAAGCTTTTGAGGAGGTGAAAGTTGAGGTCACCGAGGGCATACAGGCTCCGGAGTTGATGGTGAGTGGAGGAATGAATTTGTTGATGAAGTTGATAAAGGTGGGTTGTGGTCTGGGTGGTAGGTAGGTGAGGGTTCCATTCAGGGTGAAGTTTTCTAAGATTTGCAGATTGAAGTGCAGGTGTTCCATGAATGGGGTGGCGTTCTCTGTGGATGTTGTGCATTTGATGGATTCCTTGTAGATGACAATGAGTCCTCCTTCTGGCTTGTGAAGGCGGTTCTGTTGAGTTATCTTGTTGGCCACTGCGATTTCCGTGGCGATATTGGGAGACGAAGATGGGTTGAGCCCGGTATCTGTGATAAAGAGGACATGGGGTACATTGCTACTCAGCAGGGCCCATATTTTGGTTGTCTGTTTACTGTATGATCGTGCTGTGAATCATGCCCGCTAGTGGGTGTTGACGTGCGGGTTTGCTATGGCGTGTGGTGTAGTGTGGGGGTGTAAGCTTTGTTGGTGCTTGTGTGGCACATGTGTTGGGACGGGGTATTGAGGACGTTGTCAGTATTTGCATGGGGGGTGTGGGTGTGTGGCTGCTGGAGAACTGGCAGTGGGTGCAGGTAAATTCTCCTATCATGGTGTGAGGTGCAGCACAGCAGCAGCTGGTGGAACGGCATCTGGGTCTAGCGATCTAAGGAGTGATACAGAATATCGCTGGGTGGTGATTGGACCAGGGTTCGTGGCTCTGGTCCAGGTGCGGAGGGTGCAGACGGGCTTGCTATTGGTACGTCTGTGGTGCACCCGCTGCATGCGTCCACTGCACATCCTTGTTGCATCTGCAACTAGGTAGGCCCTGGGAGGTTGGAGAAGTGCAGGGTGCCATGATGTAATTTCCTGTGCCGATGGGAAATTAAGTCCTCTAGCTTGGTTTCTTCTTTTGAAGACGGTTTTGGAGGGAACACCAGTAATGTCACTTCCTGTCCAGATGTATGATAGGAATTTCAATTATGTCACTTCCTGTGTAGGTAGATGATGGAAGATCCAGTGATGTCACATTCCCTGTGCTGAGGGGTGATGGGAAATGAAGTCCTCTTGCTTGGCTTCTTCTTTAAGATGGTTTTGGCGGAAAAAACAGTAATGCCACTTCCTGTCCAGGTGGATGATGGGAAATTCTGTAATGTAATTTCCTGTGTAGGTGGATAATGGGGGATCCAGTAATGTCACTTCCTGTGCTGAATGGTGATGGGAAAAGAAGCCCTCTTGCGTGGCTTCTTCTTTTGATGACTGTTTTGGCAAGAAAACCAGTAATGTCATTTACTGTCCAGATGGATGATGGGAAATCTAGTGATGTCACTTCCTGTGTATGTGGATAATGGGAGATACAGTGATGTCACTTCCCTTGCTGATGGGTGATGGCAAATGAAGTCCTCTTGCTTGGCTTCTTCTTTTAAAGACAGTTTAGGTGGGAAAACCAGTAACAGGAGCGCCGTGAACCCCCCACTTTAGCAGCTATAGCGGGGGTGGGGTTCTTTATGAGCCTCTTCTGTCTGCATCTAATCAGACAATTGAATACAGCATCAATACAAGAGCAAGTGGGAGCAAGGAAGAATGAAAGATGACTATGGAATAGATGGAAAGGTGAATAGAAGGATGGATGAGTGGGTGAATCAATGAGTGGGTGGGTGGGCAAATGAGTGGGTGGTTGAATAAGTGGATAGATGGATGAGTGAATGGTTAGGTGACCTGGTGAATGTCTGACAGAGTGAAGGGATGGATGGATGGATGAGTGAGTGAATGGATAGCCTGATGGACACATGAAAGGATGGCTGAGTGAAGGGATTGATAGGTGGATGGACAAGTGAAAAGAAGACAGAGTAAAAGTATGGATGGATGAGTGGGTGAAAGGTTGAGTGAATGGATGGCAGAGTAGATGGATGAATGACAGAATGGATGGATGTATGTATGATAGAATGGATGATGTATGATGGATGGATGGATGGCAGGGGGATGTATGAATGGCAGAGTGAATGGATGGATGGCAGGGTGGATGGATGAAAAAGTGAATGGATGTATGGCAGAGTAGATGGATGGATTGCAGAGTGGATAGATGGAAGGATGGATGTTAGAGTGGATGGATGCATGACAGTGAATTGATGGCACATGGATGGATGACAGAGTGGGTAGACGGATGGCAGAGTGGATGGACGTATGAAGTAGGGAAAGACTGAATGATGGATGAAACAATAAAAGAATGGCAGAATAGAAAGGTGAAACAGTGGATATCAGCGGGTGGATGTAAGGGGATGCCTGCAAACTCTTTTGCCTACTGCTGCCACATTGTTATATCGCCCGAGGGAAGCGGAACCAGGACTACAAGTCCCAGCCACATCTGCGGCTTCTTGCCGCCACGAACACCTGTTTGCCATGCCTGGAGGTGCTATAAAAACGCCGGAGGGCTCATGTTGCGCGGGACGCCTGCAAACTCTTTTGCCCACTGCTGCCACATTGTTATATCGCCCGTGGGAAGCGGAACCAGGACTAAAAGTCCCAGCCTCATCTGCGGCTTCTTGCCGCCACCGACACCTGATTGCCGCGCCTGGAGGTGCTATAAAAAACGCTGGAGGGCTCACGCAGCGCGGGACGCCTGCAAACTCTTTTGCCCACTGCTGCCACATTGTTATATCGCACGAGGGAAGCGGGACCAGGACTACAAGTCCCAGCCTCATCTGCGGCTTCTTGCCGCCACCGACACCTGTTTGCCGCGCCTGGAGGCGCTATAAAAACGCCGGAGGTCTCAAGCAGCGCGGGACACGCACGGGCGTGCCGGGCTCGGCCCGGGCGAAGACCGGGCCAAGACGGGCCCGTCTTAGCCCATCCTAGACCGGATGAGGCCGGGCTGGGCCACACTATTGACAGTTCTGCGAAGGTTTAACTTCTCCAGAGGGTGAGACCATTTTTATTTACGTGCATTGTTCGGGACGCTATCCAGCCTGTCATTTCGCATTGACTTCCCACATACTCTGCACTTGCGCAGTTCAGGGACACCATAATATTTGCCTGTTATTAGTGCTTGTTACAGGTGTGTGGTCACCTTCCAATTTGATTATTTTAGGGTGTATATTTGTGCTAGATTAAACCTGGAGGATGTTTCTACTTATATATTTTATCTCGGAAGATTTTTTTGAGTTCAAAATATTTTATTGAATTTTCATAATAAACAAGTAACAGACAATACAGAAAATAATATTCTAAATCGAAAATACCTAGTTATAGTAAAGAAGATTAACAGGCATATCAATTGAATTACATTAGGTAAGATAAAATAAGTATTCTTGGAGAACATAAAAAGGAAAGGAGGGAAAAGGATCAATAATGATTCCAATTACATTGTCTATAAATAGAGCTACAATATGAATCAGTAAATATACTATATTATCAATAAAAAGCTAAATTAGTTATACATATACCGTTTAAGAAGATATATATACATCAACAGGAATCCAAAAAGCATGAAAAGAATTGGAGTTATGATTGAGCCCAGTTAAGGACAATTGAGCTCCTTTTCTTGTAAAAATAACCCATGACCACCAAGCATGTACTGATAATAGCGAGACATCTTTCCAGCAAAATGTAATAGATTTTAAAGCAGCTGATATTAGGAAATTAAAAAGTTTACCTTCTAAGTCATTTAAGCTATGTGAAAGAAGAGCAGATTTGCAAATTAACATATTGTAAGAAACATCATCATGGATATTTAATATCTTTTTATAATATCCCAAACATCAGTCCAAAATTTTAAAATTAAAGGGCATTTAAAAAGCATATGCTGTAATGTACCAGGGTGTGATTTACAGTGCCAACAAGAAGCAGATTGAAGAAGTTTAGCTTGGAAGAGACGTAATGGAGTCCATAAACAATAAAATAAAATATATGAGTTGGTTTGATAAAGCGAAACAGGCAGCCAACCAGAAATACTATTAAGCCAAATATCCTTCCATATATCAATGGATAGTGAAAGTGAAAGTTCATTATTCCAAAATACTGAAAGCATATTAATGTTGCTACCTAGAGAATTAGATAATGTTTTATATAAAATAGAAACACCATGTGATGAAGTAGAGACAGTTTGAATGTAAATTGATAAATCAGCTTTAACATTAGAAGGAATATCTTGAGGAAAAGAATCTAAAATGGAATTACATAAATGTTCATATTTAGAAAAATCAGCTTGAGGTAAATTAAATCTTGTTCGTAAAATCTCAAATGATAAAAAGCATTGTTTGAATATATATCTTTAAGATAAAAAATACCAGCATTAATCCATGAATACCAGTAACTAACATTCCTATTCAATTTGCTAACATTGCTATACCATAGTGACATGTCTTCAGTAATAGACATAGGAGATAGAAAAATTGAATCTATATCATTAAAAATCATTTTAGTGGACTTTAGTATAACGGATTTATGCAAAAATGATGACCTATTAGACATAGTTAACAAAGTGGGGAGTGGAAATGGATTTACCAATGATTTCTCAATATCAAGCCAAATAGGAGAGTTGTTTAAATCGGACTGATTAAACCATATGGAACTTTGTTTTAAAATAAAGGCTTTGTGGTAGAGGAAAAAGTCAGGTAATCCAAACCCAGCATTACATTTAGGCATTTTTAATTTTTATAACTGATACGAGGCGGTTTACAGTTCCAAAGAAATCTGGATAAAATTCTATCAACATCTTTGTAAAACTTAATGAAAATTGAGTAGGAATCATGGCGAGGGTGTAGAAAATTTTGGAGCAATTGTCATTTTAATGGAATCCATTCTACCCCACCATGAAAGATGTAATGAAGACCATTTAGACAATTTATCTTTTATATAATTTAAAATAAAGTTACAGTTCAATGTTATTGTTGATTTTATAGAGGATGAGAATAAAATACCAAGATATTTCAATTTATCCTTTTGCCAAATAATATCAGTCATAGGTATCATATCAGGGGTACAGTAAATGTTTAAGGGGAAAAATTCAGTTTTGTTAGTATTTAATTTATATCCAGAGACTGTAGAATAGTTTTTGATAATCTCTAATAGGGAAGGGAATGAGATTATAGGGTCACTAATAAATAGGAGTACATCATCTGCATAAGCTAAAGTTTTTATAGTAACATCTTTAATATTAATTCCTTTAATATCATCACATTTTCGTATAGCATTGAGAAATGGTTCAATACCAATAAGGAATAAAAGTGGGGAAAGAGGGCAACCTTGTCTTGTACCTCTAAAAAGTGAAAATTGATTCGAGATTTGGCCATTGATAAATAAACGAGCAGTAGGGGCATAATACAGAGCAGAAATCATGCGAATAAATGCCTCACCAAAATTAAATGACAATAAGGTATTAAATAAGAATTGCCAATGAATTTTATCAAAAGCTTTCTCAGCGTCTAAGGCCAGTATTCCTGAAGGTAAAGTTAAATTGGGAGCTTGTTCGATAACATGTAGCAAGGCTCTTGTATTGTTTGCAGAGTACCTATTTTTCATAAAGCCAGATTGATCTGAGTGTATAATAGAATGCATTACACGAGCTAATCTAGATGCCAATATTTTAGCATACAATTTACAATCTTGATTAATTAGAGATATAGGCCGGTAATTTGACACAATGGTGGGGTCTTTATCTGGTTTGGGAAGCACGACAATTAAAGCCTCAGTAAAAGAGCCTGAAGTAATTCCTGAAGAACCAAAAGAGGTAAAAAGTTGAAATAAAAAGGGCAAAAGTTGTACTTGAAATTCTTTATAAAACTCAGCCAAAATACCATCTGGACCAGGAGACTTATTTTTTTAAGAGGTTTTATGGCTGATAAAATTTCATCTGTAGTAATGGGAGAATCTAACCCTATTTTATCTGATTGAGAGATGCTGGGTAAACCACATGTAGTTAAAAAGGAATCAATTAAAGAGGCATCCTGAAAATCAGGCTTGTTATATAGATTAGAGTAAAAATCCAAAAATTCATTAACAATATCATTGTGAGATAAAGCAATTTTGCCACTAGGTCCATGAATAGAGTTTATTTGAGATTTGCTCTTTTTTATACGTAAATAATTGGCTAGAAGTTTCCCAGATCTGTTGGCATTAAAACGAAATTTGGCTTTAGAGTTAGAAATCTGAATGCCAGCTCTTCTGCTAAGTATTGAATTAAATTCATACCGAAGCTTTTGCAGTTTAAGTCTATATTGAGGATCATTAGACGTAATGAAAAGTCTCTCAAATTTCGCAATTTGTTTTTCTATATTTTTAATATTATTATTGAAGGATTTATTTTCATAAGCCATAATGGAAATAGTTACACCTCTAAGGTATGCTTTAAAAGCATCCCATCTATTAACCATAGAAGTGGTACCTTCAGGATTAAGTAGGAAATAATCTTGAATTGCAATTAAGAGTTTTGGTTTATTATGTTCATTAAGAACAATATCAGTATTCATTCGCCATCTGGATTTATTTGTAAAAGATGAATTCAAATTCAAAACAAAAGAAATTTAAAGCATGATCAGAAATATCAATGTTGCCAATGGTAGGAGAAATCACGGATTGAATTAATTGTCTAGAGACCAATAAATAATCAATTCTAGAATGAGAATTATGTGGGTTTGAAAAAAATGTAAAACTTTTTCTGTAGGAAAATGTAGGCGCCATATATCAACTAATTTAGTGGTTTGAATAAATAATCTGAAAGCATGAAAAACCTTAGGAGGGTGAAATTTAGTACAAGATAATCTATCTAATAGAGGATCAGCTATGACATTAAAATCACCTCCTACAATTAACGGAACTGTACCCAATTTCAGGACCTCAGTAGTAAGGTTAGACCAAAAAGAGGGTCGTCCGCCGTAGGACCGTAAACATTGAGTAAAAAGATGACTGAATCATGTATTTTAATTTTAACTATAATATATCTCCCATCAGCATCTGAAGTTTTATTCAGAATTTGGCAGTGTAATTTTTTGCAAAAAGATAGCAACCCCATTTTTTTTTCCATTAGCAGGAGATGAAACAATAGTATCAACCCACTTTTTCTTCATATAATCTAAGATTTTATCATCTATATGAGTCTCTTGAATAAAACAAATATCTGCCTTGCAACTACCTAGATAATCTAAAATTTTTGTGCGCTTAACTGGATGGCGTAAACCTTTAACATTTAATGAAACTACTTTAATATTATGTAAGCTAGCCATAATGAAAGAGAAAAAGAGAAAAGATAAAGAGGAGGAGAGTGAAAAATACAAAGAGATTGTGAGAAAGTAGTAGCTCTAGAACAGGGAAGATGAAAGGGAAAAATAAAACATGGAAAAAACGACAAACAGAATACATTAATATCAGGAGTGAAACGCACACACGCTCAACAAGCATGACCGATACCGTTGGAGCCCGATGAAGAATAACTCAGTAATTTGTCAAAAAGTACATAACTGGAAACAATCAAGTAGTAGAGTCATGAGTATCCATTAAATGCTGCGACTGTAGATCCAGAAATTGTTTCAGTTCTTGAGGACGCTGAAAGGATTTCGAAAAGTTATCTTTCCAAATACGCATTGTTGAGGGATCAAAAAGACCATACTTGAAACCAAGACTTCTTAATTGAGGACGAAGAGCAGTGAATTCTTTGCGAACAGAAACAGTCTCCTTGGCGAAATCTTGATGGATAAATATTTTATTCCCATTGACCATCAACGAAGGAATTTCTCTTGCTGCTTTCCTAATCAAAACCAAATGGTGATGACGGAGAACTTTAAAGATCATTTGTCGAGGTTTTGTGTGTTGAGGGTTGCGATGAGAAGGAATCCTGTGAGCCTTATCAATTTCAAATTTTTCTGAAAAACTGATTTTCAACAGGCCAGGAATCAAAGTTTCCAGATATAATCTGCAGTTGGCCCCTTCAACATCTTCTGGTAGATTGAAAATGCGTAGGTTATATTGTCTATTGCGGTTTTCCATATCTAAAAGGAGTGTAGACATGGGTGATATTTTCGCCATAAGTGGGGTAAAAACGTCTATTTTAACCTTATTATCTTGTATTTTAATTGAGTTGTCAGAAATTTTCATTGATAATCAAGCCATTTCTTTGCGCACATTTTTAATCTCTGACGCAATGGTATCGGTACTAACACGAAGTGCTTGAATTTCTTCTAAAATTAAAGATAAGGAAGGTTCAGATGACTCTACCACTTTTGATTTGATAGGCGGAGGTGAAACCTGCTGTCTCCTTTTATTATGTAGCGAATTTTTATTTTCCATTTTGACGTAAAAAGGAACCAATTTGCAATTAAATATAATGTTTGTAGGAAGGTATAATATTCTTGGTGCTCAAATCCTTCAAAAAACTGGTGCAGCAGCTAAAATGGTCTGTGGGAGTGGCTAGGCCCAAGCCAGGCCCTTTCTTAGGTGCTTACTCCGCCCCCCTGACAGACAAGCCTGGCAGTACCTGAAGGCAGACTGGGAGCAGGAGCCTGATGCAAGAAAACACCACTTCCGCCGTCCAGAGGCACTCAAAAACGACCCTCAGCACAGGTACCAGCTTTAATACTTCAGCGACCTCTTCATAGCAATAATTTGATTAAAATTTCGTCGTTTTTAGCGAAAAACGGGCGAAAACGCGGAGGAGCTCACCGGGAGGCGGCCATCTTGTTTCGCGCGCTCGCGCGTCTCCATCTCGGAAGATTTTAAGCCCAGTTTTTTTGCAAGTAAGCTAAGGAGGATTTCAGAAATAATGGGCAAAAGAAAAGCCGAAAGCATGTTAAAGGCAGGTGGGACACATAATTCCCTGTTAAAGTATTTATCTGGTGCCATGGGAGCAATAGAAAAACAAATACATACAGTAGAATGGGGCTTTGGGGGGGGCGCCCGACCGCCAGGGAGGCTTGCTCCCCCGGGGTTTTTGGGCCGGGTGGTACGGGCGAGCCCAATTGGGCTCGCATTGGGCGGTTTTTGGGATGGGGAGGGGGTTTATGCGCGGCTGCCCCGGTTGTCGTGCCACCATTTTGGAGGGTGACACGGCAGCCGAGAGGGCAGAGATATAGCGCAGGGGAAAGTTTTTGAAAGTTTTTCTGGGAATATGGATGGCAGTTCCGACGCACGGGTTCAGGAGGCCATGCGGCTTCTCGCGGAAGCCGGACGCATGGACCTCCTGAAGAGCCCAGCAGGCAGGGCGCCGCGGCGCGCATCGGAGCGCGTGGCGGCGGCGATTCTCGCCTGCTCGCCACCACGTGGTGGGGCCAGCGACCGGAGGGGCAAAAAGGTAGGCGCAGGGGGCCGCAGTGTGAAAGCGGCCCCTGCCAATAAGAAAAAGAAAGGGGGGCGCGCTGCTCGGCGCCCCCCCTGGACTTTGTGACAGGGAAAGGCGGGCAGGCACGCGCCAACAGGCGCGATGAGGGCGCCGAGGCCTCGGGGGGCCACAGGGGAAGATGATGAGTTGGGGGGGGTTGGGGGACCTGGTTTAGGTGCTGGTGGGGGTGTCGTGAGGGGGCCCGGGGGCATTTTGAAGCAAAGGGATACAGGGGCTGAGGCGGAGTTGGGTGGGGGGTCAGGGGGCCCGTAGTAAACAGTGGAGAGGGTGTGGTGGGGGGGTCGAGGGGGCCAGGGGGGTTGTTTACAGTGGCAGAGTTTTCACAAGGGCGGGGTGGGGGCAGAGAGGTTGGGGGGTCGGGGGTGATCGCGGAGCGGGGGGGGAGGAGGTGAGGCCCAGGTGGGACGCAGGGGCAGCACTGGCAGTGGAGGGGTGGCTGGACAGGGCCCCGTGGGGGTTGAGGGACAGGTGGTCGGTGGCGGAGGAGTGGCGGAGTGGTCCACAGCGGACAGGGGGTGTGGGCCCTGGGGGTAAGGGACGTGGGGGTGGGGAGAGGGGGGAGCGGCCTTCAGTCCTTCTGGAGTGGAGCGAGGGTGAGGAGGAGGGTGTGGGTAGGGTCCGGGGGGCCACAAGGAGGGATCAGGGGTCCGGGGGGCAGGAGATGGTCAAGGGGGAGGTGCCCGCCAGGAGAGGAGGGCATTCGGTGGGGCCCGGGTGGCGTGGGGTGGAGGGGGTTGGGGGTCTGGGGACCCCGGGAGGTCGCGGGGGCCTGCAAGGGGGCTATTGGCAGTGGTGCCCGGGGGAGGGAACCGTAGAGATAGATAGGGACTCTAACCTCGGCATGCCGGACCCTCCATTTGATTTGCAGGTGCGCCGGGCAGATAGCCCATGCAGGCTGGACGAGTTACATGCGGCTCCCCGATACAGGACAGAAGCGAAGGCAGGGTCCTGGGCGGCCGGCTGGTTTGCGGCGCGGGACTGTTCGGAAGGATTGGAGCAGAGGTCGGCAGCGGTCACGTCAGGGCGACAGCCCGGGGGAGCACAGGCTCTCACCAGGGCGGCGGTGGCCAAGGATGGGGTACACGCAGCACGAGAAGACAGGGTCACGTCTGGGCGACAGCCCGGAGGGGCAGGACCCTCCAGGGCGGCGGTGACCAGCAGGCAGCTTGCGGTGGTAACATCAGTGGCGAAACGGGATGGTGCGGTCATGTCAGGGCGACAGCCCGGAGGTGTAGAGCTCTCCAGGGCGGCGGTGACCGGGGAGGGAAGAAAGCGGCAGGCGGAGATTGCCGTGGACAGGTTATGGGAGGAAGCCAGGCACACTTGGGTGCAGCGTGGGCAGGATGAAGGGGAATGGGAAGAGATCCCTTTGGATTTTGATGAGGCTAGTATTGAGGAGGGGGAATTAGTGGAGGAGGCCGGGGGTGGGCCCAGTAATGCTGTGCCTAGTTTTTTGCAGGACGTGAGGCCGGCGGATGAAGGCGAGACGCCAGCACGGAGATCCACCCTCTCGGCGGCAGGCAGCAGGCGGCTAGATCCAGTGAGGACGCCGAAGTTGGCACAGGGTAAGTCAGCCAAAGGGGTAGTAGGTTCTGGGGCAGGGAGGGTGTCCACAGGGACAGACACGGGGGGCAGAGGGGGATAGTGGAGTTAAGTTATGCAAGGGTAAGTATGTAAAGGACACGGGAGTGGGTACAGACGGCCAGGCCAGTGCTGTTGAGGCTCCGGGAGAAGGGGTTGCGGGGGCATCAGCGGAAGCAGGTCAGAAGACTGGGGAGGCAGGAAAGGGGGCCATGGACAAAGGGGACGGGGAGGCACAGGAGGGGAAGGACAGTCATGAGATCAAATTACCTAAATTGCCAGACATGGGGGCGACGAAGCCTTTAGGGGCACACCTCATGTTGAGCACTAAAGAAAAGATATGGAAGGGTGAATACGTTAAACACACAAGATGATGGACGGAATGTTGCACATTGGCAAAACATTCACCCCCAGTCACAGATCTGGGTTTAATCCATCGTTATTTTGCTCACCACGCCACCCCAGTTCAGACATGGCCATATGCAAATCAGTCTTGACCCTGTGCCTCATGGGAACAGTCCAGCCCGAACTGCCAAGCCATGTCTTCCCTGGACCGGAATCAAGCATCCTAGGACCGGTTTCTGGCTATCAGCCGTCATCAGCCAGGATAGCTTGACTCCAGTGGCGTAGTGAGCACGGGACCCACGTCTGGGCATACCCTTCCTTGACATGTTGAAGCTATTGCACAGGGAGTTGCGCTGCAAGGAGGGATCAAAAGAGGAGAAAGTGGAGCTGGCCCAGCGCCCTAGGGTGCCTTTGAATATCGAGAATTGGACTGCGGCTTTCCTAATCTTTGCGAGCGTTTATTGCGAAAAGTACCCCGAGAGGGCCGTCGCCCTATTTAAATATCTGGACGTGGTACGGCGGGCTCACTTGACATACGGGGGTACGCTTGGTCGCATTATGACGAGGAATTTCGGGCCAGGCTTGCGTGGGATCCCGAGGCGAAGTGGGGGGGATCTATACCAGCAGACTATGGGGGCAGTGAAGTTTGGTAAGACCACTTACACAGCCAGCGGGTTGCCGCTAGTTTTCCGCCCCTTTCAGAACCGTCCCACCCGGGGGCGGGGGGTGGGATACGCACAGAGGCCGGCAGGATGAGGTCCGGGGGCGTGTTGGGATTTTAACAAGGGAGCGTGTTCTCGAGATTACTGCAGATTTCGGCACGAGTGCTCCAAATGTTCGGGAAGACATCCCGTGGTGCAGTGCTTTGGGCAGGTTTATGCAGGCCAACACCACCCCGGGGGGCAGGGACAGCAGCAGCCGGCCGGCAGCGGACAGCAAGGGCCAGGGGGCAGGGGTGGTAGAGGGGGGCAGGGTTACATGGGCAAAAGCTCATACACCCATTAATTTGGGGTGTTTGGACGCATGGCTTGCATTGTATCCGGATCAGGAGGACGCGTGGCTGCTCAGTAGAGGTTTTCGAGAGGGTTTTCGCCTGGGGTACGAGGGGCCGAGGTTGGCGCGATGGGCGGAGAATCTAAAATCGGTGGCAAGCCACAGGCAGGTGGTCTGGGAGAAGCTGCTGAAGGAAGTGAGGGAGGGTAGGATGGAAGGACCATTTGTGGTCAGTCCGCTCAAGGATCTGATCATTTCCCCGGTGGGGGTGGTGCCGGAGAAGGGACAGTATAGTTTGATACAGCATTTGTCGTGGCCGGAAGGGGGGGTCGGTAAACGATTTCATCCCGGCGGAATTGACCTCGGTTTCCTACTCCTCTGTGGATACGGCGAGGGCTTTGGTGCACAAAGTGGGGCAGGGAGCAGAGATGGCAAAATGTGATATCAAGGCGGCCTTCCGGCTTCTGCCGATACACCCGGAGGACTTTCAGTTGCTGGGCATTCAGATTGATGGGCATATCTTTGTGGATAAGGCGCTACCCATGGGGTGTTCCATCTCCTGTGCACTGTTTGAAAAATTCAGTTCCTTCTTGCAGTGGGTTTTTTGTTGGAAAACGGGCAGGAATACGGTGGCGCACTATTTGGATGATTTCTTCCTGGTGGGCCGGCCTGGTTCGACGGACTGCCAGTGGCAGCTGGACAGTTTCCAGGAGCTCATGGGGGCACTTGGGGTCCCTTTGGCACCAGAGAAGACGCAGGGTCCGTGTACGGTGCTGTCATTCTTGGGGATTGAGCTGGATTCAGTGGCTATGGAGGCCAGGTTGCCAGAGGATAAGAAGCTACACATGAGGTTGTTAATTGATGACATGCTGGCGAGGAAGAAAGTGACGGTGCGAATGGTGCAAGTACTACTGGGGCATTTGAATTTTGCCTGTAGGGTGGTGAGAGTGGGGAGGACGTTTTGCAGAAGGTTGGGCAGGTCACTCACAGGCCTTACGCTGCCTCATCACCATATGCGCTTGTCGGCAGGGACAAAGGAGGACCTCCGAATGTGGTGCAGGTTTTTGGAAGAGTTTAATGGGATACCTCTGGCAGCCCCAGAAGAGTGGGTCTGGGACGCTCAGATATTTTCCGATGCGGCAGGGTCAGGAGGTTTCGGTTTGTATTGGCAGGGAAAGTGGTGTGCGGAGGAGTGGCCAGAACAATGGAAGAATGGTGGCAGGAGTATCGCCTTTTTGGAATTGTTCCCTTTGGTGGTCGCGGTGGCGCTCTGGGGGCGGACATTAGCACACAAAAGGGTCACTTTCAGGGTGGATAACATGTCTGTGGTGCAGGTGGTTAATCGACAATCAGCAAGGGATGAGCAGGTGTTAAAACTATTGCGGGTTTTCATCCTGGGTTGTTTGCAGCATGACATTTTGTTCAGGGCGCAGCACGTACCGGGCGTGGAAAATGACATTGCGGATGCTTTGTCTCGTTTGCAGTGGGAGAGGTTCCATGGGCTGGCCACGGAGGCGGAAACCCACAGGACGCCGGTGCCCGACGGGATGTGGTCTGTAGGAGAGAAAGGATGTTACAGCTGGTGGTAGGGTAGTTGGCGCCTTCCACGAGGGAGGCCTATGTGCTTGCTTGGCGGGAGTTTCGGCAGGGCGGTGCGAGGAGGCGAGCAGGGACTTGGGACAGGGAGGAGGACGTGGTGCAGTTCATTTTGGACATGATTGGGAAAGGTTTGTCAAGGGTGACCATTGCGGCGAAGTTGGCAGGTTTGGCCTTTATGGGTAAATTGTTGTGGGGTTATGCGCCAACGGCAGGGGAGCTTGGGAAAAGGCTACTGGAGGGTTGGTCCAGGGAAGTAGGTAGGGGGCAGAGGGTCCGTTTGCCAGTGACATTGGGATTATTGCGTGGGATCATTGGGGCATTGCCAACGTTCTGTCGAGGGGGGGAAGAAGTTTTACTCTTTTCGGCCCTTATGTCTTGGTTGTATGGAGGGGCTTTCCGGGTGTCGGAGCTGCTGGGACGGAAAGGGGTGTCAGGTTTGCAATGGGACGAAGTGCGTGGGTGTGAAGTGGGGAGCGCAGCTGTGGTCATTTACTTGAGGTGTTCGAAGACAGATCAAAGAGGGAGGGGGGCGTCGGTGAGGCTAAGCGTGAGACGGGAGCAGGAGATTTGTCCAGTAAGGTGGGGGTGTTTGCTACAAGGAGAGAGATGTCAGAGGCTGGGCTAGGTTTTTTCCAGAGCTTCCGGGAGGGGGGTTACAGCGGCGCAGTTGCTCTGGGTGATGAGGCGTGCGCTGCAGTTGATTGGGGAGGCGCCTGAGGCGTACAGGACCCACTCCTTTAGGATTGGGGTGACATCGGATGCAGCAGGTTGGGGATGGGGACCTGAAAGACTGAAAAAATTGGGGCGTTGGTCGTCAGAGTGTTATAAGCGCTACATTAAGAATCGGGGGAGGGGGTTGGGGGGAGTAGGGGAGTTGTGATTCTTTTTTCTCACGCTTGTGTCTTTTCAGGTGCAGTGGCCGGGCCGGATTCGGAGGCGATCGCCATTTGGATTGTTGGCCATTCTTTTGTAAAGTGGGCAGAGAGGCATGAGCGTAGTAAGGGCAAGGGTGTTAACTTGGGGTTAGATCCGGCTTTGTTTCAGGTATCTTGGCATGGTAGGGGTGGCATGCGTTGGCATGAACTGTTGCCGTTGTTAGGTAAGCTTCTGCGGCGCCATATTTGCCCGGATGTTCTGGTTCTCCATTTGGGAGAAAACGATTTGGTGGTTTGTAAGGGATTGTCCTTACTGAAACAAATGAAGAGGGATTTGAAGGAGATTCAGCGGCAGTGGTCAGGCGGTTTTATTGTTTGGAACGAGTTTATACCAAGGAGACATTGGAGGGGAGCAGAGAGGCCGGCAGCCATAGATAAGGCCAGAAGGAAGATTAATCGTGAGATGATGGTTTTTTGTAAGGAGTCGGGTCTGGGTAGAGTGGAACACCCGGAATTGAAATTCGTGCCGGATGATTTCCCGGATCACAAGTATTCGGCGAGATATTTTTTCAGGGATGATGGCGTCCATTTGTCTAAGTTCGGTATGGAGTTGTATCTGGCTCAGATTAAAGAGGTATTGGATGCATCGGTTGGTGTGAGGCATTACCCTAGAGCGACCTAGGGGGGGGGTCAGAAATGTAGTCAGGACTAATTTCCGAGTGGCGTCGGTTTACTGTTTTGGCCAGTTTGTTACTGTTTCAGTTTTAGTTGGGGACAGGTAGGTAATGAGGTAGTAGGTTAGACCTAGTTAGTGAAGAGGTTACAGGGTTAAAGGTTAACAGTTATTGAGCGAGTAGGTAGATTTTTAGATTGTTGGAGATGCAGGTTACAATGTATAAAGGGGGAAAAGTTATTGATTAATTTGGGTATGTGCAATAAAGTGCAATGGTTTTCGGGGTAAACATTAGGGGTGGGGGGAGGTGGACAAGTAGATGCATTATGTATAGTTAGAGTTAGTTTTGTACGGCAAAGGCCAAGGTTAATTTTGTGTAAGGTGCACCTGTCTTCAATAAAGCGGCCTTTTTCACACTTACAATGAGTCAATTTGGTTTGTCCGTGCTCTCCGGCCCAAGAGACGTTAAATCAAGGCAGGAGAGGGGGTCTTAGAGACCGCACTTCTAGAGTGTTCAGTCACGAGGCCTACACACAATAATGATACCAATAACGATACCATTAAAACAAACTCGACACCTTATGTTAATGGGTGTGTGCGGGATTTGTCCGATCACATCCAGGTGTCTGATCGGGAATGTGAAATCCAACCTCCCACAAAGCGGCCCAGAAATTCAGAGACATCACCTGTGAAAATAGGAAGAGAGATGCACACAATTTTTCGTCTTTTCGTCAAACGTTCCAGGGAAGAAACGAAAGAAAGCAAATAATAAGCCTAAATGTGATAGGGGGGAAAGGGCAATCAGTTTTAACTACTTGTAAACATAATCATAACGAGGAATACGATAAATTCTCTCTTAAAATAGACGATCTTCCAAAAATATTTGCTGATGCTCTGGATAAATTATTGACAAGGGTAACAGCGATTGAAAATATTTTGAGGAAGGGCAACATTGATGATCGAGATAATGCAGCGACAAACACACCGATCCTGCCAGAAGGTTCGAGTAATGTCACTTTGCCCCACCTGGCCGGTCATTCTATCAATAGACCCCCGAACACTGAGCCATTAGCCACTCAAGGCTCTTTAAAGAGCTACAACAATAGACAAACAGTACCAGGCCGTAGTCCATTGACAGCATCTTTAAGTAAAAGGACCAGCGAATGTCACTATCCTTTAGGGCCCATCTCCCAACCAGACCCTAGAATAAATCCGACTATGGGTCGTTCTCGCCTAATTAAGCAAGACGAGGTGTGTTCCAGGCTGGATTTGCCTCCGGCAGCCACTCCATATATTATTGTTCTGGCGAATGTTCCTCAAATCTCATCCCATTTAAATGAAACTTGGGAGGCGCTAAGAAACTAGGCCCTCTGTTGGCTTGGTAATAAAACTGGGCTAACAGAGGCCCTATTTGGAGAATTCAAAATGGCCAGAAGAGTTGGGTGGGTGGGGACAGGAAATAAAATACTCTCAGGTGACTGCATCGTCCTAACTTTTAGGTCACCTCAATTGACACATGAGATACTGTCTAGACTGGGCAATGACTGTCTTTTAACAAGGGATATAAATGTTTTACCCCTTGGCTACTTTTACCCCCCCTCAGAATCCCATGCAGACACACTTAAAAGCGAGGGGTTTCCCCTGCGTCCCTTTGTATGCATCTGGTATACCGACATACAATAGATTCGGTATTCTCCCTACTCTAAATGACATCGACTGACTCACTATGTTGGACTGTCGAGCAGACCCAAATGTAGTTGAAGCAAAGGCTTTCATTGTACCGAAACTTACCCAATGTGATTTGGTGGAACCCACTACCGAAAATTCTAGCGCCACAATTGATGTAAATAGCCCTCTTTCCATCCATCATACTGGGCCACAAGATGACCACAATAAAGATATGGATCTGAAAGAGACACGTTAGTGACAGATTCCTTACCTTAGAATATCCCCAGGCGTCAGGCTGGATCCGGAAAGTTTTTGCGTAGCAGTACCCTTGCGCGTCGGTAGGCGGCGTCGTGCGGCTCCGCGTCCGTCGTCGGCGTCGTGATTGCCGGGATGACGTCGCGGGCAGTACTTAGGCGCCGCCCCTGCGCGCTGACGTCAGTTCTTCTTTTTCCGCGCCAGCAAGCGCAGATCCGGGAAGAGCAGTGCCCTGGTCATTTTTTGACCATACTTTTTGGTGAATTTTTTCACTGTTTTTCTCTTCAAGGTGTCGTAGGGATTCCCGGTTTCAAACGTTGCGGCGCCTGTGCTCGGATGATGTCCGTCACCGACCCGCATTGGGAGTGTCTCTTCTGCCTCGGCCGAGGCCACGACACGGAGTCTTGTACCGACTGCCAGGCCCTCAACCCGAAAGCTTTGCGAGAGCGGTCTCGAAAGCTCCTCGAGGCCCGGCATTCGGCTCCGCGGAAGCCCCGGTCGCGTGAGAGGTCCAGGGGTCGATCGCGGAGTCCACACCGGTCGTCGGCATCGAAG
The DNA here is from genome assembly GCA_963921515.1 of Calotriton arnoldi. NCBI lineage: Eukaryota > Metazoa > Chordata > Amphibia > Caudata > Salamandridae > Calotriton > Calotriton arnoldi. The sequence goes on from CAWUFW010000568.1 coordinate 1,032,550, forward strand.
TCTTCTTCGTCCGGTAAGTCGAAACATAAAAAGTCCAAAAAGCATCATCGCTCTAGGACTTCGCCTCGCCGGTCTCGCGACTCGGCTGAGGCCCCTCCCGGCACCGTCCCCGCCCCCGCGGCCCCGGAAATGCCTGTGGAGTCGCCCCCGCAATACCCGCCCTTCCCGGGTTCGGGGGCGGATCCGGCCAAAGTGCAGGAATTACTGTCGGCCATGGCCCGCCTCTTCGGGCCTCCAGGTCCCTCCGGTGCGCCTTCGGGCCCCGCGGGCCCTGATGGGGTTGCTCCGGCGTCGCCCACGGCTCCGGCCCCGGCGTCGCCCGTGCCTCCAGCCTCGATCCCGGCTCCGGCTTCGGCCCCGGCCTCGATCCCGGCTCCGCAACCCCCATCGACGCCGGTCGACCTAACGACACCTCCGCCGGCGCCGATGTCTCCGGTGCCGTTCTCGACGCCGCCTGGGGCTCCGAGCGGCGTCGTTCCCCAGTTCCTTCCGGCTCCGGACTTGGACCCGGACCGACGTCGCTCGACGCCGGTTCCGGCGCCGATGAGACCTTGGGTCCCAAATGTCCCTCCTCCCCCTTATTTTGAACCTGAGGAGGACCAGGAGGACTGGGAGGGGTCTGATGACCCTCTGACACAACAGTGTCAGTACGATGAGGACTGGACAGAGGGTCTAGGGGATGCCAGTGGTCTAGATACTTCCCCTGACACTGGCATGCTGTCTCCTCCCGTGGCTACGGAGGAGGGAGCCAATTTTGCAACGGTGTTGCGTAGGGCGGCTGGAGCCTTACATCTCCAACTCCCTGCTGTGGCGGTCAAGGTTAATCTCTTGACAGAGGTGCTTCAGCCGGCAGCCTCCTCTACGGAGACTGTGCTGCCGTTTAACGACACCCTCACTAACGTTCTTTTGGGCGCCTGGTCCAAGCCCAACACAGGGGCTCCTGTGGATAGGAACGTGTCCCGACGCCATCGCCCAGCTCCGGGCGACCCCCTGTTTCTCTCTGATCACCCCACCCCTGAGAGCTTGGTTGTCCAAGCCTCCGCTTCCCAAACCGCCTTCCCTACCGCCCCTCCGGATAGGGAATCCAAACGCCTGGATCAATTTGGGAAGAAGGGTTTTTCTTCCTCCAGTGCTGGCTTGCGGTCCATCAACACCGCTTGCCTTTTGGGCCGATATACCCACTCCTTGTGGGATTCGGTGGCGAATGTTTTGCCCCAGTGTTCTGAGGAGGTCCAGACACTGCTTTCCCGTGCCATTGCGGAAGGAAGGGATGCGGCCAAATACACAATCCGATGTGGCCTTGATACCGCCGACTCGCTGGGCAGGTCTATTGCAACGACGGTGGCGCTACGACGCCACGCCTGGCTGAGAACCACTGGTTTTTCAGGGGATGTCCAGCATACTCTCATGGACATGCCCTTTGATGGAGTCGGTCTTTTTGGGTCCAAAGCAGACCATGCGTTGGAGCGCTTTAAGGACTCACGGGCTACTGCAAAGTCCCTGGGCCTTTCTGCTACACGCCCTCCGCTGACTTCTGCTTTTCACCCCTATCGTGGCCACGGTAGCGGCGCCCCTTCACGTCAGCAGCCCAGCCACCGGCCCGCGCAGCAGGCGTCTTCGCGTGGCCGAGGACGTGGATTCCGCCGTGGCGGATCGGGCAACCAGCGTGCGGGTCAGGCCACCACCTCCAACCCGTCCGCGGCCTCCAAACCCTCCTAGTCCCTCCTTTCAGGTGCACAGCACGCCAGTAGGGGGCAGGGTCCGCCATCACCTTCCCCACTGGCGTACCATCACCTCGGACAGGTGGGTCTTGGACATTGTCCGAAGGGGCTACTCCCTCCCCTTCCAGTCCACCCCCCCAGCCATGCCACCTCAATTCCACCGCATGTCAGGGGATCACTTGGTACTTCTGCAGAAGGAAGTCACGGCCCTCTTGGCCAAGAGGGCCATCGAGCATGTTCCGACCCCAGAAGTAGGGCGTGGTTGCTACTCCCACTACTTCCTGGTGCCCAAAAGGGACAAGGAGGACATGCGTCCTATCTTGGACCTCCGGAACGTCAATCGCTTCCTCCGGAAGGAGAAGTTCAAGATGCTCACCCTAGCTCAGGTCTTGACTGCCCTCGACCCTGGAGACTGGTTGGTAGCGTTGGACTTGCAGGACGCATATTTCCACATCCCCGTCCTGCCGGCCCACCGGCGTTACCTTCGGTTCACGGTAGACCTCGAGCATTTTCAGTTCACCGTGCTCCCCTTTGGCCTTACCAGTGCCCCTCGGGTGTTCACGAAAGTGATGGCGGTGGTCGCAGCTCATCTGCGCCGGGCAGGGGTTTCAGTCTTCCCCTACCTCGACGACTGGCTGCTGAAGGCGGGCTCGTCCCAGGCAGTCGTCTCCCACCTCCAGACTACGGCCGAACTCCTGCACTCGCTGGGGTTCTCCATCAATGTGCCGAAGTCGCATCTGATTCCTTCTCCACAGCTCCTTTTCATCGGAGCAGTTCTGGACACGACGCAGTTTCGGGCCTATCCTCCCGAACGGCGAGTCCGGGATATTCAGGCTATGATTCCGATCTTTCAGCCTTTATCCTGGGTTTCGGTACGGATGACCCTGAGGCTGCTGGGCCTCATGGCCTCCTGCATCCTGCTGGTCAATCATGCCAGATGGCATATGCGGGCTCTGCAGTGGGACCTGAAGTTCCAGTGGGCGCAGCACCAGGGCAACCTGTCCGATCATGTCCAGATCTCGGAGGGGACTGCAAAACAGTTGCAGTGGTGGCTCTCGAACCGGCAATGGGTCATGGGCAGATCCCTCTCCCTTCCCCAGCCAGAGCACACAGTTGTGACGGACGCGTCCCTTCTGGGATGGGGCGGTCACATGGGAGAGGCGGAGATCAGAGGCCTCTGGTCTCCGGCGGAGTCCCGGCTCCATATCAACATTCTGGAGCTCCGGGCGATCCGACTTGCACTCAAGGCATTCCTTCCCTCTGTCAAAGGGAAGGTAGTGCAGGTGTTCACAGACAACACCACCGCCATGTGGTACTGCAACAAACAAGGCGGGGTGGGGTCGTGGACCCTTTGTCAGGAGGCTCTGCGCCTCTGGACATGGCTGGAACATCAGGGCATGTTCCTGATGGTTCAACACCTGGCAGGTTCGCTGAACGCCAGGGCGGACGAACCTCAGCCGCAGGTGCATGATGGATCACGAATGGCATCTTCACTCGGAAGTGGCGCAAGGACTCTTTCTACAGTGGGGAGAGCCTTGGTTAGATCTATTCGCCACCGAAGAGAACGCGCAATGTCATCAGTTCTGCGCGTTGGAATTTCCAAGGCGGCACTCGCTCGGCGACGCTTTTCGTCACGAGTGGAGTTGCGGTCTATTGTACGCCTTTCCGCCTATACCACTTCTACCCAGAGTGTTGAAGAAGATTCGGCACGACCGGGCCCAAGTCATTCTTGTGGCTCCGGACTGGGCTCGAAGAGTTTGGTATCCCGAGCTACTCAATATGAGCGTAGATCCCCCGATCCGTCTGCCTCTTCGGGAGGATCTTCTGTCGCAGCAGCAGGGGACGGTCCTCCACCCGAACCTGTCCAGTCTACACCTGCTTGCGTGGAGATTGAGCGGCGGCAGTTGATTCCTTTCGACTTGCCTCCCGAAGTTTGTGATGTGATTCTGGCAGCCAGGCGTCCCTCCACTAAGGTGGTATACGCCTGCAGGTGGAACAAATTTGTGGCATGGTGCACAGCAAAGGCTGTGAATCCCCTTTCTGCCCCTCTTTCTGAGGTCCTTCTGTTCCTTCTCTCTCTGGCCCAACAGGGTTCTGCCCTGGGTACCATCAAGGGTTATCTTTGTGCTATCTCGGCCTTCCTCAGGCTCCCTGATCAGCCCTCCCTTTTCAAGTCCCCTGTTGTTAACAGGTTCTTAAAAGGCATTACTCACCTCTTCCCTCCTGTTCCGTTTGTGATGCCTCAGTGGGACTTGAACTTGGTTCTTACCTTTTTAATGTGCGCTCCCTTTGAGCCTCTACATAACTGTCCTCTTCGTCTTCTGACTCTGAAGACAGCCTTTCTGGTGGCCATCACCTCCGCTCGGCGGGTGAGTGAGCTCCAGGCTCTGTCTTGCAAACCTCCCTTTCTGTCTGTTCATCCAGACAAGGTTGTTCTTCGGACGCGTCCGTCCTTCTTGCCAAAGGTGGTTACTGCTTTCCACATTGGGCAGACCATCACTTTGCCCACCTTCTTTCCGCCTCCGCATCCTTCCAGAGAGGAAGAGAGGCTCCACCGTCTGGACCCAAAACGTGCGCTCTCCTTCTATATTGACCGCACAAAACACTTCCGGGTGGATGACCAGCTCTTTGTTGGCTACGTGGGCGCCAAAAAGGTCGGGCGGTGCACAAGAGGACCATCTCCCGCTGGGTTACCTTGTGCATCAAGACCTGCTATTCTTTGGCTAAAAGGAGCCTCCTGTTGGGCTGCGTGCCCATTCCACCAGGGCAACGGCTGCTACCACGGCCTTGGGCCGCGGTGTTCCGCTGCCGGTTATCTGTCAGGCAGCTACGTGGGCCTCGCTGCACACGTTTACAAAGCATTACTGCCTTGACAGTCAGGTCCGGAGGGGCGGCTTCTTTGGCCGTTCTGTCCTCCAGGACTTCCTTGTCTGATCTTTGTTCGCAGACCCACCACCGGGGTTGGTATTGCTGGGGTATCTATTCTAAGGTAAGGAATCTGTCACTAACGTGTCTCTTTCAGATGCACAAGTTACTAACTTGTGTAACGATATATCTGTAAGAGACAGTAGTTAGTGACAGATTCCTTACCGCCCCACCCATCCTCCCCGTTTCTGCGAACTGATTTCTAGGGTTAAGGACATCCCTTTCAGGGCCCTAGTATTTTTCAGACACCTATGTCAGCTTCTTGCATGGCTCTGCGTTCCTGGCGCGGAAAGTCGTGTACAGAACTGACGTCAGCGCGCAGGGGCGGCGCCTAAGTACTGCCCGCGACGTCATCCCGGCGATCACGACGCCGACGACGGACGCGGAGCCGCACGACGCCGCCTACCGACGCGCAAGGGTACTGCTACACAAAAAACTTTCCGGATCCAGCCTGACGCCTGGGGATATTCTAAGGTAAGGAATCTGTCACTAACTACTGTCTCTTACAGATATATCGTTACACAAGTTAGTAACTTGTGCATTGTGACCGGACTATATTGAACCCTCAAGGGAAGGGAAGGGAAGGATTGTTAAACACACACCCATCCCATCATTAAATCCCAGGTCTTTGGATGATCACCATTTTGGTGTAGCCACGAACAAAATCAGAGAGGTGGATAATAAACAGGGAGAGGACAGTAGAGGTTCATGCACGATCCTATTTTGGAACGTAGCAGGTCTGCATGCTAAACTCGCTAACCCTGCTTGGACCGAATTTGTGGAAGCGTATGACTTACTATGCCTCGAGGAAACCTGGGTAGATAGTGCGTTGCACATCAATGGATATAAAACATACCACACCCCGGCGGTATCAACCAGTCATGGGAGGAAGAAGGGAGGTTTATGCATCTACGTTTCGTATAGGTTGAAGGTCAAAAAGTTAGAATTTATTGACTCAAACTCCCATTACCAGTTACTAAAATTGCACATAGATAGCGCACATTGTACCGTCCTCCTGAATTTTTATAATAACTGCTCAAAAGAACAGGCAGTTGCGGTTTTAAAACAGCTAGAGGAGGAGTTACATCGTGTGCACATAGGGGCCGATTCCGATTTCGGCCGGTAGGGCACCGAATCGGATTCGGCTTAATCGGATCCGATTCGGAGCCCTATTTCCCGACCGAGTCGTACGTGCGTCCGAGCGAGTACGATGCGTGCGCTCGCGAAATCTCCAACCGACTCGTTCGCAGGACCCGACCGCTCCGACCGACTCGCACGGGGACGACGCGCACCTTGCAATGGAGACGTTCCCCGGCCGGGTAAGTACGATGCGCACCTCGACCGCTCCGACCGACTCGCGCAGCCCGGCTCCAAAGAGCTGTCGGAGCCGCACTTTGGGGGTCCGTGTCGGACCCCCCTGGAAGCGTAGGCGTGCGAGTCGCACACAGGGGGGACCCATGGGTCCCCCCTACAAGTGCATGTACGGTGCGACCCGCATCGACGCGAACACGCTGTAGGGGGCGCCCTTGTTCGCGTCGTGCCCATTGAGTCAATGGGAGCCCGTGTACGCGTCGTACCACTGGCTCCCCTTGACTTCAATGGGAGTCCGACCGAATCGAGTCCGATAGCATACGTGCGCATCGTACTCGTTCGGTCGGACTGCTAGGGTCCGATTCGGTCGGAAATCTCTCCGGGTCCGGCTCGGTCGGGGAGATTTCCGGCCCGAATCGGAATCGGCCCCAAAGAGGTAAACAAGGATATTTGTATAATCTAGGGAGGGGACTTCAACACAGCATTGTGTCCTCACTCGGAAAAAGGTAACTGTGGTTTAATAACGGAGGATGGGAACAATGCCACTCACTTTTTGCACTCGTCATTTGGGGATCAATTAAACATCATTAAGTATTCTGCAGATATGGGCTTTTTCAATTAATTATGCTTACCTCCAGTACCTTTTAGCCACATATTTAATGGACGGGGTTGTGTTCAACTATTGACTATGTTCTACTTTCTAATAGGCATTCAAGTAGATTAAGCAACTTTATAACACACAATGTTGCTTTTAGTGACCAATTTCCAATCAGCATTACTTTAGAATTACCAACTAATAAGTTAACTGAAAAAATGATCACTAAACATCTTGTACAGGACATTGCCATTGATAAATGTAACGGATACACTATTAAATGGTCCGGATTAGATTCCTTAACGTTCACCAAGACTCTCTTAACGCATTGCAAATCTGAATTCGCAGCGTGTTTAGATGAGACTGCTGCTGGCTCAAATATTTTTAATTCTTTTTTAAGTATAACATCGGTAATTAAGAAAAATCTATTGGTTGAACGCAAAAAAAACTACAATGTTAAGACGGGATGGTTTGATATTAACTGCTCCAAAACCCATGCATTTCTGAAAAAAATCTTTAAAAAACCTGTTAGAGACCAGAACGAAATTAAGGCGTAGATCCTCTCTTAAAGATCGAAAGGAGGCTATTAGAACAGAAGCATGGCGGGCTCTCCAAACATCAGCAGAATTAAAAGACAATATAGGCTTCTGGAAGGCGGTTAATGCCCCGTTTTTGGCTCCTAAGGATATACCCTCAATTGAGATAAGTATCAGTGAAGATCAATGGGTGACACACTTCTCCAAGCTATATTCCTATAGTGTTGGCGATATTAGTCATCTTGATTTGGGAACTCAGCCTTCGAACTTTATCCCTATTGACATTGATTTCACAGTGGAGGAAGTTATAAACGCAATTAATGCAAGTAAAGGAAGGAAAGCTCTCGGGCCTGACAGTGTACCTGTGGATTTGTATAAATCTAATCCTCTTTTATGGGGCCCACTACTAACGTCTGTTTTAAAAGCCTGCTGTAAACGGGTTTTATCCCTACATGGTCTGAGTCTATTCTTGTACCCATCTTCAAAAAAGGAGACCGCAATGACCCGGTATGTTACAGACCAATTTCACTCCTGGACGCATTTGTGAAAGTGGCAGGCCGAATTATTTTAAACAGATTACAGTCGTGGGCAGAGGAGTCGGATATAATTACGGAACTGCAGTATGGTTTCCGACAAGGTTTAGGTACCATTGAACAAGGCCTAAATTTAAATCTAATATGGGGCAAATTTACACAAGCCAAATGCGGGAATCTTTTCCTGGCATTTGTCGACCTGAGTTCGGCATTTGATTGCGTTAGTCATCCTAAGCTCTGGTCTATTTTAGACGGCATGGGTGTGGATCCTCAACTTATTAACTTTTTAAGGCAACTGTACCAAGATGTGCAGGCCAGTGTTGGTTATGGTAGTGTTGGGGAGTGTAGTTATAAATTCCCTGTTAGAAAGGGGGTTAGGCAGGGGTGTGTGCTAGCCCTCTTTCTTTTTACGCTGTACATAAACGGCCTGGGTACAGTATTGAACAAGGAATGTCAGGATACCCCCCAAATCGGCAATCGGCCAATTGCAGCCCTATTATATGCGGATGATGCCATTTTACTATCCCGTACACAAATAGGCTTGCAAAAAGTTGTCACTAGTTTTACTACTTTTATGTCAAATCTGGATCTCCAGGTTAACATCACTAAGACATATACAATGAAGTGCGGCAAGAAGAGCGTAAAATGTCGAGATATGTTTATTAGTAACATAAAACTGGAATTTACAAACTATTTTTCCTACCTGGGAATTGTTTTTGAAAAAAGTGGTTTGTGGGCAAACGCTATAATTGCAAGGAAATTATTATTCGCTAAGTCCACGTCTGCATTGGTGAATTTTGCCAGGAAGTTGGGAAAACGACCTACTCCTGAGTTGATAAAAATATATAATGCCAAATGCATTTCAACTGCAATATACGGAGCCGGAATTTGGGGCATTGCAGATGTACAACCTATTCAATTAGTGGAGAATGTATTTTTAAGGTATCTTTTAGCAGTCCCAAAAAGTACGGCTACTTACATCTGCCATGTAGAACTTGGAATGCCATATTTATCAGATATAATTAAAATACAACCAGTCCTATTATGGCACAAGATCTGGTCCAGCCCTTCCACTCAATTTAACCGTGACGTGATAAATGATTGTTTTAAATTGCAAGGAGTGTCACGTATACCATGGCTTAACTATGTCAAAAATTTTGTGGCCGATCTGGGTTGCCCAGAATACTTTTTTAATCCGACTAGCATTGCTACCGTTTCCAGGAAAACTCTGAAGACTACCTGCATGGATTATTTGGGTAATAACAGATTATCTCGAGAAATAACCAAACCGTCTGTTAGAGACAATCAATTGTTTCTAATACAACCAGGCATTCAACCCTATTTTGTAAACGTGCACGGAAGTTATGATAGGATGTTGTTAACTTGCTTCCCCCTGGGTAATTTTTATAGAATGATTACTTTCCCTATAACGAATAATTGGTCTTGTCTCTTAGATGTGTGCCCATGTGATGACATTTCCACTCAATCCATTATACATGCACTGTTTTTCTGCAAGTTTTATGATCATTTGCGTAAAAGATGGATCTTGCCAATATTGAAGAGTATGGGTTTCAGACAATGCCGTCCCGCCTTTTTTAAGTTACAACTTTTAGATGAAGAAATTGTTAGTGATTCCATAGCTAAATACTTGAAGGGTGTGATTAGAACTAGAAAATCAATGAAATCCTACTAGTTTTAACCGTTACATGACTTAGTTTTAATTTTTGTGTTTCCATGGTTTTAAATCCCTTGAAGTGTTTAATCTATTAATTCATCTATGTGACTAATATTTCTTTTTAATTCTGTAAACCAATGGAGATGTAATATATGAATTTTATCTCTTTTTATGTATAGTGCTTTTATGATTTAAGTGTTCAAATCGAATAAAGCTTATTTTGACTTTGACTTTGAATAAGTGGATAGATGGATGAGTGAATGGTTAGGTGACCTGGTGAATGGATGACAGAGTGAAGGGATGGGTGGGTGGATGAGTGAGTGAATGGATAGCCTGATGGACACATGAAAGGATGGCTGAGTGAAGGGATTGATAGGTGGATGGACAAGTGAAAAGATGGCAGAGTAAAAGTATGGATGGATGGATGAGTGGGTGAAAGGTTGCGTGAATGGATGGCAGAGTGGATGGATGTAGGATGTATGGATGTATGGATGGCAGGGGGATGTATGAATGGCAGAGTGAATGGATGGATGGCAGGGTGGATGGATAGATGAATGGATGGCAGGGTGGATGGATGAAAAAGTGAATGGATGTATGACAGAGTAGATGGACGGATTGCAGAGTGGATAGATGGAAGGATGGATGTTAGAGTGGATGGATGCATGACAGTGAATTGATGGCAAATGGATGGCAGAGTGGATGGACGTATGAAGTAGGGAAAGACTGAATGATGGATGAAACAATAAAAGAATGGCAGAATGGAAAGGTGAAACAGTGGATATCAGCGGGTGGATGTAAGGGTAAAATGATGAATGTATAGATGCTTGGGTGGAAGAGAGGAGGGCACTCTTCCAGGGAAGGTTGGACTCACTTGCTTCACATGTTGGGTGTTGTGACCGCTTTAGTTCTCAGTGGGGGTAGTTTTAATTTTCTGGCTACTCCCTTGACCAGTAATATCACTTCCTGTCCAGATGGATGATGGGAAATTCAGTGATGTCACTTCCTGTGTAGGTGGATGATGGGAGATCCAGTGATGTCACTTCCTGTGCTGATGGGTGATGGGAAATGGAGTCCTCCTGCTTGGCTTCTTCTTTTAAAGACGGTTTTGGCAGGAAAACCAGGAATGTCACAATATTTCCAGATGAATGATGGGAAAATCAGTGATGTCACTTTTTGTGTAGGTGAATGATGGGAGATCCAGTGATGTCACTTCCTGTGCTGATGGGTGACGGTAAATCCTACATTTAATATTATTCAAAGTAGTTGAAGCATTAGGTTATGCATGTATATATCATCACACCGTAGAAGAGGTAAACTGTCTAACATTTCAAATAGCATGTTGCAAGCAAATCATTTATTGACAAGCATACATTGCTGCAGAGTGTTACCCAACTCTAAACTACATACACAGTATTTTAGATAGTGTGGGATAGTTCATTTCAAAAGACTATACAGTAAATGTTGTTTGTTTATTTTCTTCAGGACTCAAGTGCATGAGACTAAATCATACCAGGTCCAAGAGAGGGTGCTATGCAGTGACGTGTGTCTTTCCCATTTACGCTCTCCCCCTGTTTTGTCAAAGTGACTTGTTAGACTCCTCAGAATACAAGGTTGCCGAGATGGAGCCGCATCAAAGTCCAGACATCCACACTGTGGTACCGAGTCTGACAAACTCAACCTCCATGTCTCATTTTATAATGTACCTTTACCTATGCCATCCCTGATACCAACTCCTTTAGTTCCAACTCCATAAACTTCAAGTATAAATGGCAGTGTCAAGTATGTAGCTTCTTAATCAACATCTACATTCATCAATTTTCTGTTTATTTGTACAGAAGGTATGTAAAAGTGTCCATTCCCATTTACGGGAGTGTGAATTAATTTCCAGGGATGTAACTTCCGGTGATGTGACTGCATGTGATATCATTATGAATTACTTTTGTGAATTAGTTCCACCAGTGGGTTTTAGGAATGGAGTCCTGATCATCTGTGTAGTGAAGGAAATTCCTCCAGATGTAATACTTGCTACCGAAATCAGTGGATTTTCCATTACTACCCACCATTTAATGAGGTCCAATGATAATAGGATGTAATGGAGATAAGAGCATTCCTCAATTTAATGGAGGTGGTGTCTTATTGGTATTTTGAAGGTGCTCTATGACATGGCAGATTTAGACCCTCCAGCTCACTGACAATGACACTGAGCAGTGATTAGTTGTATTGACAGAACAGGAAGGGGTGGGAGCACACTGCTTCACCTCCCAGCACAGTTCGCCCCTTAGCATTATGGTAAATGCAGTTCTTAGTACATGCTTACTTGAGATTTTACTGGAGTGTTCCACCAAAGTTGGTGCAGGTTAGTGCTGTACATCTCTAGACACGTGTTTCTGGATTTCATCCGTCATCAGTGGAGATAAAAACGAATTTTATATGGGGTTGCTGAGCAGGCTGCCAGAATCCTTACAGGTCTCAGTACCTCTCACAGGCGCACAGGTGCATCTCCACAAGCTCGTCAGCTCAATGGCTCAAGGGAGCCTTTTCAAAACAGGAAGGGGTGGGAGCACACTGCTTCACCTCCCAGCACAGTTCCCCCCTTAGCATTATGGTAAATGCAGTTCTTAGTACATGCTTACTTGAGATTTTACTGGAGTGTTCCACCAAAGTTGGTACAGGTTAGTGCTGTACATCTCTAGACACGTGTTTCTGGATTTCATCCGTCATCATTAGAGATAAAAACGAATTTTATATGAGGTTGCTGAGCAGGCTGCCACAATCCTTACAGGTCTCAGTACCTCTCACAGGCGCACAGGTGCATCTCCACAAGCTCGTCAGCTCAATGGCTCAAGGGAGCCTTTTCAAAACAGGAAGAGGTGGGAGCACACTGCTTCACCTCCCAGCACAGTTCGCCCCTTAGCATTATGGTAAATGCAGTTCTTAGTACATGCTTACTGGAGTGTTCCACCAAAGTTGGTGCAGGTTAGTGCTGTACATCTCTAGACACGTGTTTCTGGATTTCATCCGTCATCAGTAGAGATAAAAACGAATTTTATATGGGGTTGCTGAGCAGGCTGCCACGATCCTTACAGGTCTCAGTACCGCGCACAGGTGCATCTCCACAAGCTCGTCAGCTCAATGGCTCAAGGGAGCCTTTTCAAAACAGGAAGGGGTGGGAGCACACTGCTTCACCTCCCAGCACAGTTCGCCCCTTAGCATTATGGTAAATGCAGTTCTTAGTACATGCTTACTTGAGATTTTACTGGAGTGTTCCACCAAAGTTGGTGCAGGTTAGTGCTGTACATCTCTAGACACGTGTTTCTGGATTTCATCCGTCATCAGTAGAGATAAAAACGAATTTTATATGGGGTTGCTGAGCAGGCTGCCACAATCCTTACAGGTCTCAGTACCTCTCACAGGCGCACAGGTGCATCTCCACAAGCTCGTCAGCTCAATGGCTCAAGGGAGCCTTTTCAAAACAGGAAGGGGTGGGAGCACACTGCTTCACCTCCCAGCACAGTTCGCCCCTTAGCATTATGGTAAATGCAGTTCTTAGTACATGCTTACTTGAGATTTTACTAGAGTGTTCCACCAAAGTTGGTGCAGGTTAATGCTGTACATCTCTAGACATGTGTTTCTGGATTTCATCCGTCATCAGTAGAGATAAAAACAAATTTTATATGGGGTTGCTGAGCAGGCTGCCACAATCCTTAAAGGTCTCAGTACCTCTCACAGGCGCATCTCCACAAGCTCGTCAGCTCAATGGCTCAAGGGAGCCTTTTCAAAACAGGAAGGGGTGGGAGCACACTGCTTCACCTCCCAGCACAGTTCGCCCCTTAGCATTATGGTAAATGCAGTTCTTAGTACATGCTTGATAACGCTGATCCTTATCTTATCTTTTCTAAGGATCCTCAGGTCGCCAGGATCTTTTTACCTGCTGAATAGTGTGAAGGGAAGAAAATCTTTTCAGTCATGCAATCATTTCTTTTCCATCTTGTTCACCTATAATGATCACTGACTCCGAATTCAGTTTCGTGGATTTATTACAGCCAAGAATAACTGCACATGCAAGCACCTCAACACGAGGTTAAAGAAATAGATGGGCACTAATACAAATAGCATCCTACGCAGGAGTCTCATCCGACTCAGGATAAGGAGAATCGTTAGCTCCAAAAGTATTAGACAAGCAATGACAGCTCCAATCTCTACGTTATTCCTCATTTATCTAAACAAGCATAAACCCATTGGCTGTCCCTACACTACTACTAAAGTGACATCCCTACTTAACGAATTTCCCAGGCAAAAGTAAAAGAAAAGGTGTCAGCTGTGAAGACTTCCTAAGAAGTGCACTCACATAGCCCTTTGAGCGCGATTCTAAGATGCTCCTTCACCGAAATACTCTCTGTCCTCCTCTATGCTCTTCTCTACCTCTTCTCTGGCCTCCACCCTCGGGGCACTATCCCTAATACAAAACCCAAATACAATTGAACACGCCTTTTGTTACGCCTCTTCGGCCAGGTCTTCCTTCTTGTACTTTTCCATCGAAACTCTTACTTCATCTTGGACGGTTGCGATGACCTTGAGTCCCAGGCACCTTCTCCGCTGAAAGTATCATCCCTAAATTCCATTGCACTCCCATTTCCATGTCTCCCATCGCCCTAACTCGTGAAACAAAGAGCCAGTCTTTAGCTAACGAGGCATGTGTCCTTGCACCTGCAACAGAAGATACGTTCAACAGAAACCCTCTATTGTGCTAATTAAATCTACTGTCGGTGCCCAGAGAGCCTTTCCAAGAGAACCATCTCTGCCTGCAAAATAAGCTAACATAAGAACAAAAAGGCCTTTCCTTGGCGTATATGCAGTCAGGCCTTTACACAATTTAAACACACAAACCTTAATCACTTCTATAAGCATTGGTTCATTACATTTCATATGCGAAAAAATGAACTACACGTGCAACTTAATATGGTACACGTTTAAACTACTGCATCTCGATTACACATGGGCTGATTCATTTATGCATTATTTTAAACACGATTCAGTTAAGCATTACATTTGCATGATTAAAATAGCACAATTACGCTTCTATTCCCTCTAATAACTGCGGTTTAGAACTACATCTTACTGTCCATTCATTGATATATATCTGGCTATATGCGGGTGCGAACTAACGGTGATTATGATGCACCCCTACAAATTTCACGAGAACATGGCGCTCTATCAGTTCCCCCCTTTGATGACTCCTGTCATCACATTTTATTCAACTCCCTTGGAGAAAGAACCGACCTAAACAGAACTCGTTGCCATTCTCCCTGGTCTGTGATTCTCCAATCTCTTGAGTCTTTGATATTGACTGTCCTGCAGTCTAGCCATTCTCGTCTCATTTTCTCTCAGAGCTCTCTCAACTCTGCCTGCTCGATACCATTTGTAGGCTTTGATCAGACCCCACAGACAAACCACGCAAACTACCACAATAAGGAGAGGTCTCAGAATATAGCCAAGGAATCCCTTCCCCAAATTCGCAAACCAGCTCCCCACTTGACCAAACCCTTTTCCAACTTTTTCCCAGGCTCCCTCTTCAGTCAAGTCCGCTATCTTCGTGTGAATAGTAGTGATGTTACTTATATATTTCTCCAGATCCTTGCTGTGGTCTGGTATATAAGTACAGCACTCTTGAACCTTCAATAATTTACAGACTCCGCCCTCTTTTCCTGTCGTCTGCTTTGAACTTCCTTCTTATATTCGGTCTGGGTCATATACCGGTACTAAAGGACCAATGGTAACCGGTACCGTCAAGGAGTCCGGTAACCGGATATTCCCGATGGAAGGCGGTGTTCCCGCTCCCTCTGTTCCTGTGGAAATTTTTCCCACTACCCTCATATTAGTCTGATTCTGCGTCTCGCCAGTTTCTACTGCTGACGTTGATTTTCCCTCTTCTGAATCTGGATTAAATGGAGGTGGTCTCTCTGCTAGCAAACTATCTAACAGGCTGTCATCTGTATCACTGTCGTCCTCTTCAACCCTTGTTATTTTCCCACCTTTTATTAGCAGTGGGTACAACCTATCTCCTTCGATCGTTTCCACCCTCCACCTTTTCTCCAGTGCATCCCATCTCGCATCTTGAAATGCCCTTATCGATTTCTTCACCCTTTCCTGGCTTTTGTCTCTTTTCCTGTCATACGCTGCCCTGATCCATGCATGTAGCGCCTCAAACTGTGTCGGTCTAGGCAGCGGTCGTAAAGAAGCCATTATAGTCTTTAGCTGGTACAACACTTCCAACCTGAAAGTGCCATAGCGTGGGAAAGTCAACTCTCCTTTCCCTTCTGTCATTTTCTGCCAGTTCTCAAGCCAAATTATAGTATGCAATCCTACATTCGTAGCCATATAATGTGCCGGTGTATCCTCGGGAGGGGCTTCCTCTCCACCCCGAGTAACCACATGTCTGTCACCTCTGCAAAGTTCTCGTAAAACTTTAAAACATTTCATGGTAAAGCAGATATTTGTTCGCACCCAGTATTTTGGTTCTGCTTCCTGATTCAATCCACCAATGCCAGCGCGGCTTACACCAACCGGCCTATCGCAGCGCGGCACTGTCTGACATCACTCTTCCTCCGCTCGCAGCAGTTCCCCTCCTTGCTAATTCTCTCGTTCGCTCGTGTCCCAATCACACTCTGAAGCAATGGTCCGTACTACCGAACAATTACCTCTCTGACTCTCGGTCCTCTAATGACCGATCAGCCTCTCGAAATTGTTGACCTCAATCTGGCAACTGTCTGTCCGCGACACGACCGGACAATCACCTCTAATACAATCGATAGGATTCAATCGCCCAATATTCTGCACACAACAACCTACGACCAGCGTCGGTTATTCACACACTCACACATGTACTCCCTTTCTTCAGTGGTTTGATCAATGACGTCTCATGATCCCCACAATCTCTGGTCAACGCTCTCAATTCTGGGTGTCTTCTACACCACAATATCTCTCGGCCCCGCGCGCACTCAAGGTCCGATCCTCAGTCACACGACTCTCATTCCAACTCCGCAAGACATTCCACAACAATCAAACACCGCAATCTAACAAAACATCAGCCTGTTCATACTCACTCTACCACAAACTGCTACTTCCGTCGCACCATCACTCTCCGTCAGTTTTCAACAACCGCCGACGTCCTCTTCTTACGATCCACTGGATCACCATCACTGGGGTTCTATGGGGCAACTAATCTCTTATCCTAATCTAGATCTCCCCTTACGATCAGAGGAAACCATCCTCTGCTACCAACTGATAACGCTGATCCTTATCTTATCTTTTCTAAGGATCCTCAGGTCGCCAGGATCTTTTTACCTGCTGAATAGTGTGAAGGGAAGAAAATCTTTTCAGTCATGCAATCATTTCTTTTCCATCTGGTTCACCTATAATGACCACTGACTCCGAATTCAGTTTCGTGGATTTATTACAGCCAAGAATAACTGCACATGCAAGCACCTAACACGAGGTTAAAGAAATAGATGGGCACAAATACAAATAGCATCCTACGCAGGAGTCTCATCCGACTCAGGATAAGGAGAATCGTTAGCTCCAAAAGTATTAGACAAGTAATGACAGCTCCAATCTCTACGTTATTCCTCATTTATCTAAACAAGCATAAACCCATTGGCTGTCCCTACTCTACTACTAAAGTGACATCCCTACTTAACGAATTTCCCAGGCAAGAGTAAAAGAAAAGGTGTCAGCTGTGAAGACTTCCTAAGAAGTGCACTCACATAGCCCTTTGAGCTCGATTCTAAGATGCTCCTTCACCGAAATACTCTCTGTCCTCCTCTATGCTCTTCTCTACCTCTTCTCTGGCCTCCACCCTCAGGGCACTATCCCTAATACAAAACCCAAATACAATTGAACACGCCTTTTGTTACGCCTCTTCGGCCAGGTCTTCCTTCTTGTACTTTTCCATCGAAACTCTTACTTCATCTTGGACGGTTGCGATGACCTTGAGTCCCAGGCACCTTCTCCGCTGAAAGTATCATCCCTAAATTCCATTGCACTCCCATTTCCATGTCTCCCATCGCCCTAACTCGTGAAACAAAGAGCCAGTCTTTAGCTAACGAGGCATGTGTCCTTGCACCTGCAACAGAAGATACGTTCAACAGAAACCCTCTATTGTGCTAATTAAATCTACTGTCGGTGCCCAGAGAGCCTTTCCAAGAGAACCATCTCTGCCTGCAAAATAAGCTAACATAAGAACAAACAGGCCTTTCCTTGGCGTATATGCAGTCAGGCCTTTACACAATTTAAACACACAAACCTTAATCACTTCTATAAGCATTGGTTCATTACATTTCATATGCGAAAAAGTGAACTACACGTGCAACTTAATATGGTACACGTTTAAACTACTGCATCTCGATTACACATGGGCTGATTCATTTATGCATTATTTTAAACACGATTCAGTTAAGCATTACGTTTGCATGATTAAAATAGCACAATTACGCTTCTATTCACTCTAATAACTGCGGTTTAGAACTACATCTTACTGTCCATTCATTGATATATATCTGGATATATGCGGGTGCGAACTAACGGTGATTATGATGCACCCCTAAAAATTTCACGAGAACATGGCGCTCTATCATGCTTACTTGAGATTTTACTGGAGTGTTCCACCAAAGTTGGTGCACGTTAGTGCTGTACATCTCTAGACACGTGTTTCTGGATTTCATCCGTCATCAGTAGAGATAAAAACTAATTTTATATGGGGTTGCTGAGCAGGCTGTATTGACAGCCCTGCTGACTAGACGTAGACATCTAAACACCAGATCCTCCACATTATTCCTGTGAGTCTGTCGCCAAAAAAGCACACCGACCGAAGAACGAGTCTGCTATTTTTAGGATAGATGAATGAATGAACAAGTAGAATGCCCTGTTTAACAAAGAAGAAATGCATTGCCTGCCCATTAAAAGCAGGTAAAATGCAAAATTGTAAATTAATTCTAAATAAAATACTAAAATAATCTCTGGCCAACTTTTGCAGAGCTGAGCTGAATTAGGAGACAATTGACATTAATGGACTCTACCTTGAATCCAAAGCCTAATTCACTTCTAATAGGAAGTATATACAACTTAAATACAGTCAGTACCATAAGGATCATATGGATATCCTCCCAACCCTGCTTGAGGTGGAAAATAAATACATGAAAAAATAACGTGTATAGTTAAAAGTAACTCTACAAACAACAACTAATATACAACATGCCATTGATTAGAAATCTCAGCCCCTGAAAAATGTGATTCTGAGATATATGCTAGCTGATAGCTAAGAGATACCAAAGGGGATGATGGACGGAGCGTTGGAGCAAATCAAACACTCACCCCCAGTCAACTGATCTGGGTTTAATCCATCATCATTCTTTAGCTCACTCCACCACCCCAGTTCAGACATGGCCATATGCAAATCAGTCTGACCCTGTTCCTCATGGGAACAGTCCAGCCCGAACTGCCAAGCCATGTCTTCCCTGGACCGGAAACAAGCATCCTGGGACCGGTTTCGGGTTCAAACCCCTCATCAGCCAGGCTATCTTGAATCCAGTGGCAAAGTGAGCAAGGGACCCACGTCTGGGCATACCCTGCCAACTTAGGGCGAACAAAGCGATACCAAAGGGGATGATGGACGGAGCGTTAGAGCAAATCAAACACTCACCCCCAGTCAACTAATCTGGGTTTAATCCATCATCATTCTTTAGCTCACTCCACCACCCCAGTTCAGACATGGCCATATGCAAATCAGTCTGACCCTGTGCCTCATGGGAACAGTCCAGCCCGAACTGCCAAGCCATGTCTTCCCTGGACCGGAATCAAGCATCCTGGGACCGGTTTCGGGTTCAAAACCCTCATCAGCCAGGCTATCTTGAATCCAGTGGCAAAGTGAGCAAGGGACCCACGTCTGGGCATACCCTGCCAACTTAGGGCGAACAAAGCGATACCAAAGGGGATGATGGACGGAGCGTTAGAGCAAATCAAACACTCACCCCCAGTCAACTGATCTGGGTTTAATCCATCATCATTCTTTAGCTCACTCCACCACCCCAGTTCAGACATGGCCATATGCAAATCAGTCTGACCCTGTGCCTCATGGGAACAGTCCAGCCCGAACTGCCAAGCCATGTCTTCCCTGGACCGGAAACAAGCATCCTGGGACCGGTTTCGGGTTCAAAACCCTCATCAGCCAGGCTATCTTGAATCCAGTGGCAAAGTGAGCAAGGGACCCACGTCTGGGCATACCCTGCCAACTTAGGGCGAACAAAGCGATACCAACATCAACTTCATGGCATCGTGTGCAGAAATAACGATAGATTACCTTAGTCTTAAATGCTGAATAGCTCCATAAAATAGCTTATGTGAAATAGTGCCTGTGATGAATGCCAGATTTAAAATTAATAGAACTGAGATACATAAATAACAAACAATGCTCAAGTCACAAAAGGTTGTGCGTTACCACACAACGTCGTGGCCAAAGTAGAGGTCAAGGTGTTGCTGCTGCTGTAACTAAGAAGATGATGTTGCCACAGGAGCCGAGGGACAGTTCCGGATTACCAAATAGGCAAAGTAGGCACCGGCCTATGGGCCCCACTCCTTTTAGGGGCCCCGCGACAACGGATCAAAATAATATTGATTTGATCTTGAAAGAAAATTGAAATCAAGCTTTCTTAAATTGTTTCCAAAAGATAGAAAAAAATGAATCAACTCAAAGAAACAAAAACTTTACATTAAAGACTCCACTGAATATGACATCTTGCAAAAGGTAGACTTCCAAGATATCCTGAGAGATTTCACCTCAAAAAAATTGAGGAAAGTGAATATTGAAAGTTTTGTTGATTTACTTAAAAAAAAAAAAAATGTTTCATAACATTAATAACTGATAATGTTTTTTGTGTGAACAATTGGATAATTAAAATTGTTGGTTGGTAAAATTAAAAACGTATTAGGAGATAACTTGCGAGTGGGGCGAAATTTCGACTGCCGAGCGGCATCCACAGTGTGTAATTCGACACTGCCAAGGGGAGGGATTCTTACCACCCTAAGTGAGTGATAGCTCAACTGTAAGGTTTAGAACGGCAAACATACTCATAAAACAGTGTCTAAATAATATAATAAAATATTGTCCTGCCCTATGCAGATTTTACATACCGATTCAAACCGCTATCAGCTTTTCAAATAAATTTAAGTCCATGATGCTGGACCTTAATATATCGCCTGAAGAAAAAAAGAGACACTAGGTAAATGGGTAGGCTGTCGTGTGTGAAAGACGGGCACCTATACCTGGATCTACATGTGACCAGGGCGACAGACTCCTTGTACAAAGCCAGTTATCCTAGACTGAGGAGCTGAGGCAAACCTGAGCAAAGTGCAATGGCACTAAATCTCCTTGGGAGGCTGGCATGTCTGTTTCATCATTTCTGACAGTGGGTGGCACCGAGAACCGAGCTACAACTCTGGAAAGAACTTACCTCCACAACGTCATCTGGGACAGTAGAAGGGCAAGGGTCAGCAGGCACAGAGGCATAAGGGAGGGCTGGTGTGCTGAAATATAGAGAGGTACAAGAAAATGCCCCAACAGAGGTCGTTGTCTGATTTGATTCCTATAACCACCGAAAAGAGCAGGTGATTGCAGAGAAACCTCTATGGAGGTTGTTATGGCTACCAAAACACCATAGGCCAAGATCCATAAATAACAATCCAGTAATAATTGTGTTTCCTATATGACTGGTTGTACAGTAAGGACAGGTGAACGAAAAACCCAGCCCCCCACATGCAGAGTTCCTTGATTTATAGATGGTAGTTTTATTTGTATTACTACCACATATTATGAAGTTCAATGGTTATATTCGTAAGATGAGGTAATGTCAGTAGTATATATTTGATAATTAAATAATGGTGCAGTGTATACAAGATATTTTGAGATGCCTGTAAATTGAATTTTGTGTTATGAATATTTCATCAAAAGTAAGATCCTATGTTGTATTGGTCATGATATGAAGTATCATTACTGGCTGCATTCATGAGGTAATGATTTTGTTGGAAAAGAGCGGGTGTTTTGGTATATGTGATGAGCTTCATTTCACTATTGAAAAACTATATTATCTACATAGGAATAATAGCCTCAACATTAGTGTTGCACTGCAGCTCTTTCAGGACCAAGGGCCTCTTATTGTATGGTTCTGGACTTTCCCTCAACTGATTGTGTACGTTTATTTGCTTGTATGGGTTGTAGAAATATGTTTAAAAGCCTAATTGTTGGACCTGACAGCCTTAGGGTGGTCTTTCCCCAGCATTTTGTCTTCCTCCCTCCATATTTCTGACCTGGTTCTTGCTGGCTTTAGGACTCTGTGCACTTTACCACAGCTAACCAGTACTAAAGTCCTTGTGCTCTCTCCCCTTAACATGGCAACATTAGCTCATACCCAACTGGCATATTTAATGTACTTGTAAGTCCCTAGTAAAGTGCACTACATGTGCCCTGGGCCTGTAAATGAAGTGGCCTGCAGCACCCTTTGTGTCACCCACTTAAGTAGCCCTCTAACCATGGCTCAGGCCTGCCATTGCAGAAACCTGTATGTGCAGCTTTACACTTCCACTTCGACCTGGCAAGATAAACCTCTTGCCAGGCCTAAACTTTCTCTTTTTATACCTATAGGTCACCCCTAAGGTAGGCCCTGTATGCCCCACGGGGCAGGGTGCAATGCATTTAAAAGGCAAGACATGTACTTTTAAGTTTTACATGTCATGGCAGTGGAAAACAACCAATCTCGTTTTTCACTACTGCAACATTGGGATCACCTTATTACATCTTTTAAGTGTAATTCCCAATTGTGAAGCAATCAACTTTTCAAGTTTGGTGCCAGTGGACAATTTAAAGTCACAACTTATGGTGTAGTTAGATTTTAAATTACGGTTTGGAAAATGCCACTTTTAGAAAGTTGAAAAACAAGACAAAATATATACAGCTGGAATGCACTTGCTTCAACAAAATGTAATCAACATAATCACTATTTCAAACACTAATGAGAATCGAGTGTGCACCTAGTGGGGGGCTCTGCCAGCCACCTGATCCAAAAGGAAAAAAGAAACCCGGAAGTATGTCCTGGGTGCTAAGTGCACTACTATAATGTACTATGAAAGTATACACTATATTGGAAACACAATGTGAGACGGTTTTTTCAAAGTCAATAAGTTCATGAAAAAAAACAAAAAACAGATGAATCTCTGCTTCCAATCATCTATCCAAGTGGTGAAACGTTAAATGTAGCTCAATCTGCTTTATTTCCATAAATTGCAAATGCTGTAAAGTTCATTGAAATACTCAAAGAACATAACAAAGATGCTGAAGTATAAACGGTTTCTCCCAATGCATTTCGGGCTCTGCGGTGGCCCTTCGTCAGGGGAATCTGAAAACATCAATATCATAAATTGAGCTATGCCATTTTCTTATTCACACCTTACTTAGAGAAGAGAATAATAAAATGAATTGGCACAAACGGGGCCAGGGCATTGGACCAAGACATTGCTGTATGGTGGAACCTTACTGCATAACCAAAGTGCGTGTAGGGAAATGAGAAGAGACTTAACTCAATCACTAAAGTGCACGGTGGTAAGTGCTTCTAAAGACTCCGTCGATGTGCTAAAAGAGCCATACCAAAACGACATAAGTTCCCTCTGTGTGACTGAATACTCTCCAAAGGATTCATTTCCGCGTGTGGAAAAATCTATTGAAATGAAACACCCCGTGTCAAGCTAGCCCAAGTGAGTCAAGCTGATGCATGCAAATAACCTCGATCATACCTTTGACCATAAACGCTGAGGCTACCAACAGAAATTAAATCCAATCAGACACAAGCTGAAATTAAACCAAAAAAAAGTCAGAAACGAGACTATGACAAACCATAATAACGCTGCTGAACGGATTCCTGCAAGCTCACCGTGTCAGAGAGCAGGAGTCAATCGAGGACTTATGTGTTCTAAATCCGTTGCGTGTAGCTAAACCTCGGAGGGAGCAAGTCAATGCGTGCGAGTTTACCAAAGCTATATCTCAACAATGAAAGTACCGGTCATGACGTGACTTACGTCAACCATGAGAATGAAAATAGGACTGTAGTGGAACGGAATAGTGTTCATTGTCAATAAAGATTGTGTCAATAAAGATAGTAAAAAAGCCGAAACTCACTGCTGACAAGAAACTAACAGCAAAGACAAACAAGCATTTGCAATGCAATAGGTCTCGCATTCACGCGAGTTTGTGCTACTGGCATTGTAAATGACAATGCCTTTTATTTGTGTTTTGGGTTTTAAAACATAAATAAAAGGCATTGTCATTTACAATACTAATAGCTTAAACTCTCGCAAAGGCGGCACCGGGATACAGCCTAACACTTCCCGCAAAAACCAAGTAACCGATATTACAAATTAGCAAAAAAATATTCACCAGAAGAAAACAGAATATAATACTGATTTATTGACTGAGCTTGGTTGGGACAGACTTGTAATCACAGCTGCTAGTACAGAATCACGAAACAATAATCACTTCAGATGAAGGAGCCATTTAATGAGACGGGGTGTAAGTCAAATTATGCCACCTGAGCATTATATGTAAAACACAACCAGTACACACCAGTTTGCGAATAAGCAGCAAGTTGTTAGACGACGTAGCCTGACGTTTGACCTTTAGCATCAAGGAGCAACTCTGAGGCAACCATACCATCTGCTACCCCAAATCTGCAGGCCCAGAAGATTTGACAACTACGAATGCTACGGACCGGAGAATGTTTAATCCGGGAGAAGCAACTGTAAATGTCACCTGTCGAACTTTTCTAGCCCTGTGGCAGGATCAGCAGACAGCTGAATGTGCAAATATGTGTAGAAATGTCATCAAAGTTCTAAATTTTGAAAACTTTATGAAGTTTCTACTGTTTGCATGATAGCTGTCCCACATAAATTATTAAGAGGGATCTTCGCCTAGATGTACAGTTATGTGCGTTTACAAAATCCATAAAGGTATTGAATTTCAAAAAATGCAGTCAGTGACTGGTTGAATGGCAGAGGAACCTCATTAATTACCCAGCCGCCAGCTAAATAGCATCAAGCCTGTAGTATTTGGATGGCAGCCTGGTTTATGGCAGAGAAACGCCACTGTTTAAGTGGTGGCCAGCCAAACGGTAACGAATCTCTGCCTTTGATTCAACACTCAACAGGTAGGTAAATATATTTCTGTGCTATCTGGCTTGCCGCACAAAGCAAATAGTAAATAATCTTTGCTAATTAACATGTGGGTAAGGATAAAAATGATAATCCATGCCATTTAGACAGCGGCCTGATACTTACCTCTTTGATATTTTGTTTCTTTGCTTTTTGCACGGCTGAAAACATAATCTCTGCTGTTAAATCAGAGCAAATAGTGAACTTGCTGTTTTCTTTACGATTTGCATTGTGTGACCAAATTGTGCATGATATCTGCTTATCCTGCGTTTGAACAGCCTCTGGTCTGATCAAATAATACATCATCTTTGCTATTTACCAGCATCTGGGTAAAAGGTGAAGCTTCCTTGCAATTTGCAGGATGACGATTAAATAGAATGCAATCTCTGCTATTTACCTGTAAATTATAGCATAGAAGAGAATATTCACATTTGTCCAGAGGCCGGCTAAAATACTGACACTAAGACGTTTCTGTATTGGTTAATATTCACATCGCTAAACTCTAGAAGGCAAGCAGCCGAAAAACGGCACACGGCTTAAGTGTGTCTAAAAGCGAGATCTATTCAGAGCCATAACTATGGGCAGTACGATCGCTCTAGCAATGCTTGCACGTCTCACCCTATCCTGCTGTTTCTCTTCCTGCAGCCGGCTGTGTCTAAAGCAGCCGCAGGGCTGCGCTGTGCACTGTTTATCTCCTGTTTAAACGGAAACAACTTACCATGGGCATGAAAGAGCACCGTGCCTTTGTAGTCCTGCTGCCCAGAGAGCAGCGGCTCGCCCTGCTGAGTGACAAACTGCACCGCCGGCAGCGTGAAGGTTACCGCACTTCCAGCACGAACATCTTTGCTTGTCGGCTTTTGCTCGGACAGCTTCTTTGTCCACAACGAACAATCTGACGTGACAAAAACACAGGCGTAGTCTGGCTCGTCGTCAAAGTCATTTTCCTCTTGCATTTGACTATAAAGTGCCGTGGCAAAGCCCAGTTGTTATAAATGCAGAAAGCAGAGCAGTCGACGGCTAGAGTGAAATGCTTACAGCAGTCCTTCGTCACTTCTGCTTGGCCGTCAGGAAGCATTTACTTAACCATCCGCCTATAGTCGGCGGCAGTCTCCTGACTATAAAAACAGGAGTGGTTTGTCATAAATAATTGTTGGGAAGGGAAGTGTTTTTCTATTTGCTTCTGATTAAAATGTAGTCCTCACACCCTCACTGCTTTCTTTTATCCCAATGATGTGATCCAAAAGTGAAAAGAACAAGCTCTCGACATTGCGGCTCTGAAGCCCGCGAGACGCCGAGCGTGTGCACGTCTGCTGTCCGGCGCCGGGCACAGCTGTGAAGCACACGAGTCAAAGAGACGCCGTGCGTGTGCACATCTGCTGTCCGACGCCGGGCACAGCTCTGAAGCACAAGAGTCAAAGAGCCGCCGTGCGCGTGCACATGGGCTGTCCCCCTTCCGAACAGAATCCGACGACAATACTCTTGCCAAGCGAGCAGCTGCGCTGCGTCGCCAGGCGAGACCTAAAAAGAGAAAGAAGTGAACCACCAAATAGAACCCATTATCCGAGTGGTGGTGAAATGTACAGTGCTTATCGGTATGCCGGAATCGCTGCGAAAATACTAACACAATTTATACTAAACTAAAAAAACTGTGAGGTCGTCACCTACTAAACTAATAGGTGCTGGCATCAAAAGTTGAACAAGGTAAAAAGGCTTAACAGGACACTTGTGTTATGCAGCAGATATAGGTGAAAACGACCAAATAGGAAACTGGCATGCCAACTGACATGCAAATGGTGGTGTACAAAACAATGTTGATCGAATACACACTGAAATAAATACACAGTAAATTGAAACATGATAAATCTTATAAATGCTACCAAATGCGTGTGGCAATACATGCTGTTGAACAATGATCTTAAAATGATTAAATCAAAACATGTTGAGCAGAAATCTAATTAAAACATCCTGTGCTAGTACAATAAATGTACTGACCAACTTCATAGAGATAAAGGTAACGAGAAGAAAATACTGCTGAACACTAGTGTACATTAAATCATAAGGTGAATTAGCATAAAACATGATATGTAGGACTGTCCTTTGATGCAACAGTCAAATATGGTGTAACAGGAAAACAATCATACAGCAAAAAGTTCCTCATTTGAAATAATATCTTACTTTCACAGGAAACAAAACAGTTCAAGTTTATTGTTCAAACCTTTCAGTGTAAGAGTATCACAAAACCATATCCAGTGTGTCTAGCGTTGAGACAACAACTTGGACATGTCTCTATCTGGTTGAAACTTAACCACCTCTAAGACAGTGAATCTTAACTGTGCAATGTTGTGATTGAATGTCAGCCAGTGTTGTGCTAATGGTGAACTCAGGGTCTTGGTTCTGATTCTATTCTTGTGTTCTGTGATGCGAGTACGCAGAGATCTCTCAGTTTTACCAATGTAGTATAGACCACAGGGACATCTGATAGCGTAAACAACATGTTGGCTATTGCAGTCAGCCGTAAAATTGAGGTTGATATTTTTGCCAGACCATGGGTGGGTGATGCTCTTGCCAGATAATACATTGTTACAGTGGGAGCAGTTCAAACATTTTGTCATGCCTTTTTGTGGAACATTAGTGGCTTCAACAGGCCGTGTAAGAATCTCCTTCAGGTTGCGTGATCTTTTGTAGGCGAATATTGGAGGATTAGAAAAAATCCCTTTAAAGTCAGGTTCATACTGAAGTAAGTCCCAGCGTTGTAACAGGATCTTCTTAATCAAGTGGGAATGTGTGGAAAAGATCGACACAAACACTTCTCTAGACATCGTTTGCCTCTTTTTCTTCTTCAAGAGATCATTTCTGTCCAAAGATGGAGCGCGTTCTTCTGCTTTGTCTACTACTTCCTTTGGATAACCCCGAATCAGAAATTTCTGTTTGTACTCCTGTAGTGTGTTAATACATGAAACAGGGTCCGAGGTGATCCGCCTGATTCTGGTAAACTGTGAGTATGATAAATGTTGTTTTAGGAACAAAGGGTGAAAACTACTATACAAGAGGGAATTGTTCCGATCGGTGGGTTTATTTATAGACACTAGTAGTAATCATGGTCCCCGTCCGTTGTATGTTAACATCCAAATATGCAATGGACTGTGAGTTTATATTGAATGTGAATTTTATTCTGGGATTCTTGTTATTTAGTTCCAAAATCCGTGTTTCCAAATCCTTTCGTGAACCATGCCAAATGATGAGAATATCGTCTATAAAACAACGATATAGTATCAAATTCCTCATCCATCCTTCGTTCGCAAGAATGTATTCCGTCTCAAATTTCATCATAAAGATGTTGGCGTAGCTGGGGGCCCCAGAAAAACCCATAGAGGTTCCATTTGCTTGAAGATAAAAATTATCTTTCCATTTAAAATAACTGTGGAATAAACAAAATTGCAAAAGTTCTAAAAGAAAAACCTTGTTTGCTTGTAATTATTCATGCCTAAGTAATGCCCACTCAATCGACTCTATACCCTCTAAATGGGGGACAGAGGTATACAAAGCAACCATGTGCACAGTGCATAACCAAATCTCTCCAATCTCAGGTATTTGAACTGCTTGCAAAAGTGGTAGTAGATGAGTCGTATCCTGCAAGTACGATGGACCAGCTTGTACAATGGGTTGTAAAAATGAATCAAGATAATGCCCCAAGGGTTCATGAATATAACCGCAACCGGATACAATGGGTCTGAGAGGCGGATTGAACAGATCTTTATGTATCTTGGGTAACATATACAGACCCGGTCTACGTGGGTAGCGAGTCAGTAGGAATTCTTTCGTTTTCTGTGAAATCCATTTCATCTCAATTGCGTGAGAGAGAATAGATGTGAGCAAGGATTGAAACTATGCTGTCGGATCTTCAGACAAAGGTAGATAAGTCGAGTCGTCTTGTAAAATGGCCTCTATCTTGTCCTCATAAAACTTACGATCCATTACCACTAGTGCACCTCCTTTATCTGCCTTC
The DNA here is from genome assembly GCA_963921515.1 of Calotriton arnoldi. Classification (NCBI taxonomy): domain Eukaryota; kingdom Metazoa; phylum Chordata; class Amphibia; order Caudata; family Salamandridae; genus Calotriton; species Calotriton arnoldi. The sequence continues at coordinate 1,061,098 of CAWUFW010000568.1, forward strand.
GTGAAATGTAAAGTCTAGTTCATCCTCAGTGACTTCAATGCTGCTTTTTCACGTCTAGATAAATTCTGTTGTGTGGTAGACTGAATCGGCAGTTTGGACAAGTCTTGTTTGACGAGTGTCTCAAAAGTGTCGATGATCTTGTGGGAGATAGGAGAGATAAAGGTGCTCTTCGGTTTAAATTCACGATACTCCGGGTCCTGTACCTCTTTCGAATCCATATTAAGAGTGGAGAAAAAATAGCGAAGACGTAATTTCCTGATAAATTAATGCAACGCAATCTCAGATTCCAATGGTTTAGTATGGAACGTGGGAACAAAAGAGCTCCCCTTATCCAGAATGGAAGGTTGGTTCTTAGACAAACTCTTGGAAGAAATATTAATGACTAATGTTTCTTTTGTCGTCGCGATGTTCCGGGTTTTCCCAAATCTGTGCCCTCTACGGGTTTTGCGATATCTGCCTGTGCCGTCGTGGGCTGTGTTGGCGGATTGTTTGCTGCAGGCCTGATTTCTAAAAAAGACACCTTGGGAACGCTTGATACTCCAGTTGCGGTATTACTCTCTGTTGATGGAATTGAGGGTACTGGTGGGCGAGACAATTGAGTGTCGCTGATCGAAGCTAAGCTCTCTTCAGAGGATGTAGTGCCTGGTTTATTAAGATTTCGTTTCTGAGCATACATCTCAGCCCAGGAATAAACCTTGTCTAATTTATAGTCAATAGTGTCACGATGAAACTTGCGAATCTTCCGCTCATGGATCTCCTTAGCCTATTGGTCAAGTTTCTTATTAATCTCTCCCAAGGTGGACTGCCATGCCTCTGCCTCCATACAAAGTGCCAAAGCATCTTGCAATTCCTTGATTTCTAACTCTAACCCCACTAGAACCTGTGAGAGTTCTTCAACAATCAATAAAATTAAGTCCAGCGAACACTTGTTGAAAATGGCGTACCATCTATCCATGAATTTTTTATTCATTTTAAAAAGCATGGGTTTAATAGCTAAACGCAACCCTCTCTGTATTCTACTGGCTTTGTGATATTGAATTAAGGTAGTTGCGTGTAGTCGCTGATTTATCTCTCTGCGCATTAGATATTCCAATTGTCTAATCTGTTGGTTAACTGGTCCATGTGAGGTGTCAAATGACCTGACCTCTCGGATGAGCCCATAAATGTTGTGTGCCTCAGATGAAGTGTAAGCTTTAGTTTCAGCTTTATTTTCAGTTAAATGTAAAATGTCCTCAAAAGACATTGTTGATGCAAAAAGTAGCTGTACTGGCAGAAAAAGTTGAAAAACAAGACAAAATATTGGCTTTTACTTACTTTAGCCATTTGGTGCCTGCTGCCTGTCTCTGTTCAGTATGGGTTGGGTGACAGCTGGGCTTTTTGTATTCCCTCTAGACGGCCACTCCCATTCTGGGAGGAGGGAGGAGCTGGGCGCAGCCTCACACTTGCACCTGAATAGGCGGTGGCCTGTCCACACACAAAGGGCTGCATGCCCCCTGTAGGAGTCTGGAGCCAGGGCAGGAAGGGAGGACCTCTGTGCACTTCAAATCTTTCTTTGAAGTCTTCTCCACTTCAAAGGCACAACTGGGTATAAGTACTGGACCTCTGACACCATAACTTCAGTACACTTGTGGACCTGTGACCACTCTGCCAGGAAGAACTTCTGTGCTGCTGAAAGGACTGCCACTCTGCTTGACTGCTGTTTTGCTGGACTCTTGCCCGGCTGTGCTCTTGCCTTGCTGAGCTGCCATTCTGCCTGCTGTTCTCCTGTTTGGGTGAGAAGAACTGGACCTGCATCACTTGAACCCAGAGTGACTCCAAGGGCTTGCTGGTTTGCCTCTTGTTGTAAGTCTCAGGGACATCAAAGACTTCAACTCATACTACTACAGCACCTAGACTTTTCTTCCTGCAAGTCTTGCCTAGCCAAGTGGTGCCAATCCAGTTCTGGGCCCTTGGACGGGGGTATAAAGTACTGTTCCAAACAGAACCCATGCATCCTCATCGGCACATCTTCGCCTTTGCGTGAGTCGGAACCAGCACATTCTCATCATTGCGTGGAGCGGACCCTGAGCATAGCCTTTGGAGCAAGCGCATCGCCTTCGGAAATTGATGCATTGCCTACTGCAGGAGCAGCAGCCGCGCATTGCATTCGGAACCAGTGCCTCGCAGTCAGAACCGACGCATGGCCTCAGTTACATTGACAAAATTGCAGCATCTCGTCCACTTCATGGCTCAGCACCAACGCATCGCTTCGGCTGCACCTCACATCTTCATCAACTACGATGCATCCCAGATCAAGGCACTTTGGCTCAGCAGGCACAAGTGGGTCCTTGTATCGGGCCCGCCCTCCATCGATGTCGGCCTGAGCTTTAGACTTTGCACCGGTCCAGCATGACCAGATATCTACTTTAAGCGCTTATTGCTTCTAAGCGCTATTTTACATTTATTCTTCGAAAATTCATATCTCGACTTCTACTTGTTGGATGTTTGTCGTTTTGGTCTTGTTTTATTTATCAAATCATAATCTATTTTTCTAACCTCGTGTAGAGTCTTTTTTTTTGGGTGTTTTCACTGTGTTATTGTTTGAAGTGTTGCACAAATACTTTACACATTGCCTCTTAAGTTAAGCCTGACTGTTCTGTGCCAAGCTACCAGAGAGTGAGCACAGGATAATTTAGGGTGTTTTGAGGCTTACCGTGACTAGGATTGTTATTACTGCTTGGACAGGGTGCATACGTCTGCCAACCAGAAACAAAATTTCTAGCACAAATATACTAATGATTTGTGTTAGGTGATATAATAATTAGACAAATTAAATTCAGATAAAGATTTTTGAAATGTGGTTGGAGCATGGAAAGGTGTGCCGAAGGACATTGACATTTTCCTTCAGCTAATTGGTTAGTTGTCCATTGCGCAGACTGTACTGATGGTTTCCTAGTCAAGCATCTGTACCCAGGTATGTGTCAATGTCTCAATGTTCATTACGTGAGTGGTGGTATATTCCAGGTAGCTTTATCTGAATGTTTCTAAGATGTATGTTGTTTTTAGAATGCACTAAACTGAAATGCAGATCCAAAGGGAATGAACTTCAGTCCTGCACTTCACTGTATCCAAGGCCAACCATTCACAATAGGAGCATGAGGGTTAGCAATAGACGCGGGGAAAGGGGAATGGAACAACAGAGAAACTAGAGACACTGAAAATCACCACTTTCACTCATCACTCTGCTGGTCGCTGTCTATTTGGATTGTAGAGGATACTCCTCAGAATATCTCGAGACCTCAGTATCTTTGGAATATTGGACTGCATTCCGTCAACTTATGTTTTCTTGAATACATGTTGTCTCGTTCACATATGAATTCGGGTTGTTTCTTTGACTTAGATACAAACACAAGCATTGCAAAATATCACAAGTCTGTAAATATCCGCTCCGTTCATCGCACAGCCCTTTAAAACCAAATGTGTAACAGATCTGTAGAGTAGATACCTCAAAGTGGAACTGAAACAGTACTTTAAACTAACAACATTTTTTTCAAAATGTGACTTAAGAAGGGGACAGGGCGGGATGGCCTCAAAGATGGTTGCCTTCCATTAGAATCCCATATCAATCTCCCGTGTTCTGGCCTGCTCAACTTCACTGGAGCCAAATGTCACCCCTGCCTGGCTTCAGCTGCGGTGGAGCCCAGTGCGTATACTGGTAAGTGAGTGGCAATACTTGGTGGTGGGTGGACAGAGCTCCATGAGTGGAGGCCTCTGTGGGGTTTGAAGCATCTGATTTAGAGAGCCATAGGTGGCGCTCTAGGTGATCCGGCCTCTCCAGTGAAAGGAGGGGCATCAGTCCAGGTATGATCTGCAATTTGCCTGAGGGAGCAATAGGTCAGCTACCCATTTGAGACAAAGCGGCACAAACGTGGGCCATGGAGTGAAACATCAGATTGGTGGTCACAGATGGACGGGGAGACGAGCTGCAGAAGAGTGATCTTGGTCTCCCAGTGATCGAATGCCAGCAGGGTCAGAGTGTTGGCCTGGCACTGCGCATCAGGGTATCATCTCATGAGGCAGCACCCCGCAGAGCGACAAAGGGCTCTCACTTGGTGGCAAGTATGGCGAACGGATGGAGAGGCTAAAAGGATTTCTTTGAGTTTCCAAAAGCAGCATCAAAGAGCAAATATGAGTGTGTGTCTCATAACCTGGTGAGGATAGGGTCATGTTGTAGAGTGAAAGGTGATTGCTTAAACCCATTTAACTCTGTATAGAGATTTGAAGGAGCGAACAAGATCTATTCAGTTGACCCTTAGAGAGTTGGAAAAGATGTAGGAGTGTCTGTCGAGTAGCGTGTTTAAAGTGGAGCAAAGAAAGGATGGTGCAAACATCAAAGTACAGTCCCTTGAGGGCCAGATGGAGGATGCAGATACCCGTTTGGCTGAGGCGAAAGCTTTAAAGGCTAAAGCTGTGGGTGCCTTTGTCACCATAGAAGAGAGGATTGAGGTTCTGGACAATCTGAGGAGGGGCTCACATCAGAGTTCTGGGCATTCTGACTGAGGTAACTTGATTCTCTCAGGAGTGACCTTCAGAAAATATTTGATGATCAGTTAAGTGTACAGTAGGTTGACACCTGTGACACTGGTGAAATTGTTCAAACCCCTCTCCCCAAAGCGAACCGGTCCAAGCAAAGTTCTGGCCCCATTGTTATGGTGGTGGTCAAATCAATGGAGATGTGTGATCTACTTTGAGTGCAGCAATATGTCAGGAAGTGGTTCAATCGACAGCTCAGAGACTACTTCTTTTCTAAATGTGAGATCTCAGATATTAAGCTGGAAAAAGCCAAGTATGGACATCTGACAGCAGCTGATACAGAGATGAATCTTAGCATTGGTGAGCTTTTTAATGAGGTGGAAATTTTAACAAGGAAGGAAGAAATTTGTGCTTCCACAGGTAGGCTCTGCCAGGACGTCTCTTGACAGTCTGGATCCTATTTTTTCCACAGAGATGATGGCATTGGGGTTTGTATTATTATGTGAATACCCATTTTCATTCTTCTTTGTGGCTATTCTACTAGTTGTTACTTAGCCAGATGGAAAGCTTGGTATGAGGTGTGGTACTTGAGTTGCGTTATTTTTTATATTTCATGTTCTTGCTTGGTAAAATGTAAAAAAAAAAAAAAATGTAAACCCAATATACACTTAATGTCTTGGAATAATTCTCCATACCCAGCTTCAACTAACAACCATTCCTTAAAAGGGAAAACAATCTCAAAGATTTTCATAAACATTTGGCATCAAGGTCGTGGCTGCAGCAACAGAATATCTTGGTTGCCTACAAAGCACGTTCTGGAAAATGTAGACACTTATACCTAATATCATCAAGATGGCCACCAGCATTTCCAAGCATCGTGGGAGTTCTGTGGCCTCTTGGGAAAAGTAGTTCCTGATTCTGAGTTCAGGCTTCAGGGTCTTGGTTTGGGGAATTTGTTTAACGTTTGTATTAAAACTACAGTTAACTACTTACTCAACCTCAGCTGTGTTGCTTGCATGTGAGGTTGTGTCAACGTCTTATGATCCTCATGATAATTTGGTTATTTATCCTGTGGGGGAGAAGCAAGGCAAAGCACAAAGTACTGAAGGGTGCAGGTTTTAGGATAATCAAGTGCACAGCCCTTAATGTGGAAAATCAAATATTATACAACAATGCAGGCTTTAAAAACAACAGTGCACAACTCAACTGTGGTTATTTAGTCAGGAAGCATGTTGATGATGTGAAGCAGAACAAATAATAACCATTTTAGACTATTGGGGGGGGGGGGGGGGAATCAAGGTGCCCTGGAAGAGGAAGGTAGTGCACAGAAGAAAGAAGCTGGGAGATTCAGGAGGGGAGAGCAAAAGGACCACGAGAGGCTGAGATTATATAGTAGAGTGATCTGTTTGCCACACCATAACAAGTCCTACCATGCCTATCCTGCTGTGATCTCCACCCGCCCTACTGGGTAAGGATCACATGGTAGGTCTAAGCAAGAATATCCTGTAAATGTATGTGCAGTTGAGGGGTCAATGTTTTGTCAATATATAGCTTGGAGCCGCGCTCTGTGCATGATGACGCCAGCAGTGTTGCCTAATGGTAATATTGCAGTTTTGTGAAGTAAGTATGACTTGATATGAATGTAACGCTACGGGGGTGCTCGCGAGCCACTAAACGACTTCTAGCCGCTTTCTGCATGTGATGATGCCAGGTTTTGCGTCTAAGGTGAACTGTTGGTTCTGGGAACTCTCTCGCTGACCAGAGTCGAGGATGACTGATATATTTGAATTTGGTTAGGAATCTGTATTTAGTATTGGGTGTAAGTTATATATTCTAACTTCCTTGTTCTCTTGGGTTGCTTTGTGATCCAAAAGCATACTTTCTAAACAATGCAGGCATACAGGGAATACAGTGAACACGGAGTCCTAGCAGCCACTTAGTTACAATAAATACCTTGAATAAATGTTGAATAAGTAAGATGGCTAATTATCAGCCCTGGGCTACAACAGAACGTATAGTGGGCCCAGATGCTCCAATCCATAGAGAGGAGCTGATTGGTAAGTAGTCCTTGAGAGGCTGGAAGGGACTTATTGTCCATAAAGAGGGGTTGGGGAGGAGCCAGGGTCAGACTGGGACAGAAAACAGGCTTTTGCACCAAATTAAAAGTGGCGACCATTAGTGACCAAGTTAGCTAAAAAAATGTGTCCCACATTTGCAAGTCAGGGTAGTTTTCAACTTGTAAAGGCAAGCTGTGAAGGTGTTTTGCAAAGTATTGGAGGCTGGGTGTATTTGTTTTTGCTGTAGGCAGTGCTTGTGGTAAGAGAGTTGAGTTTTAGAGGACTTTATGAGTAATGCATGCAGTCATAAATTGGGTTCTTGCATCGATTGGCGCGCCATTGTCGGGTGCCATATTTATGGTACTCGTACTCTTGAAATCGCAATTGGAGAAGAAAACTCCAGCGGAACATTCTCTAATGTGTGTCTTAAATTCCCGCCAGAAATTGAGTGCATAGTAAATGTACCACAAAATTGGGATACATTTCCGGTCCCAAACTACCTAGTCTCTCTAACATGGTGGTGGGGGAGGGGCAGGAATGCCAATATGTTAGGGTGACCAAATTACCATTTTGTGAAAGTCTTTGAGAGGTCCCTTTACCTGCCATGGTGGTGGATTGTGTTTTTCCTGCCACTTATTTCAAATGTATCTACACATTTAAAGAATCAAATTAGTGCAGACATTTAAGTTACTAACATAACTTTTGTTTGGCATGGTAGCTTAGTGGGTAGAGTTTCACTTGGACAGTTATATGTGTACCAAGAATGCTGACAAGGCCGACTCGGCCTTTTATCCTTCCGAGGTCGATATGAGTATAATAATGTGTAATATTAACGCTTATTATTTATCCACCGAGGAACAGCTCATACAGTCTACCCACTGTACATGGACATCCTCAAAACATTGTTGGTTCCCCTTTGAAATCTTCCCCCTAAATGTGTTCCGCGGATTATGTCAAAGTTACTCCAGCCACACGGAACTATTTTTACCAGGAAGCCTCGGTTTATACCACAGCCTTCCGTCTTCTGAAATGCCCATTAAAACATGATTAGCAGAATGAATATTTAATTGAAATGTCAATTTATAAAAAAAATCATCTTTTAAATGACTCTAGAAATGAACGGACAACAAAAAAGATTACGGTTTCTGCATGTTCAAAGATCTCATGTAAATAAAAGTGAAAAGAGATATTTTTCCCATAATTAATCAGTGGTTTACCACTCCGTTATTGACCTGTAAGGAGGTGGAATGCGCACTGGGAGAGCAGCTGCTTGCCTTTTTGAAACATGGTCTTGGAAGTGCCCAGCTGCATGCAGGCGGCCTGTGGTGAATGTGCCTCCCTGGCATCATGTGCCCACCATGTCCCTGGTGTGACCACAGGGTCTAGCTATGTTCTAACTGGAGCTTTGTTCAGCTCTGCTCGTGCTGCTACCAGACAAATTGTATTTTTTAAAGGAGCCGACCAGCGAAGAGGAAAAAAAGCAGTTCTCTTTAAGCCAGTCCTTTATCTCTAAAAATCTCCAACAATAGGCATTTCAGAGGTTTCTTTTTAGCTCTCACTTTAGCGAGACCTTTTGATTTTTCTAAAATTATATAAATAATGTACTTATAAGCTGTTTCAGCCAGCCGTCTTCATCCATTGGACTGGTGTTGTATCATTCACATTTTTCTTTCACCCACTACAGGTACATCATGGGGCAATGACTGAGCCCACTTCAGCCATTGGTTGGCTTTACTGTGAGTGACGCATTGTGTCCTTACATAAGGAGCACAACCAAACATACAAAGTAGTTCCCTTCGGTGCCAGGGACTGCTATCCCAGTATGTGCTTTTAAAGACCCCAAAAAAGATTTTTGCTTTTAGACACTTTTTAAAGATTGATGAGGGCCTGCAGCAGTGTCTAATTTGTAAAAGAATAAGTGCTGGGGCCTAGGATTTTCTCTGAAGCCCACCGCTGGTGCTGTCAAATGTCAGGTTCACGGAATCCCAAGGCTGTGTAGTCTTGATTCCTCCTCATGCATCTTTCTTTCACCACTCTACACTTCCTATCTCTTTATCTCACTCTTTCTGGTTCTTTTTCATCCCTTCTTTCTCCCATTGTCACTGTTTTCTTTTCTTTCTCTTCCTCCTCTTTTCCCCCTTTTCTACCTTTCTCTTTCTGGCCTGGAGTCAAAATCCCAGTCCCCCAAAAAATGAGTGCCAGTGGGCCCCTCCTGCAACCACCTGCTCAAACTAACCACTGACCGGCAGCTTCCTTAACAATAACATTTTGCAAAAACCATGACAAAACAGAAAAAGCACTGACAAAGCCAAATATCTGGCAGCCAGTGCCAGACCTAATGGCTTTGCCATTGCTTGTTTAGATGTCTGATTCGGTTTTGAGATCTATTGTGACATCACGGTCCCTTTAATGGGCACGGCTATTCTGAAGATCAGAGTCTGGAGATTCTTTGGCCTGGTGGAAGTTTGCTCCAGAGTTGTGTTGCTGAAAGGGTTAAGCTCTTACATCTGAATCTAAATTTATTATTCTTTCTGATAGGTTGGCTAATAATTAGGAAGTCTTAAGACATGAACAATGAGGTGGGTCAAATTTGCATCTCAGGGCAATATCAGAGAATGAAATGGATGAATCATAGAAACTGGATGGAATATTAAATGTGGAGCTAGTTTAATGATTCCAGTGTGTGAGATGTGCTTCCTGTGGCCTAAGATGAATAAGGTCTTTGTGGCAAAGTTATAATCCCTTTGTACAATGTCTACATTTTTTGCGGATAGACCCCCTTAAAGAGCACGGTTACAATCTGGGTGAGAACTGATGGTTGCAAAATCAAGACCTGCCTGATGGCTACATTTTAGGAATAACAGGACTCTATTTAACCACCTTACAAAAAAAATGAAAAAAATGTGATTTAAGTTGTTACTTCGTCAAACAAGGTTCAAAGTGTGTCCACCAAATGAAGCAACAGTAGTTAGTGAAACAACGGGTAGGTTCCATTACAAACTCCTGGCCATTTCTCAAAAGAGGTTTCCAAACGTAGGCTCAAGTTCAAGTTTATTTATTTGATTTAGTTCTCTACTGAGACCAACACATTTTTAAAAAGATAATAAAAATACATTTGTTATTTAAAAATTGGTAATTGATCATTCTAGTACAATTTTAAAAAGGTTTTTAAAAATTTAAACAAATTATAGCACACAAATTCATTAGGAGGTGACTTAAGAAGAGAAATCAAGCTCTGAACGGTTGTACTATTACATCTTGTTTGAATTAATTTTAAATACTGTTTTCTGGCATCTACCACTGTCGAATTAGGGCAAACAAACAAAACATGCTTCAAGTCTTGCACACCTCCGTTACAAAGGTCACATATACAACTGGCATTTTTGTTAGAAATCCATTTAGAGGTAATTGATTTAAAAGGAGAATCCCAAGCCGAAGTAGTATAATACAACGCCTGACTCCATGCCTTAAGATAAAACGAGTATACTGTTGCACTTGTTTATATTCTATTGTCTCTGCATAAGGTTCATAATGGTGCAATTTAGAGCAATGTTGGATATCGAGATCATAGCTTATCCTCGGCGTTAAATGTTTTAGGAAAAGCCTCAGGTGTGCAGGAGACCACGATTTCAGCAGATCAGCTGTACAGTTCGTTAATTTAAGTGCAAAATTTAGATTTTGACTAAAAACGTACTTTGGTGATCCTAAGTCAAAAGTCTCTGTTTTTAGTAAAGATCTTAAGGTGCTTGTTCTGCGTGTACAAGATTGTAGGCCCATCTTATGATGTTGGTAATCCCTCTGGCAAATGAGCTGACTATAGCTAGCTCGAGGCGCAGAGCTTGTGCAGGAACTGTTTGGTGCACTTTAATCAGTTTCCGAAGTATTTTCCCTTCTTTAATTTGTATTTGTTGCCATTGTCTTATTGGGATATATTCGAGAGCATAAGATAGGATAGGTGGGATCTTGGAACTAAAAACCTGTAAAAGAGAAGAGAAATGCCTGTGCCCAGTGGAGAAATATAATCGTTGGAGAGCCCCGACATGTACGTCAGCTTTACGGGCCAGGTGCTGCAGGTGAGGGTGTTTTGTAAAGTTTGTGTAAATATACTCCCTAAGTAAGTGTATTCCTTCACCACTTCTAGCGGTTTTCCCCTTAGGGTCCAGTTGTATTTTGTATATCGTTTTCTTCCTCTGAACGGAACTATTTTAGTTTTTGTTATATTTGGCACTAGAAAGTTTTCTTCGGTATATTTGGTAAGTACTTGTAAATTCCTTTGTGGGCCGAATGGGGTAAGATCTAATATAACCACGTCATCGGCGTACATCATAATATGGATTTTGCATAGTGATATTTTTGGGGGGAAATTGATGACTTGTGTAAAGCATTCTGGTAGATCACTGAGATATAAAGAGGACAGGATGGGAGCTAAGAGGCAACCTTGCCTAAGACCATTTGGTGTTACTATTGGACAAGTGAGTCCCTTCTCTTTCCCCATTTGTACTTGACACCATGTTTCCGAGTATAGTGATGTAATTATATGAAGCAGGTTGTCCGGGATTCCCAGTTTTCTGAGCTTTCTCCAGAGTGTGGGTCTATCCAATCTGTCGAATGCCGCCGTGAAGTCGACAAAGACAGAGTAGACGACCTGTGATTTTAAGACCACGTATTTGTCGATTATTGTTTGTAACACTGCTATGTTGTCCATTACAGAGTGTTTTTGACGGAACCATGCTTGATTTAGGGGGATCAATCAAGCTGAAAAAACCCACTCTTTAAGATGATCCAGGACACTAGCCGCAAAGATCTTCCCTGTAGTGTCCAGCATGGCGATCTGTCAGTAATTGCTGGGAAGCAACCGAGAACCCTTCTTATAGATTGGGATCACGATGCTCCTCTTCCATGATTTTGGGATTTCACCAGTAGCATAGCAGTGGGAGTAGAGGGGGGCTAAAAACTTGCTCCATTCTTCTGGGTTACTTTGAAGTACTTTTATTGGGATCTGATCCGGACCCATTGCAGCAGAAGATCTAGCATTTTTTATGTAATATTTGATTTGCCGAGGTGCAGGAGCAGCGTTGTCTAGAATATTTTCACCTGGCTTGCTTAAGGCTTGGATCGAACCTTCTTGCCTCGGGTTTAATTTCTATAGGTTATGTAGGTATGATTCCCATTCAGTTGGGGGAACTGGAGAGGCTTGCAGGGGTTTTTTTGTACCTGTTTCTTTAGCGATTAAGCTCCAGTATTCGCGATTGTTTTTTTGTTTGGCTGCAATCTGAATATCGACCCATTTTTGATCCTGCTGAATTTTCTGATTTTTTCTTTTTCCCTCTGGCGACGATTTTTTAAAGTTTTGATTTCCTGTTGTCTATTTTCTGAGAAATGAAGAAATTGGGCCCAAATTAATTTATTTAGTGCAGTTGCTCTTTTGTCATAGATCTTTCTTTGATGTTTTCCTGATTGGGAACTCCGATGTTTTAGGCTATCCTGCAGGGTTTGCACTATTTTGTTTAGAACTAGTTCGAAGTTTGTTGTTGGGTCAGAGGAATGAACGATCTGTAATGCTTGTGCACTAATGATTGCAGAGTTTATTTTGTTGAGTGTTCTCGTGTTCCAAGTCAATCGCCCTTGGGCCTGATTCACGAGTACTGTGCTGTGAAAGTGCATGATGTACCCTGGAGAGGTAGTTTGCACTATTAGACCTGTTATAAGGTGTAGTATTGCATGGTCACTTCCCTGTGTGAATTTATTGCTTAATTTTAATACTCTCCCAAACAGGTCTTGGCTGCATATTATGTAGTCTAATATTGATGACTTAAGGTTACCTTTTCTTGTACAGGTTGCTGGTATATCTCCTTCTATGCTTCCATTTAGTATAACTCCATTTAAGACTGAAAGAGAGGAGAGTAATATTTTCCCTCGTTTGTCTCCTTTGATTCCTGGGGGAAATATTGGTGTTGGGATTGACAAGGCTTCCTCTTGTTCGCCGTATTCCCATTTTTCTAAGAGATCATTAGAGATTTTCCCGTTAAAGTCTCCTGTGAGGAAAACTGAGGGGAATCCTTGACTTTCCACCACCTTTTCAATTTCCTCAAAAATTTCGATTGTGAGTGCATCCATTTTGGGTCCAGGTGGGATGTAGACATTAAAAATGATTAGGTCAAACGGAATATCCATAGTTTCGTTCCAGCACTTGACCTTCATGCATTGGATATTCCTTGTGCTCATCGGGATAATTTCCTGATCCCAGAAGTAATCTTCGCTTAGGAGTATTGCGATTCCTCCTTTTGCGTGACCCCGACTAACAGATTCTGCTAGAATGTCATATACGAGATACTCATTTTGGTGGAAAGTTGTTGTTATCCACGTTTCTTGTAAAGCCACGATCCCTGGGCTATTTTCCAGGATTACTGCTAGTTTCTCCTGATTTTTCCCTGCTATGTTCCAGGACGCAATACTCAAGCCTCTGTTAAAAGGGGAGTTTATTTTCCCTTCCCTGTTTATTTCCATTTAGATTCTCCGCGATCCAGGACCAGTGGTTTTCTTTTGCTCTAATTTCCTTCTTGTCTATATTTGTATTCCAGTTCCTTCTCTCTCCATTCTTAATCATGATGGTTAGATTTTTGTTGGGGATGTTGACAGGATTTTTACAGCCGCTATGCGATTGTACAAAATGATGATTTTTCATTTTGTTGGTTCCCTTGGGTTTATCCTGTATTTGGTTTACATTGTTGATTACGACTGCAACATCATATCCATTTTTATGGAGAATCTCGCTTTCTTTTAGAATTATTGCCGGAATCACCTCAGACCGGAATTCGACGATGGCCACCGTGGTTTTAGTCCTTAGCGGGAAGGCTACTAGTTTTATTTCCGAGCTTGTTAATGTCTGTAACGGATGAATCTTTCGAATAAGCTTTGTTATTCTCTCTCGGTTGAGTGGATCATTGCCCGAGGGGAATAAGTCAGTAATTTCTAAGGAACATGATTGAACCTTCTGTTCCCGAGGAGTCAAGGCCCCCGAGGTCTGCTCTGTCGGTTGAACAGCCGATATTTGAGGCGGCTCATTGCCTTTCGCTGCGATGGAAAAACTTGGAGCCAGAGGGTTTAGGTGTATGAAGTTCGCTCTTGACTTAGAAATTAAGTGGTGCTGGCCCTTTTTATTCGCGTTTGTTGCGGTTTTTATGATTTGCTCCTTTTCTGGGGTTTTGTGTTCAGGAGATAGGAGATTCGGAAACTTTAACTTCCGAGCCTTCTGTTTCACGAATCTTCTTGTTGCTCTTTTCTTAATCCTTTTCCTCTTGTTCTTATTGCCTCTCTTTCCCTTTTTTGTTGATACTGGCTCAGGAACGGCTGAAGCAGGGGTTTCGATGGATTTTTTTTTTTTTGCATTTCAAGGAATTGTTGTACAGTTCAAGTGGGTCATTAGGTCGGTGCTGGTAGAAGATTGGATAGTAAGGGATGACTTTATGATGGGCTTTATCATTGTTTGGTTCCTTAAATAGATTCTTAAGGGAAAAATTTGGATACTCTCAGGCTTTTTCTTATCTTTTTGGATGGTTCGACCCGTTTGGGTCGCCGTTTGTTTCTTCAATGGGAGTATGTCATCAGTTATTAAGGTGACTTTAGGTGTGAGAGGATTTTCAGCTGATGTTTCTTCGCCTTTTGTTAGTAGTAATTGATATTTAAGTTGTTGTTTCCTTTACTTCTCTACTAAATATTGTAACATGCCTATTAGAGTATCCAACATCTGGTCGCAGTTTTCCATTATATTCCCTAAAAGGGATAGAACTGATTCCAAAATTCTTTGAAGAGTAAATAAAGAATTGGATACTGGGGTTTGGCAGTTAGGAAACTGCATATTTTTTATAGACAGAAAGTCCGGTGATTGAGGAAGATTCTCTACTAGGACGGGTGTTTTTGTGGGGTTCTGTTAAAGATTGTCGGCGACTCCTTTATTACTTTGTAGACCTGGCAAAAGAGAGTATCATTGATATTTATATCGGGTAAGGTGAAGTCTGTTTCAGAGATTTGGTGTATGTTATGTTCGACTAGACTGGGGATGGATTATTGTGTCCTTGGTGTTCCTCTATTTTTGCAATTTCTGGAATTAAGGTGTCACTGATTAATTCTCCCTCGTAGCCTTGATGTCTTTGGGTTAAATTACTGGAGTCCACGACTTTATCTTCTCCTGTAATCTGTGCTTTTTCCTGTTCGGTTTGTGTCTTCCTTTGTTCTGTGTTAATTGATTTTGTGAAGAATTTTGTTATTTCAGCATTCCCTACAGAATTTCCTATACGGGCCGTCTTACCGGCGCTTTTTCGCATTGCTTGTTGTGTTCCAAGTCTTTTCATAAAGATCATGCGTGATCTTAATTTTTTGTAAGCCATAGTGAGGTAAGATTTTTCGTGGTATACTGTTAGGTGTCTTGATATCTTTTAGTTATTGGTATTGCGATTACATTGATTTACTGATTTTATGCCTAAAACCGGCCGTTCTCGTAGCTTGTAGCTTCCAGACAAGGTGGGCTAATAAGCGGCGATTGCCTCTCTCCAACTCGGTGTTACTCCTTCTTCTTAAGGTTAGTATGTTATTTGTTTTTGTTTGAAGGTGATTAA
This sequence comes from Calotriton arnoldi, assembly GCA_963921515.1. Lineage (NCBI taxonomy): Eukaryota > Metazoa > Chordata > Amphibia > Caudata > Salamandridae > Calotriton > Calotriton arnoldi. The sequence continues at coordinate 1,076,282 of CAWUFW010000568.1, forward strand.
GGTTTTTACTTAGCGGCCCGTAGTTGATAATTAAAAGATTAACTAAGCGGACGAGCAAGCTGGTTTGTCTAATGGGGCTTAGTCAGTGCCCCTTTTTACTGCACAAGGTAAACTTGCAGGCTACCGTGGGTGGTTTTGCTGGATTTATCACCTCCTGGTGCTCCAGCGATACGGTGGTGGTGAGGTAGCCGCGTTGTCTACTGAGGCAATAATGGGGGCTGTGGAAACGCAGGGCCGAGCGGGAACACTCGGGAGTGCCGCAAGCCGCACCCGACCTAGCTGAGCCGCTTCAGCGGTAGCCTCCGACTCACACTCTGCAGCGAATACGCTGCTGTGCTCGGAGTCCTGGCTGCACCCCTCCTTTTGCTCCTACCTCGTGACCAGTGACCGGTTGATGAAATCGGCGGTTTGAGTCCTCTACGGTAGAACGTGAGCAAATGTCAGCAAAATCAGGTGGGGGGGCGGGAGAGCAGAGCGGAGTGCGAGCGACAAACGTAGGCTATTTTACATCAGAAAATAAGAGTAACCCAAGTCTGCATAAGTAACATTGTATTTACAAAAGTTCAAGAAGTGGCTCAAGTCAGTGAAATAAACCTGTGCAATTTACTGGAGTGTGCACACTCATAAGATTTCTCTTAAATTTCAATAGTTTTCAGTCCCAGAGGTGTGTCAGGGGAGTGTTCATGGAAATGCCATGTACAAATATTTTATGTGCATTTTCTAAAACTATCCGCACACTTAGGATACAACTGAAAGGTGCAGACACAAGTGCTTCTGAAATTGACAAAAAGAATCAGGAGTCAGCCCAGTTTTCACAGAGGTGGAGGAAGTAAGGACATATTTGTTTAAAATAGCTTTAAGGAAGAGCAAAAATGATTTCTTGGTTTAACTGAAAAATGTGCCAAATTTCTTCAATTAAACTGGATTTTTAACGTAATATTTTGAAATGTGCAAATTATGGGACATATTTACAATGAAATGGCGCAGCATGGCGCCGCAAGCAATTTTACTGCGCCTAGCTGTGTCATTTAAAAAATGCAGGAAGGCGCAAGAATATAGCGTACCCCTGTGTACTCCCCTGTGCACAAACAGCAGCCATACACCAATGAAGGCACCCTTGCACCATGGTGCAAGTGTGCCTGTGTTGCAGGGATGATTGTTTTTGTGCAGGAAGGACACCTTCCTGCACAAAAACAATCATTAATAGCGTTTAGCTCCTTCTATGTGAGCTGTAGATACAGTAGCGACTGGCATCTACGGGGAGTGGGGAAGGGGCACATGCAAGCAAAATATTATAAATAAATAAAACTTACCTAATGCGACGTCCTCGCTCCGGACCTCTTCTTGCAGGAACTGGAACCGGATGTTAAAATTTCCTTGCCCAATCCTGGCGCTACTCACATACAGCAATTGAGTAGCGTCCTGATTGGAGGTAGCGGCATCACTCAGCACTCCACAGCGCACTGGAAGCCTGCACTTGCTCTCAACCCAGCTGTCTTAAGACAGCCGTGTTGAGAGGTTTAAAGTGTGCATGTGTGGCTGGCCATCGCAAGAAAAGACGTGCATTTTAAACAGTGCATTTGATAGCCCACCCTCCTCTCTGCTGCTGTCAGTCAGCAGCGGCCCCACCCCTGTCCTGACGCTTGGCTGGGGACAGGGAATGAAAAATAAAATGGTAATGAACTACCATTTTATTTTTCTTCTCTGAGGCTTTGGGGGGATTTTAACTGGGGTGAGGCACCTCCACCCCAATGGAGGAGCTGCCCCAGTGCAGAATGCAACACATATACAAAGAGCAAAAAACAAGAAGAAATAAAAGTATTTCTCCTCGTTGCGCACTTTAGCACCTCGCGTGGCAAGGTGTTAGTTTTTGGCGCTGCCTTAGATTTATGAATCCTTGTAAATCTGGGGCAGTGTCAAAAACCCATGGGTGTTGCGTGGGAACCAGTGCTTTAAATGGGCCGGTACTCACTGGTACTGAGTACCGGAACTTCTGATTTTTCACCCCTTGAGTACTGGCAATTCTCCTTGGCCAAGGAGAGTACTGGTACTCATACGGGTAGCAAGCTCAGTGGAATATAAAGGTGCTGCTGAATAGCTACCGACAATCTTGTCAGTCTCAGAGGTAGAATCTGCTGCTTACCGCCAGCGGCGTCACTAGGGTTGGTGTCACCCAGTGCGGTAACTCATGGTGTCACCCCCTCACGACTTACCCCATGACACCATCACATGGGTTGACACCTTTCCCAAATGAGACTATTTAGTAAATAGTCTCATTTGGGAAAGGTGTCACCCCATGTGATGGTGTCACCCGGTGCGGTCCGCACCCCCCGCACCCCCCTAGTGACGCCACTGCTTACCGCGACTTGCAGGAAACCTATAAGTGATGCCAATAGCAGCACGATTGCAGCAGGGTGCGCCAAGACATCTCTGTAGCCAGGCTGAGGTGCAAGGGGGTGAAACAGTGACAGTGAAGCAGAGCGCGTGGTAACCGAGGCACAGCTGAGTGGACATCAGCGAAGATATGCATTTGTAAAAAGAAATGTAGTGACTGATATGTAAGCGTGTGTGAGTGCCAGTATGTTCCTGTGCGTGTTTGTGTGTGTGGGCGCTGTTATTTCCAGTCACCTTAGCTGGTATATAGCTGCCAGCCCCACAGGCCTTGCATCAGGACAGCCTGTCCTGTCTCTGAATCGTGCTCTGCAGGGTTAGCTCGTAGCAGTTCAGGGCCTCCCGGTCTCACCAGTGGGGATCAGCCTTTCTCTGTGGGGAGGCCGCACTGTCTCAAAGCGGATGTACCTTGGCTCGAAGAGGCCATTCCCTTTGCAAAGGTTATAACAGACTTGTTCTCCTGCTAGGGTTTAAAATGGTTAAGCATTTCTAAAACATGATAAGGTTTGTACAACCATGCACGTTTAAAGGTCATACTGTGGGATACTCACGTAAGGCTGCCCATTTTGTTTAACCTACCCTTCTTTCTGCTCATTGGAATCTACTGCTTGTATTAAAGGACATCTATTGCCATATAGTTCTAAGCTGTGATGCTCATGGTTTTAAAAATGTATTTATGTTTCATCTTAATAAAAAAACAACCCAGGTAATTCTTGGAGCTGCAAGTGCAGTATAGTAATGGGTTGGGGTAAACCATTGATTACAAAGTGCCTTGTTTAATTCTAGGGACAACGCCAGTGGTATTACTGTTTACTATCCCCAATGTATAGGCTATGGAGTAGAGTAAACTATGTAAAGACAAGCGTGATCGGTTTAATGTGGTTAGACGTTTTTGGGTACCGTAGTAATAATACATTAAACATTAGGGGGAAAAAAACCACAGATGTTAAAATGAGATCATGGTATATCATTTGTCAAGTTTTCTTTCTTAGTGCCCACAGTATTTGTTACTGTCCATGGTATAGAATTGCAAAATGTTTTTTGCGTGTCATGCATTGAGATAATCCGTACACATTGAAAATCTGAAAGATGATATTAAATTTACACTTTTCTACATATAAGGACAAAAAGAATACTCCAGATCCCAGAAGCGCCTCTTTAAAATCTCGATCCTTTTAATTGTTCACATTTGCCCAGCTTCTTAGACCCGCCCTAAACCCACCCCTCGTCCACAACTCAATTTAGTGAGTACCTGCACCTATTTTTTCCCATTTAAAGCACTGGTGGGAACACCCACAGCAACACCCAAGACACGCCCCTTTGACGCAGAGTACTGCGTGAAAGAGGGCCATATTTACAAGACCGTGTAAAGCTACTCAAAGTAGCTTTGCTTGGCCGTGTAAATTTAGGCCAGCACACAGCGCCACCAGAGCGTCAATAAATATGACGCTCCGGTGGCGCTAGAGGCTTGTAAATATGCCTCTTAGTATTAAGAAAACAGGTATTAATAAATGTGTATGTTTTTTCAGTAAATCGTGAGCACATAAGGCTTACACTAATCCTAAATGCAGGAGCAATGCAAGGATCTTCGCCACCACGTGAAAAAGTAAAATGTTGCCAATTTTACACCCTATCCTTGATACAGAGAAGTTTTATCATTTGGCAGTCTGGTGTCCCCGATGCACTGTGCTGGGTTTACCGTGAGGCTGTTCCTTACCTTGCCTAACTCATAGGCAGGCCCAAAATGCCAATAGGCATAGACGAACTCTACGGGTTTTGCCATTTAAGACAACTAACTTAGAAAATAGGGTCCTCTTTTTTTGTCTTGAGAGGTGCTGCAAGAGTTTGCTTAAAGTCTGCAGTGTCTAGACCTCCTGACTATGAAATCTATTTCCTCAGTTTCCGTGATGCGCCACCCTTCCTCCCCCTTCTGCGTACACGTTATTGCTTGGCGCGTTGGCGCGCGCTAGTACAGAATGTCACTGTCATCGAGGCATTTGATTTGTGTCCGTCAAAACTCGCGGTCCCATCGCCTCTCGGGCTCTCTCTTCTGTGTGCCCTGAATCTGAACGAAGCTCCCCCGGGAAACGGAGCAGTAAGTCTCGCTAAAACAGAATATTGGAAACCGCCTCTAACCACATTTATTTATGCTAATGTACAGATAAACATATTGTAAAGCAATATCTTCCCTGACCTCTGCAATAATCTGCGCGAAAATGTGATCAGCTATAAAATGGGGTTGCCAGCACCGTGACCTCGGTGTTACTTTGCTTTAAATTATGCTTCCTCTTTAATGCTTTAATGATTGCGTTGATGTTCGTCGCTCTCTGTATACATCAGCCCAGTAATTTTTTTTAGAAAATGTACTGCGTTTGTACGTATTTTAATTGTCCGCCTTTTAAGGGTGGAACAGTGTCAGATTTAGGAAATTCAACTCCGCTGCTGTTTAAAGTATAAACAGTAGCAAGCACTGAAAGTCAAGCTACGTAACCTACCACGTATTATTGTTTGGCTATTCCCATTGGCTGATTGAAATTTTAATCATTGCGTCATTGTATTGGATTCTCTCATGAAGGATGTAAACCTGTCACTACAAGCTGCGAATAACGATCTTTTAGAGCTGCAAACTACCGAAAGATGGGATTGACGTGGCCTTTTATTTCACACCGACTGTTATACTTCAGATCGAGTCTGCTGTATGGGAGAAGCTTCCATTCGTGCGGCAGGTGCAGTGGCACCGTGGCCCAGAGGCCTGAAGGGCCCACTGAACCCTTAAAACTGCTGTATTTCACAATGTAAACAGCAGCCGGGGGTAGGGATCTTCTTTGCTCTAGGGCCCATGACACACCAGCTACACTTCTGGTCTGCTGCAATCTCACAAAAACATACTATTGGGACATTTCCGACCTCTCACCAAATCAGTCCTGGAATCAGAAAAAAACAAGCATTTGCAATGCAATAGGTCTCGCAGTTACACGAGTTAAAGCTATTGGTATTGTAGATGACAATGCCTTTTATTTATGTTTTTTAAAACGAAAACAAATATAAAAGGCATTGTTATTTGCAATGTCAATAGCTCAAACTCGCGTAAATGCGAGACCTATTGCATTGCAAATGCTTGTTTCAAAGTTGCTGCTCTCCCTCCTCTCCACCGCCTGAAGGCAGTGCCCTGCTCCGGAATCCTGAGGAGATTAGGCAGGCTGTGACGGGCTATTAAATCAGAGAAGCCTGCATTTCACGCTGACGAGTTTGTTGTCCTCTCGCAGCTGTAACAGACACCTCCAGCCTCATTCCACTGTCGTGCCCCAATACCAGGTCCGGGGGCCGAACGGATGCTTGACAAAACGCCACTACTACTTTTCGCGGTCTGCCGTCCAGCGCCTCATCACATGTGGTATTTTATGCTTAACATGTATATAGGACACGTCGTGGTTTTCAATTAAGTTATTTGATTAGATGCTTATGGGTCTCTGTTTATTGTATTTATCTCTCACCTCACTGTATGCTGAAAGACGACAATTTTTACCTTCAAGTATAGTAAGTAAGGGTTTCAAGAAACATTAAATGTTTTTAGAGCCAAAATACGTGGCCCTAAATGTCTTGCCAGTTGTGCTACTTCCCTGCCGTAAAGCCAGTCCAGCTCTGTAGCCGTTTTTGGATAGGTTTAGTATACAAAACATTATTTCAGAGTGACACATCTTTTAGGAAAATGTAGCTTAAGTGCCCTGAATTGGCCACAGCGCCTAAGATGTTTCTCAACCTCTAGCACTACATTAGTGAGATGAAACAGCAATGTTCTGCTAAGATGGCTGACTTCCCTCACATCACGATGGCTGACCTCCCTCACATCACCACATTGCTTACACTTGCCCTCCAGCTTAGGCAATTTGGAATTCTAGCGGGTGAACACTGACCTCTACAGGTGAACGAGTGGAAATATATGTTTTGCAATTGTACTGCTCGTGCTACATCATCTCAAAAAGATTAAAAGCTCATCTACATGTTGCCGCCATCCGGCCATCGACAGCAGAAGCCGCGGTGCACGTTTCCAGGCGCTAATAGATGTTTCTCGGAGAAGCAGGGGACCTTGATGAATGCTGGCAGCAGAGGCAGCCGAAACCCAAGCCAAGGGCTACTGCGGCGAGAAGAACAAAAGAGGAGCGGGGACGAGAGGAGCGGGGGCGAGCGAGCGCGGCAGCGTGCAGAGCTGACCACACGCTCGTGCATCGTGCCTGAAACGTGCGCGTAACCGCACAGAAAAGGCAATTGTGCACGAGCGTGTGGTCAGCTTTGAAAACCCCACTACATAAAGTCTTCGCCAGAAGCAGCGCTTGCGCGCTACTCTAGGCTCCACCTAATCACTCAGAGAACCCATAAATGGGGAGTCGAGTGGAGGTAGGCCAACAGGACGGGGTGGAGTCACAAGCAGTTGAGTCATGAAAAGCGAAAGTGACAGTCAACTTATGCATTTTTTTTAAAAACTCTGCTGCAAACAAATTGACAACAAGGAGAAAGTGGTTTTTCAAAAAATATTATATCGATGCAGCATAGTCCAATAAATATATAAATATTCAGAAGTGGTATACAGAGTTAAAAAAAAAAGAAAGTAAATAAACGAACAAAGCATATTTTGTATATATATACAGTAAGAAACAAAATGTCCCCAGAATCTTTACATCTCTCCCCCCGATTCTATTCTCAGCGCCGTTTATTGATTCCTCCCAGTTTTTCCAAATGTTATCTATTTCTTGTAGGGACCCGTACGACACTTCGTAAGTGTATACTTTCTGGATCTTATTCATCCACTGGGAAAATACAGGGGCCTTATCAGACTTTCAGTTAGCCAGGATCAGTGTTCTAGCCACCAGCATAGAGATAAAAATCAACTGTTGCTGACTAATAGATAAGTCTCCTTCGTGGACTACTAGCCCAAAAATGGCTCCATGTGTATGTGTGGGATAGTAACGCCAAGAGAAACTCGAAAAATGTATTGAGTTGGGGGGCAAATAATTTATAAAGTTTAACAGGGATCCCGTCGTTACCACGTGCTTTTGCGTTCTGGGCATGATTAACTGCTTGCGTAACCTCTTGTAGGGTAATTGGAGTGAGAAGTGCTTCTACCTCCTCATGTGCTACGGTCGGTATATTAAATTCTTTTAACCAGACAGTCACTGCTTGTGGGGGTGTATCATATGAATCTGAGTATATATTTTCATAGTGCTGAAGGAACACCTCTGCTATTTCTTGTGTTTGGGTTATTATACTGTCCTGATTGGGATCTTGTATCTTTTTATTAGAACATTGGAATATGGAGCACTCCATTGAAGACAATGGAGTGCTCCGTGCTTCTACGGGCCAGTAAAGGCCCGCAAAGCAACATTCCAATGTTGTTTTCACAAAGGCCTCTCGGAGCCCGAGGGGATTTAAACCCCCTCGAACTCTGAGAGACCTTTGTTTTATTTGTTACAACATTCTGCCCTCTAGTGGCAGAATGTTCTAATAGCCTTATAGCCCTTCGTAGAAGGGCTATACCGGCTATTAAAGTCCTGCTCCCTTGTTAAAGTCCCTCGCCTTCGGCTCAGGCCTTTAATGCTGGAGCGGGCCTTTAATAGCCGGTATAGCCCGCTACGGCGGGCTATAAGGCTATAATACAGTTGATATTTGACCTCCGCTTAACTTCCCATGCCAAGTATTTCTCAATATGTTCGTTTTCTTCATACCTTTGTTGTAAAATTGTATTATGATTAAGGTTCCCGGTTTTCCGTTTAAACGGATTTTTACATATAAATACAGACGGGAATCTTTTATTCCTTTGTCTGTATTTATAAATAGAAACGGAAAAATACTTACCAACCGGCTTTATGGTGTCTATGTGCTCCCCAGGAAAATCAGTGTCTGAGGCGCACAGGTGCCAAGGAAAGAACTGCTACTGCGATGTCCTGCAGATTATTCTCCCCTCTAAATCACCCCACCCTCCCGAGTCTGAACTAAGCACTCTGCTGCCAAGTGAGACTGATCTGTTAATGAGCGAGCCTCTCTACCTCCCAGACAGCAGCAGGCCGAGAGTGCTTATCGGCCTTTATCAATATATCACACACTATTGACCATGCCACGGGGTTAATTGCCCCCCCCGACATCCTGTCAACACCATAACGTTCGTCATCTGTTGTCTCACCTTCAGCTCGTAGGAACTGCCTGTCCGGCGGCACAGTTTAAAGTGCAAAGAAATGGGCAAGCAGCGGGACAGTGATGTTCTCCTTGTCTTCGAATTAGTGGTAAAACTGCACGATGTGGTGGTGGAGTCGGTGCAGCTCAATTTCTTTGTCCATGTACAAGAAAAATGAAAGGCCCATTAAGAGAGCTCGTTTAAACTAGGGCCTGGCACCACAGCGAAGTTATAGCTTCATTTACCCCCACAAAGTCTGGGGAGCAAAATCTTTGAATATTTCACTGGAAGGGGCCTAGCTGTCAACGGCAGCAGAAACAGCGGCCATCCCAAAATGAGTACGAAACCAGTGTATTGGGGGGTTGGTGTGAAGGGGGGGGCTTAGCTTCCTTTAGTGCCCGTGGCACATTTGCTACGCCATTCTCCACTTCTAAGCAGCTTGAGTAAAGAAAGATATATCGGGCGGTGTCCGCCACTTGAACTTGGAGCGCTGTGGATCTGAACCCTGAGGACGGCAGCGACGCATCTTAAAAAAAAGTGCACGTGAACATCTGGGCATCTGAGGTACAACAGCACCTGGTTCACAGCTACAGCCCAGAGCCAGTGAACGACCCGACTTGCCTGGTCATCACTGCTGTGGGAGAAACAGGAAGAAATCAGGAATCTAAGAGCCCTGTTTGCGTTCCTTGATTTTCACTCAGCTTTATTTTCTTAGCCGCACAGCAGGAATTAAGTGACTTCTGTGGGGCTAAGAGTGGGTGGAACCCTGTGATGGCAAAAGGATTGTGATGTCACATTCACTACCCATAGCACTGGGGTGAATTAACAACCATGGATGTGAACATACAGGCTCAAGACTCGGGTTTGGCTCACCATCCCATGATTCTGGCCAAATCCCTTAATTTCCCAGTGTCTGTAAAAATTAAAATAACCTTGTGTAATCAAACTGTTGCTCATGTAAAGCACTTTAGTACCTTTGGTGCAAAGTCACACTATAAAAAAACGGCAAAAAGTGTGCATTGTCTATTAAAATAAATGTGAAAAAATACTAGCGGCAGCGTCTTCTTTTGCTTGCCACAAAAATAAATGCGGATAAATACAGATAAAATGATAAAAAAATAAATATGGATAAATACAGACGGAAATGTGAAAAAAATAAATACCATAAAACCGGGACCCTAATTATGATTTAGAATCTCTAAATAGCGTTTAGCTCCTTCTATGTGAGCTGCAGATACAGTGGCGACTGGCATCTACGGGGAGTGGGGAAGGGGCACATGCAAGCAAAATATTATAAATAAATAAAACTTACCTAATGCGACGTCCTCGCTCCGGACCTCTTCTTTGCAGGAACTGGAACCGGATGTTAAAACTTCCTTGCCCAATCCTGGTGCTACTCACATACAGCAATTGAGTAGCGTCCTGATTGGAGGTAGCGGCATCACTCAGCACTCCACAGCGCACTGGAAGCCTGCACTTGCTCTCAACCCAGCTGTCTTAAGACAGCCGTGTTGAGAGGTTTAAAGTGTGCATGTGTGGCTGGCCATCGCAAGAAAAGACGTGCATTTTAAACAGTGCATTTGATAGCCCACCCTCCTCTCTGCTGCTGTCAGTCAGCAGCGGCCCCACCCCTGTCCTGACGCTTGGCTGGGGACAGGGAATGAAAAATAAAATGGTAATGAACTACCATTTTATTTTTCTTCTCTGAGGCTTTGGGGGGATTTTAGCTGGGGTGAGGCACCTCCACCCCAATGGAGGAGCTGCCCCAGTGCAGAATGCAGCACATATACAAAGAGCAAAAAACAAGAAGAAATAAAAGTATTTCTCCTCGTTGCGCACTTTAGCACCTCGCGTGGCAAGGTGTTAGTTTTTGGCGCTGCCTTAGATTTATGAATCCTTGTAAATCTGGGGCAGTGTCAAAAACCCATGGGTGTTGCGTGGGAACCAGTGCTTTAAATGGGCCGGTACTCACTGGTACTGAGTACCGGAACTTCTGATTTTTCACCCCTTGAGTACTGGCAATTCTCCTTGGCCAAGGAGAGTACTGGTACTCATACGGGTAGCAAGCTCAGTGGAATATAAAGGTGCTGCTGAATAGCTACCGACAATCTTGTCAGTCTCAGAGGTAGAATCTGCTGCTTACCGCGACTTGCAGGAAACCTATAAGTGCTGCCAATAGCAGCACAATTGCAGCAGGGTGCGCCAAGACATCTCTGTAGCCAGGCTGAGGTGCAAGGGGGTGAAACAGTGACAGTGAAGCAGAGCGCGTGGTAACCGAGGCACAGCTGAGTGGACATCAGCGAAGATATGCATTTGTAAAAAGAAATGTAGTGACTGATATGTAAGCGTGTGTGAGTGCCAGTATGTTCCTGTGCGTGTGTGCGTGTGTAGGTGCTGTTATTTCCAGTCACCTTAGCTGGTATAAGCTGCCAGCCCCACAGGCCTTGCATCAGGACAGCCTGTCCTGTCTCTGAATCGTGCTCTGCAGGGTTAGCTCGTAGCAGTTCAGGGCCTCCCGGTCTCACCAGTGGGGATCTGCCTTTCTCTGTGAGGAGGCCGCACTGTCTCAAAGCGGATGTACCTTGGCTCGAAGAGGCCATTCCCTTTGCAAAGGTTATAACAGACTTGTTCTCCTGCTAGGGTTTAAAATGGTTAAACATTTCTAAAACATGATAAGGTTTGTACAACCATGCACGTTTAAAGGTCATACTGTGGGATACTCACGTAAGGCTGCCCATTTTGTTTAACCTACCCTTCTTTCTGCTCATTGGAATCTACTGCTTGTATTAAAGGACATCCATTGCCATATAGTTCTAAGCTGTGATGCTCATGGTTTTGAAAATGTATTTATGTTTCATCTTAATTTTTTTTAAAAACCCAGGCAATTAAATAATATTTCATATATATAAAATATACAACAGAAAGCAATTTTCAGAATATGATAGAAACCACCCACTTATGAGTCCGTGCATAGAGTGCGCCATTTGGTTGCTACTTATTCCGCACCTTTGCCACCTAAACTGTGGAATGAGCTTGCCTGACCCTCTGATGAGTGCATAGACTATGTACGCGCTTAATAAATTGCTGAAAGCCCATCTCTTTGAGTTATTCAACCAACCTTGAGCTTAATGGATGCAAGCTGCTTTTTTATTGTCATGCCGCGTTTTATTGTGTTTGCAATTATATTTATTGTATTTACTCACTTTTTCACAAAATGTTTCACAAACTATTGTGCATTACTTGTTTGAGACAGGATGTTCTAAATAAATAAGAAATGGAGGCTGGAAGGGCAATGGAATGTGCAAAACCCCCCACATAATTAATGAGCACCAACTGTGACAAATTGACCCCTTATAGAGTGTGATTTAGTGGTATGGCGTGTAAAAGAACCGCTATTTTCTGCCTTCGTGCCCTAGAGAAGAGACGTTCTGCATAAATGGAACATGTTATTATGCAACTTTTAATGTTTCGCTCATTTTGCTTCTTTTGGGGCAGATGTCGGTTGGCATCCTGTGCATTACCCACCGACGACTTTAGTGCACGCCTCCTGCCTGTAATTTATTTAAATGCTAATAAATTATGCATTCGTGGCACTCAAGGAATTCATGTGAAAATTATTTGGCATCAAATCAGTATATTGCGCTGCCTTCCTCGTAGCCCAAAGTCCCGGAAATAACCGTTTTTATTCTCTCCGGGTGAATTGCAGGTCAGTAATAGCTCAGGAGTTGATGCGCTCTGGATAATCTGGGCACAATATTATCAGAACCATCAGCATGGTGACATTCACTTCATTACAGCCTGGCGCTCATTATGAGATGGCCGGTAACTGCAGATAGCAGCTACCGATATCGGTCAGTATTTCCATCCCAGTTACCGGCTATCACAAGCAGCCAAGCTTGGAACTGGGCAAAACACGCGGGTCCCGGGATTACCTGGCCTATTCAGGCACACAGTTCCGTTTCAGCTAGTGGAAAACGTGCATGGTGAAGCCCCAGTCTGTTCCCACTAATGAATAAATGGATATACTTGGAGTGGTGTGGAGTGGTGTAGAGTGGAGTGGCATAGAGAAAAGTGGTGTAGAGTGGCATAGAGTAGAGTGGCGTGGAGTGGCATAGAATGGTGTGGTGTGGAGTAGTGTAGAGTGGCGTAGAGTGGGGTGGATTGACACAGCATAGAGTAGAGTAGAGTAGAGTGGCATTGAGAGAGGTGGCATAGAGAGGCATGGACTGGTGTAGAGTGGCATAGTGGGAAGTGGCGTAGAGTAGAGTAGAGTGGCGTGTTGTGGAGTGGAGTGGCATGAAGTATCTTGAAGTGGAGTGGCATGGAGTGAAGTGGCGTGGAGTGGTGTAGAGTGAAGTGGAGTGGTGCACAGAAAAGTGGCCTAAAGTAGAGTGGTATAGAGTAGAGTGGCATGGAGTGGCGTAGAACGGAGTAGCACGGAGCGGTGTAGAGTGACGTAGAGTGGATTGGCATAGGGTAGATTGATGTAGAATAGAGTGGAGTGGCAAAGAGTGGAGTGGCATAGAGTGGAGTGGCATAGAGTGAAGTGGCATAGAGTGAATTGGAGCGGCGTAGAGTGGCATAGAGTGGCGTAGAGTGATGTGGCATAGAGTTGAGGGCCACAGAGTGTAGTGGCTTAGAGTGGAGTGCATAGAGTTTCATAGGGTGGAGTGGCATGGAGTGGAGTGACATTGTGTGGTGTTGAGTAGAGTGGCATTGTGTTAAGAGGAGTGGAGTGCCTTTGAGTGGTGTGGTGTGGATTGGAGTGCTATTATATGGCATGGAAAGTTGCCATTGAATTGCCTTATACTACTTTAAAGCCTGGTTAGGGCTAGTAAGCAATATATAAATGCAATCATAATACAGTACAATAGGTTACTAATTATCTCAACCTACGGTCTATGTAAACATCTGATGCCTTTGATCCAATGCAGGAGCTTGTTAGTATGTGCGACAATTCTGCGAGAACTGGTTTGTTTACAAATAAAGGTGTTTTTCACCGGGAGGGGCTAGTGAGAGAGGGAGCAATATATTTCATACCGGTTGGGGGTAAAGGAGATGGAGCCAAGTGGCGGCAGTGAAAGAAATAGTACCTGAATAAGAGCATGATCAACGGATGGACACAAATTAAGTAGAATCAATCTGTGCTTGGTCCATGCTCCACAGAAAGAAAAGGAAGTGATGCCTGGCGAGCGCTGGCCAATTAGGAGGCAACATAGAAGAGTGACAATGATGCCAATGAATCGTAAGCAATAGGTGGGAGCCAAGCCTTTTATTGTAAACAATACCCCTCGCAAGCACAGCGCATGTGCTGTGCAGGCAAGACTTAAAGAGAAGGCTAAATTGGAGGCTGTGAACAGAACAATTGAGATTTTATGTTTTACGGAAGCATCTATGACAGTCCTGTTAGGCGTTCTCACACACTGACTGAGGAATTGACTTATTCCTCGTCAAATTGTGATACTACCTCAAATGAGGGTCAAGCGTGGGAGAAGCAGCACATTCTGTGTAAAACAGCCCCCCTTCTCCCATTATTCTCTCACCTCGCAGCCGCACAAACATGTATACTATCAACGCTGGCCATCTTACCTTTGAGTTTCACAGGATTTCAGTTGGGGTAGGTGGAGACAGCGAGAATAGAATTTTTCTTTGAAGCAAGGCTGCTACAGAAATGGATGTTATGTTGCAATGGTATGGTGATTTGTAAGGCGCACTAATCACCCATGACGGTACCCAGGATCCTGAACAGGTGTGTAGGCATGTAGTCCCTGTAGAATTATTCAAAGAGCCAGGTCTTCAGCCTCTTGAGGAACTCAAAGTGTGAGGAGGAGGCTCGGATGTTTTGAGGGAGGTTGTGCCATGCTTTGGGTGTGATGTAGGAGAATGCACAACCTCCTACATTGCTTTTGTGAATGCAAGGGGTGTGTGTGATTCGGTGTGAAGCAGAGCATAGGTTTCTGGCATGCCGGTGGAAGTGTATGCAGCTGTTCAGGTATGCTGGTCCTGTGCTGTGTAAGGCTTTCTATGTTTGCGTGAGAAGTTTGAATTGTCTGCGCTTGTGAATCAGGAGCCAGTGAAGCTCCTTGAGGGTACCATGAAATGTGGGTGCAGTATGGGAGGTTGAGTTAGAGTCTTGTGGTGGTGTTTTGGATGATCTGAAGTCTGTTTAGGAGTTGCTTGGAGATTCTGGCATAGAGCGCAGTGCCTTAGTCGAGCCTGCTAGTGATGAGTGCTTGTGTGATGGTCTGTCTGGTGTTCTGTGGCAGCCACTTGAAGATCTTTTATAGCTTGCATAGGAGGTGGAAGCAGAAGGTCCTCATTGCATTGACTTGGGCTATCATGTTGAGCTTGTTGTCTAAGATGAATACCAGATTTCTTGCGTGGTCGGTGGGGTTGGTCCTAGCTCTGTCAGCCACCAGGTAAAGTCCCATCGGGAGGTCTTATTTCCAAAGACCACTACTTCCATCTTGTCAGAACTGAGCTTCAGTAGTTGGTTCTCATCCACTCTGCTACCATGGTTATGCAGTTGGTGAAGTTAGTTCTGGTGGTGGTTGTCTTGTCCATCAGGGAGAGAATGAGTTGGCTTTAGGAGAGGATGGTGATGTCTTGGGATCTGATGATATTGACAAACTGTACCATCTAGATGTTGAACAGGGTGGGGCTGAGGGATGATCCCTAGGGCACTACGCAGATCAGGTTCTTGGTATTTGATGTAAGGGTGGCAATCTGCCCCTTTGGGTTCTTCCCAAGAGGAAGGAGCAAATTCAGTTTAGTGAGGAACCTTGCATACCAATCTTGTGGAGTCTTTTGATCAGAGTGCTGTTGGAGACAGTTTTGAAAGCCACGGAGAGGTGGAGCAAACTGTGGACTACTGTTTCTCCTTGGTCCAGGATGGTCTGGATGTCATTGGTGGCCACAATGAATGCTGTTTTGGTGCTGTGGCTCTTTCTAAATCCTGACTAGGTGTTGTCCAGTCGATGGCGGATCTCAAGGTGGGTTGAGAGTTGCTTGTTGATGGCCCTTTCAATCACTTTGGCTGGATAGGGGCGCAGGGAGATTGGTCAGAACTTGCACAGTTGGTTCGGATTGGCTGATGGTTTCTTGAGAAGGGTGTTGACTTCTGCATGTTTCCAGTCCTCCAGGAATATGATGGATATGATGGAGGAGTTGATGATGTGGGTGAAGGCAGTGCTGGTTGGTGGTGTTCCCAGATTGTAGACGTGATGGGGGTATGGATTCATTGGGACCCCCTTAGAGGATGGCTTGCATGATTGTTGCGGTGCGGTCTCTGGTGAAGGTTGTCCATTCGGTTAGGTGGCTGTCTTGGTTGGTGATGGGTAGGTTGGCAATGAGTTCCCTATGGTTACATTGGTGTGAAAAGTTGTTGTGGATGTTTGCCATTTTGCTGTGGAAGAAATTTGATAGGTCGTAACAGAGTTTGTGGGAGGTGGGAGGGGTTGATGTTGTTGACAGAGGTTGAGGGTGCGGTGAAGTCCTTGACGATCGAGAAGTTCTCCTTGCAGCTGTTGGAGCTTCCTTCAATGCAATCAGCTAGCGCCGTATTCTTGGTGTCTCTCAGCTGCTGGTGGAAGCGTCCGAGTGCAGCCTTGTAGGGGGTTCCATCCGTGGTTTCATGGCTGGCTCTCTACTTCCTCTCTAGCTGTTTACAGTTCTGTTTGGTGCCTCAAAGGTCCTCTGTGTACCAGCTGGCCTGCTTGTTGGATCTTCTGTGTCTGTTGGGTTTGATGAGTGCAATTGCGTCCACACAGTTTTTGATCCAGTTGTTGAAGTTTTAATGTCCATGTTGAGGATGTCTGTGGTGTTGGGTTGATCCGTGATGAGGGTGCTGAGCCAATCTGCTTCTTAGATTTTTCCCCAGCTGTGGCTTGGTTAGTTGGTACTGGTGAATGCATTGACTTGTAGTGTGTTGATTTGGAATGGATGATGAAGTGGTCGGTTCATGTGAGCGGCAAGATGGAGTAGTATTTGATGCTGTCGCTAGTGGTGAAGGTGGGGTCCAGTGCATGTCCTACAGTGTGTGTTGGTCCTGAATTGAGCTGGGTAAGACCTATGTTGCCCAGGATTTCAAGGAGTGCTGTGGTGCAGGGATTGGTTCTGTGCTTAACTCTCTGGTAGCCTGGCACAAAAGCAGTCAGGCTTAACTTAGAGGCAATGTGTAAAGTGTGTATGCACCACTCCAAACAGTAATAAAGTGAAAACACAACACAAGAGAAATCCCAGAGAAAGAGAAATGTAGAACAATAGAGAAAAGTTTAATAAATAATTTGAGATCAAAATGACAAAAATCCAGTCAGTAGAATCAGAGATAAGCAATTTTAAAGCTTTATGTGAAAATGGTGCCTAAAAGCACAAAGTGCCAATTGTTGTTATCTGGTCATGCTGGACTGGGACAAAGTCATAAGTTCATGCTGATCGAAATGGAGCACAGGCCGTATATACGGACCACGGGCCACATGTAGAAAAATTTGCGACTCGCAAAATGGTCGTTAAGGGGTCTGCGACCGCAAAAATGGCTGTCCGCAATGTCCAAAAGCCATTCGCAAACCCCAAATAGCGATGTGACTGTTTTGCCAGTCGGTAAAATTAGCAAACGGAAATACCGAATCGCAAATAGGAAATCCCTATTTGCGACTCGCAAACGGTATGTTCATAGCATTTGCAAATAGCAAACTGTCGCAAAATTGAGGTTGTGCAGGTGCAATTTAGCACAAATTTGAAACGGGTGGTAAATGGATGGAGAGTACATAAACTGGCCCACAATACATCAGGGAACACCACAATGGCTGCTCTTTACTTCATTGCACGGAGGATGCGAATACTGGCTGTGCAGCGGAGGAGGAGGCGGAGACAAGAGCGGATATTTAGAGTCAGGCTGACCCTCTTTCAACAAGCTGAGGAAGAAATATATGAGAAATACAGGCTAAGTAGCACTGTCATATTGGAGATTATTGCACTCTTGCACCCACATCTAGAAAACAGGAGCCTGCGCAATAATGTAATCCCTACTCATGTACAGGTGTTGTGCTCATTACACCTCTGGCAGTTACCAGGGTGTGACTGCAGTAGCAGGAGGGGTGTAACAAAGTGCTCTTTAACTGTCCTTTCATGCTTTCCTAGACACCATGCTGATGTACATTCACCAACACATATACCTTACCAGGAACGCCCAGGAAATGCAGAGTACCAAATTTGAGTTTTACATGATTGCAAATTTTCCCCATGTCATCGGGTGTATAGATGGGACACCTGTGCCCATATGTCCCCTCTCCCATCTCGAATACATGTTCAGAAACAGGAAAAGTACACATTCCCTCAACACTCAAGTGGTATGTAATGCTCACAGTATCATAACTGATATAGTGTTGCAATGTCCAGGAAGCACCCATGACTCCTTCATGTTTAGACACAGCAGGATAAACAAATGGTTGGAAGAGGTGAGTTTGATGATGGATATCTATTAGGTACAGAATAGAACGTTGCTCAGAGATGTATGTGTGTGGTCATCTATTCATTATGACATGAGACACACAACTATGTCTGTGTTGCAGGTGACAATGCGTATGCCCTGCGTCCATGAATTCTCACACCATACCTTTTTCCCACCTCCCAATATGAGCACCAATATAACAAGGCACATCGCAGCACCTGGGGTGTTTATTGAGCAGACATTTGGCCTACTGAAATCACATTTTAGGTGCATGAACAAGATTGGGAGTGCGTTACAATATGCTCTTGAAATAGCTTGCAAGATAGTAGCAACGTGTGCCATCCTCCACAATATTGCCACCAGGAGAGGCAGACACATCGAGGTGTCTGACCCAGAGTCAAAGGATGGAGATCCTGAGCCACCAGTACAGCAGCCACGAGATGGGAGCAGAGCAGTGGATGGGAGAAGGCACTGGGACCACATTGCCACACATTACTTTGGGAGGTACTTTGTCAATGATAATGCATTGTGTATGTGATGGGTGCAGCATTCTTCTGCAAGAATTTCCATCTCCTTCTCACTGAATTTATATTTCCTCTTCTTGCCCCCGTCTCCTTCTCTCATTCTTGGCTTGCTTTTTTGTTTGGGGTAGGAATGTTGTTTCCAGTGGCTGCCAGTTTTCAGCAGTCAGAGCAGTCTGCCATGCCTTTTTTTTTCTCTCTCTCTCTCTCTCTCTCTCTCTCTCTCTCTCTCTCTCTCTCTCTCTCTCTCTCTCTCTCTCTCTCTCTCTCGCAATAATTAGCACTTCCTGAGCCAGGTGTTTGGGCTTTGGGTGTGGCCCTTGTTACAGGAAATGTTCTTCTCAAATTTTAAATTGCATTCACAACTTGCGAATGCATTTGCAGAATTGGAAGTCCCAAAATGTGATTCCTAGAATTGCAACTCACATGCTATGCAAGTCGCAATTTCACCACGCGAGGCCTATGTACATCCCTAATTGCGATTCCCTATTTGTGATTCCCTATTTTTCGCTAATAGGGAATCGCAATTTCTGAGCTTTGTACATGTGGCCCCAAGTTAGGCCCACTGAACAAAGTACCTTAAATCCTGCTTTGCAGGGCATTGCGAGATCCTGCGTTGAGGCTGTGTCACTCAGCGGTAGTTCAGAGGAAGCAGTGGGGCTGCAATGCAGAGTCCTGCATAGTCGTCGAGGATAGCAGTCGAAGAGGGGGTAGCGATGTGAAGTCCTGTGTCAAGGATGCATTGCACAGTGGCCGGTCTGTTGTTACTGCGAGGAGATGAGTCATGCTGCGTCAGTTTTGCTCACAGCACCACAGCTGGGCTGGCAGAGCACCTTCAGCCCCACCTCCAAGGGCTCAGGACTGGGATGACACCACTTGGGGGTAGGGCTCACAGCAGACTGGTGCTGGATTCAAGGTGGTATGGAGCCTTTTCTGTCCCTGAGGCTCTGATCAGGAGGCCAGCCAACTAACCCTTGGGGTCAGTCTGGTGGTCCTGGTTTCAACATGCAGGTCCAGTCCTTTTCACTCAGGCAACAGCGCAGCAGGGCAACAGAGTAGTAGTACTTCTTGCAGAGCAGCACCTCAGTCCTTCTGAGTCTTCCACAGGTCCAGAGGTGTACTGAAGAGTTGGGTCTGCAAGTCCAATATTTATACCTGGTTCCAGCTTTGAAGTTGGAGATAGTTCTGGAGGTTTTCACATCCATAGGTGCTTGGAATTTCCTGGTTTTCTGCCCTGGCTCCAGCTTGTCTTGGGACACAAAAGACTATTGTAAAAGTGCTCAGGCAGAGGCTTTGTGATGAGCAAATGTGGTAGGTGGCAACTCTACCCCCTCATTAATTCAGAGATGGCACATCCTGACAAATCCTATTCCCCCCTCAGTGCCTGGGAGCAATAAACAAAGACCAATTTCTAGCCACACCTCGTCATGTGATGGAAGGCAAAAAGTAAGGGGAAAACCATGCCAAGGATGTCAGGTCCAACACTAACTTTTCAGGGAGACATTTGTCGAGGAAGAGAAGCCCATTCGCTATGCTGATGGCATGGGGCAACCCAGAAGAGTGGATTAAATAAAGGGAGTGTAACCAGCACTAACACAAGTCTAGGATTGGGTCTCCTAACCTCACTGTAAGTTTCCTGACCAAGCTTTACATGCCTGCACAATTAAGAATCTGAGAGTGTGACAATCAGCACAACTGTGATGGTGTAAGCTGTCCTTCGGAGCAGACTGACTTGCACTGACTATGCTGGGAGCCGACACCATGGTTGGATGACTTGTGACCACCAGCGTTAGTGGAGCTCCTTGTTGTTTGGGAGATGGAACCACTTGGGCCTGAGCTGCTGCTTTACTTGACTGATATTGGGAAAGAAGGGTGGGCTACCCACTCTTGCCACTGCTGTGGTATACGGGCCGCTTGCTCAAGATTCCTGAGCATCAAATACTTCAAGTAAACCAACCAAGTGAACTCCACTATTGACCATGCATCTTCCTCTAAATTGAATAGTCCACATAGAACTCTTTCAGTAGTGGGCCATGATTGAACTGACCTACAGGTTACAGAACAAGGAAGGCTACTCACACATGCCAGAGTGAGCTCGCATCAGTGCCATAATCTCACCTGGTTGCAATCTGTGGGATTATAATCCTGTAGTACTCTTATTAGAACCCTGTGCCTGATTGGCTTTACTTAGTGCAGTGTTGCATTTTGGTGTTTAATAAAAAATCCTTCCCTTTCTCAATAGAGAAAGTACTCAGCTGGACAGCAATTATTGTCTCATTTACATAACCATTTGAGTTCTGAGTCTTTGCCCCTCACACTACCTCTCTGAGAAGCCTTTGATTCCCCTACCTCTCTACTGAGAGGTTACGTGCAGAAAGGGTGTATTTGGTGCCCAGTGTGCAGTGCTGTAGTAGGTCAGACACTGGGACATGTGTGGTACAAGGTCCCAATCACCACGGTTGAGGCCCAATAATCTCCACTTGCCCTCTGGCCTTATAACGGTTTGGGACATAGGCCAAAACATTGAAATGTCTCCTACTGGCATTTAAGATTGCACTGGGTTTTCAGAAGTTTGTGCGAGACATTTGTGCTTGTGCTGTATCCTTAAATGTTTGTTTTTACGTTATGTAGTAGTTTATACCTGAATATGTTGAGAGTTTAGTATGTCCTATTTGGTGAAAGCCTGAATTTGTGATGAATATAATTATGATAGGGATGGAACTAGACATGCCACATTGCCTTGGGGTCGTCTTGCAGATGGATTCCTCTAGATGTTGTGAGGGATGCAAGATGGCCTTGCAGATTGAAGACACAAGCAAATTAGATATTCAGTTCAGTTCAATCAATTCAATCAATTTCAACTTTATTTTGGTTCTTTAGACCATAAAAGCACATTAGATAAAATATATACAAGGCAAGTGCATGACATTATCATTTATAACACCAATCCAAGTACATGAGTTAGGAAACATGATGCAACAATCGCCAGGAGGGAATCAATTAAAATAGTTTAATTAGATGTTCATTCTATATGCAGGAACGAGAAAAAGGCCCAACTGATGAGTCCAATACAAATCTTTAGTAATGATAATATCTGTTCCTGGGTAAAGGGGGTCACACATTTGTGTATTTTGGCGTGCCTGTGCTCTTGTAGTACAGGCTTGTGATAAAGTGCATTTTAAGCAGAAAGCAGTAGCCCTTGTGTTGTCCCTGCCAGGAAGTGAAGGGGGGGCAGGAACAAGCTGGTGTAAAACTGCATGGCTTTTCTGTCTACAACACACTGTTCTTGCATTTTTGTAAATTACTTTACAACAGCTGTATGCGATAATAATCTAATTACTGCACAATTCTTGCACTTTTCAGACACTTTACATGAAAGGCAGTGAAATACATTTACTGGCAAATATTGTACAATTTCAATAATAGTTATTCATTTTGTGATCTATGAGTAAGGCTGCTTCCCATGTATACGGATTTTATGGCATGACACGGAGGCTAACATCATGTAAATATATAGTCCATGCACACGTAGTCTTCTTCCTTCTTTGTTGCTGCTGCTCACAAGATATTAAGAGAGTTTTTCACGATAGGGTTTTTGGAAGGGCCGGGAGAACACATGGTCGGTTCCCCGGCCGTGGACAATACTCGACAAGAGCCTTCATGGGACGAGAAGGAAGACCCTCCCAATCTGGTTTTGCAGGTCAATCAACCTTCTACCCTCAAAAACAAAGATTCCGTGCCAGAGGCTTCTTGGGTGAACGAAGGCAAAGAGGCTTTTCAGCAGGTAAGACTTACGAAAGACCTTTCAGATACCCCTATAAAGGTGGGAGGAAGACTAGCCCAATTCTGTGGGAACTGGAACCTGGTGAGCCAAGACCCTTGGGTACTACATATGGTCAAAGGATACAAGATACAATTCATAGACTTACCAATACAAAAGAGACTACCCCGAGAGATATCGTTCTCCCAAAAAAATTCAGCACTGGTGACACAAGAGGTAAAAGATCTATACGCCAAAGGGGCAATTCGAGAGGGAAAGGAAATAGGCTTCGTGAGCAATGTCTTTCTAGTAGAAAAGAAAGACAAAGGGATGAGACCTGTTATACATCTAAAAGATCTGAACCAATGGGTAGTTTATCGTAATTTCAAAATGGAGGGAATCCACCTTCTCAGGGATGTACTGAGGATAGGAGATTGGCTAACTCGACTAGATCTGAAAGATGCATACCTGAATATCCCTGTCTGGCCCCCACATCAGACATTTCTCCAATTCATCTGGGAGGGCAAACTCTGGCAGTTTTGCAGCCTCCCCTTTGGCCTTTCGTCAGCCCCCTGGTGTTTCACCAAGGTACTATGCCCAGTAGCAGGTTGGCTAAGAAGCAAAGGAATAAGATTAATTTTGGACCTAGACAACATTTTAATAATGGCTCAATCCAGAGAGGTAGCATCACAACACACGGACCTCACAATAAAACTCTTGGAACACCTAGGGTTTGTTATAAACACCAAAAAATTGTCCACCACTCCAAGCCAGGTTACCCAGTTCCTGGGTTTTACAGTAAATACAGTTCAAGCAGAATTGAAATTGCTTGGGGAAAAGCTGAGAAAACTTCGAAAGGAATTAAGGAGAATTCTAAAGAAGCAGGGATTCCCGTTAAGGACATTAGCAAGGGTGCTGGGCCTCCTGTCCTCGACCATCCAAGCCATATATCCGGGCCCCCTGTACTACCAGGCCTTTCAGAGACTCAAAGCCAAAGTCTTGAGATCGAATCAATCCTATTCTCAGACAGTTTACCTGGACTCGGACTCAAGGAAAGAGATACTCTGGTGGCTGAGGAATGCAGAGGCGTGGAACAGCAGGGCCATTTCTGGGGAAGAACTGGACATAATAATAGATTTGGATGCGAGCTTAGAGGGATGGGGTGCCACATGTGGTGACTCATCGACAGGGGGACTCTGGACAGTTCAGGAGGAGTTACATATCAATTGCCTAGAACTACTGGCAGGCTCCTTTGCAATCTGGAGCTTTACCAAGGGTTTAATGAAGTGTTCAGTCATGCTTCGCATGGACAACGTATCTGCGGTCAGATACGTGAACAAGATGGGGGGCCCTCACTCCAAGGGACTGTCAGACCTAGCCAAGAAATTTTGGCCTATTGCCTCAACAAAGGCATCTCGGTGATTGCCGAACATATTCCAGGCTTGAACAACGGGGTCGCAGACTGGTTCTCCAGGAATTTCAAAGATTCCAGCAACTGGAGACTAGACAGGGAAATCTTTCTGACCATTCAGTCGATTTGGGGACCCTTTGGAATAGATCTGTTTGCAGACAGAGTCAACAGTCAGCTACCCAAAGTTTTCAGCTGTAGGCCAGACACTCAGGCCTTAGGTGTAGATGCGTTCCTTCAGAATTGGCAAGGATTAACACCCTATGCCTTCCCTCCTTTTGCCATGCTCCCACGACTTCTGTTACAAGTTCGTAGGAACAGGGAGGTAGTAGTAGTAATAACACCCCTCTGGAGATCACAGGCATGGTTTTCAATCCTGATGGAAATGAACATAGACTTTCCTATCCTTATACCTACCTTCGAGGAAGTAATCACAGGTCCTCAGGGAGAATGTCGCCCTCTCGTACATCAGGGCCTTCTGTCATTGATGGCATGGAGGATTTCAGGAGACAGTGGCAGCTGCCAGGACTTTCGGAGAGCGCTTTCAGACTCATATCAGAATCTTGGGCGCCTGGCACAAGGAAAGCTTATAGATTGGGTTGGCGAAAATGGGTTTGTTGGTGCCTTCGATGGAACTACAATCCCGTTTTGGCTGATCAAGTTCAAGTTATCAATTTCTTATCTGAGATTTTTGCATCAGGTCTGGCATATCGAACTGTTAATGTCTACAGATCGGCCATTGCAGCAGGCCACTGCTTGGTTGACGGTACCTCAGTAGGTCAAAACTTATTAACTAAAAAATTAATGAGAAGTATGCGTGTTTTAAACCAACCATTAGCCAAATATACTGCCCTATGGGATGTGAGGGATGTCCTCAGAGTAATTACAAACTGGGGTGAGAACTCTTCACTCTCATTAAAGAAACTATCCTATAAACTCACTGTTTTACTGTGCCTCGTTTCCTTCAGATGAACGTCAGATGTTAAAGCATTAGATATCACCAGTAGGGCATACCAACCAGAAGGAGTCTGTTTTTTCTTAAAAAGACGAACTAAAACGATGTCAACCTCAGTTTTCTATCCTTTTTTTCCACAGAATGAAAGTTTGTGTGTAGTGAAGTGCCTGTTGGAGTATGAAAAAAGAACCATAAGGTTAAGAGGAAATGCTGAACAACTGCTAATATCCCATAGGACTCCCCATAGAGCAGTTTCCTCTCCCACCTTAGCAAGATGGGCAAAGGATGTTATGAAAGAAGCTGGAATAGATATTTCCATTTTTGGTGCACACTCTCTTAGAGGGGCCTCAGCCTCCAAAGCTTTTATTCTGGGTGGTGGCCTTCAAGACATCCTTAGAGCTGCGGACTGGTCCAATGAATGTATTTTCAAAAGCTGTTATTTTAAACCGGTAACAAATGCTATTGATAATGTGTTGAACACACTTTAAACTTGCATAATGTTAGCCTCCGTGTCATGCCATAAAATGTAGATTTTTCACAGCCTGGTGGGCAGAAAATTTGGATTTTATAAAGACGCGGAGGCTAAGATGATCCCTCCACTAAAAACCCACCCTGGGAAAATAACTAAAGTGGATGTTCTTTTGTCTTGCAGATTAGATATTTCAAAGAAGTTATGGATGACTACACTAAAGTTTCCAAAAAAGAATGTTAAAGTTATCTTGTTCGCTGCACAAAGAAGGGAGAAGACTACGTGTGCATGGACTATATACTATGTTGGAATGTTTTGAAGTTTTAGATCGCTTCATTGTTGC
The DNA here is from genome assembly GCA_963921515.1 of Calotriton arnoldi. NCBI lineage: Eukaryota > Metazoa > Chordata > Amphibia > Caudata > Salamandridae > Calotriton > Calotriton arnoldi. Next base: position 1,101,743 of record CAWUFW010000568.1, read on the forward strand.
TGCTGTGAGCTGTGCAATAAAGGAGATTTGCATAATCTTAGCCTCCGTGTCTTTAACAAAATCCAGATTTTCTGCCCAAAAGGCTGTGAAAAATCAAAATTTTTGCACATAAATACAGATGGAAAAACATTGTCTTTGTATGTATTTATGTTTACATACGATTAAATACAGAAACACCTGCCTAGTACCTGGGCTACATGGTGATAGTCAAGGGAAATAAAGGGCTATTGTTTAAGAACATTCAAAGGTAGACCATTTTGCCCAGGAACCCCTAAAAAGAAAGAACATGATAAACAAATGGAAAAGCTTAATGCGCAGAAGAGACATTAAGGTTTAGCTGATATATAATGAAGAACCGCCAGTACTGAGTGAAAAGTTTGCTGTATCTGAGTGGCTACAGTAATATTGAGGTTGGAGTATTGTGCAACAAAAATATTATAGCAAAAATAATAACAACCAACATGAACAAGGTAAGTTTATATAGGTAAGTTTAGGTTAACTATACCTAAATCCACATATACCTTGACGATATATGTCTTCAGTGTACCTAGATGCAGTGTTAAGGATAATAAACCTGCACTTGCCAATATTTGCTTACCGCTCTGATATTTTGGCTGGAGATATTTTTGCAACAATATTATTGTAATAGGATATTTCTGTGGTCAATATTCTGACATACAGCCATCTGAGCGTTGCTCTGCATATAGACCGCAGGTTCACGAGTAACCCATTGCTTGCCAGAGAGCAGACTTTTGCAAGAGCCTGGGAGAGGAAGCCTCGTGATAAACCTATTCCTACAATGCATGTTTAATTAAGTAATAGTATTATATCTAAAGCGATATATATGTTTAAGAGGAGTGTACATTTACTATTAAAAGTGGAAAATACCAGCTACAGCAAATTTTCTTCAACAAAAAAAACTTAAAACATGTAGATAAGACTAATAAAATCAGTACAAAATAAAAATGGATAATTAGAGATAGAAATGCTCTCAAATAATTACCATAATACTGGGACCTATGCCCCTCATGTACCAAGAATGCATTAGACAAAAGGTGTCGCAATTTGCACCTACTTTTACTGAATGCATTCTTATTTTGCAAAACTACCCATGTACTAATAGGTCGGTTTGCAAATTGCAGGGTCTTATTTACAAGCCCCTTGTGCTGCTGGTATGTCACTTTTTCCTATATAAAAAGTGACGCATCGGTGGCGCAATGGGCTTGTGAATAAGCCCTACAGAATCACAGTGGGTCGCAATTAGACCTGCTTCGTAAATATTAATGAGGTATGTTGTACATGGGCATGGTGGTCTGCTGGGTCATCAGACCACCCTGTGTGTGACTTCTTTTAATTAAAGCAAACTTTTATATATATATATATATATATATATATATATATATATACACACAGCCCGTTTCCCTAAAAGGAAAATGGGATGAGTTTATAAAAATGAAAATGTCTACAAACTTTTTGTTAAGATTAGGCAGTGGTCCATAGGACTGCTCCTTAATCTTAACAAATATTTTTTCATGCCTAGTGGTCCACTGCTATTTTGTATACCCTTTCGGGTCTAAAAGGTCTAATAAGCTGGGTCCACATGTGGGCACTAGAAGAACTTGCACTTTATTTGAGCTGTCACACTTTTTTGTGTGTAGTTGATTTAGGGACCAGTAGGATATTTTGTACATATTGAACACCGATTCCTCAGAACACAATTTTTCCAGATGGGTGGCCCGTCAAGTCTCTAGGTACTCCGCCGTGCTGGTTTTATGTGATTTAAGTCTTGCCACTATTAGGCTGGCTTTGTATCCAGTAGCGGCTCGTGGAGGGAGTGCTGCGGGGCGGGGGAGGAGCAGGGTGGGGGGTAGTAAACTATGGCATACGGCCGAACAGAGGTAAGTAAACAAATAAATAAATAAAACGAATTTCATTGCGCGCGCTGCATTGCCAAATGCGATGCAGCGCACACAACGAAATTCGTTTTATTTATTTATTTGTTTACTTACCTCTGTTCGGCCGTATGCCGTAGTTTACTACCCCCCACCCTGCTCCTCCCACGCCCCGCCTCACCGCCCTGCAGCACTCCCTCCACGAGCCGCTACTGTTTGTATCCTGTGTTAGGGGAGAATTGGGGAACCCGCATGATGTTCTGTATGAAATATCGTGGATCTAAGTGCATAATGTTGCTACTGTGAGACTTTTGATTTGTATGACATTTATGGATATCGATTGGATGGTTTTAACACTTTTTTTTATAACTGTACTTTTATGATCCTTGGTTGTTCAAAATTACGTTTTATGATGATGATGAATATTTTTTCACAATTCACAAAGGGAAAGGGGTCCTTTGGGGACCGCTACCTGTTTGCGAATTTGTTACCACCTTCTTTGAGTTTGTGGTAAAATATTAATGTTTGATGGTAAAACAATACATACTTTAAAGAGTGGGTATATGGAAGGAACACTCTTAAAAAGCTCCTTCCAAGTAGCGATTCCTTAATGTTTCCTAAGCCTATTTAACGATTAATGAAAACCTTTTCCGAATAGGAATCGTTAAATGGGCGTAGTACATTTAAAAAAGTGTTTTCCTGAATCTGAAGGTTTGCAACTGTTAAAACGCTTTATACATGAGGCCCTATATTGTTAAGTAATACCAAATATGGAAACAATATAAAAGTTGCAAATCAAACTATATTCCCACTAGCCAGCAAGTGTTTGAGAAATCTAATTGCAAATTATTATTGCAATAATTTTCTGTGTAAAATGCGGAGTGCCTGAGGAGAGCGCCCGCCACTGAGGATGGGTCTGTGTCGGCGAGCAGTGTGGCGGAGGAACTCTGCTGTGAAGTTTACAGAGAGCCATGTCGGCTACATGGCCCAGTGGACTGTGTTACTCAATAAAACATGGCGAGATGGCAAGGGGCCCCGGCTGGCAGACGTTGGCACTGCGTGGGCTTCGCAGTGTATGTAAGTGGCAAAAACCTGTTGTGTGGCCAGCGACTCCTTACTTACAGCAGGGCGACAAACGACGGCAGCGCGTGACCTCAATGTGTGAATGGAGATCTTAATATCTGATGACAAGGTTCCTGCTGTTCCCACCTCGTGCCCTTCCCCAGCTGTCCATTATATAGTTTGCTTTTAGATTAGTAGAAGTGTGTTCACAGATGTGATCCAAAGCAGATATGCATAAGGCATGGCATGGGAGGGCCTGGCCTCGTCCCACCCCAACCAATCGAGATGCATAGTTGTCAAAATGTTGTCACTAAATGGGTTAGGAATTTGTCATGCCAAAAAAATAATCCTGACATCCAGCCTGCTGTATTTATGGACATTCCCCAGAGGAGGGATAGGTTTTTTCTGTTCATCTCTCAGATGTAAACTCGAAGTTCTTAACAAACCTAAATGTCCCCTTTCACAATTAAGCATAAGCATATTTTGATTGAGTTATGTCTGCTTTGCGCAAGGCACATGATTGCCCTTTGTAGGTCTGTAAATTAGGCAAATGGTAGCCTTTAATGATATTTGTAGTTTTTTGGACATTTAAGATAACACGGCTTTAGGAGTATTGGTTGGAAGTGTCTAATGCAGTGGCGGTTCCTCCGCTATGGCAGAGGAGTGTCACCCCACTGCTTTTGAGCAGTGCAAAGTAAAGGAAATATAAAATGATAATAACTTTGAGTTCTTATCATTTTATGTTTCCTTTGCGGGTGGGTGGGTGAGTGGGTGGGCCTACTCTGCTCTCAGAGCAGGGCAGGGGAGGAGTAGTTTGCCCACTCCTAAGTGCGCAATGACTGTTTAGTCAGCCCTTTCGGGCCACCCAAAACAGTCATGCGCACTTTACCTGTTCTCCATGCAGGCTGCATTACAGCCTGCATGGAGAACATGCCCAGACCCCCATTCCCTGGTTGAGCATTGAACCAGGATGCTCAAAACCAATCACAACACTGCATTGCAGTGTTGTGATTGGTCAGGGGAGCCTGGCTGTTCTTCCTGGTTTCTTGTTACTCGAGTCCCACGAGGAGAGCAGGAGCAGAGACGCGGAACCCGGCGGCAAGGTAAGTGTAAATATATATATTTTTTGCATTGCGCAACCCCGCGCCCCCCAACCCCCTCCCCCGCACCCACCCCGCCCTGCCACCCGTGAGTCATCCCGGCGGCCACTGGTCTAAAGTGCCTTCACGTGAGAACTAGAACATGCAATTTCTAAAGACCACCCTGGTCTGTGGTCTAAGGAGCGCACCAGGGTCTCAAATGAAGTCTGGATTTTGCTCCTTAGATGCTGTGGGCATCTCTTGGCCCCAAATGCTGAAGAGTGGCTTCATCAGTCAATTCAGTGAAGCTTGAATTCATGCAAGCTCGAATAGCTGCTACTCGCTATATAAGTATTCTGTGATCTAGCTTCACATTTTAGTGTAGTCGGCATATGATTATTTGTAAAAATAAATAAATATTTATGTATCAAAATAAACAACAAAGTAAAAAGAACATCTGAATGAACTTGTGAAAGTGGGCTCTACAATGATCATCCGTTCAGATCAACCCTCGGGGGCCTTCAACTAAGAAAGTCCTGAACTAAGGGCAGAGGATGTGGTCTCACGGCTAGAGCTGCTGACTTTGGAGCTGGGAAACCAAGGTTCGAGCATCGGGGTCGACTCCACATCCTGTGATTCTGGGCAAATCACTTAATCTCCCTTGCCTACCAAAAAAATGAATGATTCCTTGTGTAACGTAACTGGTGCTCATGTAAAGCGCTCCAATACCTTCGGGTCGAGTTTGCGCTATATAAATCTGCAACAAAAAAATAAATAAGGGACAGCTGCCTAACAATGACTGTTCCAAAAGGGCCTGGTAGCCCATAGCATTAAATGAAGCAGCAGGCAAATCAAATATGACCCCGAGAGAGAGCCCTGTGGCCTTCCTCAATACATGTATGGAGCTTCTTTTAAAAAAACACAACTGAGACGTTTTGGTAAAAATCCTGGTCTGAAATCTGATTGATTAGGAAAATGCAATTGATGAAGACCAAAAAAATGTTTGCAGTAGAATAACCGCGATTTCCATAACCTTACGTGAGTGGTTTTCTCCACAGACAGCATCTCTAACCAAGAACTTACCTTCAGAGCGGTGGATGTCTAAGTCCACCTACCAGCCGGCCCCCAGTATATTTTGATCAACCCTTGTTTAGAACACCGTTCTTGGCCGTTCCTCGTTTGGAACTCCCTGCCCCCTGTCCTTCTCCACACTTGCGACAGGGTCAGCTGCAGGCAGTCCACAGTCAGCAGCAGGTTGCAGACTTTATTCTGTTGCCAACTATTGGGAGGGCAGGCAGGACAGTGTGATGATGACTCAGCACAATTAAATCTTAGGATATTTGGGCACCTTATGAAATACTTTGGTTACTCCTCCTCTTCGATGGTTTTTATCTTGTTTATAGTGTCAGCGAACAGGTCAGAGCTGTGGCATAATATGAGTACCATGGTCCATAATGCAGCAAAGAAAATGGGCCTCCAGCCAAACCCCTATTGGTGGGTTGTACACGGTTGCCGGAATTGAGGTACAGAGAGCCCCTTAAGGCCCTTAGCCCTGGCGAGACTGCATCTGCTGAACCATTGATAGCTACAGCCCTGGGAAAGAGTAGCTGAGATGATCGGCCATGCTTCTTTGCCAAGGGGCAGGGCCAGCTGTCACCCGTCCTGTGGGTTCAGATGCAACCTCCAGAATATCATAAGAGTGCCTTTCAGAAGCTAATGTGGGTGGAGATATTCCTCTTGCGATCTTTTCTCGCCTGCCAAAGTGCCATCTGGGCTCTGTTCACTCATAGCTTACAAAGCACACTCAGAAGAAACAAACTACACCTTCTCAGACTCTGCACCACTCACCAAGCCATGTAGGCCTCATTGCATTTTAAGGAGATGGTTTATGTCTGTATGCAGGAGCTGAGTATTATTTGGCTTCCAGGCTAGGCCAGGCATGGATCCCTGATTGTTGACCCCGTCCCCTAGCTTGGTGCACATCAGAAACACAAAAAAAGAAAAAAGCCACTTATAATGAAGATCCTCTGGGATACAGCACAAGGCCTTGTAGACATTCTCTTCCCATCAAACATAGGCTATATGTGGCTGCTAAGTAGCGGCTCCCTCGAGCTAGTGTCACTTTAAGGTATCAGAACAGTGTATACCATCAGGGTGACCTCTGTGGTTGGCCAGGTCACTAACTGAGGTCCTGTCTTCAATACTTGCTAGAGCTAAGTTTGACCTAATTAGCTTACAGAGATCACCAGTGGAAAAATAAATTGTACTGGATGCTAGACCCATTTGATTCACTTAATCTGACAGTAATTTCAGTTTCCCTCCCCGCTCTGTAATTATTTGTGCAGCCATGTCAGTCATTCCAAGAATTAAATCAATCATGGCCTCTGTACACCAAGACAAAGCCTGTCCTTTAACTCTTCCTTTACAGCATGGTAAAATGCAGCAACAGAAGCTTCATCAGTCCACCCAGCTCCTTTATAAAAAATTACTTGCGTATTGGATCCTGTCCTTGGGCCCTTGGCGTAAAGTAGGTAAGCGAGTATGAGCTGACTACGGGGTGTGCTTTTTTACCAAATATGCCTGTCTCTTATGAATTTTTCATATTGTGCTAGTACATGATAATAACCACTTATCATCAGGGTTGCTCAAGCTAATGCCGCCTTTGGGAATACCAAAGGTTGAGTCAGGAAATGCAATTTACATTGTGGTAAAAAAGACTAAAAATTGTGAGGATCAAAAGAGTTTTTTTTTTACTGGTGTCAAGTGAGAAGACATTATACTTACACCATCTACTCCACTAGGGTGCTCGTTAGACCCACTAGCACTAGTAGAGGACTGGGTGGAACTGAAGGTACTCGGAGAAAGGAGTTAATTTATGATCTTCAGTAGGAAAATTTGCCATTGTGACCGCTCAGTCACCTTTAATTTTGGTGGTCGCCTATGCCACTGCCTGCAGAGGATTTGCAACAGAATGCATACTGAAGGAAAAACATTTCTAGGCCTAGCAAACTGTTGAGATTCGATGTGAAGAACCAGGCTGGATTCCCACGTGTATCTCACAGATTTCCTGCACAGACGGTTCTAGAGTTGGTTGCAACACTTCAGGAGCAGTAAGGCTACAATTATGAGTTTAAGATTATTCCACTAATTATTCCCTCTGCTGAAACTGAAGTCAGTATCAACCGCTATACACAAATCGGCCCACCCAGGTAACCAAATTTTATTTCATAACCATACACTTGCCCAAGTACAGCAATTCACAAAATCACACTTTCTGCTACAGTAAAACTTCTAGAACTGCAAAGTATTGAAGTGGAGTTCAACCACCATAGACTAGATACATCACAGATACATTTATTTTATAGCGATAGTGGGTCATTTGGTGTTCAGCACTCCTGCTGACATATAGTATGCGAGAGAGCTGGGACCTCTCCCACCTCACCCACAGTTCTATCACTCAATTTAATGTTGTTTGCACAGAAAACAGCCATTACCCCTCGCCTGCCCCTGACCCCCAGGGCTGCCACTGTGTCCAGGCAGGAGGGACCTTGGGTAACAAACATGATGGTAGGCAGGGGCGGCTCCTCCTTAATGGCGGAGGAGAGTCGCCCCACTGCTTGTGGCAGCAGATGATAAGTAAAATGATAATAAGACAATGTGATTATCATTTTATTTATGCTGTTTGAGCCCTGCAATACAATAGGTATAGGGCAGGGCGGGGCCGAGCCAGGCATGGCAGGGAGGAGTAGTGTGCACTCATAAGTATACATGTGTGTTTGGCCGGCCATCCTAGGCCGGCAAAACACAAATGCGCACTTATGTTTGTCCAACCCGGCTGTGTTACACAGCCAGGTTGGAGAAAAGCCACAGGCTCCAATTCACCGTCTGAGCGGCAAACGAGAACTGTTACTGTCCAGGTACTGCCCTCTTCTCAATGTGACCCGTAGTCTTATGGGTATTCTAAACAGATTTGTGGACGCCCTTAGTTGCCATTTTGGCTGACTGGGCCACAGGGGGCATTTTTTAAAATGGATTTACCTTTTGTGTATTCCTGCAGGGCCCGTTCTAATTCAGTCCTTAGCAAGGACGCATATTTACAGTCATGTATGATTCATTATCTATGGACACACGTTCGAGTAGCTACCCTTACTCCTTTCTCTACCATCCGAATGGAAATGGAGCAGCTGTGTTGTGGATAATAAGCAATCATTTATGGTTTTTATCTGTCTATCCCTGAATATAAAGGCCTTATTGGGATTTACAAAAGTGGTCAATATATTTTATTTTTATTTCTAAACTCACAGGAGGATGATCTTGCAACAGAAGATGTCTATTTGCTATTTATTGTATTTCTAATTTATTTATTTTGTATAGCACAGGTTTGATACATGGAGAGGCTTTGAAGCACTAGCCATTTGACTGTCATAATTTCTATCATCCAAGTCTTCAGTCGATGTGCAGAAAGGTTTTTAATGCCCTAAAAGGGTAGCACACAAGTGGATCTTAAGTGCCTGGAATAACTTGGCGGTGCACTGGCTTTAATTAAACGGAGTGAGATCAATGTATGACATGATAGCGCCACTTTCCGTAAATTTATATCAACGCCAGCAAATACCTGGGTATTTAATATTTACACACTGGATCCATGTGTTCTGACAGTGGAGGAAATAAGCAACAATCTTTAACAGCTTAGAATCTAAATTGGGGTGTTGGATGCTATGATTGGAGACAAACGGGGGGAGTAAAATAAAGATAAATTGGAATAATACAAGAACAAATTAGTGCGTTTTTAAAGGAACATCCTTTGAAAGCATCACTCTGGCTACAAAGAGATGAATTTAAAAAAAGGGTTACAAACAGGACGTACAGTGCAGCCCTGTTGAGGACCCTAAAAGTAGTTCAGAACGGACCTTATGTCTTCCAGTTCATTTCTATGGGAGAGTTTGTTTTTCCCACCTATATCAAAACTTGTATCATTGACCCACACAAAGACATTTTTGAAGTTCTGAAAAAATATCAGCTCCATACTTTATGTATAGGATATCCTTCTGTCACTTGATGTAACAGTGCATACACAAAGGGCCAGCTTTAGCGCTGGTGGTGCCCAGTGAGACAATCATCTTTGGCGCCCCCACACCCCATGACAGCCTCCTCGGATTCTTTCACTACCACCGGGCAAAAGTGCCCTTCGTCTCTACAATCATAAGTTATTGCTAAACACAGCGCCCCCCTGAGGTCAGCACCCCCTCCACAGGTCAGCAACCAGTGCGGTCGCACCAGTGGCACTTCCCGAAAGCCGGCCCTGTACACACCTGCAACTCCCATGAGGAAGATGTTGGGCCAAACGTCCCATATAGATAGCTGATAAAGATATCTACCTACTAGTTCTCGGATGGATTGTGTTTCTTTGCTCAGAGGTTTTAAATATTTGAATGATTTTGCTGCTGCTCCAGTAGAGTGCTTGGCTTTGTTGAACAGGGGGGGAGAGCGGTCCAAATTGTAACCAAATTAATTGTGGAAGTTGACTACTGTCCCCTAATCAGGCTCTGATTGGTGGCTGGTGATTGAGAGGTTACTGTACCGTGATGAAGGGGTTGTCTACTGGCATTTTGATAAATCCAGACCCTACTGACTGTCTTGATAACTTTGTGAAGACTTTCATAACTGGATTCTTCGCCTCCCCCTGAGAGCATCTTGTGTGCTTGGTACGGGGTGTAGTGTGAATCGTGTTCTCTGGGTCTGCTCTTCGGAGGCTCCATAGCAATGTCACGCCTGGCTGGATTTTGGATGTAGTCTACCTCAGGTGAGAATGGAGAGCTCACAACGCATGAGAAATCTCACCAACCTAAATACAAATTCTGGAGCACCATTTCTTATTTCCATGGTATTTCAAAAAGATTCATTTGTATTATTTCACTTCAAAATCAATTATCCATGGACATATTTTAATAATTATATAATATAATAATTCCTATTTGTAAAGCGCAAATATATCACCCCTTAAGGGTTTCAATGCGCTGGGGGCCGTCGGGAGATTAAGTGAGCTATTGCCCAGAGTCACACGATGCTGAGCTGCTGCCAGGGATTGAACCGTAAGCCCCGCGCTCTGGAGTCAGCCGCTCTGGCCACTGCACCACACCTCTCCCCTCACATATTGACTTGATGATATTTCTTGAAACTCTTCTCTTCACAGGAATCACATATTCATCATCTACTCTAATGTTGCTATTGTGATCCAAACCAAGAAATCTGAGACCCTTCAAAGAGAATTTTTCCAGAATTTTCACATATGAGATCCTTCTATGAGAATTTTCTCAGACTGGCAAGACAAAAGATTCCATCATGACCAGATGCTACTGCCCACTCCCAAAGTCTTCCTTGCCCAATTTATCGGACATTATATCTTGCAACAATATTGTGAAGAGAAACTAAGAGGTGGCTTTATGACCCCTCAGCCATCCAACTTCATTGGTGAAAAAAGCAGCTGTCTGGACATATAAACAGTTCAAATACGCCTCTTATACAAGCCCCAGATGACTCCCATCAGAGTTCTGCAGTACAGAACTCCAAGCCCAGTTGTACTACAGTCATTTAAGCAACTATCTCTGATCATTCCCAAACCTCATCCAAACCTAAATCCAATCGTAAGCCCATCATTACATAGACGTCATTTACACTCAATTGGCTAGCAAGCATGCTTTAGGTACATGGGAACTTTCATTCGAATCAGAGTGCCACATCCTCGGACTTACTAAAACATGGTTCAAGGAACACTCGTACACCGTCTTTCCTTTCTTAAACTGTCAGGTTGCATTACAGGGTCATACAAAAGGACAGAGATTTGAAGAGCTCAGGAATGGCACGGATTCATGCTACATTACTGACATGCATGAATATCCAAGACCTGGACTTTTCCTCATTTAAATGAATGATTACACTTTGTGGGGCCTATTCAAAAACTCAATTTTTGTAGGTCTTGAAGTTTTACTACAGTAATACTACTCAGTATTACAAAATGCTATTCAAAACCCTACAGGCAGAGACGTCTACCTCTGCAACTCCTATCTTTTCTGTGCTGAGGTCTTCGCCACATGTGCGGAAATCTCCACATATTTAGGTCAACGTTTTAGTAGTAAATGAGAGAGGGACAGAGAGAGTGGCAGGAAAATGGGAAATGCTTATTACGACATGGGAGAGGTCTAGGAAATGGTAAGAACTCGTTTAGGGTGAACATGTTAACACAAACACCCGGCCACAAAAGAGTGCGGCCATTACTATTCACAAACTGCATTTCTACAGTTACTACAGCCAAAAAGTTCCCAAAACAGTAGCAAATGTACTCCAGCCAAACCTTGGTATAAATCTGGCACCACACTCCTGTAGAAAATAATGGGGGAAGGAACTTAAGGTATCACCTCTTAGGACATAATGTTAACTAAAGTAAAGTATTTCTACTTTTGTTTAATTATATTTATATATAAGTAATAATTATGTATTATATTTTCATAAACTTGAATAATAAGTTTGTTTTAATATTAAAATAAACTTATAATTTAAACTTTTGTTAAAAAGTAAATTTTAAGTTCATTCTATACATGACTGGTGATAATTTTTAACACAGACTAATAAAAATAAAACTTATAATGTAGGTGGAATCCTTCTTTAATTATCCTTTAAGAAATATTACTTTATAATTAAGTAAATATATTTCTAATTAATTATTTAATACACATTTAAGTTAATGTACTGTACCTTCTTATTTTATTAATTCTAGGCTTAAAATAAAAATATAAAAGTATTTCACATTGAAATATTTGTTATATTATTTTTTATACTTTGATAAACTTTTTTATTTTACCTATACTTTCCCAGAGGGACACCTCCACTGTGGTGGCAGACGTCTCTGCCTATGTGTGAAAAGTTAAGAGTGGTAGCTTTACACCTATAAATACTGGTTCAAGAGGCTCCACTGGGGTGGGAATGATGGAGACATGTAAGTCTGCACCCATGAATAGTTTTACAATCGGAAATGGTGATTTACATCTGAGTGGATTTGGCTTTACACTCTCGATCTCATATTCAGTCATAATGTTGATTCCAAGACATTCATTTTACAGCCCTAAACATAACTCATACTTTAAGTATTTTGAGTCAACATTATCTGAGAAAGCAGAAACTCACCACCAAATACTTTTATCAATTGGTACAAGAATTATCTGGCGGAAAGGAAAAGGAAATTTTTTCATGTACAATGTAAATGACCTACTTTTAAGTCAGAAGCAAACATGCCTAGACACAGGTCAGGATGCCACAAAGCAATGAGGCGCACAAAAACAGTCTATACCAAAAAGTATCTCACAAGTACCAAACCAAACACAGAAAATGTTTACAAAATCGTTTAGAAAAATATCATCCCATTGGGTGTAGATTTTTCATTATTAACTCAAATGGCACAGTATTTGTGCAACGAATATTTAGGACACAATATTTATGTAAGACAGTATTCTGACTATAATTTTCTAGTAGCACTCCCTTATAAAATACAATCATATCAAGTAGCGTAGGGGGTGAATGAATGAATATGAATGAATGAATAATACTTTATTGTGTGATTACTTAAAACCATTACAATTTGTTTCTTTTTTGTTTTTTAAAAAAGACATACGGTGCTTATGTACAAAACACAGAGCTTTAAAAGATTCAAATTAATGGTAAAACAATCTAAAATAGGGAGATAGGATTAAAATATCCTAATGATAATTAATTACCTATGAGTATCAGAGGCTAAGGTATCAGATCAGGTGAAGCGTCACGTTTTTGGGAATCTAGAGAGGAACAGCTAAACATACGTTTACAAAGAGCCGTATAAGGAAAAGTAAACAGTTAATATTAGGCAAAAAAAAATTATCCAATAGACTGTTCTGGGCGATTAAAAGTTTCTTGGGTTAAGGCTAAGGCGACGTAGCGGCACAGCCAGGTTAAGGTTAGATTTGCGGCCCTGTTTTTCCCCAACAATTTGGCCGCTCTGTTAATAAATTTGGTGAACTGAATGTTCAGCTTCATATTGTCTGAGTTCAGGGCAGCAATAATGGCTTGTCGACAGGTACGAACTCCAAGGTTATTCCATTCGTCCCGCAGTGAGGACCTTCTGTCGATCAGCAGAGCAGGACAAGCGCAGGCTATATGCTCCATTGCTTCGGAGTGATAGCCGCACTCCCTGCATTTGATACTAGCACTGGAGTGGCGCCATTTGGGCAGATTCTTTAAAAAAGGCCAATCTCCCATCCTCAGGGCCATAAACTTTAGCTTCCAGAAAAGTGCAAATGTGCTTGATAAATAAGATGATTCGACCCCTGGTTTGAAATCGGAAATTACCGCCCAGGCATGTTTCCTTCTGGACAGTGTTGCCCTATCGGAGTGGAAAGACCACAGCCTGACGCTTCTCTTGATGACTGCCTTTAGCGCCGGCTGAGTTGGATTTGTTCCCCAATATTCCTTGACACCGAGTAGTTGCAGGGAGTAGTCCAGATGATGCCGATGTTTATGACTGAAATGGCTGGTCGAAATTTCGTTCCAAAGTCTGGCCTCCAGACTGCCCTCCCGGGCATTGCGCATTTTGTTGCAGAGCTTTATGAACGCACCTGCCTCGACGCCGTGATGGTCTAATAAGCCGAGTTCTAGTCTAACTTGGGCTGGTGATGCAGATCTTGGCGGGTGAAAAGCTCGTTTGAAGATTTTGATGGTTAGTTTGTTTAATAAAGTACTTATTGCGCCCTTCATGATCTCATGCCCGTATGACAAGGAGTTGGTAATCTTTGCCTTCATCACCTTTAGCATTGGAGTTAGACTAGGGCCAAGTAGTTGTTTCGAAACTTTCGCGGAGGCAGCCTCAAGTGACAGAGCTTTGGCCCTTAGTGCCTCTTTCTGCTTTACAAAAGAGCCTCTGGTGTCAAGATAAATTCTCAAGTGTTTGTAGTGGGATACTGATTCGATCTTTTTGTTATTAAAGAGCCACCCTCCGTTCTGCCGCTTTTGCTTCCCAAAAGAAATAGTTTTTGTTTTTGACAAGTTCAGCTCAAGGAAGTTTTTTGTTGTATAGGGGAGCAGCTGAACGAGTAGCCTCTGTAGGCCTACCTTTGTGTGACTTAATAACAGAGGTCGTCGGCGTACAACAGATTACTAATGTGGGTTCCGTCTATTTGGGGGGTGGCTATTAACACTGTCGAGTATAGGGATAAATCCGAAATGAACAAATTAAAAAGTGGAGCCGACACGCAGCCTTGTTTGATGCCGCTTTTGGTCTCGATCTTCCTGGAAAATGGGAGCCTTCTCCCAACTTTATTCTGATCCAAGTTTCCGAGTGGAGTTGAATTATGGCATTTAAAAGAGCCAAAGGTATGCCCCAGAACTCTAGTTTTTGCCATAATCGACCCCGGGGCACTCGGTCAAAAGCCGCTTTGAAATCAACGAAGCAGCAGTGGAGTTGGTTACTTTGGGCTGCCGCTTTCTCTATCAAGACAGATAGGGTAAGTAAATTGCTTGCTGTTCCGGAGTTAGCCACAAAACCGGTCTGATTGAAAGGGAGACGCTTTGTTGTTTCTACCCAGGCCAAGAGTTCTTCCAATAAAATGTTGGCATAATATTTAGCTTCGATGTCCAGGAGAGCTATCATTCTATAATTTTTAGGATCATTTCTCTTCCCACTTTTATAGATTGGATGGATGATAGCGCCTTTCCAGGACTCCCGGATGGTATGATGTAGCCTGCAGTGGAGAAACAAGGGGGCCAAATATTCTGACCACAAGTCTACGTCCGATTTGAACAGGGCCTGGGGAAGACCGTTAGGCCCTGGGGCTCCTTCTGTCCTAGCTTTCCTAATTGAGCGTGCAATGTTGTTTTTTAGTGCTTCTAATGTCATTGGATTCTCCATCGTTAAGTCATCACACTTCTCCTGTCCCTCACTTGTTATTTCCGCCGTGACATGATTGACTGAGATGGTGGGTCCAAACAGGCCTGGACATTTGGCTTCGAGGGGTGGTGGCTCGGGGTCGGCTGATGGAGAGAGGTTGGAATAGTCGTCCCTGTTTTTATGGTCGCTAAAATTAGCTAGTAAGAACTGAGTCCATTCTTCTGCGCTTTTGTTTGCGCTACCATGACCGCTTCCTCCTTGTAAGCCCCTGTTCACAAGAGACCAAAATAGCTTTGCGTTGGAGTTCTTGCTTGCGTGGACTAGTTTCAGCCAGAACTGGTCGGACACTGCTTGTTTATCCCTGTATATGGATGACTTGAAAGCTTTTTGTGCTTGCTTGTAATTAATAAATAAGATTTTATTTCCAGGACTTTTCCTAGCCAGGCGAAAGGCCAGATTTCTTTGAGCTTTTAACTTTTTTGTCGCTAGTGAAATGTGAAGTTGCGTTGTGTGTTGCCAAGTACGACTCTTAGATGGAAATTCGTTGAGTAATTGATTTACGAAGGCTGCCCAGCCGCAAATGACAGGAAGATCTTTATCACTCAATGCCCGTAGAAGAGCTCTACATTTTTCCATAGTGGGGAAGGCAGCACTGACCGACCATTTCATTCTCCTTAAGTTCTCTGTATGGCAACCTGAGGGTGTGTGAGCAAGTTCCTGATGGCGTGGAATGTTGGACGAGAGAGTTATTATTTGGGGTCGGTGGTCACTCTCCCCTTGCGAAGCGATGTAGTAGCTCTCGATCAGGGGGAGTATTTCGCTGTTGCCTAATGTAAAGTCCAAAAATGAACGGGTTCGACCGTCAGTTCTTGTCCACGCGGGGGGGGTTGTCTGTAGGAAAGTGCCCGTTCAGAACGGTGTACCCCACTCTGCTAAGCTGGAGGACTGTATATTCGCCCAGTTTCGAGGGTCTGTGTCCTGCTGGTTTTGATTGTGAGGCAAGGCGCGGGGGAACCGCTAGAGAAGCAGTCCCAGTGTCCTCAGGAGAATTACAATAGAGATTTGTTTTGAAGTCTCCTGAAATTATGCAAGGAATACTACCGTGGTCACTTAGTATATTACAGACAATGTCAGTCAGTTGATCCATTTTAAGTTTTTTCTCAGAGGTACGCGGAGAAATATAGACATTGAGCAAGAGTAACTGGCTATCTGATGTTGGACTTCCAACCACAATACCGGCAACCCAGTCTACTTCAAATTTTAACTGTTTGATGCGTTGGGACAGTTTAGTAGAGGCGTAGATTGAAAGTCCGCTGCGCGGCCTCCCGTACTTGCACTGTCTTGAGGCAGGAGACATAAATTCTAGGTAGCCTTCAATAGGAATGCTGGATACCGCCCAAGTTTCTTGAAGAAGTATTATATTGTGTTATTTTATAAAGCAGAGAGTGTCTAAAGATTGATATTTCGTCACGAATCCGTTAATATTCCAGGAGCATATTGTTAATCCGTGATCGGTGGTGTTTCAATCCTTCCGACTCCGGGATAGAGCTGCTGGCAACCATGACCAGTCTGGTCTTTGAGTAACTTGCTGGTTGACTTTTTGTTCAAGGATAGCAACTAGTGAGCGGCTTCTGGCTAACTTTAGTATAGAGAAAGGAGCCGGACTTGTGCTAGAAGCGTAAGCCTGCTAATATTGATGGATAACGGAGGACGCAGGGTGTTGTTATTATTATGCCCCAGTTTTTAAATTGGTCAGCTTTTGATTGAACCAATTCCCGGATAACTGAGGACACTAATGTAATTTGGGTTGATTCTCCCACTTGGGGGCCTTTACTGGGTATAAATTCAATGGCAATTATGTCTTTTGATTCTAAGATGGTGAACCCATTTGCTAATTTAGCATAATTAAAATAAAGACTTTGTAGTGCCTACATGATAGAAATATCTCCAACAAAATGATGCTGAGTGTATGCTTGATGTACATTGGTGGAGATTGTCAGATGACATTAATGAACAATGGCCTCATTTAAGGATTGGTGGATGCGTGACATTTGCCAAAAATTGGCTGATACCCTCTATTCTAGTCCCATGGCTCCACTTTCTCACGTAATTATCCACTTGGTTTCTTTTGACGTAGCCTCAGCTGGCTCTGCTGCTAATAGCCTTTAGCTGGTGGTCAATCCCCCAAACAGACGCCAGCTTTAGACTATTGGAAGGCCCTCCCTATTTAGAATAGGACTTCTGATTCTCTGTTTTCCTGATTGAGACCACAAAATAAACCATTGGCTCATTATCAGGACTTTTTTTGAAATTACTGATGCGCAGGTATAAAACTACTTCAATGTCAGAGACATTTGTAGTTTTTAAGAAACAATCCCCCAGTTTGGGTTTTTTCTGGAATAAATGGCAAGTGGGCCACCATGACATGACGGCCTTCCCATTACTACATTTTGGACAGAATTGCTACATATCATATAACCTCTCTTCATGGGAAGACCAAATACATTCCTGAAGTGTGCTGAGATGGTTAGGTGTTCGATATTATATTGTTGGATCAGTTTCAAATGAAAAGTTAGAAAACTATGGTTTTGAGTTATCATTTAAAATAAGATCTAATTCTCCAAAATTTGGACTCAAGTTTTTCATTTTTATTTACAACTATAGTGAGATGTCTCTTGTGATATTTGCACTTAAGTCCCAGCAAAAGGCATTCACAGTGAATAGCAATATTTATTCAGGATATAGATTAAGATATCCTTGGTGTTGGTCCCCAAAAACTATTGAAAATTGAAAAATAGAATGGGAGGAAAGTGATTTGTTTGTGGTGATCAGAGTAGGGTATGCTTAATATGATAACATCATACAGGGAGTGGCTGAAAACATATGTTGCATAAAGTAATTTATTTAATGTGTAGTGTGAGGTGCTTACACAGACTTTGGACTAGGATCACAAGAGAAAACAATCATTTTTAATTCAGTCTTGCCCTACATGCAACAACATAGAGCATATCCACAGAGAAAGCCCTAGAACTAATGGACATTGAAGAAAGGATGAGCCCTCTCAGGTCTGGTGGGTCAAAATGGCCTCTATGGTGCCCCATGGTGTCATTTTATGGCCCAAAATGATAGGGGTGTACTCGTGGATCTTGGTACAGGCTGATCACCTTTTGGGTTTTCATCCTATAGGTGCATCAGCTTCTAGCGACATTTGAGGAACCAGTCACTGTGACGCATCATCCAAAATATTTGGGTTCATTTTATGTTTCTCTAAACAACACAGTTAGACATGATAAAAACTCCACTTAGGCTGTATGTTACCATTCAGACTGTAAACCTCCCCAAAATAATATACTGTAGCATTGTGCAGACTCCCCAAAATAGCCTCATTGGCTAGTGTGCTTGTGGTGGTTGAGTTGGTGTTGACTTGCTCTTAATGTGTTTTCAAAGTTTGTGTATTTAGACGGGGCGGCCATAGCATTTGGGATATGTGTCAAGAGGTGGAGCTTAGACCACAGAGGGCATGGTCATCTGCCTCCTTTACAGTGACAAATGCAAAAAGAACAGATGATGGATGGAATGCTGAGCCACTCAAAAATTCCCCCCCCAGTCACAGATCTGGGTTAAATCCATCTTTTTTTTGCATGCCACGCCATTCCAGTTTAGACCTAGCCATATGCAAATCAGTCTTGACCCTTCTCCCAATGAGAACAGTCCAGCCCAAACTGCCAGGCCAGGTCCTCCCTGGACCAGAAGCAAGCATCCTGGAACCGGTTTCAGAGTTTCATCCCTCATGAGTCAGACTAGCTTGAATCGTGTGGCGTGGCAAGCACAGGACCTACGTCTGGGCATCTCTTCCCACTTAGGGTGACAAATGCAAAAAGAACAGGTGACGGACGGAATGTTGAGCCAATCAAACATTCAACCCCAGTCACAGATCTGGGTTAAATCCATCATTTTTTTGCATGCCACGCCATTCCATCTTAGACCCAGCCATATGCAAATCAGGCTTGGCCCTGCTCCCAATGGGAACAGTCCAGCCCAAACTACCATGCCAGGTCCTCTCTGGACCAGAAGCAAGCATACTGGGACTGGTTTCGAGGTTTCACCCCTCATCAGCCATGCTAGCTTGACTCTGGTGGCGTGGCGAGCACGAGCCCCACGTCTGGGCATACCCTTCCCACTTAGAGAGACAAACACAAAAAAAAACAGAAGATGGACGGAATGCTGAGCCAATCAAACATTCACCCCAGTCACAGATCTGGGTTAAATCCATAGTTTTTTTTGCACGTCACGCCATTCCAGTTTAGACCCAGCTATATGCAAATCAGTCTTGACCCTGCTCCCAATGGGAACAGTCCAGCCCAAATGTTGTGTTTGCTATGTTCGTCCTAAGTGGCCAAGGATGCGCCCAGACGTGGGTCCCTGGCTCGTTGTGCCACTGGATTCAAGCTAGCCTGGCAGATGAGGGGTGCTGCCCCAAAACTGGTCCCAGGATGCTTGTTTCCAGTCCAGGGAGGACCTGGCCTGGCAGTTCGGGCTGGACTGTTCCCATAAGGAACGGGTCAAGACTGATTTGCATATGGCTGGGTCCAAACTGGGGTGGCATAGTGAGGAAAAGAAAGATGGATTAAACCCAGACCTCTTGACTGGGGGTGAGTGGTTTCAGCACTCCGTACATCATCTTGTTGTGTTTGCTCCTTTACAGTGGCTGCATGTGAGTGACATCAGTACACCACAGGTACATGGGCCCCAACGGTGGCAAGACACTGAATGGCAGACAGAAGATGCACTGGCCATCCACACCTGTCTTGGCTTACCTTGAGAGATGTTGAATAAAAGGGAAACTATACTGTTTGGGGGAGGGACATTAGTTGTGAGAGGCAGAAAGCGCTTTTCCCCGTGAAATAAGAAGAGATTACTTATTTCCAGCTACATGGAATGGGACAGAGGAGCCCTTGACAAGGGACCTATTTTTGGGATCCCAGGCCTGTTTACAGAATGAAGACCAAATAGAAGATACAAAGCTAGTCTTGTAAAATTGGTTAACGCATATGCAGCATACGTGGTAATTCTTTACCACAACTAGAGGAATTCCCATCGAAGGGAAGCAGGGCGAACAAAAGCCTGGGCCTAGAGCTGCAGAATGAAAGGGACAGACTGCAGCCATTCAAAGAGTGTGGGACACAATTCACGATTCTGCTGAACATGATTCTGCTGGTGTGGAGTCTGTGCTCCCGCACCACAGTGAGACGTAATATGACTTAATAGGACAATTTAATTATTTTAGCTTGATGAGCTTCAACCTAACAAAGCGCCTAGGGCACAACCCAATACAGCTGTCAGCCGCTCTTCAGGACAAGCTCATGGCTACGCTGGCAGGAGTCCTGGAGGCCGGCGACCGAGGTTAACTGCTGGGGGCTAGCGGCACTGCTTGTGTCATGGCGGCCCTGGCGGATACCTGACAGACTTCACTCCGCTCATTCCTGCTCATTTCTTTGGGGGCTCGCCTTTTAGCCACGCCTCGAGGCGCTGTACGGGAGTTCATCTGTCATAAATGTACCATGAATGGAAGAAAAGCCAGCAACTGGAGGATGAGATTGGGGCGGGACCGGACAGGCCTTTTCTTCCACTGGGCATGTCACCGGTGGGCTGGGGCCCTGGAGTCTTGGAAATCCCAGGGCCACCCCTGGTGCCTCTGTCCCCAGCTCCTCGAGGTCAATTGCACAGGCTTCAAGATAGAGAGAGAGAGAGAGAGAGAGAAAGGGTGGATTGAGGTAGAGGGAAGGGAAGGTGATCAGAGAGGGAGAAGAGAGGGAGAAGAGAGGGGGGGGGGGGAGAGAGAGAACCTGGGTAGATGGAAAGGGGGAATTTCGCGAGGAGAGGAAGGGAGCAGGTCTGTGTTTGACCTTTCTGCCCGGGCTGCTTCTGGCCATGGACAGGGGAACTGCACCTTCCGCAATGGCCAGAGCGACTTGCGTTCTAGACTTTAAGGACACATCAGCTGCGTGGGCACTAGTGGCCCTCGAGAACGAAATTCATAAATATCAACCTTTTACCTCGTTTTGTTCTTTTGAACAGAAGCAAAAGCTAACGATAACTCAGGCAAAGAACAGAATTTTTTTGCATCACATGAAGCAAGATTTCCTAATTCCAAACGGTGGACAAATATTCTCTTTTAACAAGATGAAAGGTGCTCTCTCCGGCTCCTGCACCGGGAAAAAAAGATGAAATAGCTGAACAGCGTGCAACAGAGGGAAGTATTTGCTCTACACTGCAGCTTGCTACCGCTAAATGACACGCTCTCAACTTCCAAGGCGGTGGCGTTCGTGGCGGTGTTCAAAAACCACCGTGGCACCAGGCACCGTTGACATTTTTTTTATTTTCGTGTTTCTGTAACTCTCCCCCGTCATATCCTCTAAGCTAGCCTTTAAAAAGATACATCTGTTCTGCTCTGGTGATTAGCAGAAACATTAGCAAGCCTACTGTTTCAACGCATGAATTATTAATGATTGTTCCTCATTAATTTCTCGCCAAACGGGCCTTGTTAGACTCCGCGCGCGTTATGGAGAGTCCCTGAATTATAGCAAATGTAGGAAAAAAAGCGGTCCGTGCCAGCCAGACTGCACGTTCCCGGCGGTTTTATAGTAGTACTCTGTAAACCGAATTCACCCACAATGCAATCAAAACGGTGTTTGAGGTCATAACATGCACTGGGACAAGCTCCCCGCGCAAACACTCTGCGCGCGCGCTCCCCTGAGGGCAGCATTTATGTAAACTGATGGGAAGCATTAAACACAAAGGGCGCCATGTTATGAGCGTTCTTGGAGCCAGAGCCCCTTCTATACCTTCAGGTCGGAGCCCAAGGCTTCACATTGTTTATTGATCGATCCTGCTTGAGGCTCCATTCATTGCCAGGCGCCTGACTTCGGAAAGACGAGGGGGTGCACACAGGGCTTTAAGTGGGCCGGGTCTCACCGGTGCTGAGTACCGGCAGTTTTTTCAAAGGGGGCCTCGAAACGGGTCTCTATCGGGCGCTGTTTTGTGCCCGGTACAAGCGGTCCGTTTTTTTCCGGACTGCAGTGACAGCAGGCGCATCGATGTGCGCTGCTCACACTGCTCACTTCTCACTAGTGGAGAAGTTAGCGCATGACGTGAGCGTTGTAGGTAGGGTGACCAGGCGTCCCGGATTTGCCCAGACGGTCCCAGTTTTTCACCAGCTGTCCCGGCAGATTTCAGGAAATTAAGCTCATGTCCCGGTTTTTAGAGAGGGTCGACTGAAAACGGCAGGAGGTGCTTTTTTATGTTTTACAAAGCAGGGATAGTTATCTGTTGTTTCAAGTAAGCAATTTAATTAACAGGCAAGCTACTGGGTTTAAAAATTGCATTTTATATATGTTCTAACTTCCTGTTCTGTAATTCTATGCTGAGGACGCTGTCATTCTGTCCGCTTTCTTGAACTAAAATTGTAGTCCTTCTATTTTTGTGAAATGTCCCGGTTTTTGGCTTTAAAACTCTGGTCACCCTAGTTGTAGGGGAAGGGAAATCCTTTAGAGAGAGTCATTTTCTCTTGGGATTTCCCTTCTCTTTTTGAAAGTCAGGAGCAGCAACAATGTCGTGGTGTCACCAGGGCTGTAAATCGAAGCTTTTTTAATATTATATACAAGCCATAGTGTCTGCTTATTTATCTTTTGAAACTAACAACCATTGACAAAGCCAATAGTCGTGACTTGTTGTAGGTATGTTACTTGTTGTTTCATATATCTGGATGCAATGACAGAAACTGCAAAATACAAGTCTGGCGGCACACCATGCTAAACTCAGATTTTTAGCTTACGTGTTTTTAAGCCACGCCCTTAATTACATTGACCACGCCCCTTTGAGAGTCCCCCCAGTTTTTTCATCCTACTTAAAGCCCTGGGTGTACATATTCAAAGTTTTGCACGTGCACAGTGGTGGCTCTTAGCGTCGCCCCACTGACTTCAATAGAAAAAATAAAATGATAACGTATCGTTATTATCATTTTCTTTTCCCTATTGAAGTGAGTGGCTCTCGGGCGGGGCTGGCCTAGGCAGGGAGAGGAGTGGTTTGCACTCCTTAAGTGTGCATGACTGCTTGGCCAGCCCACTCGGGCCGGCCAAACGGTCCTGCGCACTTTGCATCTTCCCCACCAAGCTTGTGTTACACAGCCTGGTGAGAAACATGCAAAGCCTCCCAGTCCTGGACTGAGCACCGTGGTTCGGCGCTCAGACCAATCACAACACTGCATTGCAGCTTTGTGATTTGCTATGGATAGCCCGGGTGCTCCCTGCTCCTTCCTGCAGCCAGCAGAGACAGGAAAAAGAGGACGGAGAAGAGGCGGCGGCCGGCCGGCCCAGGTAAGTGTTTTTTTAAAATTTCGTTCCGTAATGCACCCCTGCCCCCGCCCCACCAATCCCGATCGGTAGCAGCCACTACTGGCACTCGCGTGGTGCAACATAAGGCAAAGCATAGCAGCAACTTACCATTCATTATAAAAGTCTGTACATGCTTAAAATTGTGCTGACCAGCAAGATTGTCTGCGCCAACTTTGGTAGATAGCCAACGCTGGAATTGGAAAAATATTCTCTGAGAACCCATAAATTGGGGGTCAAGGTGCGGCAGAGGAAATGGGTGGAGTCACGATGGGCTGTGCTTGAAAAGCAGTCAGTCAAATTTTGCATTTATTTAAAAAAAAAAAATTGCTGCAAAGAAATTAACAAGGAAAAATGTGTCAGTAAATCTTGTTTTAGTTTACTTCATTGGTCACAAAGAGGCTGCATTTTAAATTATCTTATAGGGTTAAGACACCTGCTGCAGAGATCTTTTTGTGGCCAGCAACTTTGAGGGGATGATAACAGCAGTAAGATAACTCTGGAGGTTAATGCAGCTCTGCGAGAGTTATGTGTTTTTTCCAAACACATTTTTGACTCATAATGTAGCAGAGAGGGTGAATGTGCCTGCAGTGAAGCACATTCTGTAACACGCAGACCATAAATTTGTATGTTATGTAGATAGGTAAGTGGGCTACTGCTTTTGACACTGAGATAATTTTGTTACTTCCAGTTCATAATTTGCATCCTTCTAATATAGCACACGGATCTATGTATCGGCATCAAGGAGCTGCATGCACCCTACTCTGGGATAAGCAGCGCTATAAAAGAATTGAATAAAAAAAAATCAGTGGGTGCCATTTAAGTCATTATTTGTGTAATTACTCATATACACAGATGCATTTGGCATTCTTACAGTGCATGCACCTTACATGTGGGTATTCACAAAGTGAGAGACCTGCCTCCAAGTCATAGTTTCTCTCAGGCACGGCGGGTCCATTGGGGTGAGGGGCCACGCCCCTCCACCTTTTGCCCCTCAGGAACAGTGTGTGTCAGGCTACACAAAGCTCAGCCTGACAGACACTGTTCAAGCAGCCAGGAGCCACACATGCGCAAAATGCGCAGGCTCCTGGCTGCCTAAGCTGAACTTTGTTGGGCTGAGGAAGTCACAGCTCCTGTGGGCGTGACGTCCTCAGCGTAGCAAAGGTCCCTGAGGCCCTCCCCTCAGTGATGAGGGGTGGCATCACTGATTGCCTCGCACCTGGGCGCTTCAGTTTTAAGCCCTGAAGCGCCCAAGGTCGAGTGTCAATCAGTGACACTTCATCACAGAGTGGGGTGGGGCCAGCAGTCTCACTGAGCCCATCCCACTCTGTGATGACGTTGGGACTGCTGCTTTTCCTTATTGGCAGACCTTAGGTCAGCCAATGAGTGAAGGCAGCAGTCCCAAGCCTCCTGGAACCTCCGAGGCAGAGCTGGCTGCAGGTAAGTGTGTTTTGTTTTCTTTTAAATTAATGTTTGGTGCGTGCGTGTATGTACGAATGTTTGGTAAAGAGTGTTGTGAATGGGTGTGTTTGTGTGTGTGAGTGCGCGTGTGTGAATGCCTGGCTGTGAGTGTTATGTGTATGTGTGCGTGTGCGTGTGTGTGTGTGTGTGTCCCACCCGCCCACCTCCCTCCAAAACTTACCGGCCGCCACTGGTTTCTCTAAAGCACTTGTGAAGTGATCAGCTGTGTGCCTTAGTTTCCGTCCATTGCATTGGCGTGTATTTGTTAGGATCGATATGGCTCGTGGCCAGGATGATACTTCAAAAAAAGATGGGCTGGTGGCCCTTTAAACTAGGCCTTTGTTTTGGGTCCAGCAGAAGTCAAAAGAAGAAAGCCCTCTTGCCGCCTGCAGGTTGCAGCTCCGAACGAACGGAAAGCTGACAACGTGCGGGCACTCCTGAATTGTTTCCTGGTGTTGGAAAATGACACCAGGACAAATTCAACATACTTCCATGGGTCGGTCAGATCTCAGATCCGACCCAGAAATAGCTGCCAGAACCAGCATCTGGCGGGATCCCCCTACTTCCAAGCACTGTAGAGAACCCCAAGGTTAAAATAAAGCGATCCACATATCTACAAGCGTGTCTGTGTGTGTGTCAGGAGGTGAAGGGGTAGGCTGAAGATGCACATATGTCTACGGCTGCAAAGCATCCCATATGTAGTAGACGGTAAGCACCCAAGCACCATAACATTAAATGCAGAACGTTTGTTTTACTTTTTGATAATTGTTCCCTTATAAAAGCACCAACTAAGCTTCCCTTCCCTTTGTTTTAAAATGTTGTCATTTTGAATCAACTAGTCCTTCATCTGTGGAATCACACATGCGATTTACAATTGTGATTTGGGGTTCATTGTTGTATTTTTATCGTGCTCACAAAATCAACAAGTCACATCAGAGCACCAATAAAAATATGATTCAAACCTCTGAGAACCCTATAGGTAAAAGTGCAAGAATATCCCACAACACACTTTCTACAATGTTATCACAAATACATTCATTTTGCAGGATACTTTATCATGATTTATCTTCTATTGAAAAGTTCCAAATATAAATGGTAACAGCAGTTCAAAGCTTCTTAAAGGCTCCATTTGCATTCCTTACTTTTTGCTTTATAGTACGGCTATATTAACAAATGTTTAAAGATGCATACATCTTTTTAAATGTATGCACGTATTTCTTCATTCACTACTTTACAGTTGTAGGTATACGAACATGAATGCATCTGTAATATTTGAAAATATCTATTTTGAATCATGCATTTACTTGCCTACATTCCCATGCATAATATACGTTGCAAAGTGTATACTTCAGCTATGCCTCGTTAGGGCATCTAGTATAACAAGGCGATGGAAAGAATGTTTGAATTAATCTCAGCCACTGGTGATCACTCAGGCCACATTCCAGACCATCATTTTTTGCCCACTATGCCACTGTACACAGAGACCTGCCATTTGAAAGTCAGTCTTGATCCTTCTCTAATAGGAACAGTCCACCCTGAACTGTCAGGCCAGAGCCCCTCCATACGGTAACACAAGCAACAGCAGCCTGGTTTCAACCTATTTAAGTCAGTGAGGTAATGCTTAAGTCTTGAGCCAGGTGCAGTGCTTAATTTGTAAAAGAATAAGTGCCAGGGCCCAAGGTTTTGATGAGAAGGCAGTAGAAAGCGCTATTGTCAGTCAGCATGCCGAATACCAAGGCTGCGTAGTGTGAACCCAACTCATGCCTCTTCAATCCACTTCCAGATACTCTCCGTCCCTTTATCCCAGTCTTCCATGTTCCTTCTTCCATCCTTTTCTTCTTGCTTCATTTCCCCTGGTGTGTTTTTTGCTCTCGAGCCCTGGGTCAAAGTCTGAGGAAAACAAAAAAGTGCTGGTCCCAACAAATGAGTGCTGGTGGGCCTCACCTGCAACCGCAGGCACATATCAAGCACATGTTATGTGTCACAGTGAACAGGGGACACACGCATGGGCATACCGTCCCATTTAGGGTGTCCACTGCAACAAATAAGAAGGTGATCAAAGGAATGCTTGAATTAATCTCAACCACTGGCTATCACTTGGGCCACATTCTAGACCGCTGTTTTTCATCCACAATGCCATTCTAGGCAGAGACCTGCCATATGGACTGTTCCTGTTGGATCAGGGGAAAGTCTGATTTGCACAGGGCTTATACTTGTCTGAGCTGGCATGGTTGACAAAAAACGATGGACTGATTTGTAGCACAGAGTAATTAACAGTGGCTGAATTCAAGCAATTCACCCATCACTTTTTTGTTTTTTTCAATACAATGGCCTAGGTCCAATGAGTATTCCCAGATGTGGGTGCCATGCTCACTTTGCCATAGGACTAAAGCAGCACCCTAACTAATTAGCCCAAATAGGCTGAAACTGATCTGGTTATGGTTGTGTTTCCATTCAAAGGGGACCTAGCCTGACAGCTCTGGCTAGACTGTTCCTATTGGAGTAGGGCCAAGGCTAACTTGCATATAGCTAATTCCTGTTCGAGGTGGGATGGTGGCCAAAATATAATGGAGTAAGCAATCAACTCATCACTTTTTTGATTTCCTTAGTGTGATTGCAAAGGAGGGCATAATAAGGTCGTGACAAACTTTTCTTTGAAGTCACATCGTAGCACATTGTTGATGCTAGTTAGTTCTATTGCTATTTTTGGATGGGTTCCTTCCTTTCAATATTTAAGGATTGCCTGGCTGGATCAGAAGGCGTGGGATGCTGCTGTTGGAGGTGTGCCGGCGGGCTGAGGTTGTGGCCCGTCTTGCTTCTTGGGCACCAGTGCTTGGGCCTTAGTGTTCGCTACATGCTGGGGGAGGGAGGTTATTGGGTTGGAGAGCAGGCTTCCTTCATAGAACACAAGAGATCCTGCCATATTGTTTTCTCCGTCACCTGTTTTCTTTTATTAATATTAGTTTGGATGTTCTGCTTTTTACAATACCATTCCAAGATGGCTGCTTACTGCAATCTAAACATTGCTCAGGCCCTATTAAAAATGGCCACATTTCCTGTGATCCGTTTCCTTTCACACACTATAAAAGGAAATCTGGAACTTGAGTTCTCTGTGCCATAACACAAACAAAATCAACTAAACATCTAATTGTGTCATGAAAAGTGGGTACTGAAGGGCGTCGTTCTTCCCTCTGGCAGGTCAGGTCGTAGATAAAGGAACGGCTGTTGCACCCACCTGCTAACAGTGATTAAAGAACAAGACAACACAGTGCAATTCAATATTCAAGGAAACAGAAGAGACTATCAGAATCAACAATGACTCCTGACAACGGATCATTTACAGAACGAGCATACAAGACCCCTCTTGGAAGCACAACTAATATAAAACGCTTGTAATATGACTGCAAATCAATTTATGTCTCAGTGCCTCTATTTCCTTATCTATCAAAACTAAGGGCATACAAACAGGCTACACAAGGGGATAACAAGATTAGCATTTGCACAGTGAACATCTAAATCTGATCCTAAAACAAGCACATTATGGAAGAAATCTACTGGGAAAGCTGCAGGGGGCAAGTTAACACAGCAACCATAGCCCTTGCCTGCCGGGTTGCCAGTTTGCCTTCCCATGATGTTCCAATAGACTCAGAGGAATCCCCTGAGCTCTCTTTGTCTGCAATTGCTCTGAGACGTTTTGGGCAAAAGGCTCATTTGCAATACACAAAATATTGTATCTCAGCAGACATGCTAATATGTCCCATGCTCACATTATGCCTCCACTTCAATTGAGTTATTTCTGTCGCTTTGCAGAAAATGCACAAGCACACTGTGTTTTTTGGTCCTTTTTTATGCATGGAGGATAAAGCTGTCTCAGCAAATGCATTCTTATCTTCCCACTGCTTCCCTCAAACAGGGAATCCAGAGTTGTTTGTTGCACTTACTACATGTGACGTGCACCCACCTCTGAATGCAATATAGCAACAGTGACAAATTCACCTGCTCACCAACCAGCAAAAGAAGTTGTGAGAAAGGTGCTTTATTTCGATGTTATCGTCAAAGCTGGGGGTGCTTACAAATGGGCTAAAGACTGCTATTAAAATTATAAAAATTAATGGCGTCTATCTGACAAACATAGACCCCACCATGGCACATTCCTGAATGAAATAACCCACGTAGAGCGTCATTACAAGTGACATGTAGGCAAGGATGTTAATTCTTCGCCACCAGGGATCAGGGATGTAAAATTAATAGGGACACCAAACTGACCCATTGGGATCCACTAAGAAAGGATCAATTACTGAGGGGAACTAATAATTCTGGGTCAATTCCCTTCCTTGGTAATACCCTATTCACTCCCACGCTTTCCCCCACAGATTTTGGCTCTTTTCAGGAGCCTTGGGGCCTCATTTAGAATTTAGAGGGAACGGAAAATACTCTGGGGCTTATTTCCAAGCCCCTTGCCCGGCCGTGCGTCACCTTTTTTGATGCACCAGTGGCGCAGTGTGCTGGCCCATATTTACAAGGTCACGTGGCTTTTCATGGCCTTGTAAATAAAATACCTTTTCATGCATTACTTCGTGTGAAAGGGGCGTGCCATTGGTGTTGCTGTGGGTGTTCACACGCAACACCCATGGATTCTGATGTATTCCCAGATTTACAACATTTTGTAAACATGGGAATGCATCAGAATCCTATGCCTCCTCAGGGCATGCTGCAGCACACATAGAAAGAGGAAAACGCCATTGATGATTGTTTTTTGTGCAGGAAGATGTCCCCCAACAATCATCCCTGCAATGCAGGCATCCTGCACCATGGTGCAAGGGTGCCTGCTTTGGTGCACGGCTGCTGTTTTAGCACCGGCGCAGGGGAGAGCACAGGGATGCACCGTATTGTTGTAAATATGGCGCATCCCTATGCTTTAAAAATGGCGCAGCTTGGCGCAGCAAAATGGCTTGCAGAGCAGCGCTGTGTCATTTCCTCGTGAACAAGGCCCTCTGTCCTTCAGAACATCCTTTTTCCAATGTGAATTTAATGGAAGGAATCAACCAACTGTTTTTTTAGGTTTGACAAGAAAGTTTTTAGAAATTCTGGGATAAAGAATATTTTAAATAACCCAGCCTCAGTTGACTGCTGACTGTGATATTAGCTCTTACATTGTTTGATAGAATTCCAATAACTAATTTGAGACATGTAAGACAGAATATTATATTTTCTGCTACAAAGAAATTCTCACAGTTTATAGTTAGTCGTCAAGGAAACAAAATTCTTCTTTTATTCTTTTTTGCCACAGGAATTCCCTAAATAAAGCTTAGGAGAAGAAGTCATACAAGTAAATGTTTTTGAGCCTCATTTATTTTCGGAATAAAACCATTTCTGTCTTCAGACTATTTATTTGCAGTAAACGCTGGCTCATCCATTTCAATTTTGTGAGGCATATCAGTATTGCGTTGTATTGATCCTTGTTGCTCTTAATCTTTAATAAGATTTTAATATAATGCATGTATGATCAAAGTAACAGATCATAGTTTCGAATAAGGTGCAGAAGTGGCTTCATGTGGATGTTATGCATAGTTAGAGATAGAGTGGAATTCTTAAGGACCTTGTTAATGCTTTTAATTAATAAATTAAAAGGGTTGAGAGACTGTGGCCTTGCGAGTCTCATAAGGTGACGGCCCTTGTGTAAATAAAAGAAGCTTCACCGGACAAAATTCAAAGTCAAAACCATAAGGGTTTATTCAAATTTAAGAATCATTACAGAAGTCAAAAAGTAGTCAGTCAAATTCAAATCAGCATGAATAATGCATCAAATAATGCAATTGCGAGAGGATCAATATAAGGTCAACCTCTAAAGCACATAAATAGCTGGAATCAAAGTATAATTCAGCAAGAGGACTATCATAAAATCTGCTCAAATCAAAAGTCAAGGACAATCTAAGTATAAGTCAATAGACAGACTAACATAGAGTCTGCTTACAAGAAAGTGAGCAATAAATCTAAGTATAAATCAGCAAGCAGAATGACATAGATATTGCTCAGTTTGTAAGGCAGGAAAAGTCTAAGCAGAGGCAGACTGACATGGAGTCTGCCTTTGTGGAAGTAAGCAAAAAAACTGGCACATCTCCCAAATGGGGCATATTTTATAAGTTTCAGGCAATGAAAGCCACAAACTCGACATGGTGAGATGTAACACAATAGGGCTGTACTAAAATGTTACATACAAATAAACCAATGGCTTTTCAAGAAATTATGGTATATCAGATAAGAAACATTTACGAACACCTACTTTTGTGCATAATTATAAGGCATACATAGAAAATGAAGGAAATAACAGGACATTTGTGCAACAAATAAAAACAATAGACAGTGCAACTGTTGAACAATTTTTAGAGCAGAGTTGGTCAAAGAGCCTTGAATTTGTTGGAGATACAGAAACATTCTGCACATGGCTTGCTTCTTGAGGAAACAAATTAATACATTTCAGCTCGACAAGTAAATAGCACCATGAAATTAATTCTATTTTGCTTACTTTTCTGAAATGTAAAGATTCAGAAAAGAAATATGCACAGAAAAAGCTCATTCATGTAATTTAAAAACCCATTTTTTTCTGGCAGTGTAAAATACATGTCAACTCAATCTGATTTTGGCCTATTCTGAAGCCTGGTTATGCTAACTAAAACACATTTAAAGCAAGCATTATTTTCTACTAATTAAAATGCACTCACAACCTTGCAAGTCACAGTGGAAGGTGTAGGGGAGAGTCGACCAATCTGAACCACTTGGGTCTGGTTACATTAGAAATGCGCTCTTCAAGCCACTTTATCAAAAAAGCATGATCCACCCTGTTGAGTACTCCCGAGAGATCCAGCAAAATCAGCTTAGCCAGATTGCAATCATAAAATGTTTATCCAAATAAATGGCCCAAAAGAGTTCTGATGATCCCACAGCCGTGCCAAAGTCCTAACAGTTAATTGTTGTGAACATTGTTATGATCTTGATGTGTATGCAGCTTCATGGTAATATTTTCACTGACTTTTCTATAACCGGATGGCCAGTGATGGGTCTGCAAAGCTGGGAAGTCGAAAATAATTCTGACAATTGTTGACCCACCCAGGTTTTAAATGAAAATGTAAGTCTATCCCTTTTTGTATATTAGTTCTTTCCCTTAGAAATATAATTGAAACTTAACTTTGCAGCATGAGTAACAAGAAGCATATGCTCAGCAAGATTTGAATCATGACCAATCGTGGCAAACACAGAGGATTTGGAGCAGTGTAAGGTTTATCAGATACTTCAATGCCATTCTTTTATTTATGCTTTGAGTGTGTTTTCTTACATTTTAGCAATAATTTAGAGATTTTCAGGGCAAACAAGAAAAGAAAAGGACACAAGTATGAAGCATGCAAGTACAAGAACTTACACACATGTCCATTTTCAAAGTAGTTCGCAGTTTTCTCGTCCAGGTACATATGATGGGCATCCAAGCCGAGGAAACAAAAATTCACAGAAATGACTGTCCCATGGCCACAAATACTTAATAATAATAATAATAATAATAACAACAACAGAAGTAACAATAATAGCCTTGTCCTCCCATCCTGACAAGAGTGATGTAAAATACAATAGAATTCAGTACTAGAACATCCCAAAATGAGGCTAAGTTCAATAGGAGTCTTCCCCGACTCTGAAAGCATCTGACAATCCCCAAGTAATTAGTTCCCAAGAGTGCCATGAGAGCATCCCATGCTCTGACATACACCTACTGTGAGAATTATATGAGAGTATGTGGGTCGACTCAATCAGAAGGACACAGCAGGGGCGTTCCATATCTGTGCATATAGGTCCATTTGAACATTAACTTTGTAGATGATCCGGTCACAATCTGCACTTTTCAACATTTCTGTCAACCACTCAGTCTCCTCAGGTACAATTGGCTTCCTCCAGTACCGTAAAACACACAGCTTTGCTGTTGCATGTCCTGCTGCTACCCACCTCTGTCTGTGCTTTGTGGGAACGACGCTGTCAGGCATACCATGCTAGGTGTAGTGCTTGAACTACATGAATGTCCTCCGGCTCAGACAATATTGCAGAGAACTATTCCAAATAGCCCATTAGGTTGTTACAGCCACAAAGAATACCAATTACTTCACATCTTGCCTCCCTGCATCTCAAAAAATTTGCATATGGTAGTAAATCCGCCCCGTGCAATTTGACCGGTGACCAACACCAGTTTTGTAAAAGTTTGAAGTACAAGAGCTTCAACCTTGAATCCCTGAGAAAAGTTTACTGTGAGTTCACCAATGAAGACCAGGCTTCTGCTGAAAAGTCCAGTCCTTTGACCTCTTGCCAATGCGCCCTTGTGGGGGATGATAAGGTGTGTTGGATGAGGAGTTTGTACTTCCCAGATGCAACCCCTAGGTACTATCCCCTTGTGGCGAGGTAGGACCAGATGAGTGAGCCTGAGAGAAATACAGGGTCTCTACCCAGTCCTGACCTAAGGTTATGGACCAGTTGGCTGCAATTCCATGCATACTAGCCTTGCAAGCGGAACTCACTACTGAGGTTTTCAAAGTGCTTAAAAGTGTCCCCTTTCAGTAGCTGGTCGACAGTGTTTATCTCCTCTACTCTCCACTGCTGCCAGATCAGCCACTTCCCTCCTATTGTCACACCTGCATTGTTCCAGATAGGGGTAAAGGTGTGAAGCCAGGGGTGTACATGCAAAAGAGAGTGTGCTCTCTTCCAGATATAGAACATATGTCTAATCCGGGGGATGTCTATCTTGACGGACACAGTCTTATACTTATAAAGGATACCAAGTTCATGCTCTCCCATGAGAATGTTTCTTTCTATTGCTATCCACAGCAGGGGGGTTCCAAATGTCAGACAGCCAAAAACTCATCTGTGAGAGGTGTTGTGCAAGGTAATGGGAACCTATGTGATCAGTCATACTCCCCCCTCCCCCCCTCCGTGTGTGCCTACAACTTATTGACTTGGATCCATATGAAAGATTGGATTTCGGAGTCTATTCTAAGCAGGATGGCCTGCGGGGCAGAGATGGGAAGCATCTCCATAACTTAGTTATATAGAGGTGTTGTTACCATTTTCACTGCCTGAAACCGTCCGCATGTAGACAGTTGAAGGTAAGACCATTTCACAAAGACTAACTTCATCTGAGAGAGCAAGGGCATCATGTTGTCCTCTGCCATATGTGTCATTCCTTTCTTGAGAAGTATGCCTAGATACTTCATCCTCTTCAGGACCCACAGCATGTTAGCCCCTTCCACACAGGCACTTGTTGTCCCATTGGACATTGGCATCCCTCACATTTTTCACCGTTAACCTTATAATCAGAGAAAGCTGAAAAATTGTCTAACAAGGCCATTAATGCTGGGATAGAATTCTGAGGTTGTAGAACCGTCAGCAAACTATAATTGACATTTAAGAGTGAGTTTATGGGCCCAGCTTTTATTGGTATGGCCTGTATCTGTAAGGAGGAGCAGATAGCAATGGTTAATGGTCCAAAATGAAGAGAAGCGGTGACAGGGGACATCCTTGTCAGGTGCTATGTTGTATGGGAAGAGTACATGAGAGGTGACCCCCCACAGTTGACTTGCGCCATCGGCTCAGTGCATAGCGGCCTTAGTTTTTAAATAATTTCTTGCCCAGCCCACATATTTTAAGTACCGCAAACAAGTATTAGACCTGGTCAGAGGTCTTTTCTGCACCTAAGGAAAGGGCGACTACGACCTCTTTAATGCTGTTCTCATAGAAGCCGCTTTGGTTTGTAAGAAATGATCAATGGTGGAAACTTTATGACAGAATAACAATAGTATAGGCATCCAACAGGTCCAGTAATCTTAGTATGGTGCTGAAAAATTATCTAGGTAGATTTCAAGCAGATTTCGTTTTTCCTGCCAAAGAGCATGTTTGCTATTCTTGATGGCTGCTTGGAAAGTTTAAGATGTTCTTTGTGGCTATCGATGTCTTTGGTCACGTACCTTTTTTCCCCATGTTATTTACAATTAACAGCTATTTGCTCTGTGCTCTTCAACTGTGCTGAAGCCAGTTTATCGGCGGGACCTCATTTATGGGATCCCGGGCAGAAATGACGTCATCATAAAGTAGTGAAGTTACACCTCCTGTCGCATAAGAAGCACCTAAAGTAATGATCTCTAACCACTGAATACACTTTTTATGTTAACCTTCATAATATTGTTTTTGGTTTATTCCACACAAAATTGTGCCGTTTTAGTTAGTGTCAGCGCCTAAAATTTGGCGGGCCAATTGATGACCAGTGCAGGCACATTTTCTTCAAGGTTAACCGAGGTCAGTTTTCATGAAAAATTTAGACTTTAACAGTCCTTCCCTTTTTTTTGATTTTTAAACCATCACTCAGTAAGGTTTCACATGTAAATTTGTTTTAGAATGCACTTTCATCATCAGCTGAGTCCTGTCATTTTCTCTTTGTCCCCACTGAATTTTAGAGGTTTCACGTAGTCATCATTCATAATACCATGCATTCCCATTTCCCTTTCATATAATTTCTTCTGAAGATTTACTTGCCTTTGCGTAAGAAATATTTACAACTCCGTAATAGAGCATAAAGAAATATTAGACAAAGTTCCACTATTACCATTAGTATTAATAAAGCTTTCAATATACCTTTTCCCGCTGTTGAAAACCAGTTCCCAATTGTGGTTAATCCTTTTCCAAAATTTTCATACAAACTTGGTGTTTCCAATTCATGTAATTTGGGTTCTAAACCTGAAATGTTCTTTGTATAACTCTATTTCTTTTCTTTCGTTAGGTATGTATAAACAGCAGTGAGTTAACTTAAGCATCTGGAAAACTCTGCCTTTTTCAGCAAGTTGTATGTCTAAAGCAAGGCCGTCCTGCAAAACCATGGACCTTATAGCAACTAATTCTGTGTTAATTGCACGAAAAGCTCCAGATGTGCTGGTTGCCATTTTGTCAACAACTGTTGCTAACTTCCTAATGGTTTCTTCATTTACGATAACACCTACAGGTGGCATTACTGCTCCAAATTGGTCACCTACTAATCCAATTCCAGTTTCTGCACTATGTTTGTGTCTATGTGCCTGTGTGAATGTTAGTGCATCTAAGCATGTAACATGATACATCTTTGGGGGTAAATAGACATAATATCGAAAAAAATATATAGAATGGACATAATATCGAATTCAAAATATAGAATGGACATAATATCGAATGGACATAATATAGTGGTTAATAATATCAAAATGAAGGTAAGTAATATCGATTTTCAAAATATAGAAGTACATAATATAGGCATTAAAAATATCGAATTTTTAATAATATCGAATTTTTGTAAGTGTTTAGTATGTTAGTATATGAGTTAAAAATGTATATTATTTTTGTAATGTATGTTTAATATTTTTTAAAGTTACAAAATGTATGTAAAATTATTTTTGCGTAATTTTATTCCGTAGCGGGTTGTGGATTTATAGGGGAATAGGGTGGGAAGTAATTTAATTATAGTAAATTAAATATTAATTTTTAGGAATTATTAATTTTTTATTTAATTTTGCGTTTTAGTTCTGTAGCGGGTTGTGGGTTTATAGGGGAATAGGGTGGGAAGTAATTTAATTGTAATTAAGAAAATATTTATTTTTATTTATTGGTATTGATAATTAATTTATTGTTAATTAATTATTAATTGGTAATTAATTTTTATTAATTGGTAATTAATTTTTATTAATTGATTAATTGATAATTATGTTCATTGTATTAATTTATTATTCGGAGCGGGTTGTGGGTTTATAGGGGAATAGGGTGGGAAGTAATTTAATTGTAATTAAGTAATTATTGAAATTATTTTTGTGTATTGATTAATTTATTGTTAATTAATTATTAATTGGTCATTTTTGTATTACTTATTACATTTTTGGTATTGAAAATTAATTGGCTGTTGATTAATTATTAATAGGTAATTAATTTTTAATAAATCATATTTATTGGTATTTATAATTAATTAATTATTAAATATTTTGTAATTGGTAATTCATTTTAATTAATTTCTTATTGGTATTGATAATTAATTTATTTTTATTTAAATATTAAATCATTACTTTCCCTACTGTTGCACTCACTGGAGTGGGAATAGTAATTTTTACCCCTACGCTATCCAACGCTTTCCCTACTGTTGCAGTCACTGGAGTGGGAATAGTAATTTTTACCCCTACGCTATCCAACGCTTTCCTTACTGTTGCACTCTCTGGAGTGGGAATAGTAATTTTACCCCTACGCTATCCAACGCTTTCCCTACTGTTGCACTCACTGGAGTCGGAATAGTAATTTTTACCCCTACGCTATCCAACGCTTTCCCTACTGTTGCACTCTCTGGAGTGGGAATAGTAATTTTAGCCCTACGCTATCCAATGCTTTCCCTACTGTTGCACTTACTGGAGTGGAAATAGTAATTTTTACCCTCCCGCTATCCAACGCTTTCCCTACTGTTGCACTCACTGGAGTGGAAATAGTAGTTTTTACCCTCCCGCTATCCAACGCTTTCCCTACTGTTGCACTCACTGGAGTGGGAATAGTAATTTTTACCCTCCCGCTATCCAACGCTTTCCCTACTGTTGCACTCTCTGGAGTGGGAAAAGTAATTTTTACCCCTACGCTATCCAACGCTTTCCCTACTGTTGCACTCACTGGAGTGGAAATAGTAATTTTTACCCCTACGCTATCCAATGCTTTCCTTACTGTTGCACTCTCTGGAGTGATAATAGTAAATTTTACCCTCTCGCTATCCTACGCTAAAAATATTGAATATTTTTTATTAATATTAAGTTCATATATATATGTATTATAAAATAAAAATGTATGTTTATTTTTTTATAACTTACATTAATTATTTATTAATTTTAAGGTTATTTAAGTATTTTTAAGTATGTTTCAGTTAATTATATTTATTATGTTATTAATTTTACATTACTTTTAATACATTTAAAAATTCGATATTTTAACAAACTATATTATTTACAACGATATTTTGGATTCGATATCTTTGTACTTACCTGTTTGTAGATAGGAATTCGATATTTTGGCATTCTATATTTTATCCACTATATTTTTGCAGGTCGATATTTTGGCATTCTATATTCTGTCAGTGATCCATCTTTGGGATTAATATGCCTAAATAGCAAGTTCCCTCTCAATCAGTTGGCAACAGGAAATACGCGTTTTGTCCACAAATATACCCTGGAATTGCATTTTCGTCTCCCTGTAATATCTGCCAAGATCCTCCTGTCAATTTGAATGTGTGTTAACAACTATTAATCCTTACATGCCTTGTCCTTATTGGTGTTCGCCTTTTATAAACGCAGATCTTCCTTTTATGTCAGCTGTCTACTCTGAGTTTAGGGTAAACCATCTTCTTTCTAAATTTGTTTTCTTCTTTCTTCCATGCATTCTCTAAAACATCACCCTTTCTGTCTGTAGTTTTCGGCATGTTAATGTACCTCTTCTAATGCCATTATGTATGCCTTTTTTACAGGTCGTATCAGACAGGTTAAAATGTTTTTATGAGCCTTTACACTATCTACAGGTGCGTGTGGAAAGAAATAACACCAAGTGGCGTTCATCTCCTTTGCTTGCGGGTGTAAGTTCATGATTTCTATTCAGAGTACTCTAGAAAGTACTAAATCATGATTAGAATAAAAGTTTTCAAAATGTCCGCATCTATAAACTACTGATAGTAAAATACTACAGGAAACAGCATAAGACAAAGGTATGTGATAGTATGTAAGCTCCTCAGATACAGAAGTGGGTAAATGAGCTCAAACATAGCAATCCTGTGCATCCATAGTATTAGTGTATTCTTGAAATAATCTAGAATAAATGTTAGTAGAATATTCGTCTTTTTTATAGCTTATAAAGGCATAATTAAAAGAATTTCCTCTAATGTCAGAAGTGTGTGTATTAGGGAGATTCTTTGTTTTGAGTTCTGACTCTGGTGTTAAATAAAACCCTATTAGTACTACAGGGATCATTATTATTGTTATCACAAAAATAGATCCCACGATATATTTACACTTATTTCTAATGCAACACATTCTCTATGAGTCAAACAAAAGCTTAGTTCAGTAGTTTTAGTAAATGGCTCCTTTGATATAGTTAGTGTTTTTTTTCTTTTTCTTTCAGCAGTTTAGATGTCTAAATAGACAATCCTTAAACCTACTCTGTGTACTTCTAAAATATTATCCCTAACTCTCCCGTAGCTTTTTCTCGGGCCTAGGTTAGTCTTCTGTAAAACAAATAATTAAAATAATAACCCTAAAAGGTATAGTTCAAAGCCAAAATCCTCTTTATTAAGTCATGGTTTGACCAGAAAAGCACAGAATAAAAACATTTACATTTAAAAAAAAAAAAGAAATAACACTTTAAAAACATCATGAAAACAATGTCATTAAAGTGCATAGGTTCTTCTCAGTTCAAAGTCTTTTCTCACTGTCTTTCAGACTTCTTTTACTTCAAAACGTTTTAAATTTGTTTCTGATATCTTTCGGCTTTCAGGGTGGCTCTGATAGTTTAGGATTCACGTTGCACAAGTCTTCTAGTGTAACATTCAGAACAGTGTTCAATTAATAGGACCATTCAGGTTCGTAGTATCTGCGACAAGGTTCTCGTGCTCTTTTGGATCTCCGTATTACTTGTTGATTTGGTGTTATTCCTCTTTCATTGTGTGTTTCATCTTCTTCAGGTATAATCTCTGAAATCCGAGCTATTTATATACTGCTCTTTGGGTTCTTGTGTTCATAACTTTTTGGCCACGCTGTTTGTCAATTTGTTTTCCTTACTCCGATGCTTGTTCCTGCACTTGGGTCGTTTTTGCCTCCTTGCTCCATTCCTTGAGCACTCTCAACCTGTGCTTCGATCTCTGCTTCACTTTCATCAGAAATCTCAATGCCACTTTGTGTTACTTCAGGCACTTGCACTTGTCTCTCCTTTTGCTGATCTTCACCCCTTTCTTCTTCTGGTGGCTGGACTGGCACTGGTCTGGGTGGTCTCTCTTCTGGCAGTCGACCACCAAAGCTCTTCTCCCAGGATCAAAGACCAAGGGCACTTCTTCTGGATTGCTCACTCCTTTGGTGTGTGAGGCATGAATCCAATTTGCAACTTGAGCACACTTAACAGCAGTGTTCATAGTCAAGATCACTTGGAGGGGCCTTTCCATCTAGGATCAAGACAAGTCTTTCAGACGTGCTTCTTGAATACAACCCAATCTCCGGGATTGGGGTTGTGACATGTTTCTTGGTGGAAGTCTGGTGTGACCCGTGATACCTGATGAGAGACAGAATGAA
This sequence comes from Calotriton arnoldi, assembly GCA_963921515.1. Lineage (NCBI taxonomy): Eukaryota > Metazoa > Chordata > Amphibia > Caudata > Salamandridae > Calotriton > Calotriton arnoldi. Next base: position 1,141,880 of record CAWUFW010000568.1, read on the forward strand.
CCACGTCAGCCAATTCTTTGCAGTAATCCAAGATTATGTCATCTGTAATATTCACAAGAGCATTTGCAGGCACAGCAGGTAGTCTTATTACCCTGCCCATTAGGATTTCATGTGGTGATAGTCCTGTCTTCCTGTATGGGGTACTTCAAATGCTCATTATCACCAAGGGTAGAGCATTTGGCCACTTTAGGGAGGTTGAAGAACACACTTTTGCCAATTTGGACTTGATGGTACCATTCATTCGTTCCACGATACCTGATGCTTCTGGTCTGTAACTGCAATGTAATCTTTGCTCCATCTGTAAGGCTGCACAGATCATCTGCATCACTTCATTATTGAAGTGTGTCCCTCTATCTGACTCAAGAGAAATTGGGATGCAGTGCCGAGGGATCAGTTCCCTCAATAACAGCTTTGCTACAGTCAGACTGTTGTTTCTTCTTGTCGGGTAAGCTTCCACCCATCTTGAGAAAATACAAACAATCACCATGATATATCTCAACCTGTTGTGTGCCGGCATCTTGATAAAATGCATCTGCATCCTGTTAAAAGGATCACCTGAGCTCCCTGTGTGTGTCAAACTGACGTGTTCTTTTCCCAACATTCAGTTGCTGACATATTACACACATGTGACAGATCTCTTTTGCAAATATTTTTAACCTGGGGTTGTACCAACTCTGTCTGAAAAGTCTCATCATGGCATCTCTTCCCAAATGTGTGTTACCGTGGTAATATTGTGTCAATGGAAACAACAAGCTATCAGGCAACACTGGCTTCCTATCAGCTGACATCCAAATGTCATTTGCATCTTTCTCAGATCCTCCTCTTACCCATCCATTCTGTTCTGCTTCTGACACATTTTCCTGTACTCGTTTCAGTTCGTCCCATCTGTCACTGACTCTCATCAACATGGCGAAAGAACTTACTTCCTCAGCTCCATTAAAAGAACAAGCCAACAGTGCACAATACCTTGCTACTGAATCAGCGTTACGGTTGCCCATGGCAATGTATCCTCTTCCATTTTGATGACCTGGACATTTAACTACAGCGATTTCTCCTGGCAATTGTAATGCTTCTAACAAGTTCTTGACATGGACCCCATTCCGTATTGGCGTTTCTGCGGAAGTAAGAAAACCACGCTGAGACCATAGCTGCCCAAAATCAAGAACCACACCAAACCCATATTGGCTGTCAGTAAATATGGTAACTCTCATTTTCGCAGTTAAACTGCAGGCTCTGGTAAGGGGAATTAGTTTAACTTGTGTTTGAAGCCATGATGCTTCTATCTAGAACATCATTTATGGTGCACATGGCATATGCAGCTCTCAGTGTGCCGTTGTTTTCTCTTAGGCATGAACCATCCACAAATAACACATGGTCCGGCTCAATTAGTGGTTTATCCTTAATATCGGGACGTGTTTGGTGCACAATTCCGTGACATCTAGGCATTCATCGTCCTAATCATTGCATTTATCATCAGTTTCATTTACAGGCAATAATGTTGAAGGATTCAGGACGTTTTAATGTGATATTGTCTGCGGACAAAATACTCTGCTCATAATGAGTCAATCTCTTATGAGTCATGTACTGTGTTTTAGTTCTTGTCATCAATAGCTCCACATAGTGTGGGATCATAACAGTTAAAGAGTATCTTATCACTATGCTCTCATTCTTTTCCAAACTAATGTTTACCGTGGCTACCGCTTTTAGGGAACTAGGAAGACCTGCCACTACAGGATCAATTGTGGTAGAAAAATAGGCTATAGGCTTTCGAGCTCCTCCATGCATTTGTGTCAACACAGAGAGAGCGCACCCATCTCTCACACTGCAAAATAAAGTGAATTATTTTGTAATAATTAAGCATTCTTAGTGCCGGGGCACAACACAATTTTTCATTCAGTTCCAGGAATGCTTTTGCACATTTGTTGTCCCATGGAATCGGATTTGACACATCTCTGTGTGTCAACCTCAGTAGAGGTTTTGCCATTAAGGAAAAGTTTGGTATCCACTGTCTGCAGTAGCCAACTATTCCCAAAAACATTCTGACTTCCTTTTGAGTTTGGGGTGGATTCATCTGTAAGATGGCTTTCACTCTTTCTAGAGACACCTTTCTAACAATAATGTGTCCTAGATATTGAACTTCTTTTTGACAGTACTGCAGTTCACCTGGAGACACTTTGGGGCCGATTACAATGTCGTTCGGAAAGCATTCTGACCTAATCGGTTCCGGAATGCTTTCCGGACAACTCGGATCGGGGAAGACCGAGCGATTTGGATGCATCCGGATACAATTCAGTCAGACTCCCATTGACTTCAATGGGAGCCTGTGTTCCGAACTAGAACACAGGCTCCCATTGAACAAAGGGGTGGCTAGGGAAAATCGTGCACCCTGTGGCGGGCACCCCATGGTGCCTGCCACACTGTGGATGGTAGGAAAGGGGAGTCCCTTGGGTACCCACACGGGCCCGATTTGGAGGGCCCTGGGTGAAGGGGGGCCTGCTACGGGCCCCCAAAGACCGATTCCGACAGCCATTTAGTTCCAGGCAAACCGAATCGGAATGGCTGTCCGAATATGTCATCGCAATTGATCGCTCGGAAACAGTGTCCATAGAGTTGTACAAATCGGCTCCAAAAGGCTCGACCTGTACGAATGCCTTTCGGAACCGATTCGGACAGCCCAATGGTTTTCCAGGCATCATAATCGGTTGTTCGGCACTGGGTACGATTTGGTCGGAAACAAGGGTTCCGAATTGGATTCGGCAAGCCATAATCCGATTCGGAGCCGTACCGAACGGGATCGTAATCGGCCCCTATGTGTCCATTCTCAGCCAGGTGATTCAAGAGTGCGATGGTGTCATGTTTACATGCATCATGTGTTTCTGATGCCACAAACAGATCATCTATGTACTGAACAAGAGTAGACTTACAGGGTGTCTGTAGGGTTTCCAGATTTCTTTTCAGAATCTGGTTAAAAATGGTTGGACTTTCTACATACCCTTGTGGGACACGACACCATGTTAATACCGTCTGCTGGCGCACAAAGGAGAACATATACTGGCTTTTCTTCATGCAAAGAAACCGATAAAAAGCTTGGCATAAATCACGGCAGTAAACCTCTCTGCAGTACATGGTATTTGAAACTTTACAGGGTCTGGATTCGGTTCTACTGAACAACAGGGCACCACTATCTCATTCACCTTCCTCAAATCTTGTACTATCCTGTACTTTCCATTGGGCTTCTGTAAGCCTACAATTGGGGAATTACATGGACTCCCAATTATTTCCCTCAATATCCCTTTCTGTAATATATCGTCTATCACTGGTTTTATTCTTGCAATGGTTTCTGGATTCAAATTATATGGTGGCCAGTAGCGGCTCGTGGGAGTGCTGCGGGGCAGTGGGGTGGGGCGGGCGGGGGAGGAGCAGGGTGGGGGGTAGTAAACTACGGCATACAGCCGAACAGAGGTAAGTAAACAAATAAATAAATAAAACAAATTTCGTTGCGCGCGCTGCATCGCATTTGGCAATGCAGCACGCTCAATGAAATTCGTTTTATTTATTTATTTGTTTACTTACCTCTGTACGGCCGTATGCTGTAGTTTACTACCCCCTACCCTGCTCCTCCCCCTCCCCGCCCCGCCCCACCGCCCCGCAGCACTCCCACCACGAGCCGCAACTGATGGTGGCGTTCTGGGGTAGATAGCATTTGACTTTACATTTTTTCAGGCCCGTTCTACACCTTTGATAAGTCCCATGTTTTTTCCTGTGAAATCCCATACTTCTGTATTCATGGTTTCTCTCAACTCCTCAGGTAATGCCTCAAGTTTTCAATAAAGGGAACATCTTTACTTCAGCTTGCTGTTTGATCAATTCAAAATCTACATCCTTATCATGTGTTTGAAACACGACACCATCCGGTGTAAATATATGGTGCAATTTAACTTGCATAGTAGATCTCTCCCTACCAGATTCACAGGACCTGTGTTGCACAAAACAAAATTGTTCTTTTCTCTAAACGTGCCTATATTAACTGGGACATTCTCTGATATAGGATTCAGTATTTGTTTATTTGTAGCTCCAACTACTTGGATAGTTTTCTCCGAGACAGGTAGGTCTGGAACTTCCACTGTTCTCACAGTTGAAGGGGTAGCTCGTGTATTGATGAGAAACAATACGGGGTGGCCATAAACCTCAGCAACTATATATGGGCCACTTTGGTCTACCTCTAAGATTGCGCCAAGTAAGCAATCTTCCTCCCCTCTCGGGTACTGTCATTGGGAATTATCAGAACCAGAGCCATCAGTTTCAAATAAAGGGAATTGTTGCAGTGAGTTCTGGCTTGGATATTGGAATTGCTGTGCAGCATTCTGAAACTGCGGTATAGGATTTTGAAATTTAGCCATGGCATTTTGTTCATTTTTGGCATTTGGTTTAAGTTTAATCTAGGATTTCCCATTTGTGTGGGCACAGGAGCTGTCGTTGGGACCTGCATCTGTTGCATAGGCATTTTTGGAACCTGCACCCCTCAAGGTGTTTGCATATTTTCCCCAGCATTTTCAGGATTAAATTAACATTCTTGTTTCCAATGTCCAATTCTATGGCAGTTGTGACAAGCAGTAATCTTTTTCATAGCAGCCACGTCTGATCCCAATCCTGTAATTACAGGAACACCTCTGCCTCTACCCTGTGACATGTTCATTCCCCTTTGATTTCCCTGAAAACCAGGTGGTGGGGCACCACCTGCTTGCATGTTTCCCTGATTTCCTACGAAAGGAAGATTTGGAAATCCTTTCTGAGCTAGCTTGATCTGGGCCACTACAAACTTCTCTTTAATCATTTTTTGCTACAAGTCCAATTCATCACTACAATATTTAGCATATCGTAGGATTTCATCAAGAGATTTATTTTGCCAACACATCACACTTTGAGTTATGTGTGCACAAATCTCAGGCTTCAATCCTAAAACAAACTGGGATACAAAAATCCCCATGTCCCTTTCCTCAAGATACTCATGCTGCTGAAACACCTGCAACAATCTCTCATAATTCTCATGAACTGTCTCCTTCAGCTCTTGTGTAGTTTTTTTAATCTTGAGCCAATCTATAGCTTTTGGAGGTGCTCTGTCCCATAAAAAGGTAACAACCGCTTCATATTTTTCCATTACCACAGGTGATGGTGCATTCGTCCCTTTCTCTCTAGATAGTTTTTCTTTTGGCCACTGCACCGCTGTCTTACATACAGCCCATAAATCAGCAGGCACCAAAATGTCAAAGAATGCATTCAAATCAGTCCACAGTACTTTAGAAATTTTTATGAATCTCTCTACTTGTGCATACCATTGCACCGGCTTGTTTTGCAACTTTGAAAAATTATTAGGAAATGCTGCCAAATCACCTCTGCTCCAAGGAATGTGCACGTACATTCCACCTGCTATTTCTCTAAGTGGATATACTGTCACTTCATTCTCATGTTGTTCATTCTGTCCTCCTTCACTAGCTGCTTCCTTCTTTTTCTTTTCATGCTTCCTTGCACATCTAATTTCCAGTTTTTCCGTATCCTTCCATCTGCGGATGCATTTGATTAATTCCACAATATGCAAGCACATTCCTGTAATTACCATGTTTTCTATGGCTGGATCATCTAACTCTATCCTGTAACTTTGGTGCAAATTTATGGTATTGGTGGGATACACCTCATATTTCTTGGCTTTTTCTGTCAATTGATCATGTACCAAAGCTGCCCTTCGTGTAACTTCCTTACACAGATAAATTAATTCTTTCCTCTTGTATTTATGTACATTTCCAATTCCAAACATCCTCTTATCATCTCCTCCAGTTCTATCTTTAAAGTCGGTATATCTAAAGGTCTCTCTCTTTCTGTGTCGGGTTTCTCTGGTGATTCCACAGCTTCAATTGTCTTCTCTCCTACAACTTCCTCAAGCCATGCTGGTATGTACCCTTCACTAGTAACATTTAAATCACTAGGAGCCATCGGGGTCGTAAAGACCAACATCCCTCCTCCACCCACTAAAGCTTGCAGTCTGTGGGGGCTTTCACAAAATTATCTGTGAATTTTGGGAAGTCGGAATGAATCTGGACATAGCCGCTGGCTGTATTTCTGACCTCACTTGTGCTGATACAGGAGCACTCGCAACTATTCGGGATGTAATCGGGAGATTTACAATAGGCACTGGGGCTATGGTAGGCACAGCAACTGCAGCTGTCCTAGTAGGGACTACAGCTGGTGGTTGAGCCATAAGTGGTGGTACAATATGCAAGACTTGTAATGGCCGTTCAATTGGTGTTAAACTTGGATCCACAGGGGCTGTAGCCACTGCATGACTAGTACTGGTACTCAAATCTCCTTTGCTCGGCAAGGGTAGTATGTGGTGGCAGGGCCTGCAATTTAACATCTGCCCCAATATCTCATCCCCTGAATCAGTATTTGACTCATCCCCTTCTTTCTTGATGGCAGACTTATTATTTTCCTTATTTGCAGATTTCGAGGTATGTCCTGGATATAACCCATTTCCCTCAATAATAGCTTTCCTCCACCTACGCTGTCCTTCATCTCATTGAGCATTTGCATAATTCTGCACTGTTTGCCCAGATCTCCTCTGGTACTTTTCCTTCTCTTTTTCTCTTGCAACTTTCTCCCAGACATTGCATGCCTTATAATGAATGGGTGGAGGTGGTGGCTTAATTTCATACAATTTTCCCCTCAAATAATCCAGCATTCTGGTGTTAAATGTCACATATCTAGGAAAAATCAATGCACCCTCATTCTCAGTAATTCTGTTGAAGCCAAAGACGCATTCAAACCATGTTCAGTAGTCATAATGTATGCAGAAGTACCATGAGGACATACCTCCTCTCACTTACGTACTGGAATAGTAACATCTTCTCTCACCATTTTCTTTAAATCTTTAAAACATTTCATGATAATAATTTGCTTTCAGCAATTTTAATCAAAACAAATGTTATGATTCTGTTCCGTATATGTCAATTTTCCATCAACCCAATACAATTTCGCCTAATATTTCTCATGAAACCAAATACCAAATCCAAAGACAGTATTCAATTTTTAAAGATCCAATCTCAGCGTAGCACTGTGACGTTACCAACCAGTCCCAGCGTGAAAGCACACCAACCGACCAATCCCAATGCAAACAAGCATTTACAATGCAATAGGTCTCGCAATGACATTGTTTTGAGCTATTGGCATTGAAAATGTTATTGTTTTTTTTTTTCCCTTCGTGAAGCATTAACCAAGTAATGGCGTTGTAAATGACAATGTCTTTTACCCTCTGTTGACCCCCGCAAAGCTCATCAGCATGTGCCCGTCATAAAAAGGAATATCTGACAATCGCATCTTAAACATTTTGCAACAATTCTATAGTTTCACCGCGGTTCTAAATTAAATTGTAAAATAAAATTTATATTCTCATAATATTAGCACACTAAATGCATTCAAATAAGATTTACAATGCAATCGGTCTCGCACTGACATTATTTTGAGCTATTGACATTGTAAATGACATTGTTTTTTTGTGCTGTTTTTCTTTTATAAAACATAAATAAAATGCATTGTAATTTAATATGTACTCTCAGGCCCTTACTAAGAGTATGGGAATATTGTATACGATGCAGAAACCCATTCAGAAATATCAGGCCGGTGTTCCTGCATCTGGAAATTTCAGCTGCGAAACATCTGGAACATGGAACCGGCCCTTATACCCAAAGAGTTAGAAATAAGAGGAGCTCAGCCTTTTGTGAAGCTACACAAGGAAAAAGATATACAGATGCAATGAAAGAACAAGGACTGCATTTACCAGAGTGCTATGGGGCCTTTCTGAAGGCACACACCTGTGAAAAGCTCTGTGTTGCTTAGCCCGAGTGCTACTACATTCTGTGTTTATAAAGGAAATGTTTACGCCCACATGTACTCAAACCATGGGTCATTCAAGTGTAACATGTTTAGATCGCTAAATTTAGGGAGGACCAGATTTGTAGGACATGCCAATATCACCACAGGCCACTTTCAGGTGTTCAGGATTATGGTTAGCAAATAAAAGCAGGACGTTGCAAATTGGAAAAAAAAAATTATGTAGTTTAGGTTGCATCAGCATTTCATTTGGAGATGGGAGAACCATTGAAAGCTCGAGCAAGCTGATGGCTCTGGCTCAAGGTCCTCTTAGAACCTCGAGCCAAAAACGAGCCAAGCCTTCATGTGCCAAGTGGCTTCTGCCTCACACACTTGTCTCATTGGCTAAGCCCCATTCCCCTCTATCTATAGGATGACTTGCATAACATTAAGGAAGGAAACCTGGGTTCAATTCCGGCTTCCCCGCATGTCCAAATTGTGTGAGCCTAGGCACTTATGTCACTATACTTCCTTTATCATCACAATCGAGAGCACCTAAAAATACACCAGTTTAAGATGACCACTGTACAAAATCCTCTCGTATGTTTTAATTAACTTTAATGTTGCTCCTTCTATAGTAACAACCTAAGCGACATGTACAGTACAAATGACAACAGACTTTCCTTTTGCTTCACTAATAGCACCGTTGTCAGGCCAGGGGGCTGGTAGCGTATGAAAGTGTCCAAACTGATGCTTAAAACCAACATTTCTGATAAACGCCACGCGATGCAGCAATGCAAACTAATTAAATAAAGTACAACATTTTTAATATGTTAAATAAATACACTTTTAGAATGTTGGAGAGTCTCATATTTAATGTGACAAGTTTGAAGCAAAATAAAATGTTGTGGGCTCAGCTGTTATGGCATTTAGAGTGAAGAAAAGCCAGCCAGGGCAGGACTCTCCCTCCTTGATGACTAGCCCACCTCGACTCCATTGTCAATGTCGCCCCAGAAACCAATGCAACATCCCATGTGAAGCCTTACAACTAGCAGCAACATGAAAAAAAAGTTTACACAAAATAACGTGAATGCACACGCATTTCATAGTTCTGAATGGCAAAGGCAATAACAGGCAGGAAAGAGTTTCACTCACACAGAGCTCAAAAGTTTTTCCTGATCCATAAAAACTCATTTTTACAACAAAACGGTTTACACTATCAAGATGTGACACGGTCCAAAGATGTGTTTCACAAGACCAAACGATGCTGGTTTTATGACCTGACATGAGCTGGGATGGAAAGTGTCACTTTTGGACAGTCTGAGCGGACACCCAGCACACCTGGCTCCGAGCAGCGCGGCTTCCAAGCGCTTACAGCTCAACACGAGCCCCCACCAGCAGGAGGCCACCACCCTGCGGAAACGTCAGCGGTCCGGTCTCCCTCGCCTGGAGGTGCAAAGCAGGGAAGTTGGGACTGCGCTGCTGGGAAGGACTCCGGTTCTACAGAAGGCTGTCCCCGCACCATGAGCTGCTGGACGGAGAGAGCGACACCCCAACCCTACACACATGTAAACTCCAGTGATGGCCGCACCGAGCCCGGCAGAGTGCGGCATCTCCAAATCTGACCCAAGGACAGTGGAGCTCACAAGGCGGCGAGTCCCCGGCCTAGAATCGAAGCTTTACCCGTCTGCTCCTCCCCTAGAACACAGTGGCGTATAGGGTCAGGACCCGGGCCACCCACACATGCCGTGAAAGAGCTGCCCCTCCCGCGGTGCCAGCTTGAACACTCACCAGAGAACAACAGAGGAGCCGGAGTTCATAAAATCGGTGTTCCATTTTGAAACAAGCGCTCGTCATTGCGGAAAGTAAACATGATCCGTTACTACACGCATGCCGTGAAAGAGCTGCCCCTCCCGCGGTGCCAGCTGGAACACTCACCAGAGAACAACAGAGGAGCCGTGCATGCCTGCAATGAGCTCACAGGAAACATGATCTGGCAGTACACGCCTCCAAAAGATAAGAAAGTGCTTCACGACAGCCGTGAAGCAGACGATCCAGTCCGGATGGGCCGGACGAAAAGGAGAAAGGGCGGTAACCAAGTAGCCTCCTTTTCAATGGGAAGCCAGCGTTTACCATAAAAGCTGACATGACCCAATGAAAATGAGGGGCGGGGCTTCAAGTCCCTTTGTAAAATCTCCTCTACCCCAATATGTCTCGCAGAGCGAGCAGCGCATGCGCGCTGCAACGCTAGGCGAGACCTAAAAACGATGCCGCACAATCTCACTCATCACGAAGCTCACACTCCTTTACAATTTTCTCCGCATACACACAACTCTGTTAAATAACTTCTTGTTTGCTCTGCTGAAAGAATCGAAGTATTACAACCACTCAAGAAGTTTTCCACAATCGCAAGTGAGTTCTTGATCTGCGGGAAATCACCCAAATCAATGCAGTTTCCCCCGTTTGTACAATTAGGTTCCTCTAACATCAATCAGTTTTAGTCGATCATAAACATATCTCGAATAACTATATGACCGATGTAGGTGATGGTACCTCACACACTACACCTAAATCCTGCAAACAAGTTTACATTTTATATCATCCCAGGATCTTTCAGCTACAATGAGCCTGAAATCTTCAATCTCCTTTCTTCAACCTCTTTTGTATACTCTTACCATTCAATCGCACACCCCAAAGAAAACAGAATACAACCCACTCACAACCACAACATTTGCCCTATTAATACTCACACCTTCTAAACTGCAATTGCCTTCGAGTACCATCTGGTGGGATCCTCAAATTCTGGACATTGCAATCAGGAATCAGGTCTTTTAAGCAAGGTTTGGGATTTATTTTATAGCGCCATTCAGGGCGTAAACCTTCCCTCTGATACCAGATCTGGCAGCGCCCAAAATTTGGATGACCAATTGATGGCTGGTGCAAACCCAAAGCACTTACAACACCGCCCTCCTACTTTTGGCATCCCTCCGTTTTCAGGCAAATCGATCTTTGCCACCGTGTTAGAATGGAGCTGTAATCAAATGCATTTAAAAAAAATCATCAACTTTCAGTCAAAGGTGAGAGGTTTGGAATCATTTCAAAGCTTTATTTCTCATTAAGAGATTAGTATTGTTTTTGTCGTTTTTATTCAGATTAGTCCAATTACAGAAATATAGAAAAAAAGGTTTTGTTAGAGTCAGCATAAAATAGGCAGGATGTTCCATAGAGGAAATAGTCCCTATCTTAATCTAAGAGTCCTAACCTAAATAAGAAACCCATAAAGAGTTCTTTTGGAAAAGAGCATGATTCTGGAGCTTCTAGTTAATCAAAGAATGAACTCTCCCTAAAGAGTAGTTCCGGAAACTCAGCCGAGTTCCCCAACCAGTTGCAGTAGCAACTGTTAATAAATCAAAAGAAATTAACCACAGCAGTAGATATGATCAACATGATCTCCCCACAAAAAGGGTCAGAGTAAAAGGAAATCGCTGTTAGCAGCAGCACACAGCAATCTGGGCAAGAATAAGGCAAAACAATGCATAAAGCATCGAGGGTTGGATTAAAAGCATCAAGGAATCAAAGCATAGGAACGCAATGGCTTGATTCTCTTTAACTAGGAACACGTATATATGAAAACATAAAACATTATTGCAACATTCAATACAGTTAAGTCATTCTTGTCCAATGGAAATGGTTCTTCCGATGGTCTGTCGTCTCTCTTCCCATTTTCCACGGTAAGCATACACGCCGTTGAGCAGATAATATAAAAGTTTCTAAATGTCTTGCACTAGATACATGAGGGAAGATTCTTATGAGAACCTTTGCGGGCCTTATCCTGTTAGCTGTTGTCAGTATCTCATTGTGTGGACAAAGGGCTAGTCTAAAGCAACAGAACATTTCTATCAGTAAGCTTAGCATTAGTAATACTCTATTCATTATAAAATATAGCAAAGTACATTGTTTAGAGAAGTAAGGAAATCATATGGTGTGAGCAAACAAAGAAACACATTTCTCTTAGAGCAGCACATTTTAAAGTGATGAACAATTTTGCAGTCAGATGATTAGGTCAGCAGTTTCTAAAAGGCATTTTATTTAAATGTCAAACAGAAGTCGGTAGAAATATTCAGGCCTAATCGTAGAAGCACATTAGGTATGAGAGCCTACTACTTTATTTAAACTGCACGTTTGTTTTACACATTCAAGAAAGCATCTTCTCCTACGGTTTAAAGCTGATTTATTTATTACATTTTAAAGAAGCATTTTCTATGTTTTTTCTATGGTTAAGACAAAGTTAAACACATTTTCTAATAAAGTTAGACTTTAACATTAATCTCCAGTAGTGGTACATTCCAGTTTAGATGACACCAGCCATCAATGTGGCTATTGATAACTCAGCATTCATGGTTACCCACATGTCTTACGACTGGAAGATGTATTTGAAAAGTGTTGAGAGAAGGAGCCAAGAGAGTTGGATCTTCAGAGCAGAGCAGGACTGAAAGAAGAATTTCAAATTTTTAAACTTTCATTTATTTGTTTTTTGGGCAGTTTTGAATATTGCGGACAAAAAACAAAGGTGACAGTGTGCTTTACAGATAACAAGTTTCAGAAAATATATTATGGTGTTACTACATTGGTAGTGGGGTCTTCCTAAGGCGGCAATGTAAAAGGCCATTCCATCAGTGCAGGGTGCAGGGTTTGGCTGCATAAGAACAGCTGCAGATGGTATCACCCACAAGCACATCCTTTTGATGCTTGGCCTCTTTTTACAGAAGTACTTTTTATCATACAGGCAGCAACTGTTGTTCCGGGACAGGTACCTAAGCAACCTGCTCCACCTGCTTTGTCAAATTGCGCCGTACAATCTTCTTAATGAATAAGAGCATCAGGCCAGGTAATTGATGCTGGGCCATTTAGCTGATGCATAATTTAGTGTCTGGGTTACCCTATATTTCCTCTACCAGACTGTGCAATGGAACAGCTCTGTCATATGCTGCAGCAGGTATTTCTTTACCAGTGTTACAGTGTCAGAAATTTTGCTGACACAAGCACAAAACCCAGCGACAGAGGTTCCCCTTTTAGACTGGATTAGGAAAAGCCAAACTATTTCATGAGTTGACAACGACTGCCATTTAAAAAAAGGAACAAACGACATAGCCGGTATATTGAAATAGCTATTCATCATTGAAAAAAATAATTTTTAGAGAAAACAAAATCACATTCTGTCCAACTTTTGCCAAATAATTCATGATCAAATTTATATTAGTACCACATTGGCCCAACCCCCTCAACATGTATGCAATAATTGACTTAGGCCCTGATTTAGACTTTCTTCGGAACAATTTGCTATAAGCCGGACTGCAGAAATGTAAAACTGTGCGCGTTCTTTTTCATATTTTAACAAAAAGTAAATCATTTAAAGTTAATCACCTAGTCTTTCTATTCATGTATGCCATGTGCTGCCCAAGAAATGAAGTGCAAGGCCTGTTATGACCAGTCAGCGTAGAGCATTTTGAAGTAACAAAGGTGACTGGTTAGCGCTATACAAGCCTCTCTTTATTTAAATCAAAATAGAATGCTGGGTAGGCTTACTAGCCTTTTTGTTATGAAGCCACGCCTGCTGTTACCTACAGTTTCTTTTTACTTTAGCAAATATGTGAAAAATACGGTGCACATAAATGTAGGTACATAGCTATTTTCTTCATGAAGGTGTGTGCATCTCAGCGCTACTGATGACTACAGCATTGCCTACTGTACCTTTTATTTCACAAGATAAGGTGTTTAGAGCATTTGTGTAGCAACATCCAAATATTTTATATAGAATGTGATATCTCCATAGCAGTGTCTCAGCAGTACCATACTGACGTGGGACATAGTATTTAAATCAATTGCATCAGATGTCATGACGATGGAATTTGATGGAGAAACGCTAGCAGTCAAAATACTGGCTGTGGAATCTTAATATATGCTTTCAACAATGATGTCATTAATGATACCAGTAATTATGCCATTTGTCACCTCATTCATTTTGCTTGATCTGTTTATTCGATTTTTCATAATACAGTTACAAATCAAATATAGGCAGAGTAAAGATACAAAGGTGTCAGAATTTTGCTGCACTTCAGGACCTAGGGTACCTAGAAGAATCTGTGATACCCAGTCTAGGACATGCACATCCACAGGCGCAGAGGGTGTTGATGTAAACTCTGCTCAGGGGTTAGAGGTGTCTCCCTAGTTAAGTGGGCAATTTGCAGTCGCATTTTCCGTAACATCCCTTGGAAGTGGCAACAAACATATTCAAACCACTGAACTGGGAACAACCAATAAGCTGGAAAAGGACAAAAAGAAAGGGCGCGAGTAGGGAGGTGGGATGATGGGTGTGGGGACAATGGGGCAAATGGGGCAACAGATGGGGCACGCCGTCTCTCAATACAGCTCCTAATAAACCTTTTTTTTTTTTTAAACATATTTTTATTAGCATTTCAATTCAGCATCTGTCCAAAATATCAGTTTTCAACTTTACGTGTTGTACAATTCAGAGACCAACCTGTTTACACATTAGCTATTTGTTATATTTGTAATATGATTCTTACAATCATATAGTATTCGTGGGAGGAAGGGAGCACCTAGGGGAAATGATCCAGATTGTATAATTCCATATGTAACTATTTATTAACAATTAACAATTGCTCTGGCAGGGCGTCGTCAGAAAATAGGAGTCCGTCAGGAAAATGGAGGAAAAAAAAAAGGGTCCAGGGGGTGCCGAGAGCTGTGGGGAGGAGGGAGGGGGGGTAGGGAGAGAGAGAGAGAACAGAAGAAAAGGGAAAGAAAGACGAGAGGAAGGGGGGAGAGGCCCCCAACAGTCCCTATCTGCTTCCATGTTCTTTAGGTCCCCACAGATCCTAATATACCTTTGGGCAAGTTACTATGTTCTCAGCTAAAACTCAGTATCAGGTAGTGCATATCATGCAATCGGTACAATGAAGCGTCATTGGTAATGTCTTCATAGCGTATGTAGTCCTGGCTGTTCGGGTATAAGCTAATTTGTAGCGTCAACTTCAACGTCCGCCTCAGGGTATAATGCAATGTGGAGGGCGGTCAAGATTGCGTCCCAGTTAGATGAGATGGGGTATTTGCGTAACCCTAGTGTGTCCTCCCGTCGGAGAGAAGTCCTCTCTGCTCTGGCCCAGGTGAGGATGGAGTGTGTCCAAGCTTTTATAGACAGTGGCTCACTAGGCTTCTAGTGCCTCCTGATGAGACGTTTGACTACTATGAATGCAAGGTCCAAAAAACGTGTAGTGGTCCTATGTCGCTTGTCTCTCAGTATAATGCCTAGTATACAGACCTCCCACGAGCATGCAAACCGTCAGTCAGTGCAGGTTGATAAGTGTTGAGTTACCCCTTCCCAGTACTGCCGTAGTGATGGGCATGACCACAACATATGTAAAATGTCCATGTCAGGGTGACGGCAGTGGGGGCATGCCGCATCTAGCCTGTGGAAATAACTTTTTCTTTTCGCTGGAGTAAGATACGCCCTGTGTATAATGTAGAATTGTATCAGCCGGAATTTGGCATTCCGAGAGACATTTGTGGGTCCCGCTAATATCATGCTCCACTCTTTGGATATGCAAGAATGGGACAGGTCCGTCTCACAGCTATTTCGCAGCGAGGTCAGTGGTGTGGCAATGTGTAGCTGGATCGCGTCCGCCAGCCTCCGAGTGAGGTGCCGCCCCCCTCCCATGACGTGTAAGTATTGAAGTGTAAGGTGATTTGGTGGTTCCTGCGTGACCTCCCTCCATTGGCGCTGCAGTGTACCAATCCAAGAGGCGTGACAAATGAAATGCCCCGGGGGCAACCCATCCTCCCGTGTCAGCACCTCATAAGGTACAAGTGCTCTGTCATGGTACAGCTCCCCAGTGTATGCAAAGCTGCTGCATGCCATGCACAGAGCTCAGACGATGTTGTCATCCTGCCGCCCCTGGGCATACCAAGCAAAGGGGTAGCGGTGGCATAAGGCGTAATATGTCTGGTGAGGAACAAGCAGCAGCGGAAGCAACGATAGGCAACCTGGAGTTATAGAGGACGGAGCCGGGAAGGTTTAGAGCAGGGGTGAAACAGAAGAAGAATTGCATCTATTCGACAGGGAGGACCATCCGCCGTTGTGTCGAAAAGGTGAAGCCCCGCATACGTTTGAGTGGGTGGAAGAAGGACGGAGGGAGATACAGTGGCAGATTAGTGAAAAAATAAAGAAGACGTGGAAGTACTATCATTTTTGTGAGGGCTACTCTCCCAGCAATGGAGAGAGCGAGAGACATCCAAAAAGACATCTGTGCTGTTAAGGAAGTGATTGCTCTCGTGAGGTTGCCATCAAGGAGGTCCTGGTCAGTATGGTAAATCAGGTGATAGGAGCTCCGTGTAAAGTGAGTGCTGGATCCTACGTTCTTGGATCAAAGGGAAACAGACATGATTCCCCCCAATTTACATTCAATCCAGATAGGCGGGCAAAGCGGGAGAGGAGGTCTGGTATGATAACCGGGACAAAGCCTACGTCTCTAATGTATAGTAGCAGATCATCCGCATACAGTGAAATTGCATGCATCTTCCCACCCAGTGGTATTCCCCAGGGTCCCAATGAGGCACGAATGGCCAGAGCCAAAGGCTCAATGGCTAAAGAGAACAGGAGGGTGGAAAGGGGGCAGCCCTGCCTAGTGTCCCTACATACTCGTAGTGGTGCTGAGACGAGGCTTCCCATCTGGAACCTCAAGGTCGGGTTTTCATAGAGAAGTTACACCAGACGTATAAATCTGGGTCTGATGCCATATTTCGGAAGGACCTCGAAGAGATAAGGCCATTCAATGGTGTTGAATGCCTTCTATAGATCTAGGACAAGGCATCCCGACCTCGGCCAGGCATGAGGGGCGTAATGTTTCAGTCGGAAGAGGAGTCACAAATTAAAAGAAGTTGTGCGTACCGGAATTAACCCATTTTGATCCGGATGTATTAGGGTAGGCACCAGAGGAGACAGCCTCTCTGCCAGTACCCTGGCCAATATCTTGTAGTCCGTGTTTAATAACGCTAGCGGATGGTAGCAACTCAGAAGTGTAGGATCTCTATCAGGCTTCGGGAACGAGACCAGCATGGCCTGACAAAGTGAGTCAGGGAGGTGGGAGGAGAGGAGCACCTCATATATACCGCTGCAGCAGAGGGGCCAGTAAATCTGCATATGCCTTATAAAAGCCATTTGGTCCTAGCACCTTCCCAGTAGCAAGAGTTCTCATCGCATCCTGGATTTCGACAGAGGTAATGGGGGCATCAAGGTCCCTACGTTGGTCTGGAGTCAGTGTGGGGAATAGGAGCTTCACCAAAAAGGAGTCAATATCTGACATTGGTGCTAGTAGCCTCGACTGGTAAAGGGCAGTATAATGAAGAACCAGTTCCTCATGGATTTCGTGTTGCGTGTAAGGCATTGCACCCCTGGGAGACCTAAGTTCAGCAATTGGTTGCACTGGCCGTTCTTGACGGACCAGCCATGCTAAGAGTGAACTGGACCGGTCATGCATTTACATGCATCCTAGCCGACTGTGCTGCGTAGTTCAAACAGCGCAAGGGCTCCAGCAAGGCCATGTGCTTTTTCTTTACCTCTGGGAGGTTTGGCTCTTGAGTAGAGTCCACAACAGAGCGCAGGGTCGCTTTCAATGCCTCCCATTCTACCAGGGTCATCCACGCTGTATCTGTGTTGTGGTTAAAGTACTCCGAAATAGCATTGTGTAGAGATTTGCAGAAGGGGGGTCTTCCAACATAAACGGTTGCAAGCGTAAAACGGGACCATAGGGAGGTCTAGTGTCCCAGGTGATTAATATATTGCGGATTGTGATTGGAATGAGTGCATCCTAAATATTCAGTGTGAGTGACGGAAGGCAGTAGATTTGGTGTGCATAGTATTCTGTCTATCCGGACATGTAATTTATGTGGGTGTGAGTTGAAGGAGTATACCTTCATCGAGGATTGCGGAACCTCCATATGTCTTTCAATCCCCATTGGCGCATCCAATTTCCAAGGAGCGATGCATTAGTGTAGGGCACTGTACTCTGCAGGGGGGGAATGAGCAGTCAAGGCTCGTGTCCAAAACACTATTAAAATCCTCACCCACCAGCCACCGGAGATCGCACCATTTGGAAAGCAGCTGCGACAATGGCCGTAAAAAGGAGCCCTGGTCTGTGTTAGGGGCATAAATATTGCCTATTAGAAGGTGTACCTGCTGCCAGTATCCGACACTACCTCCTCGGCCTGGAAAGGAGTTCCCGGGATGACCCAGATTAACACTCCACAAGCGTAAGAGGAGTAGTTTGTGGCAAATACTCGCCACCTCCACCTACGTTGTAATCTAGTTGTTTCAGGGAGTGCCAAATGTGACTCCTGCAGTAGGGCGATTAGGACATGATGCTGCTTGAGGTAGGAGTACACAGCGTATCAGCGACCAGGAGTACGGTACCTCGTTCATTCCATTTTTTTTTTTTTTTTTAATTTCTTTTTTTTTTATTGAAATCAGACTTCTTATACATATCTTATATCATTATTGCATACAATAGACAAATTCAGTATTTTCATATTCTCAAAAAAAAAAAAAAAAAAACACAAATAAAAAAAAGGATAGAAGAGACCACGGAAAAAGGGAGAGAACAAAATGAATACATAGATAAAAAAATAAAAAAATAAATAGATAAACGAATATACCACAGTATAACAATTGACACTTATTGTGCATGTTCATACATCATTATTGCTATACCTCCTAGTTGTATTTCACTGTATTTTTATGTATTCATCCAATCCCTTGTCTATCATTTCTCTCCATCCAGGTTATCAAGGATCCCCATATGTTCCTACCCTTCCTCATAGCTCTTATGCCTTTACATTTATATAGAGAGATTTCCTGGCGACCTATAAATATTACTCTGTATAGCCATTGATGGTATGTAGGTGGCTCGCTGTCCTTCCAAACCGTGGCAATCAGTAAACGAGCTATCGCCATTGTTAGAAACACAAAATCTCTCTCTTTGGAATCTAGGTTCATCCTTATATCATAGCCTAGGAGCATCAGAGTTGATGTAATTTTAATCTCTTTATTCAATAGCTGAAGCCAGAATTTTTCAATTCCTTCTTTAAGTTGGTCCAACTTTCCACAAGAATAAAACATGTGTATACTATCTGCTGGGCCCTGCGAACATCTCGGGCATCTGTCGGAAAGTCTTTTTCCCCAATCAAATAATTTGGCAGGCGTGTAATAAAGATCGTATACAGTTTTGTATTGTTGGGCTTTAAGATTAGCTGACATAAAAACCCATATCCCAATTGCTAGAACCATGTCTATATCTACCTCCCCATCCCCCAATTTATTAGCCCATTTTGCTTCTATTTTAGCTACGTCGTCTGTTTTTTTTTTTTGAAGTGTTTGATAGAAATCTCTGATTTTGCTTTCTGGGTTTCTCATAATTTCTAGCAAAGGGAGTGATTCCAGCCCAATAGACCCTTTAGGGAGCCCTTTTATTCGATTCTGTATTTGCAAATATTTGAAGCTTGAATTCATCTGTATACCGAATCCTTGAACTAGTTCAATAAAAGCTTTTCTTTTTTTATTAGAATATAGATCTGCCAAACATACAATCCCGGCTTGTTCCCATTTCTTAGCCATGCCGTCATAGACTGCGAGCGTCAAAAAGTCTGAATGCCAAAGTGCTGTATATTTATTATATCTGCTAATTTGATTGGTTTTCTCCACTTTCTTCCAGATTTTTAGCACGCTCTCTAAACATTTATAGCGGGACTTTTTACAATAGTTTGGGTCACTTTGTCGCTGTAATAGTCCCATGGCCGCATCCCCCACCGCCAATTGAAATATAGTCGGTATTCTGAGCTGCTCCGTCCTTTCAGTTTGCAAAAAATAAAGACTTCCAAGCTGTTGCAGGGCGGTAGCCCAATAATATAGCTGTATACTTGGAGCTCCCCATCCACCCCGCTCTTTAGGTAGCGTCAAATATTTATAGGCTCTTCGTACCTTTTGATATCCCCAGATGAATTTGGAAAACATAGTTTCAATTCTATGTATTTTAGTAGTAGCAAGTTCCAATGGTATTGCACGTATTAAATACAGAATCTTGGGGAATATCTTCATCTTAATTACATTCACTCGCCCAATTATTGTAAGGTGGAGATTGTTCATACGCCTAAGCTCAGTATTGATATTTTCCAGCACAGGGTCGATATTGACAGCCCAGAGATTATTAATTTCTGCTGTGATTTTGACCCCTAGATACGTGGCTATCTTGGTTCTCCGAGGATCTTGCATCCGGCATTTGGAGGAACATATAATTTGTGTTTTATTTTTATTTAAGAGATAGCCAGATTCCTCCCCAAATTTTTCTGCCATATTTTCAATCTCTTTAATAGCCACTTGGGGTTCTGTAGTGATTATCGCAATGTCATCCGCATATGCAAGTATTTTTGTCTCGTAACCATGCATTACAACTGGTTTGATCAAGTGGTTCTGCAATATGCGGGTTATAAAGGGGTCTAAATAAAATGCAAATAAAATAGGAGAGCAAGGGCAGCCTTGACGCGTACCCCTGGCGATCTCCACTCTCCTAGACGTGTGACCCATAACTTGAATCTGAGCATAGGGCTTAAAGTACATAGCCTGGAGAGCTCTTACAGTTCGGACAGTAAACCCTCTTTCTTCCAGATTCATCCATAGATATCGCCAAGCTACCCGATCAAAGGCTTTTTCCGCATCCAAGAGGACCGCAGCCAACTCCCTATCCTCAGCTTCGGCAATATCAAGAATTGAAATAACCCGCCTTGTATGATCTGTGGTCCCCCTGCCTGGAACAAAGCCATGTTGCCACGGTGATATAAGTGTAACAATAGTCTTTTGTAACCGGGTAGCCATTATTTTAGAATATACTTTCGCATCAGCATTCATAAGTGAAATTGGGCGGTAGGAAGATGGCTCTTCTGGTGGTTTATTTTTCTTGAGAAAGACAACCATATCCGTGCCCTGCCATGATGTGGGTGGGATCCCTCTGTATTGTACACTCAAAAATAGGTCTTGCATAATAGGGAGAATTTGCTGTGCTAGCATCTTATATATTTCTATCGGAATTTTGTCGGGACCTGTAGCTTTTCCCAAAGAGAGAGATCCCAATGCAATCTGCACTTCCTCTATGGTGATTTCTTGTTCTAGTTCTAGAGCAGTTTCAGTATCCAATCTTGGTAGCATGGATCTTTCATCTTCTATTGCCCTCTGTTCCCCCAAGCACTCCTCCGATTGATACAATCTACTGTAAAATTCCTCAAAAACCTTGGTAATTTTCTGTGGACCGGATACTAACCGATTATTAATATCCCTAATATTTAAAATGTTGTTTCTAGCAGCTTTCTGTCTTGTTCTTAAGGCTAACAGTCTCCCCGTCGCCTCCCCATACTCATATATTTCCCCCGATTAACTTGGTACATCTGTGCCACTTTGGTCTGAAAATACGCATTTATTTCCGATTTAGCGATAGTTAGTTTATTCATATGTTCCCCTAACACATTCTCAGATCCACCTTTATTTATTATTTGGACATGTTGTACCTCTAGTTCTGATAGTTTGCTAACTAATGCATCAAACTGTGCTTTGCAACATTTCTGGGTGCGAGCCACAAACCCAATTATCTCACCTCTCAAGGCGGCCTTAAAAGTATCCCATACCACCTCGCGAGAGGCGCTATATCTGTTACAATTAAAAAATCCCTGGACCCATAGCTTGATATGTTCGCAGAATTCCTCATCCATCAATAACTTCTTGTCAAATGACCATGAGATCCCTTGTCTAACAGCCTTCGCCCCCTTATCTCCAGGATAAGAGGGTTATGATCAGAGTATAATTGGGGCAGTTTGCTAATGCTTATTTTATCCATCAGTAAGTATGAAGCTAAGAAGTAATCCAGCCGTACAAATTTTTTATGTGGATGTGAGAAATATGTAAATCCCGGATCTCTGTATTGTTTTTCTACCCATACATCACACAAACCATGGCTATCTTTTAATGCCCTAATTGAACTATAGACCTTCGGTTTCCTGCCTAGATATTTCTGAACTTGGGTATTATTCACATCCATGTGTATGTTAAAATCCCCACACACTATCATTCGTTGTGGCCATTTGGCCAATTCTATCTCCAATTCATTCCAGATATCCGCATCATCCAGATTAGACCCATAGATATTTACAATTGTCATCCCTGTTGATATCTCTACTATAGCCCAACGTCCCCACTTATCTGCTGCAGATCGCACAACCTGGTCACTCCGTTGTCTGATATAGATAGCAACCCCTCTGATCATGGTGGTCTGAGAAGAACATGCCGCCAAACAGTAGCCTCTAATCTCTAAAAGATTTTTATTATGCCAAGGGATATGTGTCTCTTGTAGGCATATTAGATCTGGATTCAGTGTTCTAAGTATCTCATATACCCTTTCTCTTTTCTTCCTATCATTTAAGCCACCAACATTCGATGAGCATATCCTACAGTTATTCATGGTTTGCAGTATTTTCTTTACCTTTTTCCCCCCTTTAAACGTTGCTGAGCTCCTACCTTATTTTTAATACTTTGCCAAAAAAACAGACATTTCTGATTTCTTTTTCCTCCCCGTATACCTCCCACTTTATCCCCCCTTGATTTACCCACCCCCACTTCTCCACCCCCTGCATCCAACCCAACCCCCACCTGTCTTCCCTCCCAATACTGTCCTCCCCATCCACCCCTGTGTCCCCCAGATCCACCCATCCATTCCCCCACCCTTTATCCCCTACCCAGGCAAAAGGGCAAATAGCCCTTACGATGGAGAGAGACTTGACCCCTATGCCCCTCCCTCCTCAGATTACAATACATTTTATTGCCCAGAAACCATATATCTGTCTATATAGTGTTCTGTATATCAGTTTTAAATACCCACATTTCCTGTTTGCTCATATGGTATCTAGGTATTCTTTCGCTTGTATTTCAGAAATGAAAAATCGTGTCTGACCCTTGCTAATTATTTTTAGTGTAGCTGGGTTGAGCAGAAACGCCTGTGCCCCCTTTTTTTGGAAAGGAGTTATGAGTTGGCGGAGCTGCCATCTTTTTTCTACCGTATACTGACAGTAGTCAGGTCTTACAAAAAAGTGCACCCCTTTTCCCTGCCGTTTCCTGTCTGGTCGAGCTAAATCATATAAAGCTTGGCGAGCTAGAAAATTGTTTAGACAGATCAAAATAGCCCTTGGTCTGATCTCGGTTTGTCCTTTCTTAGTTGTCGGTTTTCTAAACGGAAACCTATGAGCTCTTTGGATCTCAATAGACCAGTTCCACATGTTTAAGTCCGGAAAGGCTTCGGAGAAGAGATCGATCACAAATTTCCGAATGTCTGATCCCTCGATATCTTCTGGAATTCCTAGTACTCTAAGGTTGTTACGCCGTAGTCGGTTTTCCAAATCAACTAGTTTCACTTGTGTGTCATCTCTATAGGACGTCATATTTTTCAGAGTGGTCTTTTGCACTGCCATTTCATCTTCTAAGGTCGATATTCTTCCTTCCGCTTCATTCATTCTGTCTGTGAATTCTTTGCAAGTCTTTGCTACTTTTCTGACAGTGTTTTGTAATTTCCGACAGGCAGTATGTGTCTTCAAATTTTCTGTGCGGGTTTCGCCTCTGTGGTCGACTATAGATTGATAGATTGCCGCCAAGGAGATTTCTTCTATCTGACCGCCCGTCGCACCCATACTGCCCAACGAGGAATCCACGATTTCTGTGCCAGGAAAACTGGACTCAGATTGAAGTTCAGGGGACAGGGAGATCTCCCACATCAAGCTTTTTACTGGCCGTGGGAGGGGTAGCTGCTCTTCATTTGTCAATTCTTTTTGTACCATAGTGGTGTCCGGGCTTTTTCCGTCCATATTAGAGAAATTTGATTCATTCCACAGACTGGTTGTTGACCCATCCAGTGATCCAGATCTAGACGCCCCATCTTTCTCATCGTGTCCAAGCTGTTCCTCTCCCGATGAATCTGAGGGTTCTGAGAGTGAATAAAACTTCTCTCCTGAGTCTCCCTCCCTGTTGGGCTCTTTACTGGTCTTTATTTCGCTTTCCTCTCTCTGATCATGACCCACAGGGGAATCCAATATGACTACGTTTATATCCACTTTTTCCTCATCATGCTTTTCATCTGAAACATGTACTTTTCGTACATCCTGTTGTGATTCAGGGGAGTCTTTTTCCTTGTCAGAGTATGCCTTGTCATGGCTCGGATGAGAAACACCCCCGGGATTTTCCGCCATTGAAATATTTACTGATGCATGCATATTATCTGGGCTGCCAACCTCATCCCCAATATTTGAGAGTTCTTTTTGTAGGCTAGCAAGGCTCTCCTTTCTCGGTTTCGCAAACATTGGTGGAATTTTTTCCCCCTTGCGTCCGCTTGCTGTTCACCCCCATGTATAGAGGAGCTCAAATCGCCAGTTACAACCTCCAAAGGCGTTTTTGCATTAATTCCACCCTTCATCATGATCTCCCTTCTATTACCAGCCTGAGGATCTCTAGATTTGCCGCCACGCGCAGATTTTGGGGGCATGATGACACCGGTTCCGTTTTGGGAGGGAATCAGTACTGCCGCTTTGTTTTGCTCACCGCTCACACACGTATGTCACCGCATCCTTTATACACCACCACCCTTTCTCGTTTGCTGCCCTCCACAGAGCAGTCCGCTTACCGGCAGAATCTCGCCTGTACACCGTCGGGAAGCCGGAGAGACTTCAAACTTATCTCTTTTTTTTTTTGTTTGTAGCAGCCTCGAAGAGTTGCCCAGCCGGAGCGCGCGCCTCTGTTCTCCCCTACTGCAGCTGACAGCCAGTAGCGTGGTATCGCACTCCAGGGGCGATTATTCGGCAATCATTTGTTTCCCTTCCACGTAGATGGACGGTATGTGAGCAGTATAGGCGAGTTGGTAGAATTCAGAACAATCACCACCAACAAATGCCTTTGCTTTCCTTCAGTTACTTTCACTTAGATTATCCTTTTCCCAGGCATCCAGGTACGTAGCGTATCCCGGTATGTTATCTGTATATCATCAGGGTATCTTTCACGTAGCAGTCTGTGAGGAAGGAGGGTTCCGTAGGGAGCTCATCTCTCGTACGACCGGCTAGCGGTCGCCATCTTTGCCTCTATGATCCATCGGTACCTCGTTCATTCCAGGTGATGATGCATTGGGGTGTCATGTGATGCCTTAGTGGTGGAGCGCATAGCACTGTCATCTGAGAATGTACGCACGATTGTAGAGAAGAGCAAGGCTGAAGAGCTGTAAAGCGTGAACACGGCAGAACCAAAACAACATGTTGAGTGAACTTGGCGCCAACATGGCGTGTCGTCAATACCAAAAGAGCGGACCACAGCAAAGTCTGCCCAAACTATGTCACCAAGTATGGTGATCTGAATGAACCCTCAGTAGCCAGGCCCCAACCCAGGTACACCTGCCCAAAAGCACGAGGGAGCAGAGAGAGCACCCCCGCAGGCCCCGGAGTCCGTCCCCCACGAAATACGAGAGCTAACATTTGTAAGCTAAAAATCAGGAATATGAAGGGTAGGCATACTGTGAAACCAACATAATACAGTAAACTGTGGAAAGTCAAATTACGAATCAAATAATTTCATCGGACATCTGCGGTGTGATATCTGGCAGGGTCGTCGAATCAGTGCCCGATGGGCAGGCCAGAGATGACTCCTTGTCCCCAGATGATCGCATGGATGCTGCATCACGGTGAGAGCCGTGGACAGGATCAGAAATCTGCGTCGCCTTCTGGACTGCCCGCTTGTGTTCCATAATAATCTGTTCCAGGTTCGGCACTGCCATCGGGCTGAGAGGACGGCATTTCCTGCGCTGCCGAAGCAATCCAGGTGGGCCCCCTACAGACTCCCGCCCTCCTCCCTTATCATCCGGTCGGGGGCCAGAAAATTGCCCAGAAGATTCAAGCTAGGCCCATGGATCTTGTGGTGTATCAAAGAGTTTTGTCTTGTTCCTCGCTAGGAAGAGTAAGGAATATTTCAAATTCAATGCTCGTATTTGCTTCTTAACTGCCGAAAAAGAGCTGCGTTGACGTTGCACCCCCAGAGTGTAGTCCGAAAAGAACATTATGCGTGCATTGTCCAGCCTGACATCCTGTAGCCTCCTGGCCTCTCGTAGAATAGAGTCTCTGTTGCAAAAGTGCAACACCTTCAAGATGAACGGCCGGGGGTTGGAGCGTGGGAAGGGCCTCTGTGAGGGAATGCGATGTGCCCTCTCAATGGTGAAGTAAGATGACAGGGTGAATTCCAGCATCAGGTCCCTGATCCATCGTTCAATAAATGGACCCGCGTCCCAGCCCTCAGCCCCCTCCGGGAGTCCAATAAGGTGAATGTTGTTACGCCTGGACTAACCTTCTGTGTCCTCCACCCTGGTCTCCAGGTGCTGGATCCTAGCATCATATTCCTGTATTCGCCTCTTTAGTAGTTTTAGTTTAGTGCTAGGTTGTACCTCCAATAGAGTCTGTTCCGTGGCCGTTACTCGCTCTGTTAGTTTTTTGTGATCTGCATGAAGTAATGTGAGGTCTGCAACACCATTATCTATTTTTGATTCCAGGGAGATTCAGGAGCGCTCTATTGCCTCCAGTACTACATCAAATTTGTCTCCCGGGGGAGGGCTGGGCCAGGGGGTCCTGGCGATCCCCCCCCCTGCAGTTGACGATGAGCACCAGAACGCCCTGGAATTAGTGTGCGGGTGCAACCCATCACTGCAGCACTCCCGTTACCCCGCACAATCAGGCACGTAGCCAAGTACTAGCTACAAGCAGCAGCCAGGACGGGGCCAATATGCAGTAGTGTATGGTTCTACTTATGCCCTCACGCCAACGTATCGTGACACAACGGAGAGCATGCCGCCCTAAAGGCTTCGACGGCCTCAGCAGCTGGGGGTCTGCAGCGTACAGAGAGACAGGAACCGTAGGGTGAGTGCCACAGCTATGTTAGCTGCAAAAAAGAATGGGTACCAGGCAGCACAAGCTAGGAAAGGTCACAGCCCAGCCATCAACACCACTCTGGTAATCCTAGCATACCACTTATGAGTAAAGGAACACATCTAGTACAGCCAGCCCTGGGGGCAAAGTCAGTGGAATCCCAGATAGGGGATATTGTACCAGGTTGCAGTTAGTAGAAAGGGGGTGTACTGGCAGGTCAAGGAAGAAAGTCCCTGCAGTATCCGCAAGGAGAGAGAAGAAATCCAGACCTGCAGTGCCCAGGGTTCACAGGGAGAACTCCACACAACGCCCCAGGATGTCAATGGCTACACTCAAGGTGCCCACAGTGGCTCAGGAAGGCCCCAGGACTTAGCAGTACGGTGGAGATGGGCGGTGCAGGTAGCAACACCAGGCCCAACCAAGGCCCAGCAACGAATGCGCATTTAAGGGGGCATGCAGCATGATTTCCCAGGTCAGAGCGGCAGCAGGTGGCACGTACAGAAACAGCACCCTAGGGGCCCCGCAGCCGCTTCGGTCCCATCTGCATCACAGCCAGCAGCCGGGTCAGGTCCCAGACAGTCTGCAGGCCAGCCCCCCTCGACCGTGAGGTGTGGACCCTCGACCCCGTCACCACGCCCACAGCAGGCCTCCAGGACACAGCGGCGGCAAGCAGGCCGACCCGGCCCACCATCTGACAGGTATGTGGCAGGGGCACCTAGGCAGGTCATCAAGGCATCATTGGTGCTTGGATGCCATTCCTGTGGGGAGTAAAGTAACGGATAATGGGGATAGTTGGTGGAGCTGCGTTAAGGTGCGTCCGCCTTCTGAGCCCTGCAAGCCATGCTCTTGTCACATCATTCATGATGTAAAGAGTAAAACTTTCACTGGAGTGATATCCAGGAAGGTTGTACTGCTCCATAATGACGGTATTTCACCATCTTTCTATATTCAGGTGAAAATCTTTATGTCAGCCTTAACGGAGGTTTTTACAGTATGCAGAGCCAGTACGCAATGCTCATCTAAATCCACAGGCACTCCACTTGCATTCAGTTTAAGTATCTAGATTATTTATATATCGCAAACATAGCTTCCAGGTGCAAGGAAGCACTGCATATATGAAAACAAGACAAAGAGAAATACATTGGATATTCAAAACACTTTACTTAGATTTCTAAATAATTTTGTGGTGTGTGCAGTGGCGGCTGACGACATTTGAAAGTGGTGTGTTGAGCGAACTTGTACCGCGAGAAACCAGCAATGCCTTTAGGCTCAATGCTAAAGCTCTCAATCATGGCTCATTAGAAACAATGGTTTATGATAGACCGTGACTGAAAGTTCTGGTTTGAGGCTGAAGGCAGTGCGAGTTTCTCACAGTGCCTATCACTGGGTCAAAAAGGAATTAAAACACTGAGCCAACTCAGGGAATGCATGCAATAACAAATCGCATCCCATATAAACAGTAACTAAATCACTGACATAGATTACATTAATGTTTTAAAGTTACTAGGCTCGACTCACAAAGATAACTTACGTGTAGTAAAGTTACATGTGGGGAATATCCGCACTCGCAGCAAATCTCCACACTTGGGGCGGATTCTGTGCACTGCGCAATGCAGAGAGTGCCCAGTGTGGAGATTCCGCCCGAGTGTGGAGATTCCGCCCGAGTGTGGAGATTCCGCACTCGTAACTTTACTACACATAAGTTACCTTTGTCAATCGGGCCCAAAATGTTTAACTTTAATACTTTAATGGAATGCATGTCAGCTATTTAGTTTCTGTTTATATTGCTGAAATATTATTAAAAACACAATGTTAACTTACCAACTGGCTGTGCGTCCTCTGGTCCCCGGTGTTTCCCTGTCCATCTGAGTGCAGGATCCCAGAACCAACTCCCCTAAACAATCCAGGTGCTGCTCTCATTCTGATAATAATATTAACCAGCCTAAGAGAAGCGCCAGGATTGGTTGGAGCGGGCTGGCTCGGTGCTCATTCAGATATGGGAGGCCTGTGTCTGCTCTCTACTCGGCAGTCTAACACAGCTCGGGTTGGAGAGATTTGAAGTGTGCATGTCGGGCTGGCCGTCACAGGACAGCAGGCCAAAGTGACATGCGCACTTTAAACTAGTGGAGTAGCCACCAATACTCCTCCTTGCTGCCTGTCAGCAGGAAAGGCCCAGCCCCACCCTCACATTTAGCTCGGGCTTGCAGAGGAAAAAAAATAACATGGCAAGAAAATCATTTGATTGCCATTTTATTTTTCATGTTTGCTGTGCCCGCAGCAGGGGTGTGGGCAATGCTCCTCTGCACTAATTGACAAGCTGCTGCTAAGTGTGTGTTTGGGACATAAAGGCATGAATGGTGATAGAAAGTGAGTTTGAGGATAAAGAGCCGTCTTTCGTTTAAGTTGTTTCCACTGTTTGCCCTTCCAGCTACCACCAAGCAGAAAATATTAGGCTGTTGGGAGGCTGATGGTGATGTCATGGGGGTGGGGCAAAGGATACATAATGTCAGTTTCGCTACTAGCTGGCATTTTTGTGAATAAATGTCCAAGTCAGAGCACTTCACTCAAGGTTTTCAATGACTAACTTAATTAAAACACTTGCCCTCTTAATATTTATACTGCCAAAATAACTAAGCTCCTGATGTACTAAGATTCTATTCGTAAAAAAAGTGGTTGCACATTGCTCACTGACTTTTAGCAAATGGAATTTAATGTTATTAACTGACGTGTGCACTAATAGGTCAGTTCACAAAATAAGGATTCACAGGTTGTCACAGAACAACCTGCCCAATTAATATTCAATAGACAGGTTGCAATTTGTGACCCTTTCAGACTGAGGCAAAGACAGGGATGGTGGCCTGCAAGGGACAGCAAACCATTGTCCCTTTATGTGCATTCCAAAACAGAAAACGTTTTTTAAGCAGTCCATGTTCTTTAAAGGAACTAGTGCTGCTTTAAAAAAATAAAAAGTTTCCATTTTGGGAATTTTCAGGGGGAGTAGGAAGTCGTCCCCATTCGAGCCCCAAAGGGGAAGGGGTCCAATGGGGACCCCTCCTCTTTTGCGAATTAGTCACCACCCAACTTGGGAGTCAGTAACTGATCAATGGCTTGCGACTAGAATTGCAGTTGAAAACCATTGATACATTCCTTACGGATTCGTAATTTAGAAGGAATGCCCCTTTCACACTCCTCCCAAATCGGTATGGGTCTCTAATCCCACTTGGCAATTCAGAAACGCTTTATCAAATTGTGAAATAGGTTTAATACATACCAAAAAGGTTATTTAAGGTCCCAAAACCTGTGATTTTGGGAATTGCAAGGGTTGCGACCGCAAAATCCTTTCAGGACATCTGGCTATAAATGTGGGGCAGGCATTTCATGCTGAAAGACTTTTGTGATTATATTAGACTTGTAGTCTGTTATCTGCATGTTTACAGTGGATTTTTTAGTGGATTTAACGAGTGTTGCTGAGAAAAAAAAGACATCTGACAGACACTTCCTTGTGCTGGATTTGCAGGTTCTGTTACGCTAATTTTACTCATATGCTTGTAATCCCCTTCCCCCCACCCCCATGATAGGAAGTCTATTGGAATAGCATCCCTTAAATACTTCAATCGAATTAAATTGTGAAATAATTTTCAATTCTACAATGACAATTTGTAATGATCTCTCCACAACGTTTAATTTAAGACCACCCCAAAAGAAATGACTTGTTAAAGTTCTGATGGTAGCTAAATCCTTACTACGTAAAAATTGGAAGTGTTGATCAGTGATTCTTTCTGAAATTGTGCTGGTGAAGTTGCCATCTCTCGCACTTCTGGAGAAATTACACAATTGGATTGTGACTATCTATTTCACGAGATTTTAGACCCTTACCTGAAAACCAGTATATTGTGTACTGATTTCTTTACCAGTATTCTCATTTAACAAATTATTTCCAAAACAGTTTTTTTTACAACATGCCTAAAGGGTACCCAAGGGTATTTGCACGCTTTACAAATCACCTTAACATACCATACCATACCATACCATACCATACCATACCATACCATAACTGCTGTCATGTTATTTGTGAAGAGATATTTTGTAAAGCTTTCGATCATAATAAAACTTCTATTGAGACCAAAAATGAACTAAAGAGGTCCATGTTTAAAAAACACGAGAAAAATAAATAGGAAGTGCCTAATATGAGGCTTGTGATACGCCTAGTAGCTTGGCCTTCCAATATTTATATCTGTAGCTATACTACTGCTTGACATTTGAAAATCACTTTCTGCCAGAATAGTAAGAGCCTGTGGATTGAACAGTGGTGTGACACAAAAGGAAAAGTAACTGAAGGGAAAGATTATACTTGAGCTGAGGAGTAGGCACAGAAGCAAAGATAAAGTTAGGATTAGAACGACGCCGCAGTAACGTGAATGAAGCAAAGTTGTAGTTCATTCTTTAGAATGGGTTGGTATTAATTGTCTGGTCATGGGGCATAGTATGACACAAGAGCAGGCAAACATAGAAACTATGGCACACAGGATAATGAAAATTACATCATTTGACACTTACAAAGATGCATAGGCCTAACAGTAGTTATTTGGTTAGGTGAAGCAATAATAAATACCAGAAAGGCAAACCTGCCATTGGTTGCCCTCCTTTTGATAATGCACTGGTGGCTGCAACCTGATTTGCGGTGTCACATTTGCTGCTTTTCGAAGACAAGGGTCAAATGTCAAGCCATGTCTTCTGACAAATTGCTGCTTATTTGTTTATCATGGGGATTGGTGTTTACAAACTCCTTTCACTTTGCAGTCAGATAAAGAAAAGTAAATTGATTTATGTGACAATTGGACTGGGATACAGGGAGTGAGAAGGGAAAGGCTGTGGATGAAAGAAAAGTAAAGTGAAAGAGAAAGAAAATTAAAGGGAATTATGTGAAAATTGGACTGGGGTACAGGGAGTGAGAAGGGAAAGGCTGTGGATGAAAGAAAAGTAAAGTGAAAGAGAAAGAATATTAAAGTGAATTATGTGACAATCTTGCTGGGGTACAGGGTGTGAAGGGAAAGGTTGTAGGATGCCATGTTTTGTAGCACAACAAAATGTAAATAACGGTAAATTAACTGTACACATTCAGCAGTTAGGAAAGCAAAATTATTCAATTTTTGTAATTCAGATGTGAGATGGAAACAAATAATTTAATAGGATCGAAACAAATCACTTGGTGATGCACAAATGATAAATATTCACTGAAATATTCGATTTCCACGCATTATAATTTGTGTGCAATGTAGTATTACCAGTAAACCTGTATGTCTAAGCACATCTAGTGGCCATTTCAATGGAAAATGTGCTGTCTGTAAATGACAGTGTGCTACCGCACAATGCTTTAGTTACATTACAAAATCGCCTGCCTCTTGTCTATTAAAGGTATCTGGGTCACAAAAGTTTGTTCTTGTAAAAATGTGGTTGTTCTGAAACGTTTGGGAAGCACTACATTAGAGTAATAGGAGAG
Organism: Calotriton arnoldi; assembly: GCA_963921515.1. Taxonomy (NCBI): domain Eukaryota; kingdom Metazoa; phylum Chordata; class Amphibia; order Caudata; family Salamandridae; genus Calotriton; species Calotriton arnoldi. The sequence goes on from CAWUFW010000568.1 coordinate 1,174,293, forward strand.
ATCTGAAAACCCACCCCACTTTGATCATCCCCAGTCAAGTCAGCTCAGTAAGCTCAGAATCTCTGAATGCCAAGCTCTGACATTACCTGTGAACACAACGGAGTAAACTGAGGCATACCACACCTTTTCCATTCTGCTGTATCTAACTGGGTCAGTTCCTTGGCTTGCACCCTGGGGACTCTCAAACCCTCTCAAGCCTCTCAAAACCACCTCACTTTAGGCGTACAGAAATGGTCCCCCAGTACACTTTATAAAGATGTAAAATGATGTCCTTCACATCCACAAATCACAATCTTACACTCTAGGCCTCACCATTTTGTATCCCTTGGATAAGGGTAATGCCAACACAACTCAGATACAAATGAGAGAGTTATAATTAACCAAGGGTACCCAAACATCCTGGATTGTGCCAGTAAAATGCCACATTTTCAAAGCACATATCGTGGGGAAAAAGTACCAATACCAGATTTTTAGAGAGAGTGGACAGCATGTGCAGTGTCATGCATGTTTTACCAGTCCCTTTTGCCTATCATGACAGCAGTTACAAGAAAGAACTGATGGGTTCAAATACAACCTCTAAACTGCAACACACATATGGTGTGCATTGTAGTGTGCAGAAGGCTAGATTCTCTGCACACTCCTCAGGCCCAATTTACAGCCCTCCTCATCTGCTCATCCCATGGACAACTGCCTGCTCCCCGAGGCTATCCAACACGATTCCCACAGGGGAAGCTGTGCCACTGGGACAGCTTCCCCTTTGTGAATCAGTTGCCACCTCAGCTTGAGAGGCTCTAACTGTTCAATAATTTATTACAGCCGTTGAGGTCACAAACCATTGATAAATATCCTTCACAACTCGCAAAGAGGAGGGGAATGCCTCTTTCACATCTCCTCCTGTTTACCAATTGGAAAGGGTCACAAAACTCCTTTTGTGAATTGAAAAGCTTTTTCTGACTGGTAAACGCACTTTTGTGCACTGAAAAGTTGTTTTGCAGCTGCAAAGCCTAAATCACAGGCTTTGTGTCAGCAAAAACTATAGTGCATGAGGCCCTTACTCTCAGGGCAGTTTTAGTGCATGCCTTACCACTCTTGAGGTCCTGATATCTCAGAACGGGAACATGGTTTTAAGTTCCTTAGTTCTGTTTGTTCTCCTCCTATTTTCGAATTGTGACCTTTTTAGCCTATTCAAATATGTTCATGTGTCATGATTATTCCAATGCTGTAGATGTTTAATGTGTGCAACCATTTTGGGTGTGTTTTTTGTTGTGTGCAATTCGGGCCTGCCTTGAATGTCTGTTCTGCTTGTTTGGAGTCAATGTTCTCTAAATGTCAGATTAAGCTACTTCAGAGTCTATCTTCACCAGTGGGTGATCTCTTCATGTCCTCGTTGTCCTCATGACAGTTCATTGAGAAAGCAAAATTGGGGTCATGATAACAGATGTGGATATGCGGAGGATATGGAGCTGCACTTGTGTTATCGGCTCTAGTGTTCCCCCGCCCTCTTTCTAGTTTTGTTTTCTCTTTCTTTAGCTCTCTGTATGGAATTTGTTAGAGGCGAACACTGCAGAATGTCAGGTTCCTGATGAACCTCCCGCAGTAAGTTACCAGGCCCAGAAAGCTCATCATTTCTCAGCTGATTCTGCAGAAAGAAGCAGCCTTGACATCTTCAATCATGATAAGATAGGGGTGAATCACTCTGCTAAAAGACAATATTCAAATAAGTCACTGCTGGATCACAGAGACTCTCATAACTTTCTGTGAAGCAGACTTTAGTTTTTGGGTCTCTGTAGGATAGACCACAGCCAACTGTTGTGCTCTGCATGGACCAGGATGGCATTGCTGTTATACACTGTACACACTATTTTCTTTAACCAATTTAAGACATGACTTTATACAGGTACCACAGATACCCCAAGAAATCAAATTTTCTTTCCGTAACAAATATCACCAGATCCAACTACGGGACTTGGTGAAATACCAAATCCTTGGTTATGACTAATGTGCTAGTATGTTAAGTTAATGGATTTGCCATGCCAGAATGTATGATGATCATAAGGGACTAAAAGGGGTGGCACATATAGAAAGTTCATTGGACAGAAGTCTGGCATAAACTTTACAATCCGAGTTGGATTATTACATTAGATGAATGACAACAATCTTGCTGGTCATTTGCTTTGTCGACAAAATACCACATTTACAAAAGTGTGATCTAAACGGCCATGTCTTAATAATAACATTAATGGGGAATGTCAACTAAATATCTTTTGTAGAATTCGGACGTTATTCTATAATCACTCAGTACTTTTCCATTCTGTGAGTTTTTTTGATGCAATAAGAGTTTTGTTAAGTATTACTAGATTCATGACAGTCAATTGATAAAAACGAAAGTGAATAAGAATGATTTAACTACAAAATTAGAAAAGTTAGTTCACCATAAAATGTGGAACAGTCTATATAATTCTAACAAATTAGATACCTACTATATAGATTACAAGTCCAAATGGACATAGAGAAGATATTCAAATATATTTAAATATTTAGACTTAAATTTAGATGATAAAGTCCTAGTTTTCAATAACTATATTCCAATAAATCTAAATAATCAAATTCAAGGCTAAAGTAAATCTCATTCAATTTTCCTAGCTCTACCGTTGTCCAGTTATATTACGTGAAATTTAAGAGGGAATATAATACTATACAATGGAGACACAATACTTAAAAGTGAACTAATATCAAATTTAGCAGGTTTTTATTCAATGAGTTTTTAATGGTAGTAATGTTGCATTTTCCGTGGATGCATACTAATTCCCTACGAGAATAAGCCTTTGATGCATGGTGTCTACTGCAAGCAACAGACATTTGGACATCTGACACACGTGTCTTTCCTAGCCAATATGTCTTCCAATTGTAATGGTTCACTTAAAACTGATATCCCAAACATATTGTTGCAAACTTGATACTTTGTAGATTACTGTTTTAATAACACATATTAAACCCACACTTCCAGGGGTCAACTTACAATCACCTACACATCATCAGTATACCAGACTAGTACCCGGGGCACTTTGTGAAAATATGTGGTCAATTTTTTAATAATGGAAAAGTAAAGCTGTTTGTTGCATTTCAGTACATTTTAATGATAATAGGTTCTGAATGAATGGAGGTCTAACATGACAGCCTGTACCGAGAAAGACATGATTGTATTAAAGTCTGGAGATAACTGGTCGGATGCCTGGCAATATATTTTTAAAAATATATTATCCAGTCTTGTGGCAAGTATTCAAGAGCCGCGAACAAATGCTAATGTAACAAAGAATTCAAAATTAAAGGAATCAAAGAGAATCTATCGTAAGGAGATGCGTTATATCTTAAAACTTCCAATATCGAACGAGAGGAATATGAAAATACAAGATATAAAGAAAGTATTTAAGAACAGGAACTTACAGATAAAGCGTGATAGTGTAGATACAGCTTATGCTAAATTATATCATGCTATTTCGACGAGGAATGAGCGAGCTTTTTGGTCCCTGGTGGGACACGGCACAAATTCGCATAAACAGCCAGATGATTTTTTTGTCTCATGTCACAAGTGGGAAAATCATATTAAATCTTTATACAAATCATCTGTTACAAGTGAATATATGACAACAAACGCGGAGGGTTCACTTGCAGAAATAACTGAAGATGAAATTGTCAAATTAATAGAGAGTTCTCGCTCATCCAAGGCAGCAGGACCCAATGGTATCCCTATTGGCTTGGTAAAATTTAACATAACATTTTGGAGTGCAATGCTAAAACAGTTGTTCCTACAGGTAATTAAATGTGGAATGATACCATCTTCCTGGAAAGGAGCTATTATACACCCGATTTACAAGCGAGGACCAAAAGATGATCCGTCCAGTTATAGATTAATATCGTTGTTGGATTTTGAAGGGAAACTGTTTGCGAAGCACCTGCAGAATAAACTAAGGGCATGGGCGGAGGAAAAGTCATTAATTCCAATAACGCAAACTGTATTTCGCATAGGGTGTTCGACCCTTGATAACATTGTTTCACTGGTCATGATGGGAAAAAAGGCAAGCTTGCGAAAAATAACATTATACGCCTGCTTTGTGGATTATTCCACAGCTTTCGATAAGGTCAACAGGCAAAGGTTGTGGAATAATTTATCAGCATGGGAGGTCGATTTAAACCTTTTAAACTTTATTATTGCCCTGCACTCGGATACATGGGTCAGGGTGAAGCTGGCTCATGATAATACACTATCTCCAAAAATGGATACCACTAACGGTCTTAGACAAGGCTGTGTCCTTGAGCCTTTATTATTCTCCCTATACATTGCAGATATCGATTCGGTGTTAAGTTCAGATATGGGTGTGGCACCTAAATTAGGGGACAAAAAAATACCATACCTAGTATACGCCGATGATTTAGTCATTTTATCCTTAACTCCTAACGGATTACAGCATCAGCTGAACCAATTAGACACATACAACAAAGTGAATGGTCTGATAGCTAATCTATCTAAAACAAAAATTGTTACGTTTGGACGGTCTACACAATTAAAAACGTGGACTCTAGGAGATAATCCAATAGAGGTAGTGGATCAATATAACTACCTCGGCATAACATTGGACAAAAAGTTATCATGGCTAAACCATACAGTCTGTAAAAGTGTAAAATCGATAACTATTACTAAATCAATTGCAGATTTATGAAACTGTGTGGAGGGAATGCAATTATCCCATCTCTAAAAGCTTTACAGATGAAAATGATTCCGTTTTTATTGTATGCATCTCCCGCCATGAACAAGCAAGTCATTTTTGATTTTGAAAAATGTTTTATGAAAAGCGTACGCACCATACTCCATTTACGAAAGGCTACTCCACATTGTATGATACGGTTGGAATTTGGCCTAAAGTCACTGGAAACGCTGCACAAGATCAGTTGTGTTAATTACATTATCGATTGTGCTAAAGCCGATTCATGTACATTGAAACATCTAATAATGGCGGAACTCCGGAGTAAAAAAGTAAGAGATCTACAACTTTCTACTATAATGATGGAAATAGACTCTTATGAACTGCCTGATACTCAGGAGATGGGACGAATGACTAGGGATGTGCGGAAAAAACTAACAGGTAAAACATTAAAGCTAATACAGTGGAATTTAGATCGCCTACAAGCTGGGAAATATAAACACACTGACCTATTAATTGACACATATACCTTGGAGGCTCAAGAATACTTGAGATGGAATTTGACCAGCTACACTAAATGGAAATACGTAAGGTTCAGACTATTTTATATTCCGATAAGGGAGTTTGAAGGGAATTGGAATAAAGCCCTTAAAGATACTCATGGATGTCGTCTTTGTGGAACCGGCAAGGAAACTCTTGAACATTTAATATGCATTTGCCCCAGACTATTGCCTACACGGAGGTTATATTTACGCCCCATGTTTAATAATGCCAAAATAAGAACAACTACAGAGGCTATATGTTATTTGTTTTAGGCTCACAGGGGAAAGAGCAATCAGTAGGATGGTACAGTTTTTAGAACAGGCTTATAAAACATTAATTGACTAGATGTTGTTTTTTTTATTTTTTTTTATTGGATCTGTATATAGATGTAAAGATAGGTATTACGACTTATGTATATCTTCTTTTATGATACTACGTATGGTAAATATGTGATGGTTTTTTTATTTTTTTTTATGCCTGCTTATTTTCTATTTATTGTAATCAAATGATTAATGCAATAAAGTATTTTTTTTTATTACTAATACTATACAATGGAGACACAATACTTAAAAGTGAACTAATATCAAATTTAGCAGGTTTTTATTCAATGAGTTTTTAATGGTAGTAATGTTGCATTTTCCGTGGATGCTTACTAATTCCCTACGAGAATAAGCCTTTGATGCATGGTGTCTACTGCAAGCAACAGACATTTGGACATCTGACACACGTGTCTTTCCTAGCCAATATGTCTTCCAATTGTAATGGTTCACTTAAAACTGGATATCCCAAACATATTGTTGCAAACTTGATACTTTGTAGATTACTGTTTTAATAACACATATTAAACCCACACTTCCAGGGGTCAACTTACAATCACCTACACATCATCAGTATACCAGACTAGTACCCGGGGCACTTTGTGAAAATATGTGGTCAATTTTTTAATAATGGAAAAAGTAAAGCTGTTTGTTGCATTTCAGTACATTTTAATGATAATAGGTTCTGAATGAATGGAGGTCTAACATGAGAGTGTGTGCCATTTTCATGTCTATAATGAAATGTAGAATGTTTTATTCTGAATTATGAGCCATGTTTTGACTGCATGCCAGAAAATGACAGAAAATTTGACGCGATCTACAGTGTAAGTCACAGTAGATGAGCATAAAGACACGTGCCACCAAGTAGATGGTGCGCACCATGGCTGACTGTACATTTCCATTGTTGTGCTCTACTATTCATAATGATCAATGCTATAGGCGATGTTGTGACTGAAGTAAATTTATGAGTTAAGGAAATATTTACCACCAACTACAAAATGCTGGCTTAGTGTAAATGTCATGATTTAATAGAAAAGGTTAGTGGTGTACGAGGCTGAAACCAGGAAAGCCAAACTGCATTCTGGGCAATGGTTGACACATGCTGAATAAAGTGTCTGGAAGTTTGATCAAAATACTAATAGTAGTTCCTTACAGTGCTCAAACCAATTTCAGTATGTATTACAGCAGAAAAGGTTCAAAATTGGAGAGAATAAACATTGGCCCATATTTATCAATATTTCACACAACGCAGCAAGCCACTTTGCTGCTCTGTGTGAAAGGGAGAGGGCAGGAAAGCGCCGTATTTAATATTATATGGCGCATTCCTGCTATCTGCTTGAGCTGGCACGCAAACTGCTGCCTAGCACCAACGCAGGCACCCTTGCACCTTGGAGCAAGGGTGCCTGCATTGTAGGCAGGATTGTTTTTGTGCAGGAAGAGACACATCTGCTCATAAACAATCCTCAGATGCATTTTCCTCTTTCTACATGTGCAGCACACTTAAAAAGAGGAAACCACGAGGCGAAATAAAGGCATTTCTCCTTGTTGCACCTCTGGTGGGGAGGCATATCATTCTCATGCATTCCCAGGTCTACCAGTGTTGGTAAATCTGGGAATGTGTCAGAATACATTGATGGATGTGTAGGAATACCCACGCTCCACCCATCCATGGCATGCCTCTGTGCCACAGAGTAACGCAAGGCAGCGATCTGTGCTGCCTTAAGCTATTCTAGATTTATCAAACCACACAGGGCCATGCAAGGTGGCCTTTTGTGGGTTGGCAAATCTAACTTTAGGTTTTGAGTCACTCTGCGCCCCCTTGAATGGCGCAGGGCAACGCAAAACCTTTCATGGATTTGGCCCACGGTTTATTGATAAATATGGGCCACTGTATTTACATGCCCATCATGCACACGTTGTGCAATGATGCAACTCCAGAAAGGACTGAAGTGCCTGACCAGGGGATAGTTTTGAAGCGGCAGAATACCCCAGAGTCTCAGTGTCTTTGGCTACAATTTTGATCAGTTATACATACATGCACTAAATACTGGTGACAATCCTGTTCAATTGTGTTCACATTTATTTCCAGTGTCTTACAACACTTTCCACCCTCCCACCCAACTCACAACCAACCTGCCAAAAGCCAACGGACGAGACAGAGTGACTGACTCGGGAGCGGCATCTTTCAAACACAAGGCAAACCAACGCTTTGTGTCAGTGGAGGGATGCTGGCGGCAGGCCATCTGGGCCCCTGGCCTCTGCCCCCCTCTTCCCTGGGTATTGTGATGGCTGCGACTTCTCTTGTCTGTTTCTGAGGTGTAACGTGAACAGACAAGGCCAGAGCATGAATATTTCATGGCTTTAATTAAAGCGAGCTCCTCGGATCCAGAGTGTAAACAGACTCGGTCACAGTAGAACAGGTAGACTTTTACATAGGGAAGATCAGGATACCTTTGTCTCAGAATACAGATAAAGGGTTGAAGCCCTTCCAGTTCCACCTCCTCAAATACCTTCTACTGAACTAAATGAAAGCAATGCGCAAAGACAGTGGGATGCTGGAGTCCCACACGCCTTTCTGATCAAGTACTCTGCCTTTTGGTAGCACAAGCAGGGCCCGTTTCTAGCATATTTTCAAGTAGGCCACAAAAAGACAAACAAACCAGGTGTTTTGAAGCACATATTGCAAACCCATGAAATTCTGTGAAAAACATTAGCTATGCGAATTTAGTTTTCTCTACTAAGCAAAAGTGTCAATGAACAAAAAAAGCACCATTCAACTTCTATGAAATAATGGTTGAATATAAGAATACTGATAACAATTGTATTGTCTGACAACAATATTGTGGTCTACATATAATTTATATAAATATCGCAATTTAAAAAAAAATATTTAAGACAGTATTTTTGGCAAACAATACTTTGAGCAGAATATTCTGCTACCATGCCAAAATAAATCCAACAAAAGTTCTGGTTCTGATATAAAACCTAAAATGCCCCCAAATTTGCCAGTTTCGTTAACTGTGCAACCTTAATAGCCATCATCCCTCCATACACACTGCTCATGACTTCTCACATGGCACCTCTGATTACATTCTAATTAAACCAAATATTATATAATATGAAGTCCCATCTAACTTATCTCTGTAATTTACCCCTGCAGAGACAAGCTACACATCTTTAGCTACCTCACTCAGCGGCGTATTTACAAAGAAGGGATGAACGCGGCATTACGCAAAAGACACAAAAGAGGGTCCCTGACAATGTAATAAATAAGGGGGGAACCAGGGAAAGAAACAGCAATGAACGAAAAACTACCCCTCATCTAATTATTTTTGCAATTCAGTAAGATATCAAGAATAAACAGTGTCCCACAGAAATATAATTTACTTCATTTATTATCAAAATATATTTTTCATTTTGTAAAAAATCTTATCACAAATGTATATACAATAAATGTGTCACTCAACAAGTATGGATAAAATACATACATTACATAAGAGCCCCAAACATGTAGAGAAAGAACCATACAGAGTCTGGACATGTCTCCACGAATAACATACAGAAAACAACCATATAATGTGAAAAAAACACAAAACAGTGTCACACTGAACTTCAAAGAAAACACAAATTACACACAATATACATAATACATAAACAACGAAGATGCGCCGACGTGCATTTCGGGGGTACCATGTACTTTAAACCATCCTTCATCAGGGCGCTGAGTTCATATTTTCGTTCAGTGGTAAGGAGCCATCTGTCACCATGAATATGTTATAACGGGCTCTACACAATGTAAAACACTATGTTTTTCCAAGAACGAGCTGTTCCATATAGGTGAAACTAAATATGGAACAGGGAGTCCTCGACTCCGGCAAGACTGCCTCATCAGAATTAGGGTATTGTCTCTATGGCGTCACATAAAGTGCCCTGGATACGCCTAGTCCAATGCGTGAAGAAGAGGAGTCAAAAGATGTGGAATAAAATTCAGCAGCAATAGCCTCAGAGCATGTCTCATAAGCTGTCGTACAGCGTAAAAAAGGTTCTCAGGTGATTACCCGCTTCATAAAAAATAAGATCCCAAGTGTGGGGAAATATAGTACTCTAAGAGATTTCCTTTGTGGACGCTGCCAATTCAGAGCATCAAATGTATTCAGCAAATGGAAGGAGATCAAGGGGATTCCGCCGAGAATAAGTATAACGCCTTCTAGGTCGTATGTCCTCCGAGGATACGATTGTATCCTGAACCTTTTTTACGATGTACGACAGCTTATGAGCAAAAACAAGGAGCAAAAAAGCATTTCTCCTCGTTGCGCCCTTTTAAGACCAGGTTTTCCCTGGTCTTAATTTTGGCACTGCCCCATATTTACGCTACTCTTGTAAATATGGGACAGCGTTAAAATCAATAGGTGTTGCAGCAGAATGCCCACAGCAACACCCATTGCCCACCCCTTTCACGCTAAGTATAGTGTGAAAGGGTGCCTTTTTCACGAGGCCGCATTAAGCCACGTTAAGTGGCTTTATACTGTCTTGTAAATAAGGCAAAGCCTGTATCGCCACCACGATGTCAAAAAATTTGACGTTCTGCTGGCGATAGGGGCTTGTAAATATGCCCCGCAGTGTGTCTACAAGTAGAAAGACAAATACAACAACTATATTGATAGCTAGAGATAAGACAAACATAAATAACATTAGTAAGTTGGACAGAGATCAATAGAAATCTCGATGGATACATTATCAATCTATGCTTTGAACTGATGAAATAAGGCGAGCAAGTTCCAGTATTTACTCGTGGTAAAAGCAGGGCAAAGAAAGGATTTCAGCCATCCCCGTTCTGCGGTCTCTCACTTGCACACACCCCGTGCATACGCAAAAGCAGAGCAGGGGGACGCGCCTTCCTGTACCTGGCGCTCAAGGCCTGGAACGACCTTCTACAACACCTCAGAGCCTCCTCTCCTCTTTTTGACTTTCACAAGAAGCTGAAGACCTGGCTTTTCCAGGAAGCCCCCAGGGCTGGCCTCACACACCTTCTATTGAGCGCCTGGATACCCCAATGAGTGACACGTGTGCTATAAAAAACCTATAACATAATATTATTAAAAAGTTCAACTTCTAATAGTTTTGGTCCAAAAATCAAACTATTTGGACCTAGCCACATAATTTTAAATTTGCATTTTCAAAGTCAGATGGCTAATGCTGGTGTTCCCCTGTGCTTTCTAAAAATGGCATTAGTTCAGAAATGTGCATTTTTCAAATTGAAATCACATTCCTAATCGCTGATAATGTGATTTTATAATTGTATTATTTTAATGAAAAGCCGTGCCAAAGAAAGAAAGGTCTAAGAGCATGTTTTATCGCGTTTTATGTGTATTAGTCCGCAGTGGAAGTTATATTATGGAAAAAAACAACTGCTAAGTTACATATTTGACAGGTTCCTTAACAAAATCTTCAGCATGAACCTGAATCCTGATCTAGCGTCCTCTGAGCACCTCTAGGCGCAGTAGAAGCCCTCTTGTCTGGCTGGTGAAACAGCCTTGCAATGTAGACATCTGTTAATTACTGTACCGCAGCACTGAAAAGCCGCCTATGAATACAGCGCCACTTTAGATAAAACTTTCATGCAGCTGTTTAGGCCCGTTGAAATATAGATGATTTGCTCTAAATTTTTTATCATAAATCAGGGCAGAGAGAGACGCCACACGGCCCGAAGTCCCCCCCTTTCAAGAGCCTGGCGCGTTTTTTTGGTGTGTGTGTGCCAGGGCTCTTCACTGCACCCTTTCGGCTTCGTGAGGGCCTGATTAAGTCACCCTTATCTTTTGTTGTCAAAGCCGCCGCTAGTTCATGCTTCTGAAAGAGGAAAACGCTATGTACAATCAACGACACACTTCCCTGAGACAGCTCTCTGTGAGGGACTTTTGATGCAGAGATCACCGGTTCGATCCTTAGCAGGCCCACCCCAGGCTGTCATCCATTTGAGTTTGATAAATTAAGTACTGAGTTCGTAATTATATATCTACGGTTTAAAGTACCAAAATATAATACAATTTGTCTTTTGTGATAAATTGAAACAAAGTTGGACTCTGCCTTAGGGACTCCAACGTAATGAGGCTGGGTGGGGTCAGGGGGGGAGGGATTTCCAGATTTTTGCTGGATCTGACACAGACTAAACAAGTATAATATTTGCCTGGTTCTCATGTGTTAACCGTTGAAGGGTAGTCGCTAATTCTAGTTCTAGAGTGTGGCGCTGTTCTACCAGACATGGAGGTTGATTTTAAAACCTCACCCGTTTTTCAGGTCATTGCTGGGAGTTTGATTGAGTTAGTATGGCCCCATAGCGGGCAAAGGGAAAGGAGCCCGGGGAAGGGACACAGATATGGCCTCAGTGATGGACGTCCTAATTCAGTCGAAGAGATGCATGCCCTGCTGCAGCCTCTCGAGTGTGTTCACCCAGCCCATGCCAAGCAAACCTTAACTCCTACACATGGCGAAGAGCATCCGTGTAGGACTGGGGTACCACCTAGGTTGGCTTTTCCCGGGTATTCAAATACCATAGAAAGGGGGCCGCTTGCGCGGGGAGAGGGAAGTCCCTATCTGCGAATCCAACCATGGTTTGGACTACAGTCATTGGGGAAGTACAAGCTGACCCTGGTCGGGTAATTACACTTGGACAGATGGAGCATAGCCCTGGGTCCAGGGCAGGGGCGGCTCCTCCGTTGTAGTGGAGGAGGGTCACCCCACTTAAATTCCCCCCCAAAGCACCCAAGATGAAAAATAAAATAGTCATTTATTACCATTTTATTGTTCATCCCCAGTCCCAAACAGAGCGTCAGGACGGGGCCGCTGCTGAGTGACAGCAGCAGGGAGGAGGGTAGGCTGGTTATGCACTTTTCAAAGTGCACATGTCCCTTTGGCAGGCCGTTGATGGAGCAGGGTTTTAAGAAAATAAAACCTGCTCGGAATAACTCCTCGGTAACATTTACTAACAGTGTGCGGTGAAACTAACATGCAAAAACACGAAAACACGGGGAAATGCTTATGCTCATGTGTGCATTAAAACGTGGACTAATGCATGAAAGACTAGGCCGCATTCGCGTTCTGCTTAAAAATAAAAATAATAATAATGCTGCTTTCTGCACGTTAATGCTTTGTTAGACATATAACGTGGGATAGTGCAAATAGTGGGCGGTAAAACAGTGAGAATTATATTTCATGAAATTAATAATGTCTGTGTTTTATTCATCGTAGTGATGCTTGCATGGGCCTACATCATTGCATGACGAGTTGAGGGTTAAAAGAAAACTAATAAATAAGCCGAAAAATCAAGCTTTGAGAGAGAGTGGAGAAGGCAAAAGCTGATAACCTTGAAGAATTATTGTGTGTCTGCCAAGTAACGGAAGGATGGCAGTGGGACCAAGTGCAAATGTACAAACTTCTTCCGCGGAAGCTGCAGAAGCGGACAATGAAAATGTAGAGATTTGTAACATGTTACTAGTTGGCGGAAGCGTGTATTCATGAGACGTGGTTTACGTATTGTTAGAAATGTAAAACAAAGAATGCTGTGAAAACACGGACGTGACTATGGTGGTGTGATAGAACACTCCCTAAACTGACCAATGAGAGACTGCTACAATGGTGGGTTGGACATGAAAGTTTTTAGAGTATAACTGGGGTGTCTGGGAGGTGTTAGGGGGCGCCTTTGAAGAAGCTACAGAGGGGAGATCGTCGCTGTCTGTCGGTTTGCTGTATCCTGATGGAGGCCTACCTGTTTCCTGTTCCTATCCTACTCTTTTTTTCCCTGAACTTTCTCGGGGAACCCCCATCTATTCTCATGGCCAGGGGGTAGATTTTCCACTAAAATACTTGGGTTAGTATAGCTAAAATCTGTATTTTGCGTAATCATTTGCAAATGTATATCTGTCTCTGAAACTATTGTCTCTTCATCTATCCACTCCTTCATTGCATTCTGTTCATTATGATTTGAGTTTGACACATTTTGCCTTGATAAATGTTCTCTCTCTGTGATTTATGCATTGTTTGCCTTGTAAAACTGTACATGATGAGCATTTACCTTCACATTATTTGCGATAAATATTATTAACCTTATTCCGAGTTTGTGATTTATTTAGTAGTATAGATTGATAGTTAGTTCTAATTATTACCATCAACTTCTCAACTAATGGTCCATCGACCAGAGGAAAGATAGTTGATTACAGGTTCAATTATGTATCTTGTGTGTTAGGACGAGCCTGTAGTTTGTGAACAACTGATTTAATGCAAACTTGAAACAGTGCAACAGTGATTTATATGTTGGGTGTATGAGTATGGGCCAGTGATTGTGTTTTATCGATTATCGATCCCTGATTGGCGCTGGATCACCGTCTTGCGATGGCCAGCCAGACATGCGCAGTTTGAAACCTCTAACCTAGCTGTCTTAAGACAGCTGGTTTAGAGTAAGTGCAGGCCTCCAGGGCGCTGTGGAGTGCCGAGTGAGGCTGCTCCCTCTAATCAGGGCGCTGCTCTCACAGCAAGAGAGCAGCACCAGGATTGGTTAAGGGAGTTACAGCATCTAGGTCCTGTGGGCGTCCGCGAAAGAAGAGCTCTGGAGCTGAGGATGTAATTCGGTAAAGCTTTTTAATTTAATTTTGCACATGTGTCTGCCAGCCCCCCTCCCGCTAGATGCCAGCTGCCACTGGTCCAGGGGTGATATGGGAAGAAATATGAGTGGTAACGGGGACGTTGTAGCAAGTCTTATGTAAGTTTTAGCTTGTTATCTAAGGGCGGGGGTGCAAGTGGGAGCAGCTCATCTAGCAGCAAAGGTGAGGTACTAGTTACAACAAAGAGATTGAAGGATCTGGTGTCTGCAAACAAGCAGCAGAACCAGACCGCAACAGCACCGTTGCTACTAGTGGCCAGGTATCCTCTCAGCCTCAGGCTATTGTCACTACTTGTGGACAACAGCAGGGCTAGTCTCAGGCCACTGTAATTCCTCAGGCTCACAGCTCTGCATCTTTTACTACCACAGCTGTATCAGCCAATGCTGCGGCAATGATAAAAAAGGTGAGAAAGGGAGGGTATTCACCGGTCACATGATAAGGTTCTATGTCCTAGGGGTCAGCTGGGCCTGCACATGACTGAGGAGGTGAAGGATAAGATTAGAAGGGGAGCGTATGTTGTGGCATAACTTTTGGTGGGATAGCTCAGGATTATTCCAACAGGGGTGCACCTTCTCGAGGTCCATCTCCCAGACTATGCTTTGGCTAGGGGAGAAGCACCACAGGACCCGCCTGTCAGTAGAGATAAAATAGGACCTTAGGATATGGACATGATTCCAGGAAAAATTCAGTGGTATATCCCGCCTCCATTGTGTCAAATCACTAATCCGGCCTTTTTATGAATGCAACAGGCATTGTGGACTTTGGAGCAAATTTTGGGGTGAGAACGGTGTGCCCAACAAGCTGCACAAACAGTGGTTTGAATTTGGCATTGGCAGGAATGTTACCTTTCTAGAATTGCTCCCCATTCGTGTGGCCTTCCATGTATGAACTGACCACTTTTGCAACCAGTCGGTTATATTCTGGTCTGATAGCATGTCAGTTGCGAGTTCATTAACTTACAGCATGCTAAGGGTAAAATGGTGTTGAGACTGTTGAAGGAGATTGTGCGGATTTGTTTTACAGAAAAAACATCTTGTTTAGAAACATGTGCCTGGTGTCTTGAACAATGCTGCCGATCCATGATCTAATTTTAAGTTGTATGAGTCATGGTGTTTTCATCGTGGGTAAGTGGAGAAATCCACCCTCTTTCCAGAACAAGCTTGACGTCTTAACACTCAAGTGCTTCCTGACCCTGTATCACCCATTCTAGCACTTAAGACAAAGAGGACCTATGGCTGGGCTTTCAAGTCTTATTTGGCATTCAATGAGGGTTCCACACAGGATGACATTTTATCATTATGTAGGTTATTCCTTGAACATATGCATCTGGAAGGAAGATCTGAGACGTTTGCAAGGAGGCACATTTAAACATAAGCCTTTTTCTTTGTTTTTTAACCACTTGATTTTAGAAGTTTTAACATACAAAAACAATCAACTGAAAATAGACAAAAGAAGAGAAAAAGAACGGTAATAAGGAAAACAAACATACATTTGTGTGTGACACAAGCCTTTAGCATGTATGACAATTTGTTAGAAAAGTTGGGTTGACTAGGTTACATAGCTTGCAATGAGTTTAACACTTCAATGTACGCAAACAAAAATGGTGTAATTCTATCTTAATAAACAAAGAGACAGTTATCAAAGAGTTGCTTGTTGAACCTCTGGGGTGGATGATCACAGACTGACGTTCTCAGAACCCTCGTCTTCTGACTAGGACATTTCGCAGATGCAGGAGCTACGCATGGTCGGTGTCGTTATAGGTGGGGCACCTCTCTCCCTCTGCTCCCGTTTCATATAGGTCATGAAAGGGTGCCATGTTTTTTCAAACGTATACATAAGGTCATTGACAAGTGCCGATAATTTCTCCATGGCGTAAATTGACCACACTTGTCCCCACCACATGTCAATGGATGGTGTAGTTGGGACTTTCACAGTTGGGCTATACTGAACCGGACGGCCAACAGTAGGTGGGAGATCAGTTTTTCCCCTGGAGTGGTCAGAGGGTATATCCCATGATCTCACAGATGACCCAGCAGTATCGGCAGGGGCTGGTGTGGGAAAGCAACATAGTCTGTATCTGAATAAGAACCCTGTGCCAGTAAGTTTGAATATGAGGATAGGACTACCATGTGTGAAGTAGGGTGCCCTGCTCCCCACTGCCCTTCCAGCAGGAGTCCGGGCTGCCAAACAAGGCACTCAAACAAGTGGGGGCGAGGTACCATCTAGTTAGTAGCTTATCAGCATTGGCTTTATGTTGTGTGCACATGCAGGACCCGCTGCTCTCTTCCACATTGCCCTCCAAGCTTCGTTTGAGATGTCAACCTCTAAATCTTCCTCCCAAAGTGAGACATGGCCTGCTTTGTGTGGGGGCTCAGTTCCAGGATGTATCGATATAACCAGGAGATACCCATTCATCTAACATTAGTGCTAAAAAGGGATTCCAGTGTGACTCCTCTCTGTAGAACCTGTCGCAGAATGCTCTCCCTCCCGCCCAATGTAGCGCCTGCGTAAGCCGATCATGAGCCCTTCTATTCGAGCCAAATGTATCCATTGGGCTTCTTTTGTTAAAAGATCATCATCTTCAAAGATGTCCTTCAGGAGTGCGGGATCCCCAGCATTCGAAGAGGTACATCCCGGGTCTGAGGTGCCAGGAGGAAAGTCTGGATTGTGGGCTTTGGGGGTAATTGGGAATGGATAAGTGGGAAATTCATTCTTCAACACCACTGACTGCCAGTGTTCGAGCGCCTGTAGTGTGGCCAGGAGGGGGCGTGTGTGCCTGAGCTCAGCCTGTTGGCAGCTGTAGAATATATTAGAATTGGAACTGTAAAGAAGGCCTGTTCCACTTGCACTGGGTTGTAGTTCCAGTATAGGGCTGGACACACCTGGGCCACCAGAGCACATGTGATAACATCCAGGAAACCCAAGGACCTTCTTCCAGTGGGCGAAAGAGAGTTGAGTATGCCACTCTAGTGGATTTACCTTGCCACTCAAAATCAAACATTTTCTCCAAATTTGTGTCAGTGTCAGCTTTAGAATTTTAAAGGGGAGCATTTATAGCGCATTAAGCAAGCGAGGCATGAAGTTCAGTTATAAGGTATTTATCCTCCCTAGCAAGGAGAGCTCGAACTTACCCCATCTGTACAAATCTTTAAATAGAGTTTGAAGGAGTGGAGGGAAATTACTGTCATATAGTGAGCAGGTGTTTTCTGGTATATACATGCCCAGATAGCTGATGGATGTTTCAGTCCATGAAAATCCCACCCGTCGGACAATCTCCAGTGCTTTCTCTTGGAGATCCGCCACAACCTTCCCATGGAAATTGGAGTAGTTTATCCTAAAGCCTGAGACCTCTGCAAAGTGATCTAACTCTGCCTGTAAAGCTGGAGTCAATTGATCTGGGTTAGTAAGAAAACAGAGGATATCATCGATGAATAAGGCCAGCTTATGTTTCGTCTCTCCCTCCGTCATGCCACTGATATTGGGATACCGTAGTAAGTTGGTCACTAAGGGTCCATTGGTAAAGCAAAAACCAAGGAAGAGAGAGGGCATCCCTGTCTCGTCCCCCTTGAGATAGGTATATCTGATGTGTATTCACTATTAATGTTAATCTTTGCTGAGGGTTTTTATAGTTAGCTTGAACACAGGTTCTCATTTTGGGTCCCATGTGGATCTTATCGAGCAGCTTTGTAAGGTATGATCAGTCACCTCTATCGAAGACCTTCTCCACATCTAGCGAGAGAAGAACCATTGGTTGTTTGCGTCTTTCAGCCACCTCCATCAGGGTCACAGCCAGCCGTGTATTGCCCTTAGCTTGTCTATTTTAATAAAATTCGACTGTTGGAGGAAATTAAGGCCGATACGAGGTGCTTAGCAGAGGGTTTTTGTCTGGTTTAAGAAGTAGTCAAATACTTTTGTGAGGGGCTCATTGAGTAGTGAGGCAAAGGCCTTACAGAAGGAAGCCGAGAAACTGTCTGGGCCAGTGGACTTACGAAGTGGCAGGCTTTTGATCCCCTGCATACTCCATCCATAGTGATATCCTCCTGTAGGGAGCTCTACTCACTTTCGAGATTAGGGTAGAATAACTGTTCAGATACTTGTCTTAGGATGTTCCATCTAAATTCTGGTGAGTGGACAAGGATGACTAGTATCTTTAAAAGATGGACAAAATCTCAGTTGTTTTTGCTGTTATGTGGCCCAGTTCATCTTTGATTTCTTGAAAACAATTTCTAGTACCATGCTGATGGAGTTCATAGACTAGGATCCTATTTGCCTTATTGGCTTTCTCATAGTAGCTTTGTTTGATGTACAAGCGTTTTTTGGGCGCGTCTATCGTCTGCAACTGTTCTAGTTCCCCCTGGCTCTACGTAGCTCTCTCAGAGTTCTAATGCAACCCCCTTGCTTGTGGCGCACATCGACTTGTGACATCCTGTTCCCAAATCTGCCCTCTTTTGTTTCTTTAAAAGTTCAAATGCGGCCGTATGTGAGATTAATACACCCCTAAAAACAATCTTAGGGCTTCCTACAAAACATAGGGAACGACCTCCCCAGTATCATTTTCTTGAAAGTAATACTCTATTGTTTCTTTGATAGGGTTTAGTAAGCTTGAATCTCTCAGAGGCACCTCATTTAACACTCAAGGCAAGGGTAGGGCTTCTCTGGTGGGAGGGAACTCACCAGCAGCCAACTTGGGGCATGAACAAACAAGTATTGGACATATATACCAGCCGGGTGAGCATATTTTTAGTCACTAAAAAACAGTCCCATCTAGAGTAGTTCGTGTGTACATTCAAATAAAATGAACAGTCTTTGTTAGAGAGATGGCGATGAAGCCAGATATCTACAGGATTTAGATTGTCAAATCCTTAGACCACTGAAGGTGGTGGTGGGGAATCGCCATTTCGCGGCTGGATTCGGTCTATGTGAGGGTCGAGGGAGTATTATTGTCGGCACTCATTATTATGCCAACCACAGTGAAATGGGCTATTCGGGGAAGGAGGGTGGGATAAAACTGCTCTCTGTCTTCGTTAGGTCCATAAATAGAGACCACCATTACAGGAAGTGAGCCCAATCTGCCCAGGATACTTATTGCCTGGCCCTCCTTATCTCAGAAGGTGTCGTCTGTGTGGAAGGTTAGTCCTCTGTGAAGATTGGGCACCTCCTCTCTAGTTTTACATGTGTAAGATAAGTGAGGGGTTCCAATAGGAGCATAGTCCCTTAGTGTCGGTGGGCAATAGGAGAGTCTCTTGTAGTAGCACTGCATCAATCTCTTTAAGCTTAAGCCATTGGAGGAGCGCCCTGTGCTAAATCTGTGAATTGAGACTTTGAACATTGAGTGAAACTATTCTTTAGAGGTGTCATATGGGTGTGAGAGGATCTAATATTTCAGAACAAGTCTCCGTACCCATCCCTGCTCGCTTTTACCAAATAAAGCCTGTGTGGTGTCTTGGAAAAAGCTGTTACAATTACCCGCAAGTGCTATTAACCCTTCTGTGGGGGGCTCTGCAGATTAACCAATGGCAACAGGAACAGAAGTACATAAAAACAGTTATAGGATAACCTGTGACCCCCCTCTGAGGACCCCAAGTTGTAGGGATAGTATAGGGAAAAAAGGTCAAATCTAACAACAGCAATGAGAGGCATTAGAGGATAAAGGGGCTCTGAGGTCGACTTATTTAAACACACTATCCCCCCCACATAAGCCAGCATAACAGTAGCTAACTACCATTTTGTTATGGACGTAAGTAATTGAGTCAGTGGCAGGATAACAGCAATGGCCTGTGAGCTGTACCGGTTCAGGTGAGGGTATCTTCCTTCGAACATAGCTGTTGTCGATGGAATCTTCGTGTCATCCACCTCCAGTGTCGGTAAGAGTGCTTGGAATGGAGTCCTACAGGGGGCAGGTGAGACCATGGACCCTGCTTCCTTTCTGCAAGTCCCTTATAACATGACGCTTGTCCTTAATCAAAAACTGGAGCAGAAATGGGCACCCCCAGCGATAAGGGATCTTTTCTCATTGGAGATGTTTAGGTATTTCTCAGAGATTCCTTTGTTGTACTAAAATCTGGACTGAAACATCTTGGAATAGTAGGATTGTATCTCCTTGGAACACCAGTGGGTCTTGTTGGCAGGCAACTGTCAGGATCTTCTTTTTTAAATATAAAGCAGTGGACCCGGCTCAGCACATCAGGCGTAGATTCTGCTGTTGTTAGAGTGCAGAGTAGACCCAATGGGTGCAATCTAGAAGTAAAGGAGCAACATCCAGAAGGCTTTGGAGGTGACCAAAAAGGGCCTGCACATATGATTCCAACTCTGCCGCGGCTATCGTTGGTGCAATACCCTTAATTTGGATAATGTTGTTGTGGTGTGACTTATTCTTAAGATCATCAAGCATGTCAGTAAGGACTGTTGCTGGTGCTCCACCTTCCCTAGGCAGTTCATCTTTCTCACAAGTGCTGTATGCTAAGACTATCTCTACTTGGTCCAGTTTTGATTCAAGCTTTCACATGGAATGATCAATGTCTGATAGGGTTTTGTGAAAGTCGTGTTTGAGGGACATAACATCTTTCCACAATTCCATCAAGAATGTCTGGATTTTTTAATCTCTTCCTTAGTGCCTGATGCCTGGGGTTCGAAGCCTCCACCCTCCCTATGCTGTTGACTCAAAGTGCTACCACCCTGTAAAGGGGGGTGTCTACCTTCTGGAGCACCTCCTTTATGGTGGAGGATTTGGAGGCCTTTGTTCTGTTTGAAGCCATGCTCAATGGGAGAAGGTTACGTTGTGCTCCTGACAGCCTCTACTGCCTCGGTGTTTGTGCTATTCTCAATGATAGCTGTTTTCCCAGGTATGGAGGAGGGCGTTGACCAGGTTTGGGGAGGTCTGTGAACTACTTGCACCTCGCTCCTTTGATGCCAACTAAACTCTAATTGAAAATATCAGTATAGCAGAGCTTGGGCTTTCCCTGAAAGCTGCCTGGAAGGGAGGTTGTGCACTCCATAAGCATGTGCCAATCTGACCAGGGTATCCAGACCCAGGCCCCAATATGGGCTCACCCACCCTTGCATCGCCCACCCCCTGCTGGTCTCTCCTCGACTTACCTCCAGCCAAGCACTCAGAACTTGCCGCGGGTCACAAACAACTGAGAAGCTCCCAGGTCACTAGACTAAAGCAGGGGCAGGCAGAGGGACCCCCTGCGGGCACTCTCGCAAGAGCCACCAGATCCTGGGTCTTGGGATCAGCTGTTGGGCTAAGCACAGTCTTGCTTCAGCTCTTCACTGGTCACTCAGCAGCAGCCTTGGGTCCTGGGTGCCTAGAAGGGAATGCTTGTTTCATGTATCCAAATCAGGGTCAGGAGGGGGTCCGCAGCAAGCACAAAGAGTCAAAAGTGAAGTCCACGCCCAGAAGCCCTTCCTCGATACCATTCTTGGAAGGTTATGGCGATATCCGTGAAGGTCATCTTGGAAATTGGCTCACGCAGGCCCCCTCAGTTTGCTCAACTCCAAATGTCCAGATGTCGGTAATATGCTAGCATCTGACATTTTCATTGCTCTGTCTGAAACCAGACATCTTCCCAAGTCACTCTCGCTCTATAAGTACTGGTTTTATTGCCTCTGAGGGGGTCAAACAGGGCTAGATTTATGGAGCTCAGGGGAGACAAATTCTTGCAGGTCTCCGCCCTGGCCACGCCCCCAGCATAAGCCTTTTTCTCCAAGGTACCAGGGCTTTCTGACCATTAAAAATCTTTCCTCATTGATAAAGCCCTTAAGGGTTGGGAAAGACTTAAAGGGTCAAGGGTGGATAATAGGCAACCAATTGACTTAGAAAAGTTGATGAAAGTGCTCAACTCTCTACTGCTAGTCTGTAATTCAGATTATGAGGCAGCTTTATTTTCTACCTATTTTTACTTGGCCCTTTAAAGGGTTTTCAGAATGTCAGACCTTTTTTTTAATAAATCTGTTTTATTCAAGTTTTACGTTCTATTACATTTAAGAACACTGAACAAACAACAACCCCCTGATAGACAGTGTTACATGTCCGACAATCCTATGCAGACTAACGTTTCAACCTCTTCGTATGTCACATCTCCCTGGAGCCTGACTAACTGTCCCAAAAGCTACATTGCACCCTTCATTACCCCAAATTCCTCACTTCCCTCCATCACTCCTCTCCCCATATTCCGGGGTGTATCCAGTTGGTCTAGGGGTAGCCCTCTATGACATTTCATCCGCCAGGCCATTCCATGGGGCCCACATTTTGGTAAGTTTGCTTGAGCATGCTCGGGCTATATATCTGTTATTCCACTTGCATGCGCCAGTCCATGTTGGCTTTTTATCTGTTCACTGTTGAGGTGGTGGCACTCCTGCACCTCTGTATGATGTCACGTTAGGCAACCATTAGCACCACATTGCAAAAAAGGAGCGCATACCTGTCTAGTGTTTGGTCATCCCAGATTCCAAGCAGTACCCCCTGGGGATTAAGCTCCAGTGACCCCCAGGGTCTGAGACACCCAACATTGGACCCCCTGTCCAGAATGAATGCAACCATGGGCATTCCCATATTGTGTGTAGGAGTATGTCCTACTGTGACAAACTCTGCAGGCAGCAGGAGCAACTCATGGCTGGTGTGCGATATCTCCCTAAACAAACCTAAGCTGAATTCTTGGTGAGACATACTCTGATTTCCAAAACTTGTGGAACTACCGCGTTGCACAGAGGACAGACATTATATAACTGTGCACGTTGCAAGTGATTCCTTACAGGTAACGCAGGATTCAATCCAGGATTGGTATTACTGTGGGTACACAAAAATATCTGCCCGGTAGTTTTTTGACCATAGGAGATGAGATGGAGACTTATGCAGCACAAGACAAAAATAAATTAAAAAGCTTGATTACCACATATTGTTTCACCATAGGATATGGTGCATATCGTGTGGTCCTGATGAAGGTGGCTTTTTAAAAAATCTGATACCACCGAAACATGCGTTGACTGCATGTTTGGAAAACCCCAGTTCATAACACAACAATAAAAGAAATTGGAGATCTTTCCCGAATATAACTTAAGGTGTATGTGAGCTAAGGCTGGGGCATGAATGAGTGGTTGAAGTGAGAATGAGTCTGTATGGTGTTTCAATGGTGAGTGATTTGAGATATGGGGTACTATAGAAAAAAGATATTGATGTAAAAAGTGTGTATATTAATGTGTTTTTGTTTTTTTATAAATGTTTATTTTGACAAAATGTGTAACTTTTTAATTGAAACATTTGCATTTGTATGGCTAACTTCATTATAAATGATGTTGAAAAATGAGATAAGATAAAAATGATCAACAAATGAAATAAAACATGTAAATTACATTTTATGTTATTGTCTTTGGTGTAGCTGTTGGCCGAGACATTGGTAATTTTGAGTCATTATTGAAGCAATACAGGTCAAGTGGGATTATTTGTATCATATTATTTTGAATTTCCCCCATCCTCCCAGAACTAGAGTAAATATCAGGGGGTATATTTTTTCTATATTGTGCACCCAAAGCATTCCCATAATGTGTGTAGGAGTGTGTCCTACTGTGTACACCCCTCAGGCACCAATCAGTTTTAATTCCAACTACTGCAACCAATCTCGATCTGGTGTAGTGCGCCCTATGAAAGATTTCTAGTTAAATCCCGCTCTTATCGCCACCTCCCCAAGGTATCGGCACATCGCACCCCATTCAGAATGTCTGAACTGGTTGCAGGATTCAAAACAGATATCCATTCTGGGCTACTGTTGCAAAATGTTTCCTGGTTAGGAGAGGACTTGGTGGTCACCCTCATTTTTCCAAGACTAACCAGTGCGGAAGGGCTGAACAGGTGGTCTTGAGGTAGTCGAAAGATATTGAGAATTGACCAGTCTCAGCTCTGATGGTGTTCATGAGCCTCCATCCTAATTGTCCCCAGACCAGGTTTCAGTTTAGAAGGTTATTTCTATGACATTGCAAGTAGCAGGATTGGATGACTCCAACTTCACTTCCACTCCTTCAGGATTGGGAAAGCAACTTTACTACTTGAGGTTTGGGCCTTGACTTGGGTGCTGTTAAAAGGATTGGGAGATGGAAGTCAGATTGCTATAAACAACATGTTCACCTCAATCTTATCTAGGCCATGGGAGACGTGTATTGATCGCATCTAATCTCCTTCCTCATTTTTTTGCATCAGGCTGCACGACTGCTGCCAGCGTGTGGGTTCTTGGCCATTCCTTTGTGAAAAAAAGCAGAAATTGCATTTAGCCAGGGAGAAGTCCAGAGCCATGCCAAAGTGGCTGGTCTTCAGAGGCACTGCCTGCTTGGAATTTGCTTGGAAGATCTGAGCCATCTGGTGGAGCAGACGGTGAGCGGGGGCCACAACCACCTGTGCTCATCATTTTTCATACTGGCGATAATGACTTGGCAGTCTTTGACAGGAGGGACTTGTTCGAGCTTCTCAGGAAAGAGATTTCTTAGACTGCAAAAAGGTTCCCGGAGCCAGTCATTGCTTGATCACACAAAATCTTTCAAAAAGGGTGGAAAACATGCTCCTTATCCAGGGAACTCAATGAATCCACTAGGTGCCTGAACACCTGCTTAAGGGAGTTGCTTAGTGCAGCCTGAGTAAAGACCATTCCTCTTGACTATCTAAGAGGGGACACATTTTTTCACAGAGATGGTGCACACTTGTCATCCCTTAGTAATGAGATCTTTGTAGACTCCCTGCTAGAACTGGCTGTGCAGCATTTTTCTCTGGCCTGAAAGATGGGCCTTGTGGAGGGGCCATTGGTGGCAAACTCATGGTTTGTCACAAGGCAGTTTACACCTTGCCATCACACTTTCAAAAGTCAGGCGAATTTTGGATTTGGCTCAATTGTTGCCCCAAGCAAGGGCAGTGGTACTGCAGCGATCAAGGTGCATATGGTTGGGCGCTCCAGGGACTGTTCCTAGCCCTTCTCAGGGTGGTGGAAAGATGGTGTTTGTGCCAGGTGACCAAGTTATGGCCCGGTTGCCCATGCCCAACTCCCAGAGAGTGCCTGGGGAACCCTTATTAAGGTTGGGTCTGGCCCATTGTTTTTGGAGCTTAGCTTGCTAGTTGGCCCAGGCTCCCTTTGTATTGGGACGAAGGGGTTTGTCCTGATTTAAAATGCAACAGGGGCCCTGGGAGATAGTGGAAGGACCACAAGTCAATTAGCTGATGCTAGAAGGGCCATTTAGGTGGTCATCAATGATAATGATTCTGGGTTAAACAATAATGATTAGGTGATCCAAATATCTAGTTTTCTTTACAGGTCATCAATGGCTGATGTAGATAATGTTAGTTTTGTTATTCAGTAGTAAAACACGACCTGAGAATTTATTTCTGATAGCCAATAGGGTGGGGTCTCTGGCAATTTGTTGGGGTGAGAGAATAATATTGTGTGACGTGTACCTCCTGAGTCTCCCCACCCTGCCTCCGAGGATTCTTCAACTATATAATATACTGTATGAAACATTGGACTCGAGTGGGGCTGATCTGGAGACCAGATGCATGACTTACTCTAAAAAACAGTTTGATCAAAACATTTAGGCCTTAGTTTAGACTTTGAAAAAGGAAATATTTACCTTCTTTTGTCAAAGTTTCACCATTTTTGTCCCAGACACTAATTAAAGGGGAGGAGAGGTGAGGGGAATTTTGACACATTTCTTTGTGGAATTCCTGCCACTGCCTCAGCACTCCATGCAGCTGCCTCATTTAATTTAGAAGGCAGTATTTGCCACCCCATTTAAAACTGGTCAGCCAACCAGACACAAAGTGGTGGTGAGATGCTGTTTTTAGCGTTCAGGTACCCTTCACTCGGATCAAGGTGCTCTGGGGCCTCTCAGCAAGCCTGCCATGCTAGTGGAAGGTCCTGGCACTCCCTGAAGATAAGGCGTGGAGCCAGGGGTCGCATAATCCTGGCAACCCTGGGGATCTATGGAATCCCTAGGATTACAAATACAAATACAAAACTTCATTGTGCTCAGCCAAGCTAGGCCATGACAATAAAAACACAAGCTTTACATTAAGATACACAGTATGTTTTAAGGGTGCAAAAGCTACAAATACAATGAGTCTACAGTTCTCTAGTACCACTAAAGTGAAATTAATATGTTAAAAGATGACAAAAAATAGCACGGTTGCTATATTTTTGTAAGCAGGAGTATTAACGGCTTATTAGAGCTCATGATCTTGACAGAGGATTATTTAGACCAAAACTATTGTATATACTAAGGGGGTCATTGCGATGCCAGTCGGACCGACTGTCCGACCGCCGTGGCCGCAATCCAATTCTGACTGCTGAGGCCGGGAAAGTTCCCCCCACCGTATTACGATGCAACCACTGCCAATGCGGCTGTCTCAACTACAGCGGTGCACATATCCCCAAATATGTTGCTGCAAGTGCATACAAAATCACAGAAAACATGTGAATTGTACACACATGCATAACATATGTGGGGATATGCCTTGCGCTGCATGTACCCCACTGCTGGAGTGTGGCGGAATGTGCACAGTCCAGTCAATGGGGATACATACCGCAGAAGGACTTACCTGGATTTTGGCTCCCCAGGGTCATGGACATCAGGGTACACCTGCTCAGGTATAGGGGGGATCTGGACAAAGGGGTCCACAGTGGAGACTGCTGGGGAGAAGCAGAACTGGGTGAGTGTGCACCCCTAAACTTTCGTTTCCAATGACTCGAGGCAGTGGGACGAACCATCACGGTCGGGTCATCGGAAACCCACATCATAATCCGGACGGCGGTCGGAGATCCCTGCCCTATGGCTGCTGTTTTTTTCTCCGACCACCATCTCAGTGGTTGGAGAAAGGCTGTCAGAGTCGGCGGTCTGTTAGCGGTCATTCGGAGTACACTATGCAATGTATTGTAATCCGGCGGTCGGACCAACTGCTTCCGATGAGACCATGGCGGTCCAACCGCCTCCAATGGGACTGCGGAAGCCGGTCCGACCGGCAATGTAATGACCCCCTAAGACTGTTATAGAAATGTAGGTAAACTCTGATAGTAAAAATCCAATTTTAAAACATAGGCGTTCATTCCCAAACTCAAGTCTTACTCTTCTAAGCCGCATAATTATAGGCTGATACAGCCGATACAATTTTCCTATCGTCCTTTCTCCTACAAAAAGCTAGGGCTCATTGCATGATCTAATTTTATGTTTAAGGAAAAGCAGACGTAAATAGAATTTCGGGATGCCTAATGTGTGCTGGCATAACGACAGGAAGAGAATGATTGTTTCTTGACCTCCCATAGTACAATTACAGAGTTCTGCTCCCTGTCTAGGCTTTGATCCAGCGCGACTAATATAATTTCCTCTCCTGTGGACATAGCATCCAGGTTGGAAACACTCCTTTTCCACAACTATACCAATATGACGGTGGGGCCCATAACACCGCATATACATTCACTCACTCAAATATTCCCTGGATCTCATCCACTTCTACCTAGGAGAAAAAGTTAAATGACTGCTGGAAGAGAACGGGATACCTTTTTACAGTTGACAAGATAACTGTTTAAACATCATACATAATTAGATTTTAATCCTGTCAATTTCTAAAACACCAAAGGTATTCCGCTCATTGGTCGATGGACCAACTAGTAGGAATCAGTTGATGGTGATTAAGACCAGCTCAATCACTTTAACCTATTAAACATTTGCATTTATTATTGAGCTAAAGAACCACAGACTCGTAGTTTTAATTATAATAAAGTTTATCTAATTATTTAAAATGCATAGAAAAGTCTCCATTTTATTAATCAATTAATACATTTATTATCATTATAAGAATAAAATTCAGAGAATTTATGCATACCCTTTTAGATGGAAAAATTAAAGTTCGTCACAGCAGATCACAGCATAGAACTCCCAAAAACTGACTGACTGTCCCGCTAAACAGGCCTCCTCGACGGACCACCTATACAGGTTTCCCGCATCGATCTCGTTCCTTCCCAGTCAGATTTAAAAGCAAAAAGATTAATTATATTAAAAGAATATGGCCTATAGAAAATAGCAGCGATTCTCCAGCGTCAAAGTTCTGTGCTCAAAAATTATGTATGAATAGCGCTGCTCCTACTTAAGAGTAGGTCCTCTTATACCCTATTACTAACTTACTAAACAGAAATGTTTCAATCTTTGGGGGCGAGATTCACGCTAATTGGTCCATTGGAGGGGTGGCAAGCATCTCCTCATTGCCCTCCTTGTTCAAACCAGTTCCGAAAATGTTTATAATTTCATCCTTTCACACGGTTTTAGGACATTACCAATCCGATTGACAGTTCCTCATATGTAACTTCTTTTGTATCTTTATTAAAACAGTTCATTGTTAATTCACAGCTGCATCTTTGGTTCTCATACGTTCTCGCTGAGTCCCCTTTTGGCACCCATTCTGGTGACAGGTCATGGTGACCTTGATCCTTTTCATTCTGGGCTCTACTCTCAGATCACGTGACATTTCTCCACAGCCTTCTCCCAATTGGAAGCCATTTTGCACTTGCGCATTTAGCTCATCTGCCTCGGCGGCCATTTTTACAGCGCAGCCTAGCAGGCCTGAACTAACTATTATGAAAACAAACACAATCATAATTAAAACAAAGAAAATAAGCCTTTTCGTTTCCCACCCGTCGTTCTACGTACCCCAATTAGGTGTTACCTAGCAAAAGCGACATATAAAGCTATGTTTACTTACCATCCGCATACTTTTGCCACAATACGATTTACTACATAGCACAAATCATGCAACATTATTTTAATTAGTACGCAAACCATTATGTTATTATTATATCACGTTGACAAGCGTTAGTAGGTTATCTTTTGAACATGAATTGCGGTTACCTCTTATAAAAGATGTCTATAAAAAAACGTAAAGTGTTGATTAGTCATCAAAACAATCAATAAATAGTTGTTAATTATTAGCATTAATATTAGGGGGTTCAAAATTTTCTTATTTACCTTGCTCCATCAACTCCCCCCTTTGGTGATTTTTAATATCACCACAAAACCCATGTTACACAATTTTACATGATAGCATTGTTTCTTGTCCATTTGCTTCTTGTTAGTTTCACACATCTGTATCCCTTTCATCTTGTCTTTTTGTTCTCTCATACATGCTTTCTTTTAGTTCTTCCAGTTCTATTTCACCTAATTCTCGTTCTCTTTCTTTATTTATCTTATTTTCTCTTTTCATTTTGTTTTGTCTTTTTCTCCTTTTAATACATATAATAACAAATTTCAAGAATAACACTACTAAAATTACTACTGTTGCTGATATCAAGACTTTCCCTACAATAGAACTACCTATTTCAGTGAACCATTTTGGTATTGAGGAAAAACTCTTACCAAGTTTCTCCCAAGCACTTTCAACCTCCAGTGGAACAAGTTCTTTATGCAAATTTGTAATATTCTTTATATACTTTTGTATATTTTCACTTTTATCTGGAATGTAAGTGCAACAATGTTGGACTTTCAGCATTCCACAGACTCCTCCCTCTTTTGCCAAAAGAATGTCAAGGGCAAGTCGATTTTGCATTACAATAGCTCTCATGGCAACCATCTCGGTATTTACCATCAAGAACCCTCCAGCAGTATTAGTTGATAAACGATCTACTACTGTGGACAATTTCCGAATTTTAAATGCATTCAAAGATATTCCCACTGCTGGTATCATTGCTCCAAAAATGTCACCCACTATTTCTGAAAAACTTTCCCTTTTTCTACGTGTGAATGTTGCACCCATTTCATGTGTTCCTTTTTCTTCTCTATCTACATGAAAGATTTTTGGAAAGACCAGGCCTAAGTAGCAAGACCCATACCAATGGTCCGGCAACCTGTAATAAGCCCTGTTCCCACAAATATAATAGATCCCTGGAAATATTGGATCTTTTCCTCTTTTGAATCCCCATCCTCCTAAAATTTTATAATTGTCTCGGCAGTCACTGGAACCCACGAAATAGTTGTCATACCTAGTTCTATTTCTACTAATGCACAACTTTCCCTGTTGGGGCCAATCTAAAGTCATAGCTGCATTTGTCCTTTTCTTATCATTACTTTCTCTTTCAAATGTCCATAGTGGTGTTTTCATTTCTTCCTTTACTACTTTCCTTTGAAATTTTACTCTTCTGCTTTCTACCATCTCTAAAAATACCTTTTCCTCTTTCTTTAACTCACAAGTAAGGTTATGTTTAACTACATCATCTAATTTCAAGTCTTTATTTTCTAAGAAAAATTCACCAAACATCTTTGCTACCTTCACCTTGTTCAATTCAGGAATTATAGGAATTTCTGCAAAAATCTTATTTATGTCAGTATAATAATATTCTAATCTACCTGTTTTATAAAACAAACTAGCTAAAACACTACATGTTATTCCATACGTCAAAGGAAGGTGATGATAGGTCACACCTTCGGAAACAGACGCAGGTAATTGCATACAAACATAACAATCTCTTACATCCATGGTTTCTACATATTCATATAATAATTTTGTGAAAACGGTTTTTGAAAAATCTGTTATAGATCTATCCTTATGTAACTCTGCACTATCTATTAGTGTTGCTGTATTCTGTATGTTATCCTTCTTTGTGTTGTTCTCTAATATGGACGTTTCTTCTACAGCTAATCTAATTGGAATGGTGATTGCTAAAATAAGCCATACAAACATTAATAACCCTGTACAAAAGAAACACATTCTACACCATCTACATAAAAACGCACATCTATTTTCTGTGTCTACCATCTTGTTCTATTACCTATGTATATTTTTGTACAGCAAATGTGTCACCACACCTCTGAATGACGTTTCAGCCACTCTACTTTCTCACTTTGTCTCGTTTGGTACTCTCTTTAGTTCTTCTAAGAACTCTTTCTTGTCTTATTCAGGTTTTTATTGTCCAGTCCGGCTTTTCTTTTCAATCTCTTCAAACTTGTTGCACTTCACTTTCACCCATTTGTTTGTAGCTTTGTTCCGGGTTCTCGTGAGTGATTTCTTCTTCCTTAATATCAGTTAGTGCAATGTATAGCCATTCAGGTGACTTATATTTTAAATTAACTTTCTTTACTCTTTTTGTTTTCTGCAATTGTTTTCCACTTTGTTTTTCTTGTTCCTTTTGACTTGTTATCTCATTTACTTGTTCTGCATTATCTTTGTTTATCTTTATGATTTTGTATCTCAATCTCTTGACTTCGTGGGGCCAATTATCTCCTTTTCTCGGCCTTTTCGGTTCACTTTCTTTTTCTTCTCGTTCAGCTCTCCAAGTTCTTTTTCTTGGTCCTAGTCTCTGTTTTCTCTCTCCTTCACTTTCTTCTGATTCTGTTTCAGACCTTACTTCATTTCCTCTTATTTTGAACTTTATGATTTCACCTTCTTTGTCTTGCTCTTTTCTTCCTGTGTCTTTTCTGTTTGATCACTTGTTTCTATCCCTCCTCGAGGTTCTTCCGGATTCTCGTTGATCTCTCTATCTGGTTCTATATTTCCCTGTTCATTTGTTTGTGTATCTGTCCCTATTGCTCCTCGGGTGTCTTCCGATTTTTCTATCTCTCTATTTGAATCTATCCCTGCCTTGTCTACTTTGACAATTTCTGTAGGATTTTTACCATAACTTGTGCTTGGCTGTTCACTGTCACTGTCTCTTTGTTCAGTTTCTTCGTTTATGATGTCAATTTTCCATTTATTCTTTAGCTTTTCACCACAATCTGATTGATCTGTATCAGATGCTGAACTGGTGTCTGATATTTCCAGATGTTGACTTACAGGTCGATCTTCAAGTTCTGGAACTTCTGCTATTTCAAATTCTTCTTCAGTTGTTAGACTTGTACCTCGGTCTTCCAGATGTCGACTTTCAAGTCGATCTTCAAGCTCTGGAACCCTGTTTGTTTCTTCTTCTGCATCGGATGCTGAACTGGTATCAGATATCTCCAAATGTCGACTTACAGGTCGAGCTTCAGGTTCTGGAACTCTGATAGTGTGGCTGGCATGTACCCAGTTTTTCACTCCTGCACATTTGACTGCAGTTGTTGTTACCAGGATCACCTGTCGTGGTTGGTCCCAGCGAGGAACCAAACAGTTTCTTCTTCTGTGGACTTTTATGCGGACCCAATCTCCTGGATTCAAATCATGAGCTGGTTTTCTTTCAAGAGTGGTCGCATCCGGTCCAACCTGATGAAACACAGAATGTACCACATCAGCCAATCCTTTGCAATAATCCATCACGAGATCATCAGTTATAGTCAACAGTTTGTTGACAGGTACATGTGCTTGTCTCATTGCTCGTCCCATGATTATCTCGTGGGGACTCAGACCTGCTCTTCTATCAGGTATGCTTCTGATAGTCATCAGCACCAGGGGAAGGGCATCTGGCCATTTCAGTCCTGTGGCTTGACACATTTTTCCTAACCTATTCTTTATTGTTCCATTCACTTGTTCTACCACTCCAGAAGCCTCTGGTCTGTATGCACAGTGCAATTTCTGTTTAATACCTAGAGCCTCACATATCAGTTGAACTAATTCATTTTGAAAATGTGTTCCTCTATCTGTTTCAATCGTTACTGGAAATCCATACCTTGGAATGAATTCTCTCAATAAGAGCTTAGCTACTGTAATCCCATCATTCCTTCTGGTCGGATAGGCTTCCACCCAACGAGAAAACAAACAGACGACCACAAGAACATACCTCAATCTATTGCTTGGGGGCATTTCTATAAAATCCAGTTGCATTCTCGTGAAAGGACCTCCCTCTCGTCCTATTGTTCCTAAGCTCACTACTGTTTTCCTTCCTGGATTTATCTGTTGACAGATAAGACATCTTTGACAAAGACTTTCAGCTATGGCTCTGAATTTTGGGTTATACCAGGTTTGTCTAAAAAGTCGGATCATTGCATCTCTTCCAATATGAGCTTGTCCATGGTACATCCGTGCCATGTCAGAAATCATGCTATCAGGCATAACTGGTCTTTCATCTCTATAAACCCAAACATCATCTTCCTCCCTTTTCCTGCATCCTGCTTTTATCCAATTATCCTTTTCCTCATCATCTGCTGCTTCCTGTAACTGTCTCACCTCATCCCATGTTTCGACAATGTTAGTAAACAGCAAAGGACATGAAACATGCTCTCTTTCTCTTCTTCTGTTCAGTGAGACTACATTTTTAGCACAATACTGAGCTACCTCGTCGGCATAATTATTGCCCACGGTTATGTAGTCTTCCCCATTTTTATGTGCATTGCACTTCACCACAGCAATTTGTCTAGGCAGCTGTATCGCCTCAAGTAATTTCTTCACAAACTCACCATTTCGAATCGGAGTTCCTGCAGACGTCAAGAAACCTCTTTGGGACCAGATCTGCCCAAAATCATGGACCACTCCGAAGCCATACTGGCTATCCGTGATCACTGTGATTCGGACATTCTTTCCCAGTTTGCATGCCTGTATTAGAGCAATCAGCTCAGCCACTTGGGCGGAACGTATCCCTCTCAAACAAGATGCTTCCATTATGGCACCTACTGTACATACAGCATACGCTGCACTCAAAACTCCTTCATTTGTCCTCAAGCATGAGCCATCCACAAACATCACATAATCTGATTCTTTTAAAGGCTCATCTCGGATGTCTGGC
Source organism: Calotriton arnoldi (assembly GCA_963921515.1). Classification (NCBI taxonomy): domain Eukaryota; kingdom Metazoa; phylum Chordata; class Amphibia; order Caudata; family Salamandridae; genus Calotriton; species Calotriton arnoldi. The sequence goes on from CAWUFW010000568.1 coordinate 1,208,153, forward strand.
TTTGGTTTTGTACAGTATTCAAGTACATTCAAGCAATCATGATCAACCTCATCTTTGTCTTTTACACTCTCTTCATCCGGCAATGATGTCGAAGGATTCACACTTGTGCATCTGTCAATCGTTACATTTTCTGCACTTAAAATCACCTTTTCGTACCTAGTCAGCCGACTATGTGTCATGTATTGAGTTTTGGTTCTTGTCAAGAGAATTTCGACGGAATGTGGAACATATACCCTCAGTGGGTATCCCATCACAATGCCTTCACTTTGTTCCAGACTCACACAAGTAGCAGCTACTGCTTTCAGACATCCAGGCAACGCCTTTGCTACTGGGTCTAAAACAGCTGAAAAATATGCAATAGGTCTTTTCATATTTCCATGTCTTTGCACTAAAACTGAAAGTGCACACCCATCTCTCTCACTACAATACAGTTCAAAATCTTTTTCATAATCAGGCATTCCCAGTGCCAGTGCTTCACACAGTCTCGATTTTAGTTCTCTGAATGCCTTCATTTCTTCATCATTTAATTCAAATGGATCTTTAACATCCTTTTTTGTCAATCGCTGTAATGGTTTTGCAATTAGCGAAAATCCACTTATCCACTGTCGACAATATCCAACCATTCCCAGGAACATTCTCACCTCTCTTTGCGTCATTGGAGCTCTCATTCCTCGGATAATTTTTATTCTTTCAGTCGTTACCTTTCGCACTCCCTTTTCAATTTTATGACCTAGGTATTGAACTTTCTGTTGACAAAACTGCAATTTTGATGGGGACACCTTATGTCCTCCTCCTGCTAGATGGTTCAGTAAATCAATGGTGTCAGTAACACATGCCTCTCTGGTTTTTGATGCCACTAATAGGTCATCAATGTATTGAACCATCACAGATTTTTCAGGCATTTTTAAATCTTCCAACGATTTCTTTAGGATCTGATTAAAGATCGAGGGACTCTCTGTGTACCCCTGAGGAATTCGGCACCATGCCAAAATACGCTCTCCGAACCTGAACGCAAATAATGGCTGGCTATCTGGATGTAACGGGATAGAGAAAAATGCATGGCACAAATCAATGACAGTGTACCATTCTGCCTCATGTGGAATCTGATACAGTATTACTGCAGGGTTTGGTACAATTGGACAACAAGGAACATCAATTTTATTAACCTTTTGTAAATCCTGCACTATTCTATATGTTCCATTTGGCTTTTTCAGTCCCATTATAGGCGAATTACATGGACTGCTCATTATTTCTTTCAAAATTCCTTGTTCAATCATTTTATTTATTACAGGTGTTATTCCTTCAATGATTTCTGGTGTCAATTTATATTGTGGAGTATTTGGGTAATTTGTTCCTTCTTTAACAGAAATTTTAACAGGGTCTACTCCTTTCATTAACCCAATGTCTTCACCTGTAAAATCCCACACCTCTTGTTTTACAGTCTCTTTTAATTCAATTGGGATTTTCTCTACATCGAACATAGGAAACATGTCATTCACTCCTGGCTCTAATTCTGCCATTGTCATTTTATATAATACATCTTCATCTGGTGTCTGAAATGCAATCCCATCCGGCGTACAGTAGATGGTGCAATTCATTTTGCAAAGTAGATCGCGTCCAAGTAAGTTTACAGGACTGCAATCACATACCACAAATCGGTGCATTTCTCTGAACGGTCCAATTTTTACTTCTACTAATTTAGTAAGTGGCGCCTTAATTTGCTGATTTGAGACACCAACGACTTGGATATATTCACCTGAGAGAGGAAGGTTTGGAATTTCCACTGATCTGACAGTAGAACGGGTAGCTCCAGTGTCCACAAGGAATGTTACATCTGCACCATTCACTTCTCCATCCACAAATGGACCTGTCTGATCTACCTCTAGAGTTGCGCCAAGTACGCACTCTTCCTCCTCTCCTAGGCACCGTCATAAACTTTCATCCGACTCATTCCCATCCTGTTGCAACCAATACTGCGATATCGCAGCTGCGCGCAGCAATTGTGTTACCTGCTCTCCTCCGTAGAATCCTGTCTCTGCACTGTATCTCTGTGGATTTACACTCTTGGGAAGTGGTGGTTGTGGCACCTGACTCTGCTGAGTAACTACCTGCGGTTGCTGCAGTTGTTGGTAACTCACCTCACTCTGAACCTGTGGATTTAATGATTGATTTTCTGCATTAGCTTTTGGAGGAAATTTACACTCGTTTCTCCAATGCCCTAATTTTCCGCAGTTGTGGCATGGCCACTTTTTCTTTGCTTCTTCAATACTCATTTGGCCTTTTCCTTTACCTATATTCGGTTTGGATTTAGTTTGTCCTGTCTCATTAACCTGATTATTCAGTTGAGCTTCTTGTTTTTCTGCAACTTTCACTTGTGCCCACATTGCTTTCTCTTTTAATTTACGCTGTCTACACTCAATGTCATCACTACAATACTTAGCATACCTCAACACCTCATCCACTGTACTATTCTGCCAGCATATCATATGCTGCTTAATCATTTCGCTTATTTCTGGTTTTAGCCCATAAACAAATCTATATACAAAGTGACTCATGTCCTTCTCATTCAGAGTCTCATAACCACTATACTGTTTGAATACCAAAAGCAGCCTCTCGTAGTAGGCATGTACAGATTCCTTACTCTCCTGTGTGGTTCTGTCAATTTTTACCCAATCAGTTTCTTTGGGCGGAATTTTGTTTTTCAGGAAAGTAATAACCTGCTCATATTTCCTCATCACCGCGGGTCCTGGCGCTCCTGTTTTTGCGTCTCTAGGATATTCTACAGTTGGCCAATCAATGGTGATTTTACATTCTGTCCATAAATCAGCTGGTACTACAATGTCAAATAACCCATCCAAATCTATCCACAACACCTTCGAAACTTTGACAAACCTTTCCACTTGTCTGTACCATTCTACAGGTTTTTCTCTCAATTTTGGAAAGTCATTTGTAAATGACAATATATCCTGTCTGGTCCAAGGGACATGTACATAACTGCCTCCTGGAGTTTCTCTCATGGGATACTCCCTTACAACCGACTCCTTGTCTGTCACCGCAAAAGCTAAAGACGCTTTGTCAGTTGTTTTCTCATTCCTTTTAGTCCACCTGCTTCTCCATCTGTCCACATCACCCCATTTTCTTAGCAAAACAATCAATTCTTTTATCTGTGTTAAACGTCCTGATGTGTTCAGATTTTCGATATCTTTTTCACAAAAATCTACCCTATACGGTTTCTGTAAACTCCTGACTTTCACAAATTCCACTCCTAGTTCATTCGCTGTCTCTTTCCAATTTGTCATGTAGATTTCTAGCTCTCCAAGTAATGCTCTTGCACAAGAACATAACCTCGTCATCCTGGTATGTTTTCAATTTTTCTGTACCAATGGTCCCTAAAATTAATTCCTCCATATCTATTTTGAGCCTAATTACATCTAATGGTTTTGGTCCTGTCTCTTTCTTCTGCAGGTTTCTCATCCATTCATTTAATTCGTCTGGAGTTGGACCTACCGGTGTACTATTTATTTCTATCCAATTTCTATTCCTTTCTGGTGTTTCTGATGCAGACTCAGTTCCCATAGGAATCCTCCTCATCTCGCTCTCGTTTACTGTCAGATTAGTAGGTGGGCTCGGTCTATATGAACTGACCAAATTTCTTGCCCTTTCATTTTCTAGTTCCATCCCTTCTCTCATTCTTTGCAAATTTGAGTTCATGGGAATGACTAAGGAATGTTCATCTATTTTCTGATTTTCAAAAACTGGTATTACTGGTCCTATTGTTACTGGCACAGTCACAGCTTCCATGTTCATTGTTAACTCTCTTATTTTCTCAGTCAATTCCTTTGTAGTTTTTGCTAACTCGGCTGCATTGTCGCTGTCACATTTTTCACTTTGTGGAGTTTTTAACTGTTCATTTGACCTATTTATCTTGTATCTTCGTTCTGGACTTTTATTCCTCCCAGTTTCCATTGGCGGTGCATTGGGTGTCACCACCGCAGAATTCTGTTGATATGGAGGTGGGTTTCTGTTTAAAATATCTTCCAGCAATTCATCCTCTGTCTCGCTACCTCCATACCTGTACCTTTCTGTAACTGCATGTTTCTTTTTCTCTACACACTTTTTTCCTGTACCCTCTTCAACTGTAAAAGCTGGAAACAAACCTTCTGTCATATTTGCATATCTCCAACGCTTCATTCTGTCCTCATGATTCACTCCCCACAACCTTCCAGGAACAAAACCATGATTCTTTGCACCTCTGTACCTTTCTCGTTCATACATCTCGTCTTCCCATTCACCTAACGCTTCAAACTGTGTTGGTCTAGGTCTTGGCTCAAGCTTCGTCATCTTTTCTCTCAAATTTCGAAGTACCGCTATGCTAAACGATCCATTCTCTGGAAAAGCCAATACTCCATCATTCTGAGTATATTTTGTCCAATTTTCTAACCAAATGCAAGTATGATAACCATATTTCAGCATCATATGCGAAGCTGGTGTTTTCGGCGGAGGAATTACCTGTCCCTCTCTAGTCACTACCTTCTTGTCTTTCTTAAAGAAGTTCTTAATTTTCGCTATCCATGACGGTTTCTCTCTACCATATTCATAATAAGCCATATTTCACGATTTCTTTCCCTTCTGCAAGCTCGTAACTCTGCTCTGATCTCTATGTGCTATTCGGACCTATCCCAGCGCGTCTCACACCAACGCACCAATCCGAAACCTCTACGTCACTGCTATTCAGACCTATCCCAGCGCGTCTCACACCAACGCACCAATCAGGGCGTTTTCCGTGTTTCTATTGCACTGGCCAATCCCAGCGCGGCCTTTTGTCTACGTCAGTTCTACTCCTGACCCCTCCTTTACAAAAATTATCGGCAATTCGTTTCTTGACTAAATCTTATTAGTTACAACATAAAACACATTTCCATTGTCTGTTTTCGCTAAACAAAAGTGATAGTTTACTCTACCGTACAAGAATACAGTTTTGTTCGATAAGTGTAGCACTTCCCTCTACCTTACCCTTCTTTCAAGCAAGGGGTAAACCCGTTTCTCTGGGGATAAAACACATGTGGAGACTACACTGCTCCTGAGAATTAAGGTCAGAGTTTCACAAGAAAACCGGTTGCTATTTCACTCATACACGTTTTATACAGAAAATGTCCCTATCATAACACAACCTGTGTTATCACCAATTTGAAAAACGAGACAATGCACTATTCCATGTGACTTCTCTTGCCACACGTGTCCACTTCCTACTTCCCGGAAGCTTCACAATTTCCGACTTACATATAACGTAATACAACTCGACATGAAGTGTTAAACATGGAATAATCAAAAATCAATAATCAATAATCACCAAACTAATCTATAGTAACCATAACTCTGCTACCAAGAAATCTGATCCAGCGCGACTAATATAATTTCCTCTCCTGTGGACATAGCATCCAGGTTGGAAACACTCCTTTTCCACAACTATACCAATATGACGGTGGGGCCCATAACACCGCATATACATTCACTCACTCAAATATTCCCTGGATCTCATCCACTTCTACCTAGGAGAAAAAGTTAAATGACTGCTGGAAGAGAACGGGATACCTTTTTACAGTTGACAAGATAACTGTTTAAACATCATACATAATTAGATTTTAATCCTGTCAATTTCTAAAACACCAAAGGTATTCCGCTCATTGGTCGATGGACCAACTAGTAGGAATCAGTTGATGGTGATTAAGACCAGCTCAATCACTTTAACCTATTAAACATTTGCATTTATTATTGAGCTAAAGAACCACAGACTCGTAGTTTTAATTATAATAAAGTTTATCTAATTATTTAAATGCATAGAAAAGTCTCCATTTTATTAATCAATTAATACATTTATTATCATTATAAGAATAAAATTCAGAGAATTTATGCGTACCCTTTAGATGGAAAATTAAAGTTCGTCACAGCAGATCACAGCATAGAACTCCCAAAACTGACTGACTGTCCCGCTAAACAGGCCTCCTCGACGGACCACCTATACAGGTTTCCCGCATCGATCTCGTTCCTTCCCAGTCAGATTTAAAAGCAAAAAGATTAATTATATTAAAAGAATATGGCCTATAGAAAATAGCAGCGATTCTCCAGCGTCAAAGTTCTGTGCTCAAAAATTATGTATGAATAGCGCTGCTCCTACTTAAGAGTAGGTCCTCTTATACCCTATTACTAACTTACTAAACAGAAATGTTTCAATCTTTGGGGGCGAGATTCACGCTAATTGGTCCATTGGAGGGGTGGCAAGCATCTCCTCATTGCCCTCCTTGTTCAAACCAGTTCCGAAAATGTTTATAATTTCATCCTTTCACACGGTTTTAGGACATTACCAATCCGATTGACAGTTCCTCATATGTAACTTCTTTTGTATCTTTATTAAAACAGTTCATTGTTAATTCACAGCTGCATCTTTGGTTCTCATACGTTCTCGCTGAGTCCCCTTTTGGCACCCATTCTGGTGACAGGTCATGGTGACCTTGATCCTTTTCATTCTAGGCTCTACTCTCAGATCACGTGACATTTCTCCACAGCCTTCTCCCAATTGGAAGCCATTTTGCACTTGCGCATTTAGCTCATCTGCCTCGGCGGCCATTTTTACAGCGCAGCCTAGCAGGCCTGAACTAACTATTATCAAAACAAACACAATCATAATTAAAACAAAGAAAATAAGCCTTTTCGTTTCCCACCCGTCGTTCTACGTACCCCAATTAGGTGTTACCTAGCAAAAGCGACATATAAAGCTATGTTTACTTACCATCCGCATACTTTTGCCACAATACGATTTACTACATAGCACAAATCGTGCAACATTATTTTAATTAGTACGCAAACCATTATGTTATTATTATATCACGTTGACAAGCGTTAGTAGGTTATCTTTTGAACATGAATTGCGGTTACCTCTTATAAAAGATGTCTATAAAAAATGTAAAGTGTTGATTAGTCATCAAAACAATTAATAGATGTTAATTATTAGCATTAATATTAGGGGGTTCAAAATGTTCTTATTTACCTTGCTCCATCAGCTTCAATGACCATCTATCAACAGTTGAAGGAAGGGGCAGTGTGAGCAGTCGACATTTCAGATATAGTGACTTTTTCTCCACTGGAAAGACTATCCAAGTATGGCTCAAAGAGTTGATCTTGTTTATATACCATAACGTTTTTCAACAGAGGACCTACACGGCGTGCTTTTAATTGATCTACATAAAACTGGTAGTTTTTTGTTACCAGTTCAAAACTTGCTTTAGTAATATTTTCTAGTTTGGTCCAGAGATCTTCCAGTCCAATGTTATGGAGGATGTTTGATATGTGAGTGAACCATGGTAAACAGCGGCAAATTAGATTTTTCATGATATCAAGTAAAGTGTGTTTATAAGTGCTGAGCTCCTCTTTGATCCAAATTTGAATCCAGTATTTTATAGGCACTAATGCAATGCAGTCCTCATTTTTCCTATCCCCAGATCTGCTCGCAGTGCATCCATTGGTGTTCCATGACCCAGATGCAGTAGTGAAGAGACAAAAAGGTACGGAGTTCCTTAGGTGGGATATTGGTCACCTTGTGTATACTCTAGGTAGTGAGGAGGTGGGGAATACCTCCTATCGGAACTGGAACCCTCACACACCCAGCAAGCTAGGTGTCATGCTTCATCATATGGGTCTGCTCCTCGTCGGGCCAGCGCTGCAATGCTCGACGGGCACCCATAAAGGGGCTCTTTATCGGAGATCTTTTGTTCCTCGCTGTATAGGTGCCGTGGGTGTGAGGGGCCTAGGTACGTGTAGATGTGGGATGTGAATGTAAAACAGGTAAAGGAAGCCTCTATGATGAATTTTATTCTGTAAGGGTCCCAACCTGATTAAAAGAAATGGAGGGGGGCGAATGTTTTGTTGTAATGTGACAAACATTTCGCTCAACTCCTAGATGGTCAACATGTTTCTCGCCTCAATAAGTCACGAAAGTGATCAGCTGGCGATTCTTCAGGACCGAGTGAATAATAAAAACTATCTATAGTGGGTGGCAAGGTGCAACGCTACCTACCAATTGCTCTACCCGTGGGTCATTACCCCAAGAAAAGGCAGCCAACCTAGAGTACAAAAAAGAAATTTAAAAACCATAACATGGTAGTGGGAAATGATCCCAGTTAAATTCAATCGATGTGTCTCAATTTTCACATTCATGAGTCGAACATATATTAAAAAACACACAGTGCTATCATGCAAACCATTCAAGCTCTGTGTATACTTCTGTACAATACCCCTGTGTATACATGCTAAAGGTGAGTGGACATAAGCTCACCTCTTCCAGGTATCTAATTCTGCCTCATCAGTTAGCAGCGAAGTATGGGGACACTCAATGTAGTGTCTCTGTATGGAATTAGACATAAAATACCAGACCATATACTGCATATATTACCTGTTGCACTACTATAGTTACAAGGCAGCTTCCATGCTCCGATACAACCCTCATACCAACATGGCCATGATTAACTGAAACACACTTCAAAATGGCCGCCATGATTCCGTCAACAAGGACATCATGTTTCTACTACTACGTGATTTCACTTTGACCGTTACCGAATCTTTCGGAACCTAATGAGGTACTCCATGCAGTGTCAAATATCTCCACACACTGCATCTCCCACCTTTTTTAACTCTGTAGTTAGATAGCAGCAGCCACGCACTATCCCCATACCGTTTTGGCTGTGATTAACAATAAATAACACACTCCAAGATGGCCGCCATGATTCCGTCAACAAGGACATCATGTTTCTACTACTGTGTGATTTCACTTTGACCGTTACCAAATTTTTCGGAACCTAATGAGGTACCCCATGCAGTGTCAATTATCTCCACACACTGCATCTCCCACCTTTTTGAACTCTATAGTTAGATAGCAGCACTATCCCCACACCGATTTGGCTGTGAGTAACAATAAATAACACACTCCAAGGTGGCCGCCATGATTCTGTCTACAATGACATCACTTTTTCACCAACCGGTGATTCCGTTTTTGATCCCAGCTGTGGCCACTTCACCCGCTCTGCTGTCTCCGCGGCAGGTATTTAAACAGGTTCCCGCTGTGATACGATACCTTCCTGGTTGCAGCGGAGCGGGTAGGTCAGCCGCGAGGCTCCGAGCGGGAGCAGGTGAGTATGCACATCCTGTTGGAGGCTCATTCTGACACCGGCGACTAATGGAGGTAAGAGGTACCGGGATCAGGCGCTGCGAGCCTTAAGCCACTGAGCTTTAAGCGGACACTCTTTCCTTATGGTATTAGCCCATTACGCGGCAGGGCCCCTGGGGGCGCTTACGCTGTGCCACTTTACCGGAGCAGCTCTGCGAACATCCTTTTTGGGGCACAGCGTGCGGCGCCACCAGACACACCAGCCCAGTGTGAGCACCAACAAATTGATCGTGTCGTTGGTTTGGGGTCATAACCGCAGGCTACAACCACCCTGACCCGGACCTTCTGCTCCTTACAACCTAGTGCACCAGGACTAGTAAGTGAGCATCGAACTAGTGTACATAGAGCCTATGATTATGATCTGGTATTTTATGTCTCATTCCATACAGAGACACTACATTGAGTGTCCCCATACTTCGCTGCTAACTGATGAGGCAGAATTAGATACCTGGAAGAGGTGAGCTTATGTCCACTCACCTTTAGCATGTATACACAGGGGTATTGTACAGAAGTATACACAGAGCTTGAATGGTTTGCATGATAGCACTGTGTGTTTTTTAATATATGTTTGACTCATGAATGTGAAAATTGAGACACATCGATTGAATTTAACTGGGATCATTTCCCACTACCATGTTATGGTTTTTAAATTTCTTTTTGTACTCTAGGTTGGCTGCCTTTTCTCGGGGTAATGACCCACGGGTAGAGCAATTGGTAGGTAGCGTTGCACCTTGCCACCCACTGTAGATAGTTTTTATTATTCACTCGGTCCTGAAGAATCGCCAGCTGATCACTTTCGTGACTTATTGAGGCGAGAAACATGTTGACCATCTAGGGGTTGAGCGAAATTTTTGTCACATTACAACAAAACATTCACCCCCCTACATTTCTTTTAATCAGGTTGGGACCCTTACAGAATAAAATTCATCATAGAGGCTTCCTTTACCTGTTTTACATTCACATCCCACATCTACACGTACCTAGGCCCCTCACACCCACGGCACCTATACAGCGAGGAACAAAAGATCTCCGATAAAGAGCCCCTTTATGGGTGCCCGTCGAGCATTGCACCGCTGGCCCGATGAGGAGCAGACCCATATGATGAAGCATGACACCTAGCTTGCTGGGTGTGTGAGGGTCCCAGTTCCGATAGGAGGTATTCCCCACCTCCTCACTACCTAGAGTATACACAAGGTGACCAATACCCCACCTAAGGAACTCCGTACCTTTTTGTCTCTTGGCTTAATTTAGGGCATGTACGTTGGACCTTCATCAAGCCCTTTGCGTCCCTCCTTTTGTTGACACACCAGATGCAGTAGTCACAGAAAGAAGTTGTTCTTAGTTATCTGAATTGATGGAATTTTTCTGTACCCCCAGATCTCTGAACCATATGTGCAAGCAGCTCTGGCTTTAATTTTAAATGACAGGGTGGCAGGGCTTATCGAGAGGTTTCAGACGATTTTGCAAATCTCAGTACTGTCCCTGCCTGTTGGGCCAGAACAGTATTATTTTTGGACACCTGGGGAGCCCACAACAGTTTGCTGTCCAGACGGATACCCAAATAATTGAAAGTAGTTACAAGATTTAATGGCTTGTTATAAACCCTAAAGATCGCTTTGAGTTTGGTCTTTTGATTGATAATCATATACTTAGTTTTTCCAACATTAATGGTGAGGCTTCTAGAAGCACATAATGACTTGAACCCTAAGACGGTGCATTGATAATTCTGTTTGAGTTATTAGAACCGCATCATCCACAAAGATCAGTATTGGTAATGGCTTATTGTTTATTTTTGGTACGTCTAGGTCAAGGTTCTCCAGAATTTTTACAACGTCATTTATATAGCAGTTAAATAATGTTGGATCTAATACACAGCCTTGCTTCATGCCCCGTTATATTAGTATCACTGCAGTAAGGTTGCCCCTTGTGCTATATTTCACCCGGTTAATAGTACCAGAGTGCACTGCAACTAGAAGGCTTAAAAACATGTAGGGAACTCCCTGTTGCTTTAGAATTTGCCATAGAATGGAGCGATCAACACTGTCGAATGCGGATTGAACATCAATAAAAACCAACCATAACCATGACTTTTGAAGGAGAGTGTATTTGGAGCAAATTACATTTAGTCTCATTACTTGGTGTACTGTACTCTGTCCCTTCCTAAAACCCGTTTGGAATGGGGATAACAGATCTTTTTCAATCATCCAGTGGTCTAGGTGAGACCGTAACATCTGCCATTCTAGCAGAAGGTCCTTGCACTCCCTGAAAATAAGGCAGGGCGCCAGAGGTCGCATAATCCTGGCAACCCTGGAGACCTATGGCATTCCTAGGATTATCTCTCCTGGGCTGTGTGACCTAGCTAGGGCCATTGGAGGGCCTTGGGGCTTTCCGCTGGTCCTGGAGTGTAGGTGGCTTTTTATTTGAGGGAACCAGACCTAGGTTCTGCTAGACAGACCTGTTTGGATGCCTGGTGGAATTAGTTTACAAGTATGGCATTGGATCCACCACCATGCTAATGTCTGCTACCGCCTGCCATTTTTCTACCTTGGTTTGACCACCCCGCTAATCCTCACGCTTGTGGTGCAAGCATGGTGAGATAGTGGCAAGATTTAGATGTGAGAAGTGCATCTATCTAGTTCTAAATCAAGGATTTGAACTGTAAAATTGCATTCCTATATGTTACAGTCATGCCTTTTCTGTTCTGTTCTGTGCATGTACTTCTTACCATGACCAATGTATTTTCATTGTTCAAGTTTGATTGTGTTGTGTTTCACTATATCAATTATTTTGGTGGGAGAACATATGCACTAGTACTAAATTGCTGACATTGGATCCATGAGATCTAGGTTTTTAAGCCAATCCTCTTTCCTTTACAATTCTGTCAGACCCTAGATAAGTCAATTTATCTCTGCCCACTTCATGTCACTTATCTGCAGAAGTAGTTCTAGCAGAGAAGCTGCAGACCGTTATTAAGTGTTATTTTTTTTAAAAAATATATATGTCCAGCTTTTGTGTTTAACAAGTTGTCCTTCCTCAGTGTTAAGGACAACTTGTGATTGTCCCGTGCTCCCGCTCGGGATACTTTATGTGGATGTTTAACTGTGGCCTGCATTCTGCTTTGCTTGTCCTGGGTGTTCTGCTTGAACGTCTGTCTGCTGTAGCAGTAATACCGAGGACGCCTGAGGAGCGGTCTTGGGCTCATTTCCCTGCTACCTACTATTATCAATAAAGTTAATCTTCTGCCATTCACCGTGGCTGATGCTGACTCTTTCTCTACTGTAATATTTTGGCGACAAGGATGTGCCGCAGTTGAGCCCACCGACCGGCTCATTTTCATCAATGAAGTCTCGCTGTCCTCCTCCCATGTTGCTCGCCGAAGCCTGCCTACTCCTGCTTTCCGGGCTGCTGAGCAACTCTACGGACTTCTTGGCACAAAGGAGGGGTTTCCTGCTCATTTGGTAGAAAGCGCACCTCCACGCGCTTGTCTTCAGCTTCCTGTGCCTTGGTTGCTAGGCACCCCAGGTGTCAGCATGCCGAGCGTCACTCCCGGCGGCCATCTTGGATTGGGGAGATGCCTCATTTGAAAGAAGGTACTCAGTACACTGTGCCTGCACGTTCGGTGACAGGCACACCTTGTTCAAAATATTTCATTTTTATTGCTGGCACACTCGGTGGCAGGCACACCTTCTTTACAATATTTCAGTTGTATTGCCTGCACACTCGGTGACAGGCACACCTGTCACATCTTAACCTCAAGATCTCAACCTGCACAATCTGCAACAAGCACATTCTGTCAGTTGCTGATTCATGAGTTCTTGTTTCATCATTCACATGCAAGCCTCACTCATTTACTTTTGCAATACCTGCCATTTCTAGTTGCTATTTTATTATTGGCAGTTATTTACAGTTTTAATACAGTTTAAATTGTTATGGCATCCACACTCAACTTCTTCAGATCTCGCATTTTCTTAAGGTTCCAGGCAAACCAGTGATGCAATGAAAACACTGGTTTAAATTGTTTGAAAATTACTTGGTCGCTAATGATGCTATAGAATTTGATGTTAAAAGGAAATTTGCACTCCTATATGGTCATCTTGGTTATGAGGGGCAGCAACATTTTTATAATTTGGCGCAGGTGGATGCACCAGCAGGTGCACAAGAGGCTTGGAATGTTTATGCGGAAGCTGTGGCAAGGACCACAAAGAAGTTCACTGAAGAGCCAAGTGTTTTGCTTGAGCATTTGAACTTCGTGAGGAGGAAACAGAATATTGACGAGTCTGTAGAGGAATATATTTCTGCACTCAGACTAGCCTCTACTTGCAATTTTGGTTGTTCCCTAGATATATGTATACGTGACCAGTTTGTAAATAGTTGTTTCTCGAAGAAGATTCAAGAGAGACTTTTGAGTTGCAGGGATCCTAGTCTCGTGGAAACAATTGAAATTGCAAAAAGTATAGAGAGATCGATCATATCCACCAAGTTGATGACTACCACATCTGGAACCTCCGTATCTTCTTTGTCCAGGGAGAGTGAAGTCATTGGTGTTGTTGATGTGAGAAACAAAGCTGCAAGAGGCTCATTCAGGAAGACATCCAATATATGTTTTAGATGTAGTTCTAGAACACATGTTGGAAACAATCCAAATTGCCTAGCTAGCAATAAGCGTTGCAACAAATGAGGCAAACTTGGCCATTTCATGTCTGTGTGCAGGAGTTCCAGGAACACAATGAGAATAAGCACTGTGGATGTTAACAATGATTCATGTGGGCAAGATTTGTCTAGAGTTGTTTTAACTATTTCTCATGATAACACTCCTCAGTCTGAAGAGAAAGGTCCCTGGTGTAAGGCCATAGTGGCACAAGAATCTATGGACATGATGGCAGACTCTAGTGCACCAATTACAATTATTTCGGATATTCTATTCTTCGAAAAATGGGGTTCAAGACCGCTCACTAAAAACGATATTCACCCTAAAGCCTTTGGTGAATAAGACATTGACATGCTGGGGTATTTTATTGATTCTTTGTCCTGTTTAGGAAGGCAGATCACAACGAAGATTTATGTTGTAATCAAAGGCAGGAACATTATAGGGTGGCAAGACTTGGCCAGTCTTGGGATCATGCTAATACCTGGTGCGGAGGATCCCACTGTATTGGCTGATCATCCCATCTCTTTCGTTGAAGCTGATGGTGATGTGAATTTGGATAGTGTTATTAACAAATTTCAAGGTATTTTCAGTGATAAAATAGGAAATATTTCAAAGTTTGAGCATTAAATTACTCAACTAAGGCACCATCTCTGTAGTGCACTACAGCATCAGGACGGATCTCAAAGATCTTCTTAATAAACTACGCAATGAAGGAATTATTCAGCCAACTGACTCATCTGAATGGGTCAGTCCAGTTGTTATTGTGAAGAAAAAGACAGGCGAGATTTGTGTCTGTGGACTTATGCACTCTGAACAAAAACATTGTCATCAACTGCCATCAGCTACACAAAATGCAGGATCTTTTAGCAAATTTAGGGGGAGCCAATGTTTTTTCGTTGCTCGTTCTCAGATCAGCTTATCATCAAATACCACTTGCTGTAGAGAGCCAGGATCTTACTGCATTTATTACACCTTTTGGAGCATTTAAGTTCTTACGCATGCCTTTTGGTCTGGCCTCTGCAGCAAGTGTATTTCCAAAGTTTATGGATACTGTTTTGGGAGGCATCCAGGGTGTGCAGGCATTCCAGGGCTATTTACTTATTTATGCTGAGAGTGCTAGGGAACACAATTTAATTTTAGAAAGGGTTCTTAAAATTTTTGAGAATATAGGTATCACCCTCAGGAAGGAGAAGTATAAATGTATGCTCAATCAGTTGGATTACCTTGGCCACTGTATCTCAGATCAGGGCATAAGACCCAAAATGTCCCTTGTCTGTGCTATTCAAGATTCAACTCCCCCAAGCAAGAAAGATATACTTCGCTCATTTTTAGGCTTATGTGAATACTACTCATGTTTTATTCATGGGTACGCTTTGGTGGTACACCCCTTGCGAGACCTCTTAAGAAAAGGTCAAGTTTGTGAATGGTCTGATGCAGCGAATGAGGCTTTCTCTAAGATTAAATCTCTCATTACTTCAGCTCCTATTTTATCAGCATTTACAGCTGGGCAGCCATGTTTTTTGACAGTGGACGCCAGTCAATTTGGATTAGGTGCAATTTTGTCTCAGTGGGTGGACAAGAAGCAGTACACAATTGCATTTGCTTCACGTTCTCTGAGTTCCGCTGAGTTTAACTATAGCACGATTGAGAAACAAGCGTTAGCGTGTGCATGGGCAATTGAAAAGTTTAAGACGTATTTGTGGGGTACACAATTTCACATTTTCACAGAACACCATCCCCTTATTTATATACTTAATGGTAATGGTGCGGGTAAGGCGTCTGTGAGGTTTGTTCGTATTTTATCCAAGTTGCAAGAACACAACCTTACGATTCATTATCTTCCTGGTGGGAAGAATGCCAGAGCGGACTGTCTGTCTAGAATGCCTCTTACCAATGATAATTTGTGTGAATCTGAGGAGGAAGTTGAATGTGTTTTGCTCTTACTGGATATTTTGCAGCAAAACAAGTTTCTATTTCCAGAGAGGTTTGGTTGAATACTCTCAGTGATGATCTTATTCTTCAACAGGTCATCAAACATGTCAAGTACGGTTGGCTTCAGGAAAGGAATCTGGAATCTGAGCGCAAAGTATTTGCATAGGTTTCAGATGAATTATCTGTGGTTGAGGGTTTTTCACTTCATCATGACTTGTTAGTTCTGCCCACCAATTTGAGAGAACTGTTATTTCAGATTTCTCATGAAGGTCACTTGGGGATTAGAGCTACTATTCGTAATTTGAAGCAATATTATTGGTGGCCTGGACTTGATGCCCAGGTTAGCAGATAGGTGTCAGGATGCAGTACTTGTTTGGTTTCTGACAAACGTTTAAGTCAACTGAATCCAATTTACGTATGGTTTCTTTACCATGTGCACCATGGGATAAGGTTTCACTCGACTTTGACGGTCCTTTCTATAAGCAATAAGAGGTATGTGATAGTTCTGGTAGACTATCTTTCCAAGTGGATTTATTTTAGTTTTGTCTCGATACCTGACACCACATCTGTCATTACTTTTCTGAACAAAGGTTTTGAAATTGAAGGACCACCTAATGAACTTGTAACTGATAATGGTACTCAGTTCAAGTCCCATCAAATGCTACAATTTATTAACAGTCTAGGCATTAAACATTTGCAGGTGGCTTTGTACTCTCCAACTTCTAATGGTTTAGTGGAACGTGTCAACAAAGTTTTTGAAGGGAGGGGTGCAAACTGCCTTATCGGCTGGCCTGCAAGTTGAAAGTTTTCTGAGAGAGAAGGTTTGGAACTATCACACTACACCACACAGTACCACTGGTGTATCTCTGTTCAAATTGTTGCGCAATAGACTGCCCAGATGCAAGTTGTGTCCTGGGTGGGTCAGAGAATTTTCCCATAACTCCGAAGTAAAGGCTGACTCTGGTAATATGAGAAATGAAGTGGCTAAGAAACATAAAGCAATTACTAAATATTTTTGTAATAAGAATAATACTAAGGTGATTGAGTATTCAGTTGGTGACTGGGTTCTCATTAAAAAAAAACTAATAGGGTTAGAAAAGGAGAGTCGAAATTTACACTACCTGTCAAGGTGGTTAGGGTCTCTAAAGGTGCTCTCCTTTTGGAAGGTAGAGGGTGGTGGAGCAGGAGGAGCCCGGTGAAAGTTACTCAGGAAGAAGCTTCAAAGATTACAGCTGCAAAAATCGAAGGTATTGGTTTTACGGAGCATGGTGAGGGAAGTTCCTGGAGGCTTCTCTCTCAGGGAAAAACTGCACATCATTCCAATCTGGGTACTTCCTCTGCTGAGTCTGTCAGTTGTTCTTCCAATGAGGTTTCTCATGGGTCTGATGATTCATATTTGTATTTGTCCTCTAACGAAGAAATTCTTCCTTCTAGTTCCTGTGTGGAGGATTTGAGCACAAGATCTTCAATTGCAAAGTCTTCCTGCAGGGTTTCTCGCAATGCTTCATTTCCACTGAAATTTAAAGATTATTATTTAATGTGATTTTGTTTTTATTGTGCATTTTTTCCTGGTTATTTTTTCTTGTTACTAAGTGTTTAACTTGTATTTGTTTATAAAAAAGGAGATGGTGTTGTGTTTAACAAGTTGTCCTTTCTCAGTGTTAAGGACAACTTGTTATTGTCCCGTGCTCCCGCTTGGGATACTTTATGAGGATGTTTAACTGTGGCCTGCGTTCTGCTTCCTTTGTCCTGGGTGTTCTGCTCGAACTTCTGTCTGTTGGAGTAGTAGCAGCGAGGACGCATGAGGAACGGTCGTGGGCTCATTTCCCTGCTACCTACTATTATCAATAAAGTTAACCTTCTGCCACTCACCGTGGCTGATGCTGACTCTTTCTCTACCGCAACCCCAGCCTGGAAGTGCTTAGATGATATTCCTTTTATGGCAGTTTGTGATGTACTTCCTCAATCAACCATGTAATGCAACTGGTGCTCATGTAAAGCGCTCTGATACCTTTGGGTCGAGTTTGCGCTGTATAAAACTGCTAAAATAAATAAATAACTGCATATTCTGTGGATAGGAAATACTGAGTTTGGCCCTGGAAGCCATGAGACTCCTAAATGTTAGTAATTTAATCTTTCGTATAGGCACTTCCCCCGAGGTGAATTAGTCTCGATGGCAGCCGGAGGTGTCCTTACTGTTTTGTTACTGTCCTCATGGCACTTTCGAGGCACCGATTTGTCGGTTTATACATATGTACTTCCGAATAGGCCAGTGTACATATGCCCTGCTATTATCACTTTCACACGTTCAGAACTCAAACAAGATCAGAAATACAACTGGCCACTGAAATTAAGTGATTGTGTTCCTACAGCTTCATCTGCATGATTGGGGAATTACCACATAATCCACCATCTGCTTCATAATTTACAGTTTTAATAATAAAATGTTGTTTCTAGCTCAAACGGATAAAGTTACTTTAAAAAAGCACCACACATTGTGCTGCGCAGTGGCAGGCCCAATGCAAAGGTTCAGTGGCCACTTTTTAGATGCTCATTGTTGCATTCGGATGGTAATATACTATGAGACAGATGTACGACGCGCAAAATAGCGCCTCACAAATTGCGAGTCTTTTGCGACTCGCAATTTGCGAGGCGCTATTTTGCATGTACAACAGTGTGTTTAACACTGTTTGCGATTCCCAATGGGGTCGCAAATTGCGAGGCTCAAGAATATTAATAAGACTCTTGCAATTTGCGAGCCCATTGGGAATGGCAGGCCCTCCCAGGGATGGTGGCCTGCTGGGCTCAGCAGACCACCATGTCTGGGGCTGCTTTTAAATAAAGCAGTTTTTTTTTTAATGCTGCCCGTTTTCCTTAAAGGAAAACGGGATGCATTTAAAAAAAAAAAAAAGAAACGTTTTCGTTTCGTTTTTTAAGGGCAGGTAGTGGTCCCTGGGACCACTGCCTGCCCTTAAAAAATATTTTTAGAGACAGTCACAAAGTGGAAGGGGTCCCCTGGGGACCCCTTCCACATTGCGACTGCATTACCACCCTCTTGAAGAGGGAGGTAATTTGCAAGTGTTTTGCGACCGCAATTGCGGTCGCAAAACATTCATACATGGGGTTGCAGTCGCTATTAGGAAGGGAACGCCCCTTCCTAATAGCGACTCGCAATTCCTAAATAGTGAGTCGTAAATAAATTGCGACTTGCTATTAAGGAATTGTACATAGCCCTTTCACATTTTGCATGCACAAACGGGTTGCAAACCTGTTTGCGCATGCAAAATAGGGTAGGGTCGTGCATCTGGCCCCAAGTCAACTGTGAATCCGTGTATTAATGCCATGGTCTCTGTTCACATGTCTGTAAAGCGCTCTGATACCCTCGGGTCTAGCCAGAGCTATATAAAACTCTCAAATAGAGAAATAAATAAAATGCTACTAATGAGGTGAAACGTTTGCCAAGATAGTATTAATGTGTTTTAAAATGTCAAATAGTCAAATAATACCGTCCCAGAATGTGCCAGATGCATCGCATCATTTTTCTTTTCTTTCCTCATAGTTACTCAACCCTGCCATATTATTTGGTCGCCCTTTGCCGCAGAATTCCAGTCGCCAAGAAATACTAAGTTTCAAAGACACTCGCGACTGACACCCAAACACTTTTTCAGAGGTGACCTTCGTTGGGACGGAGCACACGTTTTCCCCAGAATACCTAGTTTATGAATATTTCTTGGTTTATGGGTCCGTTTAGTCCTAACACAAAATGACCACAGTCTAACTTAGAACAACAACCGCAACCGAACAAAATGGCGGAAAAGGAAACACCAGAGACGAAACTTTCTTCACAACAATTCACACACAGTACGCCAACTACAACTCGTTGTGATGGGGTTTCAGATAGAAAAAAGCACGGGCTTGTGCTAGTGTGAAACCCGTACTCAGGTGTCTGTCTGTGGTGTACAGAATGAGCGCGCGTGAAGCGGTTATTTTCATCTTGCTTGTGAGAGGAGGGAGCTCAGCTCGCCCAATGCGCTGTCCAGGGTGCTGAAGGTGCAGAACGGACTATCACGCGACACAAAGGGAATGGGAACAAGTCAAGCAATCACATGGGCAACTCAGGGTTCACAGATTCCTATGCACGGGTGCCTTGATTCTGGGGCGGGGATAAAGCGAGGAACCCCTCACCTGCAGCTAGCCTGGAGGGTGGAGCAGCGCATTGACTGCTGTATGACATTTACCCGTGTAGTGCCTTGAATGGCGCTTACAATTAGTTCACGCTCAACTTCTTTAAGGCGTGCATGGTCTCTGACAGCCGCGCCTTTTATTTTTCTCAAAGCACGATAACGGCGAGGCCTAAACACTGAAAACTAAATCTACGATTGGAGAAAATATAGGAAAGATCGATGTTTCTGGTTAAGTCGTATTGAAAGCGAGTCTTGCTTCTTTTATTTGGAGAATACTCTTAGAAACTTCTAGGCAAAACAGTGTCTTTCCCAGTATGAATTTGCACAGCGATAGCTTCCGCCTGTCCCTTGATTCTGGAGTAAAATCCCCATGGGGGAGGGCGCGTTCTTTGTATGTATGGTCTTCTTGCAGGGTTTTCGTGGGATACTGGAGGTCTTTAAGCTCAGTAAGGCCGTGGCATGCTGGCTGGCTTATCCTGACCAGCTCAGCAGGAACTCCCTCTCGGCCTGGAGTTTTAGGTCCGGCATATACATGTATGAATGAATCTCAAACTTATACAGCGCACTGTCACTCACAATGGAACATCCTGGCACTAAAATTAAATCTGGTACTCAGCCGAAAAAGAAGGGAATGATGGACAGATGGCTAAATGAGGGAATAGCAGAGTGCCTCAGAGGCAAGGAAGAGCCAGGTCTTCAGAAGCTTTTTGAATGGGGCTTCTGATTCATTGAAGCGCAAAGAGCTGGAAAGTTGGTTCCATGCCTTAGAACCTAGGACCGAAAAGGATTTGCCGCCTCGGGTTTTTAGTCTGAATGGGGAGGGGAGGAATTGAGAAGATTCGATTTAAAGGATCTCAGAGTTCTTGTGTTAGTGTAATACGTGAATCTCACAGTGAGGTATTTTGGTCCAAAGGCTCTGAATGCTCTAAAGACCAGTCCAAGGATTTTAAAAAGGATCCTTTTGTGTACCCGTAACCAGTGTAGAGCTTTTAGGGCAGCTGAAGCAGGACTCCGTCTGCAGAGGTTTAGCACAAGTCTAGCTGCCACATGTTGCACCATCTGGAGTTTGTGGAGTGTAAGTTTCGAAGCGCCGGCATAGAGACTATTACAATAGTCGGGTCTGGAGGTGATGAGAGCTAAAGCGGCTGTTTTCCTGGAAGCCAGTGGGAGAAAGTCAAAATCTTTCTAAGAGACTTAATTAAGCTGAAACACATTCCTACCACTGCAAAAGCTTAAGGGCGGAAAGAGAGGGAGTTGCAAAATTTAACTCCTACGTTTTTTGCAACTTCTACAGTAAGCTCACACATTTTGATTTTGCTAAACTTGTATGTAACAGACTTACTTTTAGCCAACCCTCTTAATTCTTGGTCTGCCATTGTGTCATTCACATACTTCTCTAGGCTACTACACCATACAACATGGGTAATGGGTCAGGCTACTTCAGCTATTGTCTAATTTCACTGTGAGTGACTGCATTGTGCAGTTTCAGAAGGAGCACACCCGTACACAACATAGCTCCCTTCGATACCAGGGACTGCTATGACAATATTGCAATACTGCTTGTTGAGACACAAAAATATTTTTGCTTTAGGCATTTTTATATTGGCATGGACCTGATAGCACCCCCAACAATAAAGGTTTTTTTTTTTTTTAAATTGACAAAACAAGGCTAAAAGGTTGGCAGCCAATCCCAAACCTATTGGCTCTGTCAATTGTTGTTAGAGTTTGTGCCCAAATATTTGTACCAATCATTCACTTGCTAGTGGGTAATACTTTATGGAGGGACTAGCATCTTCAGAAAACAGGGCATAGGCATCCTCCTCTTGGAAAAACAGCCAAGCCTGGATCCAACTATCAAAATAAACTCAATGTCCCTACTGAATCCTCCAGCGCTCTCTAAACTATGTTGCCAAAATAAATGAGTAGCAGTTGTAGCAATTTAAGGAAAATAATATTTTTCCATTATTTTCATTCGTCCTCTTTTAGGCCCCATCTCTTTAAAAAACATATCATGAACGTACTGTTTATACAGTTGTAGGAGTTGTTGCTTATGCGTGTCCTCCTTACTTTCGGAAATGGCTTCTCATTGAAGTTCAGCTTGCTTCTTTTGCTACAGATGAAGAGTCCGGACTCTTAATGACCTCTAAACAACAGTCATGGTTCAGTCGAAAATCCTTCGAAGAGCCCTAAATGTGACGCCATGGATACAAACTTTATGCATCTTGCCTGGACGTGCCTCCATGTAAGTCACTATTGGGTGGACATTTTCTACAAAATCTCCCAGTTGACAGACTTAACACTGGTCCCTGGCCCCCTGATGGCTTTTTTAGGTTACGTGTGCGACGTCCCACAGGGGCTGCGCCGATTTGTAGCAATTGCTTTTCTCCTTGCGAAGCGCGACGTTGCGATGTACTGGGAAGGGGAGAGAGGTCCTACCTCTGCACACTGGCTAAAAAGCTTAGGGGCTTATTTACAAGCGCCTTGCGCCACTTTTGCGTCATTTTTAACATGGGAAAAGTGACGCACGGGTGGCGCAAGGGGCTTGTAAAGAAGCCCCTTAATTTTTTGCGATACCACTAGTGAATTGTACACACAGTTACAACCACCAGTGTCCCGCCCCCGCGATATCTAGCTGCCCCTGCGCACTTACTTACAGCACACTGGCCAGACATCTCAGAACTGGCAGTGCGTGCTGCGGGATCTGCAGTGCGCAGCCATAACACACATATTTTCACCTGGACGGTAGGCTGCGTTGCACACGCATAGTTACTTCTGACTCATTGCAGCCCTTTTTGTGCCCCACATACATCTTCCTCTGCAGGGCCTCAAAAATCTCGAAGCATCCCTTTCCTTTAAGGATCCAGGCTATTCTATAAGCTCTGTTCCACTTGTGTTTCAATTACCTCTCAATGCTATTGTTCTGTAAGTTGTCCATCATTGGCATGTATGGCTTCGTTAACTGTGGTGCATTTCTCTGTTAAGTGAAACGATAAATAAAGATTTAAAAAAAGAAGAAAAGAAAATCCTTTGAAGAGCTCCTTTGAGGGATGTTTATAACTTCAGAGGCTGCTCGCAAAAAGGCCCATTCCGCTTCTACAAGAGAGATTGGATATGTTTGTGGACCGTCCAAAGATTTTTCCAGAAGCACATCTGGGAGGTCTACATTTGTGGGGGCAGATTTACAAGGCCCTTGCGCCACTTTTGCGTAATTTTTAACATGGGAAAAGTGACGCAAAAGTGGCACAAGGGGCTTGTAAATCTTCCCCCTGCTGTTTAAGATTCTGTTGCTTAGACTTGCGTTTCGTAGAGTTGTATTGCATTTTTATTTTTTCAGATCTAATATGTTTTATTGAAGCAGCTAGAAAATCGGAATAAGCCCTTTTCCACGAGATCCATTTGGGCAGCTGCTTTCTCTATGTGTAGCTTCATGAGTGAAGGGTGCAAATCAGATATCAAGAAGGCAGAATTTGTATTAACCCTTTCCAAGCTTTGGTTGTTCACTACAGTTTTTCTGTTTTTATTTCGGGAAGCACGAGTGGCCCAGGTCATAACATTGGAATCTTTCAGGGTAAATTTTATTTTGGTTTTTGCGAAGAGCTCTGCCATTTTGTTCTGTATCTTTCCAGGCATTTAAGATCCTGACTAAGGGCATGATTTACAGTTTTGCAGACGAGAACACCGTTACAATTATGATGAATATCCTATCCACCTTATTACAAGTCCCATAGGATATAATGCACTTATAATGAAAAACTGTAAGTCATTAGTGAACATCAAAGTATGAACTTGTTTCCTGCCAGTTTATAGCTTGTCTGTTGTGAGGGAACTTAAAAACGTGGGTAGGTTGGTAAGGTATACAGAGACCAGCGGGGAGGCCAACAGGCAACCTTGTTTGACCACTGTCAGATCCGAAAGCACTAACCTGAGCTTTTCCTCCTGAGTGAGTGCCACATATCCATGAAGTGGCCCTGACAACCGCGCTGCTACCTTTCTGGTTCAGAAAAGTGATATGAACATAGAGTCAACACCAGAGGACCAGGGGAAAGGGGCTTTGGAGAAGGAGAAGGAAAGATAGACAAGGATGGCTGGCCGGGCTGTGTGTAGCTGGGATGAGTGGTAGTCTACAGGTACTTGCTTCTAATAGTCCTAACACAGAACTGTAAGGGTAAACACTGATAAGTGTTTAAAAGAAGACCCACTGGAGTTCTCTTTACTTGTGTTGCTCTAGTATACTCCTGATACCCAACAAAATGTTCCCCTTTTCCACCTTCTGACTGGTTAGACGCCCTCAATCAGGTTGCCTGGATGTCTCTAGGAAGTAAAGTACAACTCTGTTAGACTAATGCCCCTTTCCCTGGATTGTAATTCCTAGACCCACGCTAAGGCATCATTACCTGCTCTTCTCCTCAGGAATGAATACTGATTTCTCTCTCTGGAACATCTAATGTGTACATATGAGGAAGTTAGCGTCACGCCCCTCCCCACCCAATATAGTTCTAATCAAAGCTCTATCTTGTTCTCAAGTTTTTGTGGCAATATTTTCAACACTGCACTGTTTTGTAATAGATTCTTACTGAACGCACTTTGAGCTTAACCAAAAAAGTCTGAGCACACATTCTTGTGATGTCTTTCAAATAATTGATAACTTGCAAATAACAGTTCTTTCTTGATATTTCCTCAAGGTACCTGTGGCCTCCATGGGCGTGCTTCATCTAAGTGGAGAAATATACGCTGGGTGCCTGCGCCTTACCTTTTATTCTTTAATTGAATTGTTATCTTACAAGTTCTTGCCCCTTTTTTTGTAGACTGATCTCTGTGGCCGAAGTTGGGCTTTAAAAGAACCAGTCAGGACTATGTGGTGTCTGGAGAGCGAGGAATAGCTAAGTCACATGTCTTCTGAGCGCACTCTTCAGTGCGACTGAGGCCCAGCTGTGTGACCAGGATAACACGTCCAGAGCCAGAGCTCCTGCTCCACTGACAGTTCTGTACAGAAAGAGAGATGACGGTTTGGGCTTAGCCTTATAAATGGTTGCCACCCCCAAGATGGCCACAGACTTTGCAGGTTTTCCCATCGGTCTCCAAATCTCACGAGTGGACATGAGGAGGTCTGTGATTCGGCCCAAGGGCTTCTCATGAGTAGCTTGCAAAGGCACTGGTTGGTGTGGGAATGCTGCATTGGGGGATCGGCTGTTGGCGCTGATGTGGAGGTGTTCGCTTCTAGGGCATGTGGCTTGGGGTATTCCCGACAACCACAGGCTCCCTTTTGAACTTCTCAATCAGTGCTCATTGCTGTCTAAAATACACCAGCAAAGTTGGGTTGTCATACAAAGAACTTATTATGTAGACTTAATAGGAATTGATCTTTGTCGCTGAGAGTTTTTGCCGAAGTACGTTAATTGGCCTTTCCACTCATGCTTAACTGATATAGAATATCTTGGTGTCTCTTGTGAGCCACCATCAATGTGGGAAAAGAACTTGGTATCCTTCAGCTAAGACTCGGATGATTTTTTTTTATAGAGAATTGCCTCAACATTTAATAGGTGGGTTAGCCATTAAGTGAATTGATTGTTTTGTGGACTTTTTTAGTAGATTGCACAAGTACATAATTACTGCATGATTTTTTATGCAGGAAGTAATATGATTGCCAATACCAAGCCATCATTCGTAAAAGCTTCTGAATGTGTTATGTTAGGGGATAAGACTCACTGGGGATGGCAGAGTGTGTGGTAGGTCGACCGCGATCGGACGGAGCGATAACCGACACTGAACCTGGCAGTGTTTCCACCTGCTGCGACACCTTGAAGCATTGAAATGACCCAAGTTGGGCACTGTTGTTGTTTGACAGGTACCACTTTATAGGGTGCTGTATGGGTGGTCACTGAACGGTGTAATGAACAGACCACCAACCATAAAGTGTAGAATGATTAAGAATAGGTCCTGAAGAATTGCCGTTAATTTGACAGTAGGCAAGAAACATGTTGGCCTGAGTTTGAGCACACAACCCTGCAATCCTTGAGCAGACGCGTGTGCCTCTTACTGGTTTTTAATCAGGATAGTGACCACAGTCATTAAAATAGTTTTGGATGGATCACTAACTCCTGTTTTAGATTGCACACACTACACATTTTCACATCTACACTCACTAGGGCCCTTACACGCACCGCACCTAACGGCTAAGAAAAAAGATCTCCGCCAAGAAGGCCCCACCACGGGTGCCGATCGGGTATTGCAGCGCCGACCCGATAAGGAGCAGACCCAGTGATGAAGCATGACACCTAGCTGGCTGGGTGTGTGAGGGTCTTTTTCTGAAAGGAGAAAAGGTTTTCTCCGATCTTCATGAGCACTCACATGCTCCCTTTTCACCTAGTGACCTGTAGGACTCTTTTTAGGAACAGCATACCTCTTCTTGTTGTGGTTCCGTGGGCCTGTATGCTGGACCTACTCAATTGGCCCATAGTCCCTCCTTGTTGTCTTATTCCATCTTGCTTGTGTCACATGGGCACATTTCTACAGCACTAGTGCATGCTTGAGCTTCAAAGGCTAATAATTAAGGGCATTTTGCAGAGTTCAGCTCTAGATGGCATAGGGAAACTAGGGAGTGAGATATAGGGGCCGATTCCGATCTCGGTCGGAGGCGCACCCAATACCATTCGGTCGGGAAAAAAGCCATGCAAATGACTGTTTCCCGACCGATCCGTACATCATACCGAACGAGTAAGTACGATGCGCACAACAGCACAGAATCCGGCCGAGTCGTACTCACCCAATCCAGGTCCTGTTCTCCGACCGAGGCGAATCCGGAAACGCAGAATCGAGTCGCACAGAAGGGAAAATGCAGCCCCGTCCGGCCGAACAAGTACGATGCGCTTTCCGTACGCGCCGAACCCGTCGCTACGTCCGGCACGTCAAAGCTTCCGGGAGAGGCGCACATAAGCTCCGATTCGCCCCACAACACGATCCACGGCTACGAGGCGAACACGCCAGCGACGAGGACGACGCGAAGCAACGAGAAAGACGAACGAGACGAACCAACCATGAATCCCTTCGTCCCGATCCTACCAATATTCTACATTTACTACCGGAACAGGCACGGACGCGTACGGCGCAGAAGGTAAGTCAGACACCAACCACAAAAACATACAACACGTACACGACACATCACACACACACAGAGGGATGCAGAATTTACTTACACCAGCAACAGCAGCACCATAGGGGCGGGATGCCCATCACCAATGCCACATATGCACACAGGGGCCTGGATGCGCACGACCACTACCACCCCTACCCAGGGGGGGCTGGATGCCTACCACTACTATCACCCTAAGCCAGAGGGGCTGGATGCCTACCACTACTACCACCCTTAGCCATGGGGGTGCCAGATGCCCACCACCACTACCACCCTTACCCAGGGGGGGCTGGATGTCCACCACTACTACCACCCTTAGCCAGGGGGGTGCCAGATGCCTACCACTACTACCACCCTTACCCAGGGGGGGCTGGATAACTACCACTACTACCACCCTTAGCCAGGGGGTGCCAGATGCCCACCACTACTACCACCCTTACCCAGGGGGCTGGATGCCTACCACTACTATCACCCTAAGCCAGGGGGCTGGATGCCTACCACTACTATCACCCTAAGCCAGGGGGCTGGATGCCCACCACTACTACCACCCTTACCCAGGGGGCTGGATGCCTACCACAACTACCACCCTTACCCAGGGGGGCTGGATGCCTACCACTACTACCACCCTTAGCCAGGGGGTGCCAGATGCCCACCACCACTACCACCCTTACCCAGGGGGGCTGGATGCCTACCACTACTATCACCCTAAGCCAGGGGGCTGGATGCCTACCACCACTACCACCCTTAGCCAGGGGGGCTGGATGCCTACCATTACTACCACCCTTACCCAGGGGGGCTGGATGCCTACCACTACTATCACCCTAAGCCAGGGGGCTGGATGCCCACCACTACTACCACCCTTACCCAGGGGGCTGGATGCCTACCACAACTACCACCCTTACCCAGGGGGGCTGGATGCCTACCACTACTACCACCCTTAGCCAGGGGGTGCCAGATGCCCACCACCACTACCACCCTTACCCAGGGGGGCTGGATGCCTACCACTACTATCACCCTAAGCCAGGGGGCTGGATGCCTACCACTACTACCACCCTTAGCCATGGGGGTGCCAGATGCCTACCACCACTACCACCCTTAGCCAGGGGGGCTGGATGCCTACCACTACTACCACCCTTAGCCAGGGGGTGCCAGATGCCCACCACTACTACCACCCTTACCCAGGGGGCTGGATGCCTACCACAACTACCACCCTTACCCAGGGGGGATGGATGCCTACCACTACTACCACCCTTAGCCAGGGGGTGCCAGATGCCCACCACCACTACCACCCTTACCCAGGGGGGCTGGATGCCTACCACCACTACCACCCTTAGCCAGGGGGGGCTGGATGCCTACCACTACTACCACCCTTACCCAGGGGGGGCTGGATGCCTACCACTACTAGCACCCTAAGCCAGGGGGCTGGATGCCCACCACTACTACCACCCTTACCCAGGGGGCTGGATGCCTACCACAACTACCACCCTTACCCAGGGGGGCTGGATGCCTACCACTACTACCACCCTTAGCCAGGGGGGTGCCAGATGCCCACCACCACTACCACCCTTACCCAGGGTGGGCTGGATGCCTACCACTACTACCACCCTTAGCCAGGGGGGTGCCAGATGCCCACCACCACCACCCTTACCCAGGGGGGGCTGGATGCCTACCACTACTACCACCCTTAGCCAGGGGGGTGCCAGATGCCCACCACCACTACCACTTTTACCCAGGGGGGGCTGGATGCCTACCACCACTACCACCCTTAGCCAGAGGGGGCTGGATGCCTACCACCACTACCACCCTTAGCCAGGGGGGGCTGGATGCCTACCACTACTACCACCCTTACCCAGGGGGGGCTGGATGCCTACCACTACTATCACCCTAAGCCAGGGGGGCTGGATGCCCACCACTACTACCACCCTTAGCCAGGGGGGGCTGGATGCCTACCACTACTACCACCTCTACCCAGGGGGGGCTGGATGCCTACCACCACTACCACCCTTACCCAGGGGGGGCTGGATGCCTGTCACTACTACCACCTCTACCCATGGGGGGGTGGATGCCTACCACCAACACCACCCCCACTCATAGGATGGACAATGCATGACACAACCAGCACACCACAACCTAGGGAATGCAAGAAAAAGACATCCCCCAACACCATGACAAGCGTGTGTAGACTGTGTCAAATGCCTACAACACTGAACATGACTTTGAACATACAATGTGACCCCCTATCACATGTGCCACACATATATGTGTGTGGCCCCCACAATGCAAGCAGGCCATGACCATTGTGGCAATGGGGTCCAAACCCCCATCATCACAGTGACCAAAAGGTAAGTGTGGGGTCCATAGCTGAAGCACATTTTGAACATTGTGGCAATGGGGTCCAAACCCCCATCATCACAGTGACCAAAATGTAAGTGTGGGGTCCATAGCTGAAGCACATTTTGAACAGTGTGGCAATGGGGTCCAAACCCCCATCATCACAGTGACCAACATGTAAGTGTGGGGTCCATAGCTGAAGCACATTTTGAACATTGTGGCAATGGGGTCCAAACCCCATCATCACAGTGACTAAAAGGTAAGTGTGGGGTCCATATCTGAAGCACATTTTGAACATTGTGGCAATGGGGTCCAAACCCCCATCATCACAGTGACTAAAAGGTAAGTGTGGGGTCCATATCTGAAGCACATTTTGAACATTGTGGCAATGGGGGCCAAACCCCCATCATCACAGTGACCAAAAGGTAAGTGTGGGGTCCATATCTGAAGCACATTTTGAACATTGTGGCAATGGGGTCCAAACCCCCATCATCACAGTGACCAAAATGTAAGTGTTGACAAAGAAAAAGCTGCAACTGCCAAACTGCATGGATGATTCCTGGTCACAGAACATAAAACACATCAGTGGCAAAGTAGTGCATGTGTCCCATTGCAACATAGATTGGGGGAGGCAAATACTGCAGTGCAAATAAGACATACCTTTGGCCATGTGCAGACAAACAACACCCATGGGGGCTGACACAGTCAACATTCATCAATGACACAATGACAGAAGTGACCATCAGAATGCAGACCCACATATTTGCACCAATGGGCACACAAATGCAGATACCCTGTGGAGACTGTAGATGTGAGGTGAACAGATACTATACCATGGCAGCAATGGGACACACAAACCATGATCATTGTGCTGACTGATGACCTAGGAGTCCCAGGGACAGCAGGGGAAACCCACCAAACTACATACAGCCAATGGCACACCTAAGATATGCCAATGCAGTGGTGCAGATGCGCAAACACAAACAGGCAGACCCACACTGCACATCAAACACAACAGGTGAGGGGGGGGGGGTGCCATTGTCCCCAGGCAACACATGAGGAGGCCTGAATACCAATTATACAGATGTGCATACAGTGCCACACAAAGGTAACTCATGGATCCAAATCCCCTATGTGGGCAATCAGGCATTGTCAGATGAGAGGGAGCACAAATCACACATGTCACACAGGCACGTAGGAACAGCAACTGACACAGCAAGACACAGACACACCACAGCACTACCCCCAGGGCCCCCACAATGTGGTGACCCTGGGCTGCATTACAATCCCACTGTGATGACAAAGCTAAATGTCGTTCACACTGTGAACCACAGTCATGTGTCCTGAGCAACAAACTACCATCACACCTACACAAGCACAAATCAATCAGCACGGCCAGTAAGCCAAGGCCAACATGGAGGCAGGGGTCTAGCCGGGCAACAACTCTCATCTGCACACACTCAACACCACACACCTCGACCTCCAACAATGTGCAGCAGTGAAGCACACATGCACTGGTGACATTGCACATGCACCCATGACAATTCCAGGGTGGTGGGTGGGAACCAAGGTGCAGAAACACATCACACATGGCCACTCAACAAGACTCCTGAATGTCTGACACACTGCACACTACGCTGTACATGGACATGACGGCAATACCACACCAACCAATGGGATCCCAGCCACAGTCACACACCAATGAAGAAGCCAAGGTCACCCACAAAGAACACACATAGACAACAACCAACATTGCAGCCCGGACCCTGAGGAGTGCCAGCAGTCACACACACAACGTGTCACAATCACTGAAAGATAACACAAACTGGAAATCACATGACAGGTGCAAACAACAAGTGCCAAGGGGAAACCTGACTGTGACCCATCTGCGTCTGCACACAAACTCAGCCCTGGGTGACCTATGGGTGACACCCTGATGACCAGTAATGTGCCATGCACCCACATCACAGAGAACCCAGGGAGAAGACTTTGGGGGAACATAGGTCAACTCAGCAAGCATCACAAACAGGTACAACACTAGGGATCACAGCATGCACAGCAAAACGGAAGTGAACACACAGACATGCTCATACAACACACACCTTGGGCGCAGGCAATGTCACAGGAGTACACACTGCCATGAGGGGACTCCACTCCTGTGTGAGGAAAGCTGTGCCATATGTTGCCTCAGTAGGGCCCCATCATGTCAGCTGAGCACTTGGTCACACAATCAACAATTAGCACCAAATGAAGGCTCCCGTCACATCAGCCTGGTCATGGAAGTGCCAACGAAATCATCAGCACAGATCCAACACACTTGTATAGCAATGTTGCACTGACAACACAGATGAGTCCTTCCCCATTGATGCCCAAACCTGCATGTCCAGTGGAGATGGCCACACGGTCAGGGAAGTAGACAAATTGAACAATGGCAGGCACAACAGATGTGCAGGGGTGGAAGCCACAGATGTGAAATTGCTAATGTAAGTAGGAAATCCCATTGCCAAATACTGAACACATGACACCCTCAGATGCTGCTATGGATGACATGGATACACCACAGGATAGGACACATTCCCCCTGGACCACATGTGTTCCTGCACAGTAACACTTCATTATCATGAGACCAAATATCACCATCACTGCAGCAAGGGCATGGTTAGCATCATCAACAACATGTACATCAGAAGCATAAGCACTAGAGAACAGAAAGTTGCTTTATTCAGCATATGTGTGTTTAAAAGTGAAAGTCCAGAAAAAACACAAAGGCCAATGGCCAGTCCATTGTCAAAGTCCAAACAGGGTGACAGTGGCAGATGTCACCCTACGCATGCCTGCACTGCACAAAACCAGGGACAATCCACTAGGAGGGGCAACCGGGGGGCAGGCCAGGCACCGCAGGGACAGGATCAGGGCTCACCAGGAGGAGGCAGGGAAGGGGTGGTGGGTGCTGGAGAGCCACTGACAACTGCAGTGGAGGTGTCTGACATGGTGTGTGCCGGCACAACTGGGGGGCATGACTCAGATGTTGTGGGTGCCGGCACGACTGCAGTGGACCCTGCAGATGGAGTGGACAGGTCCGCCACTGCAGTGCCCAAGTCAGACAGGGTGGTAGTGGACTCCACTGCAGTGCCTACCACCAGGGGAGGAGAATGGGGAACAGGCAAGGTGGGCTGGACAGAGGGGGAGGACACCCTCACCACATCAGTGGCACAGACAAGCGCAGCGGGGGGTGTGGTGCCGGGAGAGCAAGTGGCAGGGGGAGAAGGCCGGATCCTCTTGGGGATGGTATATCTGTGGGTGGGGGAACCTGGGGCAGGGTGTGGTGGGGGCACCTGTGGAGTGGGGGCCTGAGGGATGGAGGAAGGAGACCTGGTGCCTGAGCTGCAGGGCGGCGGCGGGGTCTTGCTCTTACGACTCCGGGGGACTTGCGGGTGGGGGACTCAGTCTGTCTGCGCCTGGGGGAGGGTGTCCGGGGGCGAGGGGCACTCTGCTCCGTGTGGGTGGGCTTCCTCTTCCCCCTGAATGCTGTATCAGCTGGATCGGAGGGGAAGAGGCCGAGGTCACTGAGGAAGAGCCGCTGGGTCTTTGGGGTTGCAGGTGAGGCAAGGGAGGGTGCTTTGGAGGGAGAGGCAACTGAGGACTGCGCAGTGCTCGTGGATGCATGTGTGTGTTCCAGGGCCCCATCCCCTGTGAGTCTGGTTTCAGTCCCCTGACTGTGCGTGCTTGTGCATTTTGTTTGTGGCGTGTGTGTCTGTGTGCTGGACGTGTGTGTGCTGGTGTGTGCCTGTGCCGGTGTGTGTGTGCTTGGGACGGGTAAGGTGCTGGGGAGTGTGGATGGAGAAGAGGCAGGAGGGGTGAGGGACTGTCTGAGGAGGGACACTGCTGCCGTCAGGGAGGAGTCCATGGACCTATTGCCCCTCTGTAGGTCAGACATGCCCGATGAGATGCCCTCCATGAACGACACCAGCTGAGTCAACAGAGCGGTGTGCGCATGGAGGACACTCAGCATGGCTGTCTGCCCTACATGGAGCTGGCGAAGGAGGTACACAGACTCCTCACTCAGGGCTGCAGGGGACACAGGGGCAGGGGGCGCGGTGCCTGGCCCACAGGAGACACGCTCCCGAACATGGGAGCCTCCACGGACCTGGGGAATGGGAGCCGATGGGAGGGCGGTGGTGGTGCTGGTGGTGGCGGGGACAGCAACACTAGCTGGGGTGTGGTGGCTGCTGACACCCGCCTCCATAAGGGAGTCATCCTCCGAGCCGCTGTGGTCCTCAGCTGAGGTGGATGCTGCTGAGGACTCCTCGGTGTGGCTCCCTCGCCCTCCGTGCCACTGGGTCCCTCCGACCACTCCTCGGCTGCTGACCCAGTCTGGCTCTCCGGCTCCTCCTGGTCCGTGGAGCTGTCCCCTTCCGTGGCCGTGGATGTATCTGCAAACAATGGGGAAACAGACAGACATCAGTCACCTGCACCAAACGCACACACCACTGTGAGCACAGCACATTACAGAGCAAGCCCTGGCATCATTAGTTGAACATTGCTAAAAGTGCCCTAACTGAACAGGAGAAGCCAATTGTCAGTCTGATGCCAACCATGGCACTCACATCCCACATGGCCTTGCACCCATCTGTCTGGTGTCTGTTGGATAGCAACACCCCAGTGTGGACACATGCACCACCTACACAGTAGTTGGACAGTGCAGAGGACAAGGTGTAGCATGTGGACATGCACACATCACAACTCTTGCCACTGAGTCAGTACAGGTTTCCGGATGAAAGGGATGCCCAGAGTCAAATAGGAAATGCATGTGATGCATACCAGTGACAGACACCATGATGCACCCATGTCCTGATAGCCATCGCCACAATGGTGTGCATGTAGCACATGTCACTCCCCTGCAGGATCACCAATAAGTAGACACATGCCATGGCGGAGGCATGACTGCTAAGTCATACATCACTGTCTCAGTGATGTATGACTTGGCAGCCAGACAACAACACTCTGCACTGTGTCACAATAGTAGGTCATGGGGAATGCAAGTCCTGGAGCTGCACAAGTGCACATGTACATCCCCCACACAACACATCATCTTAACCCTCATCTGTCCAGGTCATACCGATTGGACATATGGGAGACCTGTGACACTACCCTCTGAACCTGAGCCCCTCACAATCTGCTGTGAATGGGAAACAGCTGCCTGAACTTCACATTCGCATACCCCAGTCTGCACGGGCAGCTGATCAAACACCTATGTGACACACAAGTATCGTCTCCTATGGTCACATCTCCAGTGGCATGCTGAGCCCCTACCGAGAAACACCCCAGCAGTCCTGGCAACAAATCCACAGCACACTGACACAGAGGCAGACACCTGAGGGGTCAAATCACTGCGCACAACGTGTCAGCTGATACCCGGGAGTGGGAGTACAGGTGTATTGGATGGGCTGGAGTAGGCATGACTGTCCTGCCCCACATGAATGAGGGATGAGCCCTGGACAGTGGATAGCTGGCTATGTATGTGTGACACACGTAATCTGCACACTCCTGGGGCCCAAACATTGTTCCCACCCGCTGCATGGGTGTGTGCCAGATGCCCCAGGCACATGTGGTGGCTCAGCTCAGCAAGTGGACCGCATATCAAAGCAACACGCAGATTACATGTCCGAACACAGGCGTTGTGTAAACAATGGACCCACCCATGATGCCCACAACAGAGTTAGGGAAACAGATGGTGTCCCCCACCTTGAGTGAAGCAAACTGCAAGGACACAGTCCCAAGTGACACAATTCCCTGAATGTAAGGGCCATACCTGGGTATCAGATGAGGAGTGGGCAGTGCACAATAGAGGGACATGGCTCCTGGACAACATGACTGCTGTACTGTGGCAGTTTAACCAGGCCAGAGGAGGGCACATAGCATGTAATACAGAGTGCACAGTGCAGTCTTTGACTCACCCCCTCCTTGCTGCTGTCTGGCCTTCAGCTGCCCATCCAGGTCTGGAAACACCACCGCCAGGATCTGGAGCATGTGGGGGGTCAGGGTCCGTGTTCCGCCCCTCCTGCAAGGAGGCGACAGCTTCAGCTGGACCCGTGCAATCCTCCGGGTCCAGCCCCGAAGGTCCTGCCACCTCTTCTGGCAGTTGCGGATCCGGCGCTTGTAGACCCCCACGGACCGGACAGCCCGGACGATGTCCTTCCAGATCTCCTGCTTCCGATGGGCATTAACCTGTCAGGATGACAAAGTGAAAAGGCCATTACTACACATGCAACATATCCGTGCATGACACAGTTGTAAATACATGTCTCAATCACAGGGGCACATGATGTACACAGGCAGTGCAACGCTGCCCATGGACAGTTTGCCAGAAGTCACTACATGGTATCATTGCATGGGAAGTAAAACCTTGTTCAAATGCACTGTCACTGCACCATACCTGTCCAGTGCATGTCACTACACACTATGGGGGGTGACAACTACTCAGTGAGCCTGCTAGCCAGTGGCGTGCAGACTTTCAGCCTTGCTAGTCAGACAAAATGCACATTCAGAAAGGCAGTGCACAGAACACTCACCTGCTCCCCTGGTGTCCCATACAGCTTGCTGTACTGTGGAAGTAGGCTGTCCAGCAGGGCCTGGTTCTCCTCAAGGCTGAAGGCTGGGGCTCTCTCCACAGTACGTGCCATTGCAGGGTCCAGAGGGGGCAGAGACAGCAGCAGTGCAGTGGCAGATGTCGTCCTGGAGCATGTAGTGCAGGCAAGTGAGCGCTCAGGGGAACAGCCAGCAATATATATGTGCTGCAGAGGCAGATACTGTCCCATGTGTCCAAAGTGATAGGTCCAAGTCGTTTGCATCTTCTGAATCTGGCCAATCCATGGAATAGCAGCACCAATACACGCCCACAGCATCCTTCAAATCTTCAACTTCATGACATACATGATTTTGCAACATTGTTGTGGGTGACCAACTGAATTTCCAGCAACCGACTCGTTCGAATTTCGAAAACGCGTCCGTTGCCAGGCTAGGCCATTGACAATGGGTGCGCACCGATCGGTCCATTGCTGTTCAACGCGTACAGGGGTACAACGCGTACCCGCACACATTGAATGCAATGGGCCGGCCGGGCGCACCGATCGGTCCATTGCGGTACAACGCGTACAGGGGTACAATGCGTACCCGCACACATTGAATGCAATGGGCCGGCCGGGCGCACCGATCGGTCCATTGCGGTACAACGCGTACAGGGGTACAACCCGTACCCGCACACATTGAATGCAATGGGCCGGCCGGGTGCACCGATCGGTCCATTGCTGTTCAACGCGTACAGGGGTACAATGCGTACCCGCACACATTGAATGCAATGGGCCGGCCGGGCGCACCGATCGGTCCATTGCGGTACAACGCGTACAGGGGTACAACGCGTACCCGCACACATTGAATACAATGGGCCGGCCGGGTGCACCGATCGGTCCATTGCTGTTCAACGCGTACAGGGGTACAACGTGTACCCGCACACATTGAATGCAATGGGCCGGCCGGGCGCACCGATCGGTCCATTGCGGTACAACGCATACAGAGGTACAACGCGTACCCGACACATTGAATGCAATGGGCCGGCCGGGCGCACCGATCGGTCCATTGCTGTTCAACGCGTACAGGGATACAACGCGTGCCCGCACACATTGAATGCAATGGGCCGGCCGGGCGCACCGATCGGTCCATTGCGGTACTAACGCGTACAGGGGTACAACGCGTACCCGCACACATTGAATGCAATGGGCCGGCCGGGCGCACCGATCGGTCCATTGCGGTACAACGCGTACAGGGGTACAACGCGTACCCGCACACATTGAATGCAATGGGCCGGCCGGGTGCACCGATCGGTCCATTGCTGTTCAACGCATCCCTGTACAAGTGACTGGCATATGTCACCATGCCTGTCTCAGATGAACATATGCCAGCCACAGATAGCTCCCAGGGAGTGAGGGGCACACCTACAACACCACAGCCTGTCCAAACTGTATCATAAGGCATGTAAGGCTGCATTTCCTATTGTGTGTATGTTGGTGTACATGTTGTCCTGTGGGTGTCACCTGGGGACAGCCACCCCCAGACTGTGCACGTGTTCATGGGGACAGGATCCTGGGTGTTACGTGTACATGACCACTGTGATGTGCAACTGTTCATATCTGTGCATGTGCCATGGTCACATTTCACGGTGGTGTATGTGTATGTCATGTCACATACCCCATGAGTCCCATGTGGGACGGTATGTTTGAGCCAGGGTGTCCCAGTGGCACAATAGTGATGGTCCTCCACAGTCTGTGTGCATGTAGTGTTTACAAGGTCTCTGATTTCATGTGCACAATGGGAGACAGTCTCCACATCCACGTTGTGTGTGCATGGACTTTGATGTTGTGCATGTGTGTGTCACAGACGTCCATGTCTGTCCTGCAGAGGCAAGTGGAACCAATACCTGTGGGGGTCATGGTTGTTTTGCTGTGGTGTATACATGATACTCCATGTAATGCCAGTGTCCATGTGGCAATACAGGGTCCCTGGGAATGTACCTGTCGTTGAGCTGTGATGCCTGGGGCACATCTGTCCTCACATGTCACTGTGGGGGGTGATTGTGACATGGCAGCAGGAGATGGGAACTGTGACACGGCCTCATGATATCCAATGGGCCAACCTGGGACTTATTGATGCCACTTGTTGAACCGTGATGACAGATGTTGGCCATGTATGTACCATACATGTCCTTACGGAACTGCACACTTCATGTAGTTGTGCCTCATAATGATGTATGATGTGATATTGAGTGTGTTCAATGCCGCATATGTGGGGTGACTGACAATCTTGCTTTCTTCTCCTCTGCACTGCAGGGCTCCTGCTGTCCATAGACCATTCCCAGACCTGGCAACGATGGTGGAACGGGACAGCATCCGACGGTACCGCTTCACCAGGCAGCTGATTGAGGATTTGGCAGTGCAGTTGGCCCCACATTTGCAGCCTGGCCGGCCGTATCCTACAGCGCTGACCCCCAAGGTGAAGGTGATGGCAGCCCTACACTTCTTTGCCACCGGTACCTTCCAACATACTGTGGCGACTGCTGGTGGGATGTCACAGACCATGTTGAGCCGTGTGCTCCGCGATGTTTTGGAGGCAATGTTGCTATACCTGAACCGGTACATCTATTTCCCTAGACTGCAACGACTCACTGACGTGAAGAGTGACTTCTATGCCCTGGGGAGGATGCCGCATGTCATTGGCTCCATTGATGGGACACATGTGGCGTTGGTACCACCACAGGCCCAGGAGCAGGCCTACCGTAACCGCAAGCACTACCACTCGGTCAATGCACTGGTGGTGTGTCTTGCAGATATGACCATCTCACACGTGTGTGCCCGTTTCCCTGGTTCAGCACACGATGCCTTTGTGATGAGGAGTAGTCGCATCCCCAGGATGATGGCACAGATGCAGAACCAGCGTGCCTGGCTTGTCGGTGTGTACTGACTTTGTGCCATTGTGTGTGATCTGATCTGTAGTATTCCGCCCACTTTTCCAAGTCAGCTAATGTGCACTTGTCTGTCCGTAGGTGACTCGGGATACCCCAACATGCCGTGGTTGCTGACACCCCTCAGGAACCCTGTGACACCAGCCCAGATGCGCTACAATGAGGCACATGGTCGGACCAGGAGAGTGATTGAGCGGACATTTGGTCTCCTGAAGAGCCGCTTCCGCTGCCTGGACAAGACAGGAGGGTCCCTCCCATATGCCCCAGCGAAGGTGTGCAAGATTATCATCGTCTGCTGCATGCTCCACAACCTGGCAGTGCGGAAGGAGTTGCCTCTCATCCAGGATGACAATGACCAACATCCGCCACCTGTGGAGGATCCTGGCCTGGACCACGATGCCAGTGATGATGATGATGATGAGGGTGAATTCCGCACACAGCTCATCACCAACTTCTTTAGCTGAATGTGAGTATCCTGAGGTGTCATGTCAATGATGTGAGTTGGCATGATATGTGTAGGTGGTGCTCTGGTGCTGTTGGAGTGTGTCCATGGGCTACTTGACTGGATGTGTGTAGCGATGTGTGCTTACAGGTGGTCTGTACTCCCCAACAGTGTTGACATGCTAACTTGGTTCTGGGTGGGTATCTTGTAACATGTATTGTGCATGAGTTTTGCTGTTCTGTCCTGTACTCCATTGCTTTTGACTGTGTGTCATTTCTGTCCTTCACAGGGTACTTTCAGATTCGTTTGGTCAACTGTGTCCACCGACGACGTGATTGCACTTCCAGGCTGGTAGCTGTTGTGTCCCTACAGGTGATGTGCGCCACACCCATGGACTTCCTTCCGTCTACAGTTGTTGACTGTGTGCCCGCTGCCAGGTGGGATTACCTTGCATCTGTAGTGGTTACGACATGTTTCAACTGTGTAATAAACCTGTGCTTCACTTTGTGATGTGCGTTGTCTGTGGTCACACATTTGACTGCCATTTGCTTACTGCACCTGTGGGCTACTTGACTACAACTGGGAATGGGTGTGGTGTCTGTGCATTGCACCGTCTTTCCTGGCAACATCAGTGTAGGCAATGAGTCAGATGGCCTAGGTGTGTATGTGTTGTGTAGCCCTGGTGGTGTGTCTCCCGCATATGTGTCACGTTGTCTTTACTCACATGCCTGTGTTGTACTTGCTGTTGCAGTTCGCATACACAGTGTAATTTTGCAGTTCATCATCCCCATGACAGCACCCACGTTGGAATCACAACAGAGGCAAGTATTGTGTATTAGTGTGTTTATTGTGATACATTTGTGTGAATAGTGCATAGGATGGTTAGTGCTGTACATTTATATTGCAATCAGAAGTTCCTAGGTGAATTGAAAGTCCTGGTAGACAAAATCCCCAGTATCGGGGCCACAGTTGTCTGAGACATTGGTCCAACTTGTACTCCCCATGACATGTGTGGGAGTTGTGTTGCCGTCAACAGGGTGAACAGTTTGTGCACAAAGGTGAACATCCAGAACAGGTTCAGGCTTCCTGGGGGTTGCACTTGGCCATCGGCCTCTCACTTGCCCCTCCTCGGACGACCCCTCTTCTTTGGGGGGGCCCTCAAGTACAGGCTGCTGCGGTGCAGGGGACTCTCCGCCAGAGTCATCCTCCTCCCTGTGGCAGTTGCAGTTTGTTCAGCACCAGATGTTGTTGGCCCACAGGGAGGTGTAGACTGGTTGCTGTTCATCTGGCGGAGGCATTGTAATATGTCCCTGTGCACCGCCGTCATCTCTTGCAGTGTGTCCCACTTGGACTCCACGCGGGACATGTGTGAGTCCAAGCGGGCATGATGGGCAGCCTGCTGCTGTTTCATGTCTCTGAGGAGCCCTACTACCTGGCTGAGATCTCCGGTGCTGGACTGGTACGCATCGGCTATGCGTACCAGTTGTGGGTCATCATGCACACCAGACACCTCTGCAAGCAGCGACCTCTGTCTCCCACCCCTCCCACCACCCCTGCCGACATGTGCAGTGCGTGCAGTGGCACGCACAGATGACCCTGGTCCCCCTTGGGGGTTGGTGGTGGTGGTGGTGTCCATGGCCCCACGTTGGTCCAGGGTCCCTGTGCTGGTGGTGCTCCTTGTTCTGTCCATGTCGGCAGGGATGGTATTTGTGGTGACAGTCGTTGGAGGGGTGGGTGCAGGGGGTGCAGCTGGTGGTCCTGCTGGTGCTGCAGCTGGTGGTCCTGCTGGTGCTGCATGTTGACTTGCACCGGAGGTGCCAGGTTGGTCTTCTTCGTCCGAGGAGGGCAGAGGCTGTACGACACCAGTGAGCTCCGTATCCTCTTGAGCCTGGGACTGGGACTCCTCAGCGTCTGCTGCTGTGTCCCCATCATCACCTGTTTTTGGGAGACACACACAATGTATGTTATGTTTCTGCAGGCATCAATGGTTGACACACCTGACAGTTGTGACTGTGCCTCTGGGTGCGGGCCTGTACATTGCATTGTCCTAAGTTGTCACAGTCAGGGGTTGATATTGGTGTAGCACATTGTCCTGCATTATTTGGGCATTTCTATGTATTTGTTGGGGTGTGAACATGGTCTGCATTGGTTGTATTTGGTTGACAGCCGGCCCTCCTTCCCACCCAGCCAGTCAGTTATCCCACCATGGACTGTGCTTGCATTGCAGGGAGTGAAAGTTGTCTTTCAGGATGTCAGTCAGTGGTGTCCTGCTGTTGGTTGGTGCACAGTTGCCAGCAGGGCCTTGTGCTCCCCACAGCAGTAGCCAGTGTCAGCCATCTTGTCAGTTGTTTTCCACTCCCTGTGATGTGAGCATGGTTCAGGGTGGTGTTGATGGGACAGTTGTGGGGGTGAGCTATGTCTGTGACTATGACTCCCATCATGCTATTGCCTCCACCCCCTTCCCAGCATGCCCATGCTTCCTTCCTTTTGACTCTGCTTCCCTGTGGGGTGGGCTGCCTGTGCTGACAGGATGGCTGGGAGTGTTGTCCTGGCAGTTGTTTGGCTAAAAGTCCCAAGAGTGTCCCTGTGCTTCACACAACATAACCCAGGGTGGTGGTTCTTTGTGGGATCTTGAGTTAGGATGTGAGGCATTGCATTCTCCCAGGTGGGTTATGTGGAGTATGTGTTGAGGGGGTGTGTGAGGGGAGGTGCTTGTGACTATGGTCAGTGCTGAAAGTCCTCCTTCCCACCCAGCCAGATATCCCACCATGGAACGTGCTTGCATTGCAGGGAGTGGAAGTTGTCTTTCAGGATGTCAGTCAGTGGTGTCCTGCTGTTTGTTGGTGCACAGTTGCCAGCAGGGCCTTGTGCTCCCCACAGCAGTAGCCAGTGTCAGCCATCTTGTCAGTCCTTATCCACTCCCTGTGATGTGAGCATGGTTCAGGGTGGTGTTGATGGGTCAGTTGTGAGGCTGAGCAATATCTGTGCCTACTACTCCCATCATGCTATTGCCTCCACCCCCTTCCCAGCATGCCCATGCTTCCTTCCTTTTGACTCTGCTTCCCTGTGGGGTGGGCTGCCTGTGCTGACAGGATGGCTGGGAGTGTTGTCCTGGCAGTTGTTTGGCTAAAAGTCCCAAGAGTGTCCCTGTGCTTCACACAACATAACCCAGGGTGAAGGTTCTTTGTGGGATCTTGAGTTAGGATGTGAGGCATTGAATTCTCCCAGGTGGGTTATGTGGAGTATGTGTTGAGGGGGTGTGTGAGGGGAGGTGCTTGTGACTATGGTCAGTGCTGCAAGTCCTCCTTCCCACCCAGCCAGATATCCCACCATGGAACGTGCTTGCATTGCAGGGAGTGGAAGTAGTCTCTCAGGATGTCAGTCAGTGGTGTCCTGCTGTTGGTTGTTGCACAGTTGCCAGCAGGGCCTTGTGCTCCCCACAGCAGAAGCCAGTGTCAGCCATCTTGTGAGTCCTTTTCCACTCCCTGTGATGTGCGCATGGTTCATGGTGGTGTTGATGGGACAGTTGTGGGGGTGAGCAATATCTGTGACTACGACTCCCATGATGCTATTGGCTACACTGACTTGCCCAGCATACACAGAATTCCTTTCTTTCAGTGGTCTTCACTGTGTGTTGGTGTTGTAGTGGTGGCTACATGTCTGGATGTGTTTGTTAGTTATATTTGTGCCACTGCCTAGCTGTAGTTGTAGTTGTGTTTGTACATGTGATGACACGGTTAAATGTAACTTTGAGATGGCATGTGTTGTGTTTATCTGACTGACATACACATTTTGGGATGATTCTGTTCTGGTTGCTGTGTAATTGCTATGAGTGCATGGTTTGACTCTCCCCTTGACAGTGATGTGTGTGTGTATTGTGGCAGAATATTGTGTACATTTGTTGTGTACTCACCAGGCTCTGGGATGTTCTCTAGTCCATAGACGCTCACTGGCGGAAGGATGGCCCGCACCTTCTCCTCCCAGGGCCTGAGGTATACTGGCTTGGCAGGAGGGCCACTGCCGGTGTATTGGCTCAGGAGGTAGTCCTTCTTCAGCAGCTCCCGTACCCTCCTGCGCACGTCATACCACCTGTTCTGGATGTCAGTCTTTGTGCGCATGGTGATTGTGCGTTCAACCTGTTGATGATCCTCTCCCACATCTTGGTTTTCTGGGAGATGGGTGTCTGTTGGACCAGTGTGCCAAACAGCTGTGGCTCTACCCTG
The DNA here is from genome assembly GCA_963921515.1 of Calotriton arnoldi. NCBI lineage: Eukaryota > Metazoa > Chordata > Amphibia > Caudata > Salamandridae > Calotriton > Calotriton arnoldi. The sequence goes on from CAWUFW010000568.1 coordinate 1,251,773, forward strand.
AGGATCTCGTCTACCAGGACTTCCAATTCACAATCTAGGAACTTGTGATTCTTCTTTGGGGGCATGGTGATGGGTGGTGATGGTGAGTGATGTGTGTGTTGGTGTGCAGGTGAGGGTGTGTGAGTGTGTGTTTTGCTGGGTGTATGTGAGGTAGCTATTTGTTGGTGTGCTGATGGTGTGTGGCTTGTGTGAGGGATGAGCTGTGGGTGTGTGGTTGCTGTCTGTTGAGTGCTGGCAGTAGAATAGCATTTGCAAAGGATCATGGTTGGGATTTGTGTCCTTTATATGGGTGGAGTTGTGGGTGTGTCTTTGTTCTCTGTCCCCACCCCCCCAGTATTTATTGGCTTTGTAATTGCTTGTTTGGCCTTTTTTTGTGTATTTTTCCTTAGTACTTTCTGTGCATGTTGGAAACGTTCTTGTGACCGAGTCGGACCCTGCAGTTGTCTCGTACGGTCTTCTCCGTTTCGTTCACGCTGTGTTTGTGCAGTTTTCTATGCTGCGTACGTGTCGGTCGCGGTGTTTTGTGTTACTTCGGCTCGGTTTTGTATGCGTGTCGGTCGTACGGCTTGTCCTCCGTACGTCTCGGTCGTGGTTTTCGCGCCTTGCATCGTACTTTGCGGTTTGGAGTTCGCGTGTACGTTTCGGTTGGATTTGTTCCGGGTGCGTGTCGGTCGGTTCGATTCGCGTGTTTTTCCGGCCAGATTGCTGTTTTCCGTGCGGCTCGGTCGTACGGCTTGGGTTCAGTACGTGTCGGTCGGATTTTGCACGCCTTGCATCGTACTTGGCGTGTCGGGCGCCACAGGTACGTGTCGGTCGGAATTAATTCCGGCTCCGAGTCGGTCGGTGCTTTTTCCGGCCCGAATCGGAATCGACCCCATAATGTTTTTGTGCTGGCATTTACAAGTATCTCAGGGTTGCAGCTGCAGTGGGGAAAGTGCACTGTTTAACAACTGTTATCGATATACTAGGAAAAAGGTGTTACACGTATATTGAATGTCCATCTGTGTGTCATACCTTAGAACTTAATTGTTGAGTACATTTCCATTGCTGGACAAGAGTATATTCAGGAGCTCCCATGCCATTCAGCTGAATAAAACCTCACCCTTAAAGAATGGTCCTACTTATGAATTTTATTTAAGGTTCAGGCGTTGACACTTTACATGTTGTAATTTTCTTGGCATCATTTAATTTGCAATTTTGGTAAGGCCTGATTATTTTCACAGTCTCTGTCACAGTTATTCCTTAACTACTGAAGATTTAATTCATAGAGTTCCTGCTCATACATGTAGGCATTTCGTTGTATTTAGTTACTTAATTGATGTTAAATGTGGAGTTTTTATTTTTGACACATTAACCTTCGGTTAGAAGTATTTCAGATGTTTGAACTTGCAGGAGAAGTGTTGAGAAAACTAAGCTAGCACAATGAAATCAAGAGAGGTACTAAATCCAAACACACACTTGCTATTTGTGAAAGGTGGACCCAGAAATTGGATAGGTTATTATCAATTAATTGTTACATGTTCCCATACTAGTTACTCCTATACCCTTCTTTATGGCATTCCCTATATCTTTCTTTAATTGGAATGGGGCAGCTATTTTAGATTATTTTTCATCTTTGGTTCATCATAGACTTTAATATCTTTTTCAAAGTCTTGCAGTGCTATTTAATATAGAAAAAATAAAGTCTGTTATTCCATCATGAATTCCAATCTTCGGGGTACACAATTTCTTTTTTTTTATTTGCAGAGTTTTATAAAGCGCGAACATGACCTTTCCAGGTATCCGAGCTCTGTACATATAGCAGTCGGGACATACAAAACAGGTAAACTGGAATGGAGCAAATGTAGGGAGCAATGCAAGACACAACGTCACAAATAGTAGATTAAATATAATGGTTGAAATGGAGAAGGAAATAATGGAAATCCTTTTTCTTTGTTGAAGGTCTACCCTGTAAGAAATACCCATATTTTTAATTACTATGAAGAGACAAACTCTGAATAAATTGTTATCGTATTGCATGGAATATGATATATTATTTGCTTAGGTTTGTAATTTTCTAAAGGGTTTGTTCAAATATTTTGGTTTCTTATTTCGTAGGATAGAAAGGGATGTATTTAAATATGACTGTTATGTGACTAGGCTAAATACTCCAATATAGGATAATCCCAGGTTACCGGATACCATATGCATTTGTCAAGGCGTATTGACTTTGGAGCAAGAATACATGTTGCAGTTTTCACATCAAGCACCAAACAATAGCAGGACTTGGTTCAGAAAATGTCATCAACAAGGATAAATTACTTAGGGTATAAAACGATAAGTATATTTGTCATTCATTTAAATACTGAGAAAAATGTGGACTAGATAATAAAAAAGAATACCATTTTTATTAGAAGAAGTGTCTTTTAAGAAATTGTCAATGTATTCTCTGGGTTGCTAATGATGACTAATTCGGGTAACAAAATCATTATTAGTATAGGGACAAGAAAACAAAGGAGATGGCTATTTTACGTTACTTACAACAGTAAATGGATAGTGCTCAATTATACTTCTTTTAATAAAGTGTTTGTGTTCGGGAATATGGTCTCTAAAACTAAGGAGAACAAGATAATCCTAAATCTATCTAATTTAACTTCTGTAATTGATGACATTGTGATGGTAAGTGTTCTCGATCTTCTGCTTCTACGGTTTTCAACTACGTAATTATATTACATCAGAGAAATATGCCTTTTCTAATTTGTAAAGAAGGAGTGACACCTTACTATTTCACACTTGTTAGGGACCTATATTATATATGCTTAAAATAATATGTAACAACAAGTGAATAGTGCCTGACAGATTTTGAGGCCTTCATGTTATTTCAAGAATAAATTGTATATGTTGTTGTATTGGGTAGTTCTCCACCTTAAACTGAAATAATTTTGAACTTTTTTATCAGTCTTGGGATTTGAAAAATATATTTATAAAGTTTTTGCCTTGCATATTCCCTGTAGATACTTTTGAGTGTTTGAATTTGTTTTTCTTGTAGTGGCAAAACAATTGAAAAACTGTTATTCAGAGCCACGTAGATTCTAACCCAATTTTGAGTGTATTAATGGAAAAGAGGGACATTTAAAATAAGATCAAAGCAGAGTCTTTTTTCTGGTTCTCTTGTGAATACCCACTCCAGAAATTTCTGCTGATTGATACTGTTCAAACTCAGAGAATTCAAAAATCCCCCCAGACGGGACTAGTAAATTCATAACCTTTTCACTGCTTATGGTTTTGTCACCAACTAACATTTTCTTTAACACTTGTATCCACAGCTGAGTAGATGGAGGGGCCGATTCCGATCTCGGCCGGTAGGGCTCCGAATCGGATTCGGCATAACCGGATCCGATTCGGAGCCCTATTTCCCGACCGATTCGTACGCGCGTCCGGCGAAGCGAGTACGATGCGAAATCGCCGACCGACTCGTTCGGGCGTCCCAACCGCTCCGACCGACTCGTTCCCGGGTCTAACCGCACCGACCGACTCGCTCGGACACGACTCGCACCGCGCAATGGAGACGTTCCCGGCCGGGTAAGTACGATGCGCGCCGCGAGCAGTCCGACCGACACGCGCCGCCCGGCTCGAAAGAGCAGTCGGAGCCGTACTTCGGGGGTCCGTGTCGGACCCCCCTGTATGCGTAGCCGCGCGAGTCGCACACAGGGGGGACACATGGGTCCCCCTACCTGTGCGTGTACGGCGCGAGTCGCTTTGCCGCGTACCCGCTGTAGGGCGCCCTTGTTCGCCTCGCACCCATTGAGGCAATGGGAGCCCGCGTACGCGTTGTACGACCGGGTCCCATTGACTTCAATGGGAGTCCGACCGACTCCGAGTCCGATAGCATACGGACGCATCGTACTCGTTCGGTCGGGCTGCACGGGTCCGATTCGGTCGGAAATCTCTCCGGGTCGGGCTCGGTCGGAGAGATTTCCGGCCCAAATCGGAATCGGCCCCGGAGTGTCTATACTTATCCATTGTAACCTGATAATTACACAAGCCATCAGATTCATGTATATCTTCAGTATTTGTAGGGTGACTCTCATACTTGTCTATTAATATGAAGATTATTACATATTTGCTTACCTTTTTACAATTCTCAAATACCTTAGTTACATTTCTACGAATGTTGCCTCTTTAATGCTGAAGCACAGCACCGTTCAAGAACATATGTTCATAATTCAACCACATACAGGAAATTTGGGCCTGATTTAGATCTCGGAGGATGGGTTACTCTTTCACAACGGTGACAGATATCCCGTCCACCGAAATATAAATCCCATTATATCCTATGGGATTTATATTTCAGCAGATGGGATATCCATCAACGTTGTTACTGAGTAACCCGTCCGCCAAGATCTAAATCAGGACCTTATTTTTTATCTTAATAAAACTGTGCCTCTGTTTCGCAGCCTCTCCCCTGAAATTCAGAAAGGGACTTAAGACCTGACTTTTCAACTTAGCCCAGCAAGAACCTAGCGCCTGGATATCCTCGCTGTTGATTAGACACGCTCTGCAAATCTGGATTGATTGATTTCTTATCCAAGCAACTTGAACAAAAGGAACGCTCCCTTCCCTACAGTGTTCCGCTCTGTTTTCCTATATATGGTGACAAAGGCCTAATAATAATAATAATAATTTTAGCAATAATCATCATCTTCATCACAATAACTAGCTTCAATATAGTGTTTCATGCTGTACGCCTGTCTTTTCTAAGCACCAGAGATTACAGCTGTTACTATTCCATAGTTTTATGGTACTCAGTTCACTGACTTCGAAAGGATGGAAGGCTGTGACTTAGATTTGCACCCTTGCTGCGATTCAGACTTGAGACATTTCATTCACTACGTATCTCAGGGGCGAGTGGTTAGTTTTCTAAGTCTTCCTGCTAGGCAGCTAAGCTCCCCCATTATCATCTGTTATGGTATGACCAAAAGAAAATCAAAGGATACTCTATCAAATGCCCACTCTGCTAGTATTGTAATAGCTGATAATTGTTTGTTTTCCTGGAATACATCTTGAACAAGCTGATCTATTTTTAGATTTATTAAGCCAGTTAGCACTGAGTCTGGGACACAATTTTACATCATTATTCAAGGAAGGAATTGGCCTGTAATTATGAAATACATTGAGACCTTTTTACGGCCTAGGATATTAGACTATTTTTAATTTTAACTACCTCATTCAAAAGTGTTGCAAGATATGGGGAGAGACAAGATTCTCGTTTGCAGTATGTTTCTGCTGGATCCAGTACCTTTCCCAGTTCTCATTTCTTTTATTACTTCATGTATTTTGAATTCTGTGGTATACTGATCAATGGACTATTATATTCCTTTACATAACTTTGGGAGGTTGCTTTTATACAGTGGTGCCTGTGAGTCTATTTTATTGTCCTTAAACATATACTGATACTATCCCATAAATATAATTTTATTTCTTTAGGTGCAGATAGTTGATCATGTAAATTATACATTTTTATTACAATTATCTAATTTCTCGCTAAATCCATTCTGGATTGACAGGCTAAGATGGAGTAATACTTTTGCCCATTTTCAAATTAAGATCAGCATTATCATTTTTCTCAGTTTGTGAAACAGAAAATGTTGGCATGTTGAAACCCATGGTTCTTATTTATTTTGCTATTAACATCTTACCTAATTCACACTGGATCTAGAAACTAAACTACAGCTTAACATTATTGTTCTCTAAATGTATTATTCTATTGCTCTTACCCTCTATTATGTTTTTTTTTTTTTTTTACTCTTTCCTGAGACTGAAAGACATGGTCCAACACTGCACGAAGCACTTAAGAGTGCCAAATTATTTGTATTTAGGCAGAACCTTGATTGTTACTCACTTGTGTTAGTCCCAAACACTTGGAAAAAAGATGTAGTTTTCAATATTTGTCTTTCAAATGTCCATCTGTTTATGTTTCTGGATATGTCCTCCACGTTTAGTGATTGTGTTATATGCCATGGGAAATCCGCCAAAGCAATCTTTTCCAGACATCTTGTGTGATTAATATTAGGGCCAAGAAATGTCAATGCTGTAAAGGAACAGAGATCTGATTCTGCTGTCCTAGGAAAAAATGACCAAGAACGCTCATCACTCCTCCACCTTCCCGGCACGCGTGCGCACACTCATCATACATGAACCAATCCGATGCAATGTTCACCCATTCTAAAACACAACGTATTTTACACTTAGAGGGATAATTGTTATTCAGCTCTCTCAATGTGAAAACAAATGAAAAGAAAACAGAGAGCAAATTACCTTGATTAGCATATTTAAAATGTGGACGTGTCACTATAAGTTAAAATAATGCTCTGCTTGTAATTTTTTTTAGAGGTAGTGGTTTTAGAGGTTAAGAGTGAGAGACGGCAAGCACACAAAACAAGTAACATTTCAAGAAGGTAGAAGCAGTTCATTTTTTTACTCAGTGCCAGCACTAATAATACTGCTATTGAGAGGCACTCGGAGTTGTCAGTAGCAGCCTTCGTCGTGCTGATCACGTTAATATAATATATATCTTGCTTTTTTTATATAGTACTAGCCATGTCGCACTTTCGTGGTTACCCAATCTAATGGGCAATCCTAACACAAGATCACACATTTAATGATAACACTCAATCTGTATTGCATTTCTATAAGCCTCAATGTGTGTCACATGCACCGGGAAAAACATATTTCTGTACCAGAATCAAGTCTAAAAGTTGTTGAGTCACCATGTAGAATGGATCCATATTCCTTGTGTTGCATATTTATAGACTTGCCCTGATGCCCTGGAGTCATCTCTGCTGCCCATAGAAATGAAATGAAATGAAATGAAATTCGTACTTGTAAAGCGCACTTATACCCCCAAAGAGGTGTCCTGGCGCTGTACGCATACCGCTGTGGAACCCTTCCTGGCTTTTCCCTGTGAAATGTCCACTCCTGGGCACCCCCAGGGTGAAGCCAGGCATCCCAGCGCTGTTGGGGCCGTTGTGGAGATTAAGCAAGCTATTGCCCAGAGTTGCAGAGTGGGACCCATGATTAGAATAGGCACCGAGGCGAGAATTATCAGGTCCGAGGAAATTGAGCCCAAGACCCGCCGAGGCGGGAATTGAACCCTGGTCCCGGGCCAGATCTCTGCATCAGGGTCTGCCGCTCTAACCATTGAGCCACACTTCTCCAGCGTGTACACCCGGAGCCCTGACGGCACCTAAACAGAGGAATCGGGTGAAAGGCCATGACAACATCTGGAACGGGAGTGGTTGCGTTCAAATCCGAAAACACTCAGATTTTTAGAGACGCTGCATAAGCGTCCACTGATGTCAATAAAAGGGTTTTCACCTGTTTGGATGAAGCGTCCACCCACATTACATTTCTTTACAAACACTTCTCCAGCAGCAGAGAGAAGCTTTAGTCTGAGTTTGAATGTCCGGTCCACCCCGGACCCAAGAAAACCCAAAGCCTGTCAAGAAATTCTCCTGCAAACAGCAATGTCAGCCACAAGTTGATACAAACTGATTAAAAATCAGACCCTCAGGAAATAAAGCAATCATGCTGGGATGAAATGGATTCTTGGATGCCAGAATTTAGCTGCCAATTCTTGCCTGTCATTGCCTGTTAGCTCACTTCCCGTTTTTATTGAACTCTGGTCTGCTTACTTAAGTGCTGCTGCCTTTTGCAATAATTATATCCACCTCTTTAATATGTGACTACTTCTCTGGCACTACCAACTTATCATTCCATGAAGGTACATTTTGAGTTTTAATCTGGTCTAATTGAGTTTTCTATATCCCATCAATTTAGTTGCCCCAACTACTTTTGACCTTATGATTTTCTGCTCAAACCTATTGATTCTTACTTGCTTAACGTATCTTTTTGCCTAATTGAATGCCTCACTTTCTGTATGCCCCAGTATGTTTTATTTTTACCATTTGCTTCTGATATCTACTCTCGGTTTTCTTTCTTTTTTCTTGTTTTGCCTCCTTTTCTGAAAAAGTTTTTTTCTCCGCCTTCCCTCTACCTCCACTGCCTGCTCTTTCATCGAGACAAACCCCTCCTACGATAGAGCAGCTACCTCTGCTGCATTTGGTGAGCCTGGTGTTTACATTTCTAAACATTTGAGAATAAGAATAACATTGAATGTGTAAATACCCATATTCAGGAAATAATTTTCCCATCCCACTCCTCATTCTGCTTGAGTTTCTTTTTAACACAAATAATGAAATATTTCCCTCACATCTGCTTGATGAACATGTCTGACTCATCTGCAGTAGGACAGAATGTTGTTGTCAATTGTGTAAAATGTTTAGTCTACATGTTTCCTGCAGGACAGCCATAGGCGTAGTTTTTTTAATTTAGACAATATTGTCTTCAATTTCCAATGCCTGCCTAAAATCTCAATGCCTATATTTGATTTGCACAAATCTTTATGTCCACTATTGTTAATGGATTATATGAGCTGAAGAAATGCTCACGCTGGTTCTCTAAAAATATAATTATCCAGTCAACCAGAATTGGCCCAGAGATGGAATCTGAGGGTTCTTTTTCAAGATCAATTAGTTTTTTTCATCTTCCAAAATGTATTCTACCCCACCCCCGTCTTCAGGGATAAGGTTTTCTAGACTCTCCCTTCTCTCTTTTCCAGCCTCCTTTCTCTTCCCCTATAGTAATCCATACATCGTTGGATTAGATCTATCTGTTCTGTTCTCCACGCAATCAAGCTCTGCTATTCACTGTTATGTCTTTTGCCTGTTTCATATCGCCTTCCAGATTATAAATGTTATACACAGTATTTAGCCTTTCTTCCATTTTGTATAATCCTCTATCACGCTGAATTTTTGCTTGCCCTAATCCCTTACCAAACTATATTCTAACTTTTAATTACTTACATTGCCAAGATAACTGTAGCCATATCTTTTTTTAATCTATTCCTGTCCTTGAGCAAGCCTAGTCTGAAACCTTGCTGTTAACACCTACATGTTCTTTAAAACTGGCTGAAAGAACAATACATGGATACCCCGATGCGCCGTGCAGCTGTGCTGCCCTCTAGGCCTGATCCATTTGCCATTTCGGGAGTTATCCTCCCCCCACTGTTGAATTATTTTACTTTCCTCACTCACATTCCCTCAGTACTCTCCCCTTTACCAGTACTCTTTGGTTAGGTATTTGATCTGTTCTTCTGCATCAGTCTGTTGACCCTCTAAGTATTGGATATGTTGAAGCTAGAATCCCCACACCTAGAGGGGAGTAATGTCTGGGACTAATGATTCTAGTATCATTATTAGCGTGAGAGGCCAAGTGTGCTACATGATTCAGATAAAGGTTTTCTTTTAAACTTCTGGTTTGCTTCTTCTTTAAAGGTAAGATATCACACACTTTCAGGTGGGACAGTATGCTCAAGAATGTTGACAACTGGATTTGCGGCCAACACTACTTCTTCCAGATTGCAATTTCTGTCCTCCCTGCTGGTGTGTACTTTCTTATTTCCACAAAGTTTTTGCATATCTTGCTTCTACTCCGAACTCCAATCTGGATGGTATTTTTACTGTAGGGGTGTTCAGTTACCCATAAACAAGCTTTTCTGCTGGATAAATATTTATGACTGCTGAGCCAATCAGACAGAACTTATGTCTTAACGTTTTATTTTGAAGCTTATTGACGGCAGACCCGTCTTTATTTTGTTAAATATCCTCTCCACTCACCAAACCCTTCATACAAGACAAGATCAGGCTTTGTTTGCTATTGGTCTTCTGTAATTGGAGTACTGTTATTCTCAATGATTGCTTCCTTCACACTTTGCAAGTCTGTTTTGACCATCAGAAGTTGGTTGGAGGAAAAGAGAAACAATCGAGAGGAAACATATAAGTAATTAGAAGCTGGAAAATTGACAGAAAAAAACATTTGTATGTTCCAACATATCTATAGGACCACTTGCCCTTTCATCCTTTCTTGGATTCGGAGCCTTTAAATCATTTTCTGCTTTACCCACCAATACCATGGACTGTTCTTGCACTGCCAGATACCTTGCTACAAAGCACACACAATAAGGGGTGAAGGAATCTGTTTGTCTAAACATACCCTGGCCAAATCCTGCCTCTTTGCCCACCATCTTTTGTTCTGAAAAAACCTTGCCGCCTTCTTGAAAGTCTACTTGTATCACCATCAATGTGGTGCAAGAGCTTATCCTGTTTTGCTAGTGCTGCCAAACTAAGCTCCATCTTGGTATACTACAATGTTACTGGGCTGAGCTTCCACTATGGGCATACGGTTCCGGTTTTGAAAAATGCCTTGTTGCTTTCCTGGCCCTGGCCCTGTGACTGAATCTGTCAATACCCAGCCTACACCCTCTAAAGATACAAAAGTGCTCATAGAGTCTCCCAGGAGAGTTCCATCATCCTTACCCTTGCCTTTGACACATCAGCCCCAGGCAGTGAGCACAGGGAGGAAGCAACACAAACAAGAACTCTGCTTCCCCGTGGACCCGATGAACCCTGTGTATGAGCCACACAGCTACAAGAGTAAGTACAGTGTCTCCAAGAGGGATGGCTTATGTCCTCCTCCAGAACGTCTTGCACTATTCAGGTATACTCAATAGGAGGGTTTAATCAGCCTACAGGCTAGGAAAAAAGGCCTTTTCCAAAGAGGGCATACTAAGAGGATAATCATTTGTGAGGTGTTGTTATCATCCTTTGGAAATACATGAATCACATATTTCAGATTCTTGGTATCCTTTTACTTTGCAAACACACTAGTCAGCTAAATGATGTGGCTTTAACAATGAAGTGTGAACGGATGCATCTTCCACCTTCTTGGAGATATGAATTTCAAGGCAACAAGCTTAATCATTTAGAAAATTTTGAATGGATTCTAATACTACTTAGGACACAATGTATACTTAGTCAAAGGCAACAGTAAGTTTTGGAAAGGTAACCACACTATATCCGGTATGGCATAGACTGGTTCATCCTTCAATTCTTATCTGCTTGTTTTTTTGTTGCATCCTCCAAACATTTTCTGTTGCAATAGCATGAGTTTCCAACAAATTGTGTATTAGTTTTGCAACAGCTGAAACGTTATCTTGTTGTCTAACATCAGTGTGTATTCTAGTATGGAAACTAAAGGTCAAGAAAAAGGGAAATATATGATAGACGTATGGTGAGTATTTTTGGGCAAATTCTGTGGTAATGGAAAATAGACTCCAATTTGACTGTGTTGCATTAATAAAAGATGCTAATTTATCTTCAACAGTTTCATTCATGCATGCTGTTTGCCCTCTGGACTGTGGATGATAACCTCAAGATAAGACTCTGTGGTTTCCTATTTTTTTAATAAGACTGAACAAACGTTTGATATGTATTCAGATCTTCTGTTGGAAACAATCTTTGTGGGTAGTACCAGTAAACCCAATATATCTTAAATAAAAAGTAGTACCTGTAAACCCAATATATCTTAAATAAAAAGTAAGGTATTTCTTTTACAGAAGCTAAAGTAGGTATAGATGTCAAATGTACTGGTTTAGTGAACAAATTGAGGGTACCCATTATTAACAGAGTGGCAACTCCACAATTAAATTTGTTCAAATATTTTGCCAAGGAATGGTAGGTATTTTTAATGACTATTCTCTTTAATCAAACACTTTTTGCTTGAGGGCATACCCTGCAGGAGTGTACATACCTTTATTATCTTTTGTGAGTGCAGGTCACCAGAATTGTCTTTTGAGAAATGTAATGTTTACCTTAGTGCCTTTATGTCCTTGTTGTCAAAAATGATGGTATAGAACAATGCATTTTTTTATGTATAGATAAGGAAAGAATATAAAGGTTGTTGAAAAAAAGACTGAAAAAATAAAAAGAATTCCATTGTAATAGGGATGGAATTTCTGTATCCTTTTGAGTGCCTTATTTTACCGCCTTAAGAAAACGCTCACATAAGGATGAAAATTGCCAGCTAGAAAGGTGGTAATAATAGGCGGATTTATGTCTTCTTTTAAAGAGTAGGAATGTGATAATGCATCTGCTAATGCATTACTATAAACAGGAATATAGTTAAATGGGAAATTAAACTGAATTAAGATTTAAGGTCATAATGCTTATTTGCTGTTTGCTATTTCTTTCCTTATTCAAGGACTCTTGATTTATGTGCCTAGTTCTGAATGTGACAACATTACACATTCTCAATAACGGATTACACCATTTTTAAAAGCCTGCTGAATGACTAGCAGTGCCTTTTTAATAACTACGCAATATCATTTACTTGTTTAATTTACTCAAGTAGAATGCGACAGAGGACTCTTCCTCTTTTTCAACCTTCTTTGGCATAACAGTTCCTATTGCTCTATTAGAAAGGTCAGATTTTAAATAGAATGCTTCTCTGTGTCAAGTTCTTGCAAGACTGATGATTGTACAAACCCTTGTTCTTGAAACGTTGTGTCTGCTTTCTTTGTACAGGTAGATGGAGCACACTTCAACAACAATTGTGATATTAGTGTTGTACTCTCTAAATAATTCTTTCTGAACCGTCTGTAAAAGTTAGAGAATCCATTGAAGCTTTGTTTTTCTTTCCCAGTTGAATGGGCAAGCCATTGCAATACTGCCTATATTTTCTGCAGATCCATGGCTATTGTTTTCTTGGAAAGCACAAACCCCAAGGAATTCTGCTGAACTTGTCAAGTGAACATTTTTGGTGTTTGGATAACAACTGGTGTGTTTAGATATATGTTATTTTAAAGAGTCCATATAAATCTGCTACTAAATTCACCAACTCAATTTCATCTGTTGGCTCATAACATCAAGTGGGTTTCACTTGTTTTTCCAAAGTAAACATGAAACTGATACATGGCATTTCATACAATGTAAAGTAGCTCTGGGTCTCTTCCCTATTATAAGTACCTTTAAAGTACTACTAAATCTAAAACTGGGCTCTTCTGTACTATTTTCTTCAGTATTACTAATGCACTACTGAACAAACTACAAATAAGACTACAAGTACTATAAGGAACACTACATCAACTAGTACCACTACCCCTACTATAACTTCTCCTAGTTCCACTACTCTAGGTCCTACAGGTGGTGTACAAGGTACAATTACTAGTGAAACTAAAACAACTACTATACCTGCTTCTACTGTTATTACTACTACAGCTGTGATTACTCCTACTCATTGAAATAATGATACTGTTACAAGTAACACAGCATTTCATTGCTGCAAAAACTATATAAAATACTATTCTTATGAAACATACACAACAATATATTACTAAAGCTACTTCCATTGCTACATCTACTTCTGATACAATTGATCATTCCTAATTACCTTACTACCATGTTAAATACTACTACGAAGGTTGCAATATTTCTATACTGTTTCAAAAATCTAACTCATCTGTCTCTGGAACAAATCCATCAAATACAGACACATCAACATCAACAAAACTCATTTCACATCACAGTCTCTGCACATTGAACACAATTCACAAACAAGACCACGTCCCTAATGCATAAAGTTTTTCATTTAATTTTCTTGAAGAGCTAGTTACAGTGTACATAAACAATCATTTTAATTAGATGATTATTATTATTTAAATAAAAATATATGTAAAATCAGTTACATGTTTCAATAACAAAGTAATAAGTATTCAGATCTAGACATCAAGGCAAGATTTTCTTAATTAAACATGGGTTTGAGTTAAAATGCAATATTAAACACTACGTAGAAACCCTGCATCCTCTGCCTCTATTTTTTAATCTTCCAAATATTGCACCATTGTCTGTCCATTTTACCTGGATTAAAAGAAAAAACACAATATATTTAATTTCCAAATTAACTTAAATACATCTAATTTATTGATCATGACTTTACTTGCTTATTAAAATATGTTTGTATTATTATTTATGCATCAGGGCATATGTCCTTTGTATTTTACCCTGTATTCTTCATGTAAACTGGTAATAAAATGGTTGTGGACAACAATCTTTTCATGAGTTTAAATTAATCAATATAATTTTGAAGTCTTTCAATTTAACTCCATAAATCATCACCAGTCAATGAGGGAAATTTGAGGGCCAAACAATCATTACGTTTGTAGTCTTTGAAAGGATATTGTCAACAAGAAAATGTCAATGTTTTGTGCTTAATGTCTGATGTCTATGGCATGAAAAGATCTTGTGTTTATTACATATACAAGCATTCCTTTATGTGTTGATTTGTAGAAGAAATAATGTGATAATTGTCCAGGTACATAGGAATGCTATGGTTCAGATCAACAGAAATACTGAGGAGCATTATTCTCTAATTGTAATGTCCCAAAAAGGTATGAAAAACTGTTTTCCTCTTATCACCTTCATTGCGAAATACAATGCCTACCCAGTGAAAACAGCTAATCACAGAGCTAACATCAACACTGGTCATAACTGTATCCAGGAAGCTGCATTTTTTTCTTTGGCTGAAATAAATATTTATAAGAATGTATGGTATTCCTAGGATAAGAGAGGAAATTCTGGCTGAAATCGTGGTCATACAAAGAAAGTCAGAATCACCAACTCTTGTGTGTCAACAATGCGCTTTGCCATATTCTTATCGCATTTAACTGCTGAATTCGCTTGAGGGTTATGCAGAGAGGTCAACTAAGGATGCAAGAATGATGAGGGGCCTCCATGAGATCAAATATGACTGTCTTGAATATTAGTTTTGTGCTATGATAGGCTGCAGGGTTATTGTTTCTTCTACTAATGTCCAAAAGAGATGTTCCATCCATTGCTTCGATAAATTAGATGTGACTCTTTTCCTGATTGTCATGTTATTTAGCCTGACCCATTGAATTTCCTACTTACACATGAAGCTCTGGAATCAAGTGGAGCTTGTACAGGAAAGGCGCATATTCATGCAATAGATAGTAAGTAAACATGATGAAATCAAATTCCCTTTTTTTAATTCTTTTGCTGGATGGTTTTGGGTGAGACCCAAGTTTTCTTCCTACCTGAAGTCAGGTGTTCTTATTTCTCTAGATTCTTCGCAGTGTATCCAAAGGACAATTCCCTAGATTACTTCTTCCAATAAAATATAAGCACAGCACTAAGCTGATTTTTCGTAGTTTCTCTTCCTATATTAGAGTGGTTCTTGCTATTCACAACTTTATGGCGGCTTCTTCTGACTAGCAGCCTCTTCTTCTGACTAGCGGAATTCTTGTAAACATTAAAGGTGTTTCAGAAGTTGGCCACAAAGAGTTGAAAATTGGGTCTGTCTTTTCATCTTTTTTGCCTCAGTCTATCTGAATGACCATAGAAACTAGGCAGAAAAGGTATATGGTATTTTCATTCTCACATTTTCATCCTTCAATTCATCATGTAAACCTCTTATGAAAAACGTAAATAAGGTGTCATCTGGCACCAGCTTCATATGCCAAAATTGTTACCTATATTTCTTCCAACCCTCTATGAGCTGAGTAATCTATTTTCTTGCCACTCAAATCTCTCCTTACAGGTAAATAGAAATTGTTTTATTGTCTGTTAATGGCCTAGCACTGGTTACACAGGGTGCGGTGTAGGCTAAAACATTACCTGATAGATCTCTCATCAGGCAACCCCGTTTGAACATTTGTGAAGTGCACTCATGAAGTTTAAACCAAAAAAGAACTGTGCATGGCCATCATTTTCATTTTGCAACATAGGGTATGTATGAGTGGATCTATAATTACGTGAGTCTCTATTGGTATGCTTATTTCTCAAGTGGGTAGTTAAGGATTTTACTAAGCTTATAAGTTAATGTAGCTTCAACACTTAGTAATTATTCCATTGATTTCATGTTTGCAGCATGGATTGTGTGGGTTCCACAGTCTTTCAAGTGACAGATGAACTCTAGGGAAGAATTTCATTGTTGTTTTTCTGTCACTGAGGTAGGGATTCCAACCTAGCTATCTCTCAACTCATCAACGGAAATGTTTGTTCTATGGTAGTTGCAGAGACTAGAAACCAACTGATACCAAGATGAGAAGAACAGAAACAACAGTTGTAAAAGTCCTTTCATGAACAAGACTGCCAGAGGAGGTTGAAGGATGAAATACAGATAGTGCACTTCATAAATATGAGCAGGAATTAGTTGGTGGAAAATACATCAATCAGTACAAAAAAAACTGATAGCAGCTCTCAAAGTACTCTAAGAAACTGCAAACAATTGTTTGTTTGCAATGAAATACCTAAAAGGGTCAGTTCTGCAATGGGTCTTCATCTTCACAAATTCTCTGAAGCACAGCAGCAGCTCAACGTTATTGTGGCACAGGGAGAAGCAGAAAAATTTGATAGAGAAAACTGCCTAGTGAAACCTCTAGGAAGAACTACACCACCTTGATTTTTGATGGTTTGCCAGTGCTAATATAACAGGCTCTATCCTTGTATGGAGGATATTACTTGGCTGAACCATCTTTTTAGAAGGAAAACTGGTGCCTTTCAAGTTGCCTTGCTCCTGATCACACTACTGAATCCTCCACACCACAATTCCCCCACAGAGAGCCCTGGGCTTGCAGGAAACAATCTGCCTCAAGAGTCTGGTATGCTGAATATTTGTCCCAGGGATCAAATTCAACAAAGAGGTACTGTTCCCTTACACAAGGAAAAGCTAGCAACCTTCAAGAATGAGCACTGAGTCCACGAGAGTGACATATACCTCTCCCATGCTCCCAAAAGAAACCAACAGAGAGTAAAGCCCTCAAATGCCAGGATCTAAAACACACTTCTGCTAGGACTGCTGATCCACCCAGCCCCACCTCAGAGCCCTCTGTGGAGGACAACAAGAAGCGGGAACAGCAGGAATCTCTCTGGAAGCCACAGGATCCGTACACCTAAATCCAATGGTAACTCCCCCTTATTCCACCACCATCACAGACATAACAGGACAGAAATGCTCCTCCACCAACATCACACCAGAAAACCTGACAAACTCAGCAGATGAGCACCGAAACCCAAATCTTAGCTCAAATCATCAGCCAGTCCATTAGAAGCAAGTCAGTACAAAGGTCCTTTGTAAATCTTATGAAGTCTTCCCTTTATTTTAATATATACTGACTTAAAAATGATATTAAAGTACCTTTTATCTGCATTGTGTACCTTATCTTTGAAACTCTTCACTTTTCCATCCAATGTTCTACCGAAACACGGATAAGGATGGAAGAAGAGACAGAGGCACAAACATGATATGGTGCTCACATGGCGTTCATATTCTTTATTTGATGTTTCTCTGAGTTTTTGATCTTTGGGCCCATCCTTAAGACATATAGGAGCACAGGTCATCCACTGGGTGGCACGCAATGGTAGATCTTTGGTCAAAGATACAGGGGCCGATCTCGGCCGGTAGGGCTCCGAATCGGATTCGGCTTTACCGGATCCGATTCGGAGCCCTAATTCCCGACCGATTCGTACGTGCGTCCGGGCGAGCGAGTACGATGCGTGCGCTCGCGAAATCTCCGACCGACTCGTTCGCAGGACCCGACCGCTCCGACCGACTCGCATGGGGACGACTCGGACCACGCAATGGAGACGTTCCCCGGCCGGGTAAGTACGATGCGCACCTCGACCGCTCCGACCGACTCACGCAGTCCGGCTCCAAGGAGCTGTCAGAGCCGCACTTTGGGGGTCCGTGTCGGACCCCCCTGGAAGCGTAGGCGCGCGAGTCGCACACAGGGGGGACCCATGGGTCCCCCCTACACGTGCATGTACGGCGCGACCCGCATCGACGCGAACACGCTGTAGGGGGCGCCCTTGTTTGCGTCGTGCCCATTGAGTCAATGGGAGCCCGTGTACGCGTCGTACGACTGGCTCCCATTGACTTCAATGGGAGTCCGACCGAATCGAGTCCGATGGCATACGTGCGCATCGTACTCGTTCGGTCGGGCTGCTGGGGTCCGATTCGGTCGGAAATCTCTCCGGGTCCGGCTCGGTCGGGGAGATTTCTGGCCTGAATCGGAATCGGCCCCTAAGTGTGATTATATGGGTGTCAGAGTGGCCTCACATAGAAGAGCAGTACTGGAGCTGTCTTGGTGTATGGGAAATGTCACCTGGAAAAGTCTTGTTTTCAGCTTACTCTCGTAGGTCAGCGGACCAGAATTCTTGAAGTTCAGACACAGTCAAACAGCTTGGTTCTTTAAACTATGGGGTTTCTAAGTTTCTTTCTTCAGGACGTTGCACAGATTATAGTACTGATATCCGGTGCGGACAAGAAAAAGTGTTGGTATAATACATGGTAAATATGATGAAGAAATTCATCTGAAGACGCAGGAGGAGTCTTGTCAGTATCAGGAGTTGATAACTGATGATTTTCTGACCAGTTAGAATAATAGGTGAAGGAAATAGAGAAAACCACACTAATGAAGCGAACGTTAAGAATAAGTTTCACACCCCCTTAACAGCAGCACCCATGATCCATTTTACTGAAACCGTGATATGTTCATTTAGACTTAGTTGGTTTCTACTGCTGTCAAATTCATAAGGGATTTGACCCATTCATTAAATATATTTAGAATTCTAAAAGTACATTTCCTATGATTATCACGTCATTTTCTTCTACAAACGAGATAACAAACTGTACAGGTCTGTGTCCTTTTCTTGGAGTCCTGGGTTACCCAGCAATTGCTGTACACATACCAAGTAAGCACTATCATTCACCACTGATGTCCTAGTGTGCCAGATCTCTAAACAGACCTCAGTCAACAGGCTGAAGTGACAGTGTCAGAGATGCACCGATTTCATTAAGATATAGATTGCTTTCCCTCTGTCCTCGAGTAATTAGCTCTGGGTGCAGAGAGAGACTACTCTGGGTTTGAGACACTGAAGCTGAGTATTCAGCATGAACAATCAAAGACTTTCTTTTCTTACAAACCACCACCCAAACAGGAACAAAGGTTCTACCCAAGTAAACAAAATGGTAGTTTTGGATGTAAAGGGAGTTCTTAGAGTCTCTTTGTCCATATAATGGAGTACTGGGGGTCCAGTAATCGGTGTTCAGTGGGGCCCAGATCAGGGTGAAACAATTTATGGACCCAAGTGATCTCCGTCTTTTGAAGGTTTAGAGTGAGGAGCAAAACATTTAGTGCACTGGAACACACAAAGACAACCTAATGAAGTATCAAACTTTAGAGGCTTATGTCTCATAATGGGCAGAACATTGACTGAAGCCAACAGAACACAACACCAAGGCTTCTGGGGCTCAATGGGATCAGGCACCGTCATTCAAGAAAACAAATAGGTCCAGGAATGTGGCTCAGTATCTACTCTGCCTGGGGTGCTGCTTGGTTTGTTTTGGGTGATTTCTCTGGCCAGCTGGCCTTGTGCCTCCTGAGCAGCTGAGTGTGTGAAGATGACATACACATTGATGAAAGTTGTTCAGGCTGTCCTGGAGTCCGTCTTTGCTTCTTGTCCTCACTGAGAAATCTAACCCCCCTTATCCTCATCAGAACAAAACATTAGGATGCTCCAGAGGTTAGGCCTAGTTCTTAACCCTCAGGCAGGACAGCAGAGGGCCTGTCCCTAGCAAAAATCTACTCTTCACAGGTGATCAGGGTCTCTTCAAAGCAGACATGAAGTTCCAGTTATTGGTTTGATGGGGCTGATTGTTATCCCACTTTGTTGTCTCTGATGGGAAACCAGGACTGGAGTATCAGTTTTCTTCAAATTAGAATTTTTCATCTCCCAAGGAGCAAGCGCTTTGTTGTCTGTTTATATTTTGTTATACTATTCCTAGGCTTTCTGATACAGGTTATCTAGAGATCAGGCTGGTCACATCTGTGAATGTTGATATGTTTATTCTAGACAGACAGTACTGAGTTATTGGTCCTCAGTTGCCGTGTGACAAACAGCATCATAGGAAAAAGGCAAGGAGTTCACATCAATGTGCACAGGGGAAACCTGTCCTACCAGGAAAGGGTGGGGATTCTCTTAATCTCATCAGGAGCACCAAACAAGGCAGTCAAACACAAAGACAGGCAGGTGCCACATCTACAGTGGTTTAGGTCAGCCTGCATCATCCTGGGCAACTTTAAGTGTCCCACAAAGACTAGGGTTGGGCGTAACTTGCATAATTCCGTGTAATCAATTGGAATTATGTAAGAACTCTGCAAGATTCCACTTGAAATATGCGAGAAGAGTAGTTCTGCAATTAGCGTTATTTCTTAAAGCAGAAATGCCCCCTCACATCCAAAACAGACGCAGGGATCCATTTTGGCTAAGAAACAGCACTAATTGCAGGAGAACACGAACAGTGAGCGGCCTCTCACTTTCGCTAAAGGTGCTCTTGTGGTAGGATTTTTCCTCCAAATTAGTCTTAACTCTGCAAGCATGAGTCAAAAAGTAACATGGAATTACCGAAATTACTTTGATTACTTTGGTGTAAGCGAAATTCTGCACAGGCCTAACATGTACCCAATGCAAGCACATGGATTCCTGACTACACAAACCACAAAAATGAGGAAAGGCAAAGGCCTTGGTTATGAACACCAGCGTTGAAGAATTTTCATTTTCATTTTATTTATATTTGATTCATTTTTGTTTTTTAATTACGTGTGATATATGTTTTTGTATTAAGTGGTGGTTTTAGTTTGTACGCAATTATTGATATTTTTTCAATGTAATTTAGTTTAAAATTGTTTAAATACTGTTGTTCTATATTTTAAAATATATATATACACACACATTTGTGTTATTTGTATATTCAGTTCACATTGATAATTAGAGCTATTATCATAATAATTTTATTTTTATGTTTGATATTTTTTTATCTTATGCTTGTTAATTGTATTTTTAAGTTAATATTTTTTATGTAATTTTTTAAAAATGTTTAATTGGTTTTATATTTTTAGATTATATAAACACACATTTAAATAATTAATGTACATTAATTATTAAAATTATCGCTTGGTTATATTTTGTATCTAAATATTTTAAATAAATGCTACATAAAGATATATATGAATATTTTGATATACTTACCATTTTTGTATGATATTCTGTTTTATACTTTTGACACAATATTTTGGTAGTTTACATACAAAGCATGTAAACTGAATGTTTTTGTGGACAAAATTTATGACACCATATTTTTGTGTCACAAAATTGTTGTTTTCAATGTTCTGTCATACAACTGCTTCTGTGTGTTTGTGTGCACGTGTGAAAACTAAAAATATCAAATATTTTAGCAAAAAAACTGTCTTCATATAGCATATAACTTCAGACCTTCGCATTTCCCAATAATATTTTTGAGATGGGTTGTGAACAATAATAGATATAATGTTCATCAACTGCATCCTCACTTCACTATGACATATCCAACCAATGACAGATAGTGTCTGCTGCCTTTTAACCTATGTTTGAGCTATACAAATGCCATAACCACACAAGTATACATACAAAAGGAGTCTCTTGCATGATGACGTCACCCCAAAAAACCTAACTACATAGTAAAGGGAATAGGAGAACTATCATTTTGTGTTTCTTTAAATGAAATTGTGATTATATTCAGTTAAATTAGAACAGTTGATTTCAGTAAAGGAAATGGGAAAAATTCATCATAAGAAAGGAGCACATCGACATGAAAATGAGCCGTGTATAGAAAGAACATTTAGGGCACTAAATGACACATACTGTAAACAGTTCATTTTTGGGGGGTACTATACAGAATAAAATACCTCTTGCGTGTATATTTTGAAGAGAATGAACTGGTAAAAACCGGTTCTGATGAACCGTTATCTGCCAAGGACTTTACGCGCAATTTTTCAAAATGGATGACATTCCCAAGTTGTAGATCCAACGTGGTGAAGGAATTTCCTCTACTAAGTGCATCTCTAACTTCCTTGTTTTCAGGATCACATTGGTCATTTTATACTTGCCTTTTTTTTCGCCTCCGCCACTCTAAATCCTCTTCTGTAGTGCTTGCCTTCCGCCATTCCTCTCTCTTTTCTTCAACCCCCCTCCTCTCTTCTTCCCTTTTGGTGTAAGCCATGATAACTCATTACTCTCTATTCCCTGTGGTACACCAGTACCTCTCCCCCACAAACACCCCTGGTCCGGCCACCACCACCAACTTGCCCTCATTCTCTTTTCCTGTTTTCTACAATGCTGTAATCCTGTCCTCCAGGCCCACTCCTGCTTTCCTTTTCTGTGCTGGTTATGGTGGACATAGAAGATAGACTAATGCTACCCTTTTAGATCTACAAACACAATACAATAACAGGTGGTTGTGAGATTCAAACACATCTTTACTTATACATGAGGAACACCTTGCTCAATAGATGACCTCAAAATTTCTTTAGTTGTATTTTACAAAAAACACATTTCAAACTTTCACAAATAGTGCGATGAAAAAGAAAGATTGACCACATTCAATTCAATGGCTATACAGTGAATAGTTTGTGAAAGACCATGTGCAAAATGTTAAAAAGCTACAAAAACGAACAAGATTCAAACTCAAAATTTTTACATAAACCTACTGAAATACAGTCTTCACCAATCCAAAACTTGAAAAACAGAGCAATAAATTCACAGAAAAACGCTCTTGGTGTTAGGACATTGAGAGGGTCCAGAAGGATCTAATATGGGATTATATATAGGTGCTTTACAAAAAAATGAATTTTAAATAGTCCATATTGATGTTCGCTGAAATGGGATCCCTCATAAATCCTGGTCTACGTGTTTCGAACCCAAAGTGTCTTTGCGGGTTCTCTTCAGGACAAAGGTATGGTGAGTTCTGCAAGGGTAAAGGGAAAGACTTTTAAACTAAGTGATCAGCACACTCCAGTTTTTAGGTTGAGCCTAGAGTAGCGCGCAAGCGCTGCTTCTGGCGAAGCATTATGTAGGGGGTTTTCAAAGCTGACCACACGCTCGTGCGTCATGGCCTTTTTCGGGCGGTTACCCGCACGGCCGACATCTGTTTCCCATTATCGTGCCCAGACGCGGGCGCGATAATTGGAAACACATGCCGGGAAAAGGCCATGACGCACAAGCGTGTGGTCAGCTGAGCAGGCTGCCGCGCTCGCCCCTGCTCCTCCATTGTTGTCCTTTTTCTCTGTTCCCTCTATGTCACCTATTACTTCTTTCCTATAAAAATACACCCAAGCACACACACAGAATATTTCCCACCTCTCCCATGCTTTCAACGCCTCTTCAGGGGTAGTAAGCGCTACATAAATAAATACAAGTAAGCGCTACCTCTGGTGGCGTCCTCGGTTGGGTCGGCGGTGCTCCGGTGCCTGGCTACAGGTCACGAGGCCTGTCCTCCTCCGCTCTGCGGGGGTCACGGTTGGTAAGGCAGGTTGAGGTCCAATGGCCGGCTGTGATTGGCAGCGCCTCTTTGCGTGGTAAGGCTGTGCTCCAGCGCGAGCCCCGGGCCTCCTCCGGGTGAGCAGGCAGCGATGCGTTGCAGAGTTCCCAGCAGGTCACTGGGACCGCTCTTATCACGGCCGGTCTCAACCTGTCGCGGCGTCACTGTTCCCACCCTCTTCCTTCCCGCCGGATTCCGCACATCAGCTCTCATTTCCTGACAGGGAATGGAAAGGGAAGCGCTCCCTCCTCGCCCAGCAACCGCCTTAGTTTGGAAGCGTCCCCCACGAAGACTATCGGCGGAACCCGGGGTCAGCGTGCCGAGTGAGGGCGTTGAGAGCGTCAGCACATTTCCCCCGTCCCCTCGCCGTACCCGAGGACTTTTGTTTGTCTCCCCAGTCCCACCTTGTGACACAGTGACTGCTGCCGTCAGCGGACATTCGCTAAGCTGCTAGATTGAGTAATCGACAGTTGGGGAGAGTGAGGACACTACCCTGAGCACGTTGTACCTACACACCCAGCCAGCCACAATGCAGCTATGAAGCTAGTGCTTAATTTGTGCAGGTGGTGCCGGGTACTGGCGCTCGTGCTTGGCGTCTGGAACTTATTTATTCCACACCATAGGCAGACATTAATGGTTTGTCACTGGAACCTAAAAGGAATGTGGTGCTTAGGGCTAGAGATGTAGTAGCATTTGTTAACATTTCTGAAGTAAAGCAAGAGCTCAAAAGAAAGCAACATAATAACATATTACAAAGCAAAATGATAACACAATCCTGTTTTGCAAACGTCGATTGATTATTTTGGTCTTTTTCAAAGCCATGTCTTTTGGATTCTTTTTCTTAACTCTAGTGTACATTTATTTGAGGCATCTATATGTTGGTGGGCTTGATTTATTGTACCTTGGGGAATGAATCCATCTCTTCTTCCACTAGTTCACCCAGTGTCTAATTTGAGCCGAAGTTTCTGTGCTCAGCACCCACACTTAATTACCAACACCGGCACTTGTGACAGTCTACCACAATGTTTCGCTGTCTGGCTAATTTAGAGATGATCACAACAACAATTAATTATTAATTCAATATACATTAAAAATTACTATTACCCTCAGCCCAAGCCATTCATATAGCTTTGGGGGCCTGAAATAGTTTGAATTGTCACACTTGTAGGAGTGTGATGGTTAGTAGTTGTGTTGTTACTATCATTGGCAGCATAGCAGGGGCAATGTGTGGTGCAAGCTGCAGTGGCTTCCAGACGAGAGCCCTGGCACTTATTTTTTTTACAAATTAAGCACTGACTGCTCACCTGATATTATCATGCCTCCTTGGCCTCAGTGTGTTTGTGGAAAGGAACAGTAATCTAGGTAAGAGCTAGATGGCTGGCAGGTAGCATGGGGGTGAACGCATGTCACCGCAGTGTGATGTGCGGGTTCCACACAGATGACCTAAGCTCCCCACTTTCCATCGACAAACAAGGCGGATGGGTCCTTTTGGATCTGGGCCGGTACCAGCCAGAGAGTTGGCATTTACCATTTAAATACCCCTCAGTGAGGGTCTTTAGCTGACTTCAGTCAAAGTTTATTGTATCTCAAACTTGTGACCTATTGTGGTACTAGCTTGGTCACCTGGCCCACAAACAGTTTGTCATTTGGTTAAGGTCCACTAATAGTCCCAAGAAAACAATAGCCACAATAATTTAATAGGGGCAGTAATCCTTATAGCTGGTAAGATTAGTGCACCAAACATTCGGTGAAGGGGATCTATGGTGGGTGGCTAGTGTGATGCTCAGCTGGAGAGGCAGTGTGTTACTGACACCAAACCCTTGCATTTCTGTGTATGCAATAATGAAGCTCATCTTCTGTAGTGCTCCCTGTGGTGTACAGTACAATAGTTGAGGCTAAGGCCTTCTTAATCCTATGTCTTTTCTTAAATTTTTGTTGGCACTGCTGTATTATTTATGCCTGTCCATTGTGTCTGTAATTTATTGTGTTGTCAGCGGGTTGTGTATACCCGGCCCTACTAATACGCACCTGGCCCCATTACTATTGGACAGGGATAGGTCAGCAAGTGAGAAAGCAATAATTTCAAACAATATGTGCTAGAGAGTTCTGTTTTTCACTACTGTTCCTTTTTAACTGTGTTATTCATATGTATTAAAGAAAACCTGTTAAAGTATTTCGCACTGCATGTGATTGACACAGCTACCACTTGAGAGTCAAGGAAACTAAATGAGTCTTGGGTCACCCAGGGAGTCTTAGAAGCCAAAATCCCAAGCCAATAGGAAGAAGAAACAGAATTACCTTGTATGACATGTAAGGGGCTCCCTACAATCACAAGCTCTGGATTAAAAGCCAGGCACACGTCCTCTCCCATGAATCTCCAAAACTACCAATTCACATGGTCCCATCATAAGTCACACAATATCAGCTCCCTTCACAGAGTCACTAGTGGAGAGCCAATATCACACATGGTCGGAGATATTGTGATAATGTGAGATGGAAACTCTTCCAAAAACTGGGTTTCCAGCTCCTGTGAGGACGGTTTGCACGGCTGATGTTCACTTGCTGTTTACAATTTCCCAAGAACATCTGCAGCAGCCCCAGAAGCTTCGGGTTTCTTTGTGGTTTGGGTCAGGGGTCTGGGCTAGGAGGGAGTAGAAGTGACTATACGGTGCTTCCCAAACATTTTAGAACCACAACTCAATTTTTAGAATGACAAACGTTCGCGAACCACCTAGCCTCAACGGACATGAGGCGAGGGCGATTTTTTAATTTAGTAGTAGACATGCTTTCAAAATGCTGTAAATTACCACAATAACATACTCTTTATAACTTTTGTGTTCCTCTCTAATAGCAATTGTTTGTAAATGTTCCAACCATGACCATGCCCTTCGATATGGCTTTATCACACTGTAGCCACGATACTGATCTGCCCATAAAAATGAACTGCACAGGAGCTAGAACACATTTCAGAGTGGAGTACTGGCCTTTGGCATAAGTTCCCTAAAATCACAAGACTATTGAAAAACCTTGGCATTGATTTCAGTGATTTTAGTAAATATGAAAAACCCTGTCTGCAGCAAATTATGAGAAAGGCCTCATTTCCATTTTTGTGTTAAAACGAAGCACAGTGGGGCATTTGGACTCCTTATATATATGTATATTGCAGTTCTATGTAGCACAAACACTATCCAAGGGCATTGTAGCACTTTGTTTGAGCACCAGATTACATTACAGAAGGTAAAATTCATTTTATTGTAAGCACAGGAGATTAAGGGGCCGATTCTGATGCGGGTTGGAAAAGCTTCCCGACCGAATCGGTTGGGAAATGGTGTCCGACCCACTCGGATCGGGAAAGTCCGACCGGCGGAGTAGGATGCATCCGGATGCTTCCAGATACGATTTGGTTGAACTCCCATTGACTTCAATGGGAACATTTGTTCCTAACCGCATCAGAATTGGGCCCTCGGTCGGGAAGACACGTTCCCGATCCGATTTGGAAGGAGCAAATGCCGTTAGGAGGCCTTCCTAACCGCATCAGAATCAGGCCCTCGGTCGGGAAGCTTTTCCAACCCGCATCAGAATCGGGCCCTAAGTGTTTTGCCCAGAGCCAACGTCGGAACTCAAACCTGTATTCCCAGTGTAAGAAATTGGGTTATTGGTTGAGGGCAATAGAAACCCTACTCTGGCAATAACCACAGTCCTCGTCAGGGTAAACCGCAAAAGTCACTAAATTAATCTGAGCTTAACCCTCTGGTAGCTTGGCACAAAGCAGTCAGGCTTAAATCAGAAGCAACATATTTATGCAGCACACAAACAGTAATAAAGTGAAAACACAAGACAAGAGAAATCCCAAACCAATTTAGAAATATAAAGTACATTTTAATAAATAAAATGAGACTAGATCGACAAAAATCCAATCAGTAGAATCGGAGCTATTGATTCCAAATCCTTAGGTAAGTATTGTGCCTAAAAGCACAACACACCACTCGCAGTCATCTGGTCTTTCTAGACAGGGTGAAAGTCACAAGTTCAGGCCGACCACGATGGAGCATAGGCCGGATACAGAGACCAGGTTAGTCCAGCTGAAAAAGTTACCATCTCCAAGTCCAGCACGAAGTGTCCCGTGCACAGTGGAGGAGGCCACAAGGAGCAGGGAGAGCGTCGTGGGTGGTTGTCACTATATCACGAAGATCAGGCCTGCCTTTGTGGACAGTCATTGCTGTAGTGCGAAGATCTGGTAGGGCATTGCAGACTGTCGGTGCTGGAGCTTCACATTATGGCCACCACAGGCTGTCGTTGCTGTAGCGTGAAGTGCAGATTGTGTGTTGACACTTGCCGCTAGCAGTTACTGTATCACGACAAGTCAGGTTTACCGGAGCTTTGCATTGCATGTCATTGTGGGCATTGTGAGTCCTGGGAGGCACCTCTTGAAGATGAGGGACTCACTCTAGCTCTGGCCAGCATTGCTCAGGCAGGTACAGTTGGAGGTCCAGCAAGGTCCAGTTGCAGCACATCACTGGAGATTATTGTGACCCTGTAGTTTAGAATAGGAGGTCGTCAACTGACCCTTGGAGTCACTCAGGTTAATCTGGGATAAAGGGAGATGGTCCAGTCTTCTTTCTCAGAGAGCAGAGCAGGTCTCAAGCAGCAGGACAGGCATCTGGGGAATAAGGCAGAGCTCAAGCAGGTTTAGCGGAAGTGGTACGATGGGGTCAGTGATTGTAACTCTCTTTGACACTTTATGTTTAAAGAGATCTTCAAAATTAAAAGAGACAAAGCTTCACGCTATAGGAATTTTGAATATCCATTAGAGCGATTTGCCCTTGATTTAAGTACAGTCTCATCTATACCGATGGCACAGCTTAAAGCATTTCTTAAGCAGGCCACTTCTAGGTTAAGTTTCCGTTTGGATCTGGAATTTTATAAGAACAAGACAAACTCCATTTTAATAATGAATTATTTTATTATGAACAAATCACAGCAGTATGTGGCATGGAATATGGCTCATGGGGGTTAGACTCCTCTGGGCACTAATCGTTTAAGCATTGTTCCACTAAATGTCGTAACATCAAAATGGCACAATATATCAAGCACATGTCACTTTTGTGAGCATGGATGTCAGGATTTCAAACATGTTTTATTTATATGTCCTGCCTTGTTATTGTATCGTCATAAGTGTCTGAGACCCCTCTTTCTGAGATTTTCAGCACATGCGACTGCTGAGGCTTTGTATTTATTGCTTAACCTCCCAAATGAAATGTTTTGTATCCATGTTTTTAACTTTGAGTTTTTTTTGCCTTTGTGATGAATGAAGCTAATGCTGTTTTTAGGGCGCATTCCATTTAAAAAAAAAAACATATTTTGCCCACCTGCCTGTGTATTGTCCTTCTCTGCGAAACGTGTATCTCCTAGGAGTTCCAATTGCAACTCTTAATGAAATGTTTCTTGCCCAAGTTTTATACCATCTTAAAGATCTGTTAAATTTCTGTTGAATCTTTGGATATAATCTTATACTCTTAAATCATAAAACTGTCTGTACCATGGTGGGTTATTAGTTTATCAAGTTACTACTCATGGAATTAATCATTTTCTGATGTTACCACCCATCGTATTTTCTTTGTGTCCTATTATGTATGTGCGATATTTTCTTTATGTGGACCTCATTGGAATTCCAAATCATGAATAAATAAACTTTTGAACTTTGAAGAACTTACTGGGGGCTCCAGACCCCAGCCAAGCACTACACCAGTCTGAGGTCTCCATACCATAGGCGGAGACTGAACTGCACAAATGTAAATGCACAAAGACAGGCTACCAGCACCTGTAGTTCTCGAAGACTCAAGCCTTGTACAAATTTCCTTGACTGGGGGCTCCATACTGAGTCAAATTCCCCCTAGACTGACAATACAGCAAAATGCACCAGTAAACAATGGACAACTGCAAGACCATACAACTGAAGGCCTCCTACGTTTGCAATCTGACCACACACAGAATTTGCGTAACAACCATAGACTAGCGGCACCATACCCTAGCTTGAGAGCGGCATGATATTAGCACATGGAACAACGGCACACAGATCACAATTGCATACACCTCTCACAAGTATACCTCAAAGAAACAAAATAAGTCTAATTTGCTCAATAACAAAAGTGTTCCCTGATATGTAGAATAGAAGGGGAGCCTTGAGCAAGAGCAAGCGATGCCCCTTCAGCACACACGCACATGACCTGAGTGCCGGGCCTCCCATAAAGACAATATTATGCACTTGAGCAAGCTGCTGCCACTCACTGAGAACTCAGTTCCCGTTTGGTCTGAGACAACTGGTCAAGGAAACACTGATAGTGTCCGTGAAGAACACAGATACTGGTGTTTAGCAGGGCTCTTTTGAAAACACAATAATAATTCAAAAACTGTTGCCATTGTAAACTGCCTGCACTCGCCTGTGATCTTCAGGTCCAAATAAATGCAGTAGATCCAACCTTGGAACATAGTGCTAACCAATCAACCTTAATCAGCATTGTGCAGGAAAAGCTACAACTTTGCCACAAGCCAGCTGCTGACAAATCTAAAATACTCTGCCCTTCAAAGGCAGTCACTGCAGACTAAGGGCCTGATTTAGATTTTGGGAGATGGGTTACTCCATCAAAACAGTGACGGAAATCCTGTCCACTGAAATATAAATCTCATAGGATATAATGGGATTTATATTTCGGTGAATGGGCTATCCGTTACCGTTGTGACGGAGTAACCCGTCCACCAAGATCTAAATCAGGCTCTTAATGTGTTTTGTCATTTGCCTTCCATAACTGGGTTTGGTCTCAGCAGAAGCTGATGTGCCGAGGAAGGCACCCTGGATAGATCTGGGAGTAGAAAGTAAGTTCAACATTGTAGTTCACAACAGCACTTGCCTAATGTTGAAACAGAGACCAGCAGCACCCTCACGCTTCTTCGTGTATGCTTGTAGGAACGGATTGATTAAATACCTCTTTTCCTCCTCTCGCTCACTCTGCTGAAATGCCCTGACAATGGCTGCTGTCCGCCTTTCTTCATAAGACTGCAAGCACAAAAGCCTCACTAGATGTCCTCTCTTCAGCTACAGTCTGCAAACACTGTCTCGCTCGGACTGTCAGACGTTGTTGTGGTACCAGTGGGGTCTCCCTTTCTGCTCTCTTCTCCCTTTAGTGCATTTATGTAACAATTATCGGTTTCATTGAAACACCAAAAGCTCTTTAGGTTCCAAACTCCATCAATCAGGGTTCTTATAAAGTGTGACTAATCACCCCTAAGGGTCTCACGGTGCTGGGGGCTTGGCACGGTTCTGCAGGTCAGTCGAAGAGCCAGGTCTTGAGGTCCTTCCTCAATTGAGGCCCTTTCCGAATTGAGGCAGACACGGTGATTGCCTAAGGTGTAGAGGTAGGGCATTCCAGGGAGGAGCCCTGGGGGACTCTGCAGGTGATCTCTGTAGGATTTGAGGAGAACGGTGGGAGTCGGACTCTCTAGGTTTAGCGGTGAGGAAGGAGGGGTTCCACTCTAGCGCTTTGTCGCAGATGCCGGCGTTGTGGAGTCTTGTGCCATCATAACTCATAACCAAATTGTTATGTGTGCAGTGCACACATAGGAAGTCTCACTCCTGTAAGTTTACTTAACTATGTTCAAGTTTAGGTACAAGCTTAAATAGGTTTAATACATACAAAAACCCCATCAGAAGCTAGGTCTTAATGCAGCTCGGCCCTTCTCATAATGAGCTCATTGACTCCTAGTGGAACATTTACTCACTCTGAACACCACAGCACATATTCCATCTTTCAGAAAGACTACTCATGTATGCTCCATTCACTCACCAATACTTCACACTAACATACAGCAGTTTGTGTACATGTGTTCTGGTAAGGAGGCTGAGTTACGCAGATGAGTCCAGTCGTGAAGAGCCAAACAACTGGATGTCAAAGCACTTTCTGTTACATTAATTTAAATATTTTGACCCTACGTCGTCCACCCCTTCTTCAATGAGGCGTAAAGGGAAGGTGTGGAGGAGAGCTTTAGGCCCAGGGACCAGTTTTCAGTGGTGCTGAAATAATTTTATGACAGGAGGGTGCTGGACAGGGGCATCAGCTCATTAAAATTACAGAGATTCTAAAATCTCTTGTGCTTGTGGGAGAGAAGGTAGTCCAAGACATTTTGTGCAAAAATGTGTTTAGTTAGTGCATTGTAATGCAAAAATTCTTCAATATATGAATAGATTATGTCAATTTGTGCTCAAAAGGTAGAAATTTAGAAGACACAATTAATAAATCAAGGTGGTTGTAGCCATGCGTGCACACAAAGGTAACATAGATGTGTATTGGTCTGTTTTCTCACCACACTTTGAACCTTGCTTGCCTCCACATAACAGGATTAAAATACCCAAATGAAAATGTACCTCATTTTTTATATTTGTGAACTTTAAGAAGAAGCTATTTATACAGTATTTTATAACTAATTATAGTATAAACTTAGATATGCATGACAAACAAATGCAGAGTGGTTTGTTGTAGGATGTTTTCTGTGCTCTTCGTATTTAAAATGTACCTTTCACTGTACTGGATCAAAAATGTAATGGTACATAAAATGAAAACTAATTGAAGGCTTCTTTTCTCCATTATTTTTATGATCTATCTCCAGGGCTGGTGTGCTACAGCACCTGTCACACCCTAGTTCCAGCACCCCTGCCTCTTTCTGATTCTTGTAGTTATCTGTATGCTACTGTGGCATGCACTGCCAGGGCCCAATTCAAAAGTCATTTGTACTCCTAAATCAGGTTTACACAGCGGTCGCCGCCATAAACAAAGGGTGGTGGGGTGGGTGGGGACGGGCGGCGTCGCGCGGTGGGGGGGCAGGTTAGAGATACAATATAAAAAAGTAAACTTACCTTTTGCCGCCGCCAGCGTCCCGTCTCGTAGTGCTGCCTCTCCTCTTCCTGCCTGGTCTCAGCAGCCCTGGGACAGACTCCCTGTCCAATCCCCATGCTGCAGAGCAGCGCAGGGATTGGTCTGAGCGGGCAGGAAAGATGCCCTGCTCAGACCAGAGAATCTGTGGGGCTTCTCCAGTCCGACTGCTCAATGCAGCTGGGCTGGAGAAAGCCTAAATGCGCATGTGTATTTTGGATGGCCTGAGACGGACGGCCAAACACACATGAGCACTTAGAGAGTGGAGTGCACGTAGCACTCCTCCCCCCCCCTCCCATGCCTCGGCCAGTCTCTCCCAACACCGCTGGCTAAGAGCCTGCAAATGCAAAATTAAATGATGCAAAAACATCATTGTATTTTACATTTGCTGGCTCTGAGCCAGGCAGTGGGGCGACGTGCCTCCGCCATTGAGGAGCCGCTGCTGGGTTTACAAGTGCGAATGTCACGATTTACTTTTGCTAGTTATTCCCAAAAAGTGACATTGTAATCATAAATCTATTTACTCCTTTGTACTTGTATGTCATAAGTTAACAAATAAAGGATGCAAAAATTATTGCTATGCAAACGGTGGGAATTGGGAGGTGCAAGGCATGGTTTGTCTTCTGTGTTGGTGAATGTCAAAATAATTGCGAATTTGTAAGTATTCACAAACTCATCAAACTTGTGGAACTGGTCATAGATTTTTTCCTGTAAAGACCCGTAATAAATCCTTTTCCAGGTTGGAAAGGGGAACGAAACACCTCCCGATTTGGCAGGGGTGTAGGGAAATTAGTTTTCCGCAGGGATAATGTGTTTTTTCTTCTGGGGATAAAAAAGTCTGGCATGTGTTTGGAGATCTGACTAAAACATTTTGTTTAAAAAAACCTGCAGAAAGAAAAACAAGCATTGGCATAGCCAATAGGTCTCGCCTTTGGGACCTTATAAGTGTTTAGTTATCCAGCACAATATCCTTGGTGCAACAACATCAAGTGTTGCATGGCTAAACACTTATAAGGTCCCAAAGGCGAGACCTATTGGCTATGCCAATGCTTGTTTAGTATGGCATGATTAACATGTATTTACCTTGAGGACACGAAAAATGGCAAAGACTCGAATTGCACCCTTTTAGATCTGGCATGACAGAGCAGCTGTCCGCAAGAAATACTGTTACCAATTCTTTAAAATACACAGCATGGGTTTTGGTATTGAAGTTTTTCTCTCTCAATTCGACTATTATATATCTGAAAGGTACACTCAATCATCACACTCACCTTCACTTCTTTGTCGCCATATGCATTCTATAAAGAAACTAATCTTTTTTGATAAATGTTCACAATATTGGGAAAGCCAATAGATCCGGATTTAAAGGGCTAAACAGCATTTGTTTGTGCCTGTATTTGCATGCGTTAGCACATTCAAGCCAGATCTACTGGGTTCACCAAGGAGTACCAATTAAAGGAAATGCACTTCCCATTTTTTACGTTTATTTTATAGAATTTCAAATGTTTTATGCATTGTAAACATTTTTTTCCCTTTGTTTTTCCTGCTGGGTCCAAGATTCGAGTCTGGAATTGGGGGGGGTTTCATTTTTTTTTTTTACAATCATCTGATTTTTATCAAAATATGTTCTCAACATTTTGAGCATTCAGCAAAATTGCGATTCTGTGGGTGTATAACTGGTGTTTCCATTTTTAATGTAAACATAATTAATGTGTGTCTGAAAATAATATTAAAAATTAGTTCCAAGACCTGCAATGAAACAAGACAAAATGACCAAATTATGGTACAATGTACTTTTGTCAGTTTTCTGCATTTTCTTCAGCACATTCTGTCCTTGTCCTTAAATACTTATGCAAAAATCCACCAACAATATGGCTGCCCATATATATAGCGCCTAAACTCTTGGACACTCAATCAATCAATCACAGAATTTGTAAAGCGCGCTACTTACCCGCGAGGGTCTCAAGGCGCTGGGGAGAAGAAAAGGGGGGGGGGGGGGTGCTGCTACTGGTCGAACAACCAGGTCTTGAGTAGCCTCCTGAAGGTCAGCAGGTCTTGGGTCTGTCGTAGGCTTAGTGGAAGGGTGTTCCAGGTCTTGGCGGCGAGGTGGGAGAAGGATCTGCCGCCAGTGGCAGTTCTTCGAATGCGAGGGACGGTGGCGAGGGAGAGGTCGGCGGAGCGGAGTTGGTGGTTGGGGACGTAGAAGAGGAGTCGTCTGTTGAGGTAGGCTGGGCCAGTCTTGTGGAGTGCCTTGTGTGCGTGGATGAGGAGTTTGAAGGAGATTCTCCTGTCGATGGGGAGCCAGTGCAGGTTCCTCAGGTGGGGGGTGATGTGGCTGTGGCGTGGTACATCGAGGATCAGGCGTGCGGAGGCGTTTTGTATGCGTTGCAGTCGCTTGATGAGCTTGGCCGGGGCTCCTGCGTAGAGGGCGTTCCCATAGTCAAGTCTGCTACTGACGAGGGCCTGGGTGACTGTTCTTCTTGTGTCTGTCGGGATCCACCTGTAGATCTTGTGAAGCATGCGGAGGGTGTTGAAGCAGGAGGATGAGACTGCGTTGACTTGCCTGGCCATGGAGAGCGTTGAGTCGAGGATGACTCCCAGGTTGCGTGCGTGGTCGGTGGGTGTCGGGGCTGCTCCCAGCGTCGTTGGCCACCAGGAGTCGTCCCAGGCTGAGGGGTTGGGGCCGAGGATGAGGACCTCTGTCTTCTCCGTGTTCAGTTTTAGTCGGCTGATCTTCATCCAATCGGCGACGGCCTTCATTCCTTCATGGAGGTTGGATTTGGCGGCGAGGGGGTCCTTGGTGAGGGAGAGGATCAGTTGAGTGTCATCGGCGTAGGAGATTATGTTGAGGTCGTGCTGTCTGGCGATGCGTGCGAGCGGGGCCATGTAGATGTTGAACAGTGTTGGGCTGAGGGACGATCCCTGGGGTACGCCGCAGATGATCTCGGAGGCTTCGGATCGGAATGGTGGGAGGCGGACTCTCTGGGTTCTGCCGGTGAGGAAGGAGGTGGCCCATTCCAGGGCCTTGTCTCGGATCCCTGCGTCGTGGAGGCGTGCGCGTAGAGTGCGGTGGCAGACAGTGTCGAAGGCGGCGGAGAGGTCCAGCAGGATGAGGGCTGTGGTCTCACCGTTGTCCAGCAGGATCCTGATGTCGTCGGTGGCGGCGATGAGGGCAGTCTCAGTGCTGTGGTTGCTGCAGAACCCCGATTGGGATGGGTCCAGGATGCTGTTTTCTTCGAGGTATCGGGTTAGCTGTTTGTTGACGATCTTCTCCATGACCTTGGCTGGGAACGGAAGCAGGGAGATGGGCCGGAAGTTCTTGAGGTCTCTCGGGTCCGCCTTGGGTTTTTTGAGTAGGGCGTTGATCTCTGCGTGTTTCCAGCTCTCTGGGAAGGTCGCGGTCTCGAAGGAGAGATTGATGATGTTGCACAGGTGGGGTGCGATGGAGCTGCTGGCTTTGTTGAAGATGTGGTGCGGGAAAGGGTCTGACGGGGAGCCGGAGTGTATTGTGCTCATGGTCTTGATGGTGTCCTCAATGTTCACGTTGGCCCAGGCTGGCAGGGGGTCGTGGTCGATGGTGTGCGGCGGGTCTGGTGCATCGATCTTAGTTGGGGCTGTCTGGGTGTTGAAGCTGTCGTGGATGTCGGCGATCTTGCGGTGGAAGAAGGTGGCGAGGGAATCGCACAGGGGTTGCGACGGCGGGATGTCGTTGGTGCTGGAGCTGGGGTTGGAGAGTTCCTTCACGATGTTGAAAAGCTCCTTGCTGTTGTGTGCGTTGTTGTCGAGGCGGTCTTTGAAGGAGATTCTCTTGGCGGACTTGATGAGGTGGTGGTGGTTACGGGTGGCGTCCTTGTGGGCTGCGTGGCTGTCCGGTGTCTTATCACTGTGCCATTTCTTCTCTAGTTTCCGGCAGGTGCGCTTGGAGGCTAGGAGTTCCGAGGTGAACCAGCTGGCTCTTTTGGTGGTGTCACTGTAGGTGAGTTTTTCAGCGGGGCGAGGGTGTTGGCACAGTCGTCCATCCATCGTCTGAGGTTGCAGGCGTCGTCGTCGGTGTTGGATGGGTCGGAGGGAGGGCTGAGAGCGAGGGTTGCCCGTAGTTGGTCTTCGGTGACTTTGCTCCAGCAGCGGCGTGGGATCTGTTGGGTGCGGTGGTGTGTGGTGGGTTTCTGGAAGGTGAAATGGATGCAGCGGTGGTCGGTCCAGAGGAGTTCCGTGGTGTGACTGAAGGAGACGTGGGAGCTTGAGGAGAAGATTGGGTCAAGCGTGTGGCCGGCGGAATGGGTCGGTGTTGTGACGAGCTGGCTCAGACCGAGGTTGGCGAGGTTGTCGATCAGGGTGGTGGAGTTGCTGTCGTTGTTGTTCTCCAGGTGAAAGTTCAGGTCTCCGAGGAGGATGTAGTCGGTAGAGGTCAGGGCGTGCGTGCTGGTACAAATGGTAATGTAAAATGCAGGCACCCACTATCTCGAAGTGGCTGTTTGCTGATGAGAAGTGCTGCTAGTTTCTCATTAGAAGTATTGCTCCAGTGCTGAGAACTGCTGGCACTCTGCCTTCCAAATTTAAAAAAAAAAAAAATGTAGGTCTTCAGTGCCTTCCCATTCACGGCGCTGCTATCGGGCACAAGAACACTGTGTGCTGGTAGGAACAAGGTTACAGGTTTGACGAAGCTTTGCAGTACGCGTCACAAAAAGCGTGAGCTAATTTAAACTTGTTTTGTCTGTCTGCCACAATGGTTGGCGGACTGCTGTTCAGTCACAGGAGTAGCAGTACAGTTTCTAATAGCTACATAAAATATGCTCTTAAAAAAGCACCATACGCTTGGTGCAGCACTGCTAAAGCAAAAAGAATGTAAAAGAATTTTACATGAGGCAAAGTATTCCTTCATGCTGGCATGTATACAGCGCATAATGCAAAAATTAGCAAGAGGCATACAAAATATATAAACACTGCATGTATTTTAGTAGTTCTTTAAATGTCCTCAACTATTTATTTCATATCCTATCTTCAAGTGTACGCTATCACTGGCGCGGCTCAGGGTGCAAGGCAAATATATAGTTTTTAAAAAGTCTTTAAGACAAGGCCCATTTCCCCTGTGAGGTGCTGCTGCTGTGTGCAACGCTCGGCCTTATTTTTATTGTGATTTTAGGACGTCTGCCTCACTTAACAAAAAAAATGCACACCATTATCGACGTCATACAAAATATAAGACGGTGAAGCAAATGAAATGTAAGTTTGTTGTTACTGAAAGTGCTCCTAAACAGCTCGACTGTGGCAACGGAGGCTACATAGATAAATACGCCACTGATATATTTAACAAGTTTTTGGTACAGTGTGCCTGCCGGTTGCATTTTTTACTAGTGTAAATAGGTTATTATTATTTTGGTACAACACTTAGCTTGCGCAACTGATTATGCAAAAGTGTTTTATCCCTTTACTAAAACGCTCCCTCACCTCGAAGTCCGGCCACTCCATCCCGGAGCACTGCGCATGCGGCCCACGGCTGGTCCTATTCCTGGCAAGCCTGCTTGTAAGATGAGTGAAGGAGCAGGTGGGGTAGAGAGAGTGAGATGGAAGGGAGGAGGGACAGAGAGGAGAGAGCACAGCCTCCCATCCCCGGGAAAACACACACACACTGCTCACTTTGACAGCAGGCAAGCCGGAGAGAGAGTGAGTCAGGCCCCCTGGTACCCTGCCTGTGCTGTGTCAGGGCTCACCTGCACACCCGGTGGCCCGGCACCATGATGACCATGAACAGCAAGCAGGCCTTCTCCATGCACCCTGCCCTGCAGGAGCCCAAGTTCCCCAGCCTGCACCCCAGCAGCCAGGAGGCCATGCGCAGAGCCTGCCTGCAAACCCCTCAGGTATGTAGATCAGGCATAATTACAGCTCCGAAGCAGACTTTCCTTTTTTTTTGTTTGTTTTTTGACAGCGACTAATGTTTTTTTTATGCATAACATTCACAATTTCCCTTCCTTTCCTCTCCTCTTCCCTCCCTGCTCCCTCTGATCCACATGTCTACTCAAGCACGGGCTTCATATTAATTTTTATGACCTGAGCTTTTGAGGTGGGGGGAAGAGAGAGACATCTCTCGCGCTGTGCTAGGAGGGAAAAATGTTTTTGAATCCGGAGTTGACAGTATTCCCCACTGACTGCCATGTGTTCATCCTTGCTTGCAGCTCCAGGGCAATATATTCGGGGGCTTTGATGAGGCTCTGCTGGCTGTGGACATCTCCTCCTCCCACCTCAAGAGCCACCCCACCTACCACACCATGAGTAGCGTGCCCTGCACCTCCAGCGCCTCCCCGGCCCCCCAGCAGCACCACCACCTCCCGGGCTTGGACGGCGACCTGCTCGAGCACATGTCTTCCGGCTTGTCCATGGGGGACCACCACCACTCGCTGCTGCCCTCGCACCTGCACCATCACCACCACCACCACCTGGGCCACCTCCATCCGGCCGCCATGGGAAACCCCCACCAGGGACCCATGTCCTGCCTCGGCGACGTGGAGTCGGATCCCCGGGAGCTGGAGGCCTTCGCCGAGCGCTTCAAGCAGAGGCGGATCAAGCTGGGGGTCACCCAGGCCGACGTGGGCTCGGCGCTCGCCAACCTGAAGATACCGGGGGTGGGCTCGCTCAGCCAGAGCACCATCTGCCGCTTCGAGTCGCTGACCCTCTCCCACAACAACATGATCGCCCTGAAGCCCGTGCTGCAGGCCTGGCTGGAGGAGGCCGAGGCTGCGCAGCGCGAGCGGCTGGCCAAGCCCGAGCCCCCGTGCTGCGGGGAGCGGCGCCGCAAGCGCACCTCCATCGCGGCCCCCGAGAAGCGCTCCCTCGAGGCCTACTTCGCCCTGCAGCCACGGCCGTCTTCCGAGAAGATCGCCGCCATCGCCGAGAAGCTGGACCTCAAGAAGAACGTCGTGCGGGTCTGGTTCTGCAACCAGCGGCAGAAGCAGAAACGGATGAAGTATTCGGCGGTCCACTAACTCTGGAGGGTTTTAATAGACACCGAAGACAGACTCCTATCTCAGAACCTATTGCTAGGGTCACAATATGAGACTCGAGGACGAGACAGACATTTACCACAGCGTCTATTTCTGAAGGATTTTAATAGCTAGAAGGACGACTTTTTTAACAGATACCTCAACAGGGAACTTTAAGAAAAGACAGACTTTCAGATAAAATGTATTACTGGAGGCAGACCGAGGACTTACCTCTAACACCTAATTTATTATAACTGGAATTAATAGACACTGATATCAGATTTCTAGCTCCAAATGTATTGCTAGAGTACCTAATTGAAGCCAGCCTTTTATCTGGAAGACATAGAAAGACAGACTTTTCCACAAGATCTTTATTGCTAGGTGGACTTTATCAGGTAGACTGAACAGCGCTCAAGAATATAAATAGCGAAGACGGACTTTCAAAACACAGGCTATTTATTGCAGGCTGATATTAACAGAGAGGACAACGTGTTTATCATATAATCTATTACTGTCTTTAATGGACACTGAAGACATGCTTTTTTTGCTTATAAAATATATTACTGAATGACATTAATCGAAGACAGACTTTTCTTACATGATGTATTCAAAAGAGCAGGTAATCTTTCACCTTCCACTAAAATAGCAACAAAGCAAATTATATTGTTTTTTGCAAGAATTATTTTCTGCAATTTTTCAACTATGTTGGAAAAAAGGAGATAGGAGGCACAGTTTTTACACCACATCTCCTCCAAAGAGTAATTCTGCAGAAAGATAATTCACTTGTCACTTTTCAACCTTCAGGTACTGTAAAATCATTGCAAGGGGGTATTTCAACGCTTTGCAAAACACCTAATGAACAGAGCTATACCACAATATAAAAAGTTTGTGAATTGCCCCATGTTGGGCGCAAGTACTTTGTACAATCCTGTTGTATATTTGCATTCTGGCACTTTCTGTTTCCCTTTTCACTTTACTAATGCAGGACTGCAAGAACCACGAGGCAACGCAAGCACAGGAAAGGGCGCGCACTCTACACCTGGCGTGTTTCATGTGTTTTTTGTTTTTGTAAAGCACTCAGCAGAGCTTGGGGTCGCTTCTAAGCACTTTGGGGAAAAGAGTGGCTAAGTAGAGGCAGGGAGGATGCTCATCTCTCAGAATGGCCCGCATTCTGGAGGCAGTGGCAGAGACAGGCAACGCAGGCGGAAAGCCACTTGCAACATATTTGTTTTCAGTCCTTTTCTGAATTTCCTCAAGTCCACTTCCTGGTGAAGAGGTAAGGGGAGAAACTTCCTCAGGGAAGACATGGGACCACTTCAGATCTCTGCATTTACAGTATTAAAGAGTATAAGTTGTAAAGATGCATCTTAATCTGAATAATAGATTATATAATGTAAAAGTTATGCCTGGAGTTACAGTATAAACCAATCGTTAAGATGTGTGAATAATGTATACAGATACTTAATGCTATTTTCAGAAAGCCACACGCAGTATAGTAAGTTTTCTCTTGTAGCTGGAACCGCATCTGATGTCCTCTGCCTGTTTCATATGTTTTGTTTCTCTTCGGGGAACATATATCCACTTATAACTGTTTTTTATTCTCTAATCTCGCCTCACTAAGACTGAAGGATCAGCTTGATGCCCAATACGGTTTTCCACAAGCCTCACACCGTATATTACGGTCTCCTGTAAGGGGAACATGCATTAATGTGCCCGGCGTGTTCTTGTCAGCAGAGCAGATATGTTCTTGATGCTTTTTTGTTTTGTTTTAGAACTCACTATACTTGGTCTTCCTGGTCAGTTCTTGCAGTATATTTTCTAATATGCAATGTCCAGTTATTTATATAGCGTTTCGTGCAGCCATTTAGCCGATTTTTAAGCGCTTGAAACAGATTCATGGTGCAATAAATTCATTTGCCCAGAATCACATAATGCAGTTAAGAGGGGAAGCCGGGATTTGAAACTACATTTCCGGAACTGAGAGTCAGAAATTTACTCATTGGTTGAGTCCCCTCCACACAGACCTCTAAACTTTTGGCTTCTCAAAACCGAGTAATGTCAAGGAAAGGCTATCCATAATTCCAAAAGCGTGACAAGAAAGGAACTTAAACAAATGTTGTTTACCAGGTCATGGGTATCGCATTCTAAGGAGGGGAAGAGGCAGGGACACGAGGATCTTGCTCTGTGTAAGCTCCTGCCTTCCTTTGGCCAGTTACATTACTTTAATTTATTTACAGGGCACTCTTTAAAAACAATAACAGCAAAAAGGCAATAGGAGTGAAAAAATAAATAAAAGGCGTGGGTTCTGGGCAGAGGAAGAAACATTCCTTCAACACTGTTACTCTGGGTTTAGTTGGCACTACTCACAGACTGTCATTGGCATCATACCCGGAAGAGAACAACAATGTTATGTTTTTAGCTGTTTGCTTTCACGTTTAATATTTCAGACACCCCTGCCTCCTGCTACATGTCACGGTTATGTTACTCGAGTGTTTGTGTGTCTAGACTTGTCCTCAAGTGTCTTTTTTTGTTGGTGGTCTGGGCGAACAGCTGGAAATAAATACTTTATTTTTCAACTCGAATGGAAGTGTCTTCTGTTGATAGAGAGCGGGCAGGGATTTGCTTGACTGTGTCAAACATCTTTATACAACAGGTGCAAAAAGGAAAGTTGAGGATGGGGTTTGGAGGTGTGCCTCTCCGAGGGGGCTCTGCTTTATCAACTAGACCCATAGCGATTGCTCCTTTCATGTTTTCGTAAAAGGAAACTATTTTCAGCGCCTGTATGACGTGGCAATACTTTTAATATAGCGCTATATTTGAGACAATGTTTAGTCTTTTTCTAAAGAGAATAACATTGAAATGGGGTGCGTTGCCATTCGATTCTACATTTTGGGAGATATATGAATTACGTGACGTGACTTATCTAGGATCACACTGCATTGTCAGTAGCGGAGCTGAGATTATAATTCAGGGGGAATTCCTAGCCGGAAGGCCGCCTCTGCTGCACAGTTTCATAGTATTTTGGGGACTGTTTTTAGAAAGAAACCTTTTCCTCACTGACGGAATTCTATGCCTCTGAGTGTAAAATCATTCTGACGATGGCGCCCTGATGCTCCGGCAGCGCTAATATATTACAAGGCGCGCACTTGGCGCTCACTGTTTGTACACATAGGCACACCATTGAAATAAAGCCGTTTACAGCAGAGCAATTATATTCAAACGACTGCCTCTCCGAGTTCACAACTGTCACCGGAATAACAAAGGTTCGCTCATACAGCCGCCTTTTAAAAAGAAAGAAAAAAAGCCCTATTTTATTTATGAGTCCCCGGGCACTCTGAGCCGATTAAAAATTAATGGCGAACAGGCAAAGCGTCTTCTGAATATTTCACTCGGGCATTTCAATGAGCTGCTCGCATCAAACCTTAGATCGCGAAAAGTAAGAAAAAACAAGTTGAGAATTCTTTTTTTTACTTTCGCAGATCTCTAAACTCGAACCCTAACGTTATCAGCCCCGCCCGGTATTTTTTAATCAGCTAGAATGTTTCCCCCAATCAGATGTCCTTTAATAATAAATGCCCTTATGCCATTACATTATATTGTGGGTTTTGAAAATTTAAAATACCGGTGATGCAATATTAATTGACCATAGTGGTATAAAACGGAACAGAAGGCAGATTTGCCTTCACAGGAGACTGTGACAATACCCACAAGGATTAGGGCAGCTAGGTGGGCAGTGCGCTCCCAGGTAAGTGATGAAACCTTCCTTTAAAACTGTACTTTTTAAAAAGAATTAAAAGTATCTCCCGACGCCGGCGGTGGTGGGCTGCACGCATATTTCAGCAAGCTGAAGCATTTCCTTTTAAGTAGCCATCCCCTCGCCTGTGCTGTCATCAACCATTAAGCTCCATCCAATATTTGGGTGTATAAAATTCAGGCAGCTAAATGTGCAGTGATGGCTGGGGCCAAACGTCATTGTGTTTTTCAATTTACGCAGATGTGTAATCCAGTAGGGGAAATGGTTTTCAAGAAAATTGTTCTGTATTCTACTTTATTTTACAATGCAACTTATTCTCTTGTAACTTTTCACACTTATTTAAATTAAGCGCCTTTATTTAAAAGATCGCTGCTATTTCAATCCAAGTAGGGAGCGTAGATTGGCATTTTTGTACGGAGGGCTTTTTTGCTAAATTCGATTTTTTTTAAATGTATTTCTTTTTTACAACAAACGAAAGGTTTACGAGGTATCTGTGTGTCTTGTAAAGTAGCAGTGGCACACTCCACAAGTTTGGAGGTTTGTTCTTTTTCTTTTATATTTTCGACAGTAATTAAAAAGAGACATTTTGATCTTCTTCATAACGCACTTCTAACTCGAAATACTGGTTTAAAGATGTAGGCTTTCATGCATTTGATGTGTGTTTCCTTTCTGTGCCTAGACGGGTCGGAGCCCCTCTGTTTTTGAAGTTTTAACTTGGCTTGCACAAATTTTTCTAACATGCTCCTTTAATGTAACTTTTTTGTATTACTTTGTTCTCAAGAAAATGCGGACAAAAACAAGCCGTTAAAGCGATTAGTCGGTGAGGATTTCGTAACCTATATCTTACGAATTTGCACAGTGTAGCTTGCGAACAGAATTAGCCGACTCTAATATTTGTCCCAGAAATATTTGAAGGTTCCGAATTGATGACGATGTTGTATTGTTTTATATTGGTTTCTATATAGCGCTTTCCTACTCCTTGCGGGGTACAAAGCGCTTTAATCACCACGTGCCTGGCTAGCGTGAAATTTAAAACCTTAATATGAATCATTATCATAAAGTGTGGGAGGGCGTATAGTATGGTACAGAGTTGTATGCAAACAAACAGTGAATGGGGGGGGGGGGACTCCCATTACTTGGCGCTTTATTCTGGAGGCGAGGACGGGAGAAGCGCTTGGATAGAAAAAAGGGGCTTGGCTCTGCGGCGGGTCTGTGGAGCTCACAGACCGGACAGCAGGACGGACACAGCAATAACCAGCTTTGCCCACAGCTGTAGAATATCAAACTATTCATGACCAGTGGTTTAAATGGGCAGGTGATGTCAGGTACTCATTACCGGCAATTCTTTATTTGGAGAGGGGTTGTACCTGTACGCCTCAGCAGAGGTGCAATACTTTTTATTGGAGACTGGAGAGTACTGGCACTTCTCAGAGCTGAACAAGCAGACTGGTGGTACCTGCACTTCTGTGTTTCCATTTCAAGCCCTGGTCATGACGACACTACCCCCCCCCCCCCCGATCCGAGCAAATATTAAATAACTATTATAGAATTCGTGTCAATGTTCAGCTCAGGAAATCGCACTCTACGTTAAAAAAAATGTTTCATTTGTGAGGTGGTACAGTGTAAATAAAAATATCTCTGAGTTATATTTACTTAAAAATAGTGCACGGTTCTGTTTCACTGAAAAGGAGAGGCCCTGTTGGTGAGGTACAATGCAGTACAAGGTTTGACTTGTAGGACCGTGCACCATACTTTAAACAGAAGGAGGTGTTGTGTTTACGTTTACACTTCAGTGCACTGTAGATGGGACAGAACCCGGGTCTATATTTCATGTCTACGATAATATACTTTTATACTATATGGCTCGAAAGCTTTCGCTTTAGAGTAATACGCTGTTGATATGAACCGCGTGCATTTTAATTTTTGCAAGGCAATGAATGCAATGTATAAT
Source organism: Calotriton arnoldi (assembly GCA_963921515.1). Classification (NCBI taxonomy): domain Eukaryota; kingdom Metazoa; phylum Chordata; class Amphibia; order Caudata; family Salamandridae; genus Calotriton; species Calotriton arnoldi. The sequence continues at coordinate 1,296,689 of CAWUFW010000568.1, forward strand.
CTGTTTGTTTAACTTTAGGACCAAAAATCAAATAAAACAACGCCCTCGAAAGTCCTAGGATCTAACTGATTAAGTTGCTCAGGTGCGGAGGGAGAAGTTGTTTGTGTCCTGAACCAAATGAATACCGGAGGGTGCGGGATTGGGGGGATGTATTGGGAGGGGGGGAAGAAGGCTGGTTCTCTTAATGCAGCGCCAAGAAGTGACCAGCCGCTGCCTTTCTCTTAGACCACTGTTAAACTCGAATGCTGACATGGAGACGCAAAGCAGGGCGGGGCAGTTCAGGGAGGGGCCAGTTACAGAACGGGTGATCTCTTGGGGGCGAGAGGTGAGCAGTACCCCCCACCCCCCGCTGTGTGGGAGATGCCTTAGGAGGGCTGGACAGACGTCGGACGGCACGCACAGAGAGGGATCTTAACGTATGAGAGGGTGAGGGTGTGTGTGTTGTGTGGGCAGTACATGTAGAGGCTTATGGGGCGGGCACTGGGACACAGGGCCTTAACATAATGCGTTGCGTAGCTCAAGGGTAGAAACACTTCAAATAACAAGAGTTTTGGTGGCAATAACCTAGCTAAAAATGATGTTTGTTTGCAGTGCGATTAGAACCGGCGCTTGCGGATCATTAGATCCCAGCAGCAGGCAGTAACTTCTGGCCACATTTAAACCGATATGATCCCATAGTGTAACCCCACGTCTTCTCACATAATATACGGGGCCGCCCTGTTTTCATTTTCTCGGTATCCGGACGGGGGAGGGGGGGGGGGGTGCAAACATAATGAATGTATTACTAACGCTGTCTTCATAGCCCGTCTCGCACAGGAGCACGGATGTGCACTGCAGGCTTCCATTTCCGGTCCCCACGCGCTCTCTAGTGAGTTCAGGTGCACGTCACGGCCGAGCATGTCAACGCTGCCCTCGGCCCTGCTGAGCCACTACTGAGGTCCCAGGCGGATGAAAGAGGAAGGTTCTGGAAGAGGAAAGAGAGGGTCTGACGCAGAGGCGGAAGTTGTTTCAGAGTCCGGGGGGCTGCACAGTGTGCTGTCCATCTCACTTGTCCCTGCGGTTGGATGGGGGTGGCTGCACGAAGAAGGAGGTTGGTGGTGGAGCCTATGTACCAGGTAACTCTGCTGCAGAAGCTAGATGGACCTTTGGCCCCTGTACGCCCCCGGGTCAGGTGGACTGTTTTGAATTCTATTGGGGCCCTCTGTTTACCCGAAGCAGTCTTTGAGGGCATGGGACACAGGGCCTCTTTGCTTCGGTGCTGTTTCTAGTGATGTGTCAGACCCCGTTCAGGAGGCCACGGGACAGGCAGGCTAGTGCGCCACACCCGTGTGGCTTGAGGCCCTTTACCACTGCTGTCGCTGGGCCTGTTCTACTATGGCTCTGCAAACTGTACACTCCGCCACTCTAGTGAGTACTTGACTCTTCTTCATGAGCGTGACAACAACACGCCGCAGGTAATGGTTCTTCCGCACAGTGGTTGCCGGAGCTATCTTCAGCACGCAGTGCCTCAAGGTGATGGCCTTGATTTCATGAGGCACCCCAGGGGTACCGCTCAAATCACTTGGTCTTCAGGATTGGTCCTAACCCAACGGCACACTTGGGCAGTGCTGCGATGACACAGTCCACTTGTGGGGCACACAGGCCACCAGAAGGCACGTATCCCTGCTAGGGTCGGGTCTTCCACTCAGGGACACAGTTCCAGGTGCCGGAGTAGCTATGACTGGGATACATGATGAAGATCGCAGTGCCCGGTCCAGCAGTACCACGATTCCTTTAGCGTAGCTGCTTTGCAAGTCTCTGTCGGATGGATCCGACGCCAGAATCAATTGCAGAAGTCCCTTTCATTATCAGCTCCCCCTGCAGAGCTGGCGCTTCCTTCCCTTGCTCACAGGCAGGATGTCTCAGCACAGAGGACAGTCCAGTAATTCCTACTTTAGATCAGTCTCCAGGTGATGTTCCCTGGCCTCTGAGGAATTGGCTATCAGTGCAACACCAAACCTTGGCGCCTTAGAAGTACCTGAGTACTTTCCATAGTACCCCCTCCTAGGTAGGAGAGACCCCAAAAACAAACCCCAATCCGTCATGGGCTTCCATCTTTACCTATAGTTGGAGGATGTGTATTCCATGTCTGCTGCCTTGGCATATATTTGAGTTGGTTCCCTTTTCATGTGTCCTGGACAGGCCAACTTCCAGACCTGACCTTTATCTTCAATGATGCTCTAACCAGCAGGACCGTCTCCAGGGGCTGTGCCCACCACTGAAGTACAAAGGGGCGTGAACAGGCTGCCCACAGCTATTTAGGACCCCTCCTCTCAAAGATCAGGAAGAAAGACCAGAATCTGTGCCCTTCCTGTCTCCCCTCCTTTCCTTAACAACAGCTAATGCAGGCCTCAACCTGCACCCCCGCCATCTACCTAATGACATATCAAGAACAGTGGTTCCAAGTGGGAAAATCAGATAAGTCAAGGACAGAACAATACATCAAGTAGTAAAAGTAATCATCAATAATCAAGCCAAAGAATAAATCATCACTAGTCGTAATATAAAAAACCTGGATCCTTATTGAGACTGTGTATAGTAAAACATTTATTAATATTCTCATATAAAAATGCAAAAAGTGCTTAGTGCTCAAGTGATCCCACCATAAAAATATCAAAGTAACAGTGAACAATGTGTAAAACATATGAATTTCATGTAATAGAGGTCTTAACAATTCTCTAGTTTCAAAGTGCAAACAGTCTTTCGTTTTTTTGTTCACCTAATTATCTACCTAATGGCAGCTATAGTCAGAGTCATTTACAGCCCAATGGACCAGGAAGGGTCCTGGCACTTCTACGGCATGCCTGTCTCCTCTTTCCTAACTATAACATCTGGTGTTCCCCCTCCATCTAACAGATGCCAGCAAATACATGTATGCTGTCTGCGGAAAGCAACCTCTCCTCCATCTTGTACTCTGGTCCAGGGCGTGGGCTTTCAAATGGAAACACAGGCCTGTATCACTCGTGCATGCATGCTATCAATCCTAGCACGCACACATATGTACAATGCGTGGGATGTCAGATTTAGGATTCTTGGTTCTTCTTCAATGGCCTGCAGGCGCGCATTCATGTCTCATAGGTAAAAAAGCCTGTCACTGAAATCCCCCAGACACGGTATTCTGCCACCTTGTCAAGGGCCAAGCCTGGACTAAGCTGATGTGCTACTGGGTATGTGGCCCTGGGGCCTTGCAGAGGATGTTCCTTGTCAGTTGTAGAACTAGAATGGGTCCTCAAACCTCTGCACTCACTTGTTTGGTATACTAGCATTGGCTGTCCAGGTAGACTCCGCTTGTCTTGGTAGACACCCCATAGATGCCTGAGTGTCTGAATAAAGAGTGGGACTTTACGGTGAGTTGGGGAGTGGAATATTAGTCACAGGCCTAACAGGAAGACTCGTGACATCCGGAGGCTGAATTTGTAGGTACTTCTATCCATCCACTGCTGTAGGACATCTAAACCCTGGGAGATGGGTGCAAAGTGGCCTTGAGCGCAACATACCTTAAGGTAGATCTGCTTGACATCTGCAGAAGCGTGGAAGGGGAACCCAACACTCGTGAATATGGTCCTAAGGGAGAGTAGGGAAATACTGAAAAGGGTAAAGGGGAGTTAGGGTGCTCCAATTACACCAGAGGTCCCATGGGTGGCCTCAGGGTGGAAAGGCCCAGTTTGAATTGTCGGCGCTAGTTGCTCCTGAACCATTCTTTTTGTTGGTCCAGAGACAGCGGGGACCCCATTCAGCCTTATGTTGTCTGGGAGGCCTCAGGATGAGAGGGGTCAGAGGATGAGCAGGGCTGTGAAGGTGCTGCTGACCTGTTTAAGCATTTTGTTCACCCACACTCCCAAACATGTCCCCGATATATGTGGGAGAGAAGCTCTGACGGGCTTGGGTGCTGGATGAGATGTGATTCCGTGACTTTCATTTAACTGGAATATTTGTGTAGTTTCTTGAGGGCCATGGGAGCCCGGCTGTGGACGGAGTGTCCTAACACTCAGGGCTTTTCTAGGCGTGCTGTAACTATTTCCCTATACTTATTAGAAAACACAGTGTGCATCAACCTTGCACAAATGCAGTTCGAACAGAGCGTAAAGAAGTAATTATTAAACACAGGAGGAGCTATGCAAAATAGGAAGTATGCCCAGAATGAAACAAACACACCATTTATTCCCCAAAATGTTTCTAGAATCTGGAAACCAAAGATTCATAAAAAGGGACAGATTAAGAACTAGTGTAAATAGGTAAGCAATTTTATTGTATAGAAATAGTAAAATATCAATTACAGTAATAAGACACCGGTAATAAGTTACATAAATAATTAAAACAACAGTGGTTATGAAAGTACTTTAAAGAACGAGCGGGAATCACGTGTAAAGTAATTATTATGCAATTAAAAACTAGTGGAGAATTTTTAGATTCAACAGAAAGTAAACTACAACAGGGAGTGAAGTTGCAGACGTTTTCCCCAGCATAAAGGACTCACACATGCACAACATGCACAGAATACACACATTGTAAGATCATCATTTAAATACAACAGCGATGTCGTTTGTCGTGGTCTGAGACAGTGATTATTTTATGTCAGGGAGCAAGATCTCTAGGATAACTTGTTTCCAGACATTTTTTTTTTGCAGTTCTATATAGCGCGAACTCGACCCGAAGGTATTGGAGCGCTTTACGAGCACCAGTTTTACATTAACAAGGACACATTAATTTTCGGTAGGCACGGAGAAATTTAAGTAATTTGCCCAGAATCACAGGATGTTGAGCCTAGGACGAGAGTCGAACCTGGTTCCACAGTTCCAAAGTCGGCAGCTCTGGCCGTAATTATTTTTCGGAGAAAGGCAATGTATTGCGTGAAACTCGGCAGCCAGTGCTGAACCCACTGAGCTGACACGAACGACTACTGTTAATATACTGGTGCTGGGGCTCGAAGCCAGTTTCCCCCCGGATCCCCCACATCAAAGCCGCCAGCTTGCTTAGAACGAGCTGCTTAATTCTCTCATTCCCCTCTGCCTGGAGCAGCCTGCGCCTGTAATTAAGAACCGTGAATGCCATTTTCCGTAAAGCGTGCCTTGGAAGTGCACTTGTCTACACGGCGGATTCTTGTACAGTACAGGGGGATAACAAAGTGGGGTCCTCTCTCCGGCTGCCAGGGGGGCCCTCAAGTCCTGCCGGCCTGCCCAGCTCCTCGAAGACAAGTGTAAAACGTCATAAATCAGAGCCCTCAAAGAGCTGCTTTTACGTGCACTCAGTTCCAGGCAAACCAAAACTAATTGCATACATTGCCCCGGGCCCGACTGCACTGCCCTGCGATCAATTAGTCATTAGACATTCCATTAGCCGGGCTTAGGCCTGCTACTATAAATGCGTTGTGTCAATTTCCGTCTAATTGAATGGACCATAAAGACGCTGTTAGCAACATGATGTACGGCCCGCTTTACTGTACAAAATATCCAACTGTTACATCATGTCCTACTGCCACTCCAAGGTACTGCTGTCATCAGAGCATCTTGCATTTTATTTCCGCTTTCCATGGATGCTCCCTACGGAGTCTCGCTGAAGCCAATCCAAGAGTTCGTGCCATAGTTTCCATTTGAAATTGAAATAGATGTTTTAGTACGTTAATAGGTATTAATGAAGGACTAGTCGTCACGTCCTTGTAATGCTTACCAGAGTCCAATACTCTCTGGGGCATATGTACAAGGAGTTAATGCCGCGTCAGCGGCACCTTTCTGCCGATTTTGCGGCGATATTTTTATCGCAATATGTACAAGCTGTCGCTAACCTCTGTTAGCGGCAGTTTTCCGGCGAAACCGTCCATTATAAAGATCGCCACTTCTGTTAGCGATAATGACATGCAAGGGAGGCGTTCCCGTGCAAAAAACGGCTGCTAACCCCACTTCGTGATATTTAGAAGGGGATTCTTTAAATTTGGAGGACCAAAAAAACTGCCTCCAACTGCAGTTAGAGGCAGTTTTTTAAGACCAGAAAATAGCTGGTCTTAAAAATGGAGATAACACTTGGGGCCTCATTTCAGCAGGTTTTGTTGCTGGACTGCGCTGCAAGCAGTGTTGCTGCGCTGCCCTGCTACAAAACTACAGGGCAGGACTGCGCACCATCAATAAGATAGTGCGCATTCCTGGGCCTCACTCATGAAAAGTGTTGCAGCGCTGCGACAAGACAGCGTTGCAACACTTTTCACTACCCCCTTCTTGCGATACCACGGATGCGCTGTATTCACTGGACAGCGCTCCATGACGCAAGTAATGACAGATACGTCTGGAATCCTGACGTATCTGTCTGCGCTAAAGTCACGCATTGCTGCAGTCGTGTCACAACCATGACGCAACTCCAGCAATGCATGGGGCCAGCCTATCCCTGTGGCACTGCGTCACCCTTATGCCTGCCATCATGCAGGCGTAAGGTACTGACGCAGTGCCGTTCTTGAGGGGTGCCCGGGTGTCGGCGCAGTTTGAGATCCATCGGTGGCGGTTGCGCGCTGCGGTGTCATCGCCTGTAAGCGTTGGCGGAGTGGTGGTGCTGAGGGAGTTGACAAGACGTACTTCGGTGGCCTTGATCCAGCTGCGAGGGGGGCGATGATGGCGGTTGTGTACAGTGGGCATAGTGAAGACGTGATGTATACAATGATGGTCGGTCCAGGAGAGTCCGGTGGTGTGGCTGTAGTTGAAGGTCCCGCTGGTGGAGGAGACGTGCTCGACCATGTGTCCTGCTATGTGGCTTGCTGCGTTGACTAGTTGCTTGAGTCTGATGTTCGGGAGCTATCACAGGAGGGGGTGGTGTTCTGGTCACTGGGGTTGTCCAGGTGGAACTTGAGATCGCCGAGTAGGATGTCGTCGGTGGATGGGAGAGCCTGGTGTGCAATGAGGTCTACAATGGTATTTGAGAATGGGTGTCCATGGCCCGGGGGGCCTGCAGATGAGGGTGCCGCAGAGGATGGGGTTGGGGCTGGTCCTGATCTGCAAGTTAAGGTGTTCCATGGTTACCGTTGGGTCATTAGAGTGCGTGGTCAGTCGGAGTGTTCCTCTGTAGGTGATGGCAATGCCTCCTCCTGGACGGTCGGGGTGGTCCTTGCGGGTGATTTAGTAGCAGTCAGTGATGGCAATGGCGATGTCCGGTCCGGAGCAGATGTTGGTCCTGGCGGGCGATGTGGCGTCCAGGGTTGATGGCGAGGAGGGTGCCGGCGCCGTAGGGGTGGAGTGTCCGAGAGGAAGGGTCCTTGGTGCTGAGCGCGGTCCAGGGGCAGACGGACGCAGACGGGCTTGCCTATGGCTTGCCTTTGGAACGGGAGACGTCCATTACAACGCAGGCAGTACATCGTAATGCCTTTACAACACAAATCCAACAATGCAGGTGCCTTTACATCGCATTCCATTACAACGCATTGTGAGGTCAGTAACGGGGTATGTTTAATTTATAGGGTGGGTATGGGTTTCTGGTGTCGGAGATGAAATGTGGGGTGTATTATGGTGTAATATTTGAAATTTGGGGTGTGCATTTGGGTCAAATTTGATTTTTAGGGTGTGTTTTGGGGGCTCAATGATGAATTTTAGGGTTCAGGTTTTGCTTTGGGGTGCAAGGGTTAGTTTTAGGGTTACACTCACTGAAGTGGGAATAGTAATGTTTACATCTCCGCAATCCAACTCCTTCCCTACTGTTGCAATATGCCTAGTATTACTATGCATTGTAATGGAATGCGATATAATGGTATGCGTCGTAACTCCATATATACCTTTGGCACACCAGTGGTATGCCCGCTGCACATGGCCGCACAGCGGCCGCCATTGAGAAGTGCTGCGGGTGGGACTGGACAGCTGGGAGGTGGGAAACGCTGGAAAGAACACTGGATGGGGCGTGGACGCGGGGCTGTGTGTGTGAGCGTGTGTTGTAAATATTTACATGAGAGAAATCTTACCTCGAGGCCGGGTCCCGTGTCTTCGTTGCTCCTGCTCTCCTGAGTCTGCTTCCAGGAACAGGAAGTAGGCAGCCAGGCTCCCTCCCCTAAGCCAATCACAACGTTGCAATGCAGCGTTGGGATTGGTCATTGGTGCCGGGACGAGGCGTTCAGCCAGGGGCTGGAGGTGTGGGCATGTTCTCCATGCAGGCTGTAATGCAGCCTGCATTGCGAACAGGACAGTGCGCATGACTGCTTTGTGCGGCCTGAACGGGCCGACCAAACAGTCACTGCGCACTTGAGTGGGCATGCATGCCACTCCGCCCCTGCCCTGCTCCGTGAATGGAGCAGCCCTACCCACCCTCCAGCCCGCAACGGAAACATGGCACCATAACATCAGGAAGTTATCATCATGTGATGATTGTTCCTCTTCTTGCACTGCTTGGAAGCAGAGGGGTGACTCTCTTCCGCCATAGTGGATGAGCCGACACTGGGGGTGCGTCATCTACTGGTGCTAGGCCTGGGCGACTCGACCCCCGGGCCTCCTCCACTACGTGTCCCACCTTCTCCTTACCTGGACATTGACACCGTGGCGCAATCCGCTAAACTCTCTCCAAATCTGTGACTCACCCAGCAGGAGCCTCAGCCAGGTGGGATTTCACGAGAGTGGGTACAGCAGTCGCCGCCAAGTCCGCTGGTGAACCTCCCAATGCAGTTGATGCAGCCGGGCCCCCTTAGGCGTGAACTTGCAGCGCTCCTGCAACACAAGTTTGGCGCAGCTCAGGGGCCTCATCCTCCACAGCGTCCGGCCAGCGCAACCTCATCCGTCCTGTGATGCAGAGAGGTGCCGCTCACCGTTGGTAATCCTCTCTGTGCACCCCGGTGTAGTGGTGGATCGTAGTATGCGATGCAGACCTCCCTACGTTGGTGCGCAGGAGCGCCTCTACCATTCACAGCTCCAAGGGGCGCAAGGCGGTCTTCTCACAGAGGTCAGCAACGTGTCTCCATGCGACCGACCAGACTTCACCACCAGGTATGGGCGATTGCCGCGCCTCAATGTCTACCGCCATAGCTCATCGACTCCACAGCTCCTCCGCAACCCACTCCAGGCTCCAGACGCAGGTCCAGCAATGCCTCCAGGCGCCAGGCGCAGGTCCAGCGACGCATCCAGGCTCCAGGCGCAGGTCCAGCGAAGCATCCAGGCTCCAGACGCAGGTCCAGCGATGCATCCAGGCTCCAGGCGCAGGTCCAGCGAGGCATCCAGGCTCCAGGTGCAGGTCCAGCGAGGCATCCAGGCTCCAGACGCAGGTCCGGTGACGCATCCAGGCTCCAGGCGCAGGTCCAGCGAGGCATCCAGGCTCCAGACGCAGGTCCAGCGAGGCATCCAGGCTCTCATCCTGGTCATCCTGGATGTTGGGTGACTTGAGGGGGTTGTTGATGTGTGCTGCACTTGGCCCTGGCTGCTCCATTCTGCATTTCATTGTTTTTTTTGCCTATTTTCTATTGGAGGTCGACTGATAGGCTATTTTTTCCATTAGAGGCAAAAAAAACTCACGTTGGGCTGACTAACGTGCGTTTTTTTGCCGCTAATGGGCCTTTCGTTGGTTTTTGCCCGCTAATGCCGGAGTTCCTATCACCATCATGCTATTGTTAGCGGCAGTTTTCACCGCTGATCCCTGAAGCTATCCCCATGTAGCAACGTCTTGTACATACGTCGCTAACAAGGCGATAGTTTTCCGCGGTACACGTCGAAAGAAAAACTGCCGCTAACTAGCGTTAGCGATAGTTATAGCCAATTCTTGTACATATGCCCCTCTGTTGATTTTTTTGTTGTTTTGTTGCAGTTTTCTAATACGCGAACTCGACTCGAAGGAATTGGAGCGCTTTACATGAGCACCAGTTACATTAACAAGGACACATTCATTTTTTGGTAGGCACGGGGAGATTAAGTGATTTGCCCAGAACCACAGGATGTTGAGCCGACGCCGCGACTCGAAGCTGGTTCCCCAGCTTCAAAGTCGACACTTGGCTTTTATTTCAAGAGCACTGATATGATTTTCTTCATCATTTTGATTATTGTTGTTGTAGCGACTACTCATTTGGTTCTGGTGCTCACAGCTAGGTAATTTTGTCATTTGTCGTGAGGCATCGCAAATTACCTGATAGAATCCATAGGGCCTAGTCACATATTGCATTTTGTAGTATGTCTAGTAGTATTTCAATAGTACTACACACATACTACAAAATGCTATTCACAAATCTACGGCCGGAGACCACCACGTCTCCTATCTGTTCTTTTTCAGTTTAAAATATATTTTATTGAAGCCAACTCAGTGAAAAAGAGGGAGAAAGAAGGGGAATTCATTAATTATAAACTATCATATAAAGGAAAATATGCCTTTTTTCAATGTAAGCAATAAATAAAAGAATATATAAATTGTCTGGCACTAAAAAATAGAAATTAGTGAAAGTGAAACATTATCACCAAATAACTGAGGGAATAGCATAGAAAAAGAAATTCAAGGCACTTTGGGATATTCTTCGGTGAAGGGTTGATGCAATTTGTACTTTATGGGTGAGTTATCTAAGAAAAGTGTTATTGGTGTCCACACATGTTCTCTTTAATAGCGGGGGAAATGGAGGAAACAAAGGACCTGGTTATAGCAAATTGCACACCACCACGCTTGAAAGGATATTTGACTACAATTTTTCTATTTCTTTGTGATTTACTGAAATGCAACTACAGTCAACAGGTCTATAAAAATATTTCCTAAAAATGAGACTTCCTAAAAAAAAATGTTAGTAAAATTACAACATACATCAGAATGGATTATTAAGCTAATCCTATTCAAAACCGTTATCTTAAAATTCATGAATAAAACGATAGAAAAAAAGCTTATGCTTCAAATCCGTATTGATCTCATGATATGAACAGCATGTATTTGGAATGCTGGGACTACTTTAATTTAATTTTCTGGAGTTAAAAATGTTCTTTAAAAAAAAAAAGAGTTTGCACAGTCTCTGTAGTGCAAGAGGATTTTCTTATTTTATGCCAAATTTTTTTCCAGAAGGGAGTTTCCTAACTAACACCTAAATCCTGTACCAATTTTAATTCAATCACAGATTAGTGTTGGTTTATCTTCTATCCTTTCTATGCAGATAACTCTGCCACAAGTACTACAGAGATGTCCACACACATAGGTCTAAGGTTTAGTAGTAATTGTGAGATTACCAGGGGGATGGCTGGAGAATAGGAATTAGTTACTTCTAAGTGGGGAAGGCAAGGATGGGTTCAGGAACAGAAATGCAAATACAAACACCCACCCAAAAAGAGTAAGACCATTGCTATTCACAAACTGCACTTCTAAATTTGTTTCAGCCAAGAAGGTCCCAAACAGTCATAAATGTACTCCAGCCCAGTCTTGGAGTAAGTTCAGTAGCAAGTATGGTTACTCACATAGAAAACAGTTGAGGCAGAGACTTAAAATAGCTCCCCATAGAAATTATTCAGACTTTTAGAGAAAATATATAAATGTTGTTTAATTTGAAAAGAATATAATTAGCAAATAATTATTATATTACTAAAATGTACTATCAAGATATTTTAATATTAAAATTATAATAAGCTTTAAAACTTTTGTTAAATAGTACTTAGTATTTAATTAAAAAATACATTTAAGTTAACATGCTGTGACATTTTATTTTCAGTCAAGTCATGTAATTCTTTATTCTGTTAACAATAACCATAAAGATATAAAACTAAAATAAAACACTAAACAGTGAACATCGTGAATGAGCATGTTAAAATAAAAACATCCTTGTTAATAACAACACACAGCAGCATATCATAAACAAAAGTGCATTACTGTTATGTTCGATTTGTAGAGCACATAGCTGCCCAAACAGTGCTTCCCAGCATTTACTAAAAAAAACACCACATATCTAAAAAGGTAAAACACCAATCATCCATCAATCACCACTCCAACAAGCATTGTCATTTATCTCATTGTCTAACATGGATCTTCATTTAACAGCACTAGATAAAAAGGAGGCAACATTAAAACACACAAATTCATTAGATAGCATTTGTAAATAAGTCAGTGTTTGCCTGACCTGAGTAAATAAGGGTAAAATATAATTTGCACGCAATTGATTGTAGTGCCCACAAAACATAATAAAGTGCTTGGTGTCCTGATCTGAAAGAAATCACAGTTTCAATGCCCCATATTCTCTACACAATTCCATCCCTTCAGAAAAGCCAAAAGGCAATGTATCAAATTTAATCTGAATCTAGTTAATACATGTTGCTCGTTCAGGTTAGTCACCGAGATCAAATATGGATCAATTAACAGAGTAGTTCTCAGTATGGGATGTGCGTGTACAAGTGGCTTGCTCAATTCTTTTATCTCTCTTCTCTCCAGCACATGGGACATAAAATCTTTTTATCCAACTCAAATCAAATGTAACAATTAATTCAAGAGAATCATATAGTTCTGAGCAACCCAGTTTGGTGAATATCGTTTTAATATATTTCAACCAAGGAATTCTTTCTACCCCCTCCAAATTCTTACAATCGCCTGGTTGAACCCTGTTTCTCTATTTAGCCAAACCGTAATCCATCTTACTAAAGAGCGTAGCTCCAACATATCTGAGATATGTCTTTAGCCTAGCTCTTCGTGCAAGATATAAGAAGAGGTTTATTGTGGCAGGGATAACAGTCACCTCAGAAACTTAGGGGTCATTATAATAGCGGGCGGATCGCCACCGCCCGTATGGCGGTGGCGATCCGCCCGCTATTTTTCACCGCCCGCATTCCATTTCCCCCGCCATATTACGATGGCGGGGGGACACCGGCGGACGGAAAGACCGTCCGCCGGTTTTCCGCCGGTCTGACAGGAGACCGGGCGGAAAAGGGCTCTAATATGGTGGCGGTGTCTGCAAGACACCGCCATCCATATTAGGATGGTGGCGGAAAGCAGCCTTTCAATGGCGGCGTTGCCGCCATGGAAAGGCATGCGGTCTTTGCTTCTGGGGGCCCGTGGCGGGCCCCCAGGTTGTTGGGGGGTGCACATGGGGGGTACCTATGGTACCCCCTGCATTTGCATGCACAAGGTGGCAGGCACCGCGCGGTGCCTGTCACGTTGTGCATGCAAATGCACAAAATGCCTTTTTCACATGCTGACAGCACCGCCCGCCGCAATTTGAACAATGCGGAATGCGCCCGCCAGTGTGGCGGGCGCATCGTAATTTATATTGCGGGACCGCCGCACATATGGTGGGCGGTCCCTTTTTCCGTTGCGATGGTGGGCGGACTATGTCCGCCCGCCATCGTAATGGACCCCATATTCTCTACAACTTGTAGATCTTATGTGTCTCCATAACTCCTAATGTTGCTGCCGGTTCACTGACACAACATCAATGTAAAAAATATTGATGTTAAAAATATCGAGTAAAAATGTAGACAACAAAAATATCGACTCCTATACTTAAACAGGTAAGTACAAAAATATTGACTAAAAATATCGATGTAAAAAATATAGATGTATAAAATATCGACTTTTATATAAATATAAAATAAAATAATATATATTAAATACATTAAATATGAAATATAATATTAACAAAATAAAATACATTTATATATACATTTTAATAAAATATAACAAATAAACTTAATAAAAAATAAACACACAAACATAATAATTTATACATATATATTTACTTTAAAACAATTAATAAACTATTATTTTTAATTTATGTTAAACGTTAAAAATAATATAAAAAATAAAACTATATATTAATGATTTAAAATATAAAAAACAAAAATCTATAATAAATTAAAACATTAAACTATTAGAAAAATATTTAAACTTACATTTCTCTAATACAATCAGTGCAACAGTAGGGAAAGTGTTGGATAGCAAAGGGGTAAAAATAACTATTCCCACTCGATTGCAAAAGTAGGGTAAGTGTTGGATAGCGGCGGAAATACATTTACTATTCCAACTCCATTGAGTGCAGCAGTAGGGAAAGTGTTGGATAGCAGAGGGGTAAGAATTACTATTCCCACTCCAGTGAGAGCAACAGTAGGGAAATTGGTGGATAGCGGATGGGAAAAAATTACTATTCTCACTCCAAAGACTGCAACAGTAGGGAAAGTGTTGGATAGCGGAGGGGTAAAAATTACTATTCCCACTCCACTGAGTGCAGCAGTAGGATAAGTGTTGGATAGCGGAGATGTAAAAATTACTATTCCCACTCCAGTGAGTGCAACAGTAGGGAAAGTGCTGGCTAGTGGAGGGATAAAAATTACTATTCCCACTCCAATGAGTGCTACAGTAAGGAAAGTGTTGGATAGCGGAGGGGTAAAAATTACTATTCCAACTCCAGTGAGTGCAACCGTAGGGAAAGTGTTGGATAGCGGAGGGGTACAATTTACTATTCCCACTCCAAAGAGTGCAACAGTAGGGAAAGTGTTGGATGGGGGAGGGGTAAAAATTACTATTCCCACTCCACTGAATGCAACAGTAGGATAAGTGTAGGATAGCGGAGGGGTAAAAAGTTTTATTCCCACTCCGGTGAGTGCAATAGTAGGGAAAGTGTTGAATAGCGGAGGGGTAAAAATTACTATTCCAAATCCAGTGAGTGCAACAGTAGGGAAAGTGCTGGATAGCGGAGGGGTAAAAATTACTATTCCCACGGCAGTGAGTGCAACAGTAGGGAAAGTGCTAGATAGCAGAGAGGTAAAAATTACTATTCCCACTCCAGTGAGTGCAACATTAGGGAAAGTGTTGGATAGCTGAGAAACAAAAATTACTATTCACACTCAAACAGTTAAAAAAAAATAGTAAACATAAAAAAATCATAAAAATAAATAAACAATATTCAAAAATAAATAAAAAATCAAATATATTAAACATATAAAAAGAACACATTATTATAATATTAATTGCATATAGCAAAAACCTACAAATATTATATAAAATAAAATAACTAAATACATTTATAAAAAATATTCTTTTAAACTAGAAAATATTTACAAACAAAAAAATTAATTAAAACAGAAATTTATTTATTTTATTTCTTACCCTATAACACCACACCAATAACAAAACACTTCATCATTTTTAACTAAATTTATTTCGATAATTAACATAATTAATAATCAATTAAAAAATCATTATTAATAAAAAACTAATAAACATTAATTGACTACACACACTTTAATACTATAATATCCACAACACACACCTAAATTAAACTATAAAATGATAAAACACAATTAAAACTTATTTTTAAATTAAAAGCTATTACTATTAACAACTAATAATTTAATAATTAACATGTTTTTAATACCCACCCTTTACCCCTTTAAAAGTCAAAACAACACACACAAAAATAAACACTTACCCAAAATAAATATCAGATAACTAACATTAATTAACAACTATATATTATTTAATTAAACACAAATTACTTTCCACCCTTTACTCCTATAAACACCACAACACACACCTAAAATTAATTACACAATGACCATAATTATTGACCAATTAATTAATTAAAATTAATTAACAACCAATTATTAATTCATCAATTAAAAATAAATTGCTTCCCACCCTTTACACCTATAAACATCACAACACACACCTAAAATTAATTACACAATTACCATAATTAATTGCCAATTAATTAATTAAAATTAATTAACAACCAATTATTAATTCATAAATTGAAAATAAATTACCTCCCACCCTTTACACCTATAAACACCACAACACACACCTAAAATTAATTACACAATTACCATAATTACCAATTAATTAATTAAAATTAATTAACAACCAATTAATTCATAAATTAAAAATAAATTACTTCCCACCCTTTACACCCATAAACACCACAACACACACCTAAAATTAATTACACAACTACCATAATTAATTACCAATTAATTAATTAAAATTAATTAACAACCAATTATTAATTCATAAATTAAAAATAAATTACTTCCCACCATTTACACCTATAAACACCACAACACACACCTAAAATTAATTACACAATTACCATAATTAGCTACCAATTAATTGATTGAAATTGATTAACAACCAATTATTAATTAATTAATAATAAATTACTTTACACATTTAACACTATAACGCCTCAATTAAACAAATATTAATAAATAAAAAATAATCAATAAATTTAATATAATTAAATTGATTCCCACCCTATTCCCCTATATACCCACAACCTGCTACAGAACTAAAATTGCTAAATTCAAAAAAAATAATTAATAACTACTAAAAATTTAACACATATATTAAAAATACAAACTATTCTTATACAAAAAAACATACATCACATACATATAGAATATATACTAAAATATATAACGTTAATAAAAAAACGATATTTTTAACAACTATATCTTTGCAAATGATATTAAACACTTCGATATTTTTAAAATCCATATTACTTACCTTAAGTCGATATTCTTGACCACGATATTCTTGCTGTCGATATTTCTGAACCACGATATTAATGACTCGATATTTGTGCATCTCTATATTTTTTACTCGATAGTCTGTCTCTGCACCGTTGCTGCCATAACTAAGGGGCTCATTACGATGGCGGGCAGGTTGGATCCGCCCGCCACCGTAGCAGTGATTGGGTCCGACTGCCATGCGTGCGGCGGTCCCGCCTATGCGATTATGATGGGACCGCCACCGCTGCGGTCGGATTCCGCACCTTTAACATTGCGGCGGAGGGTGCTGACAGCAGCAATGCTGTGATGTGAAAAAGAGCATGTTGTGCATTGCACTGCACTACGTGGCAGGCACTACACTGTGCCTGCCACTTGGTGCAGTGAAATGTAGGGGGGTACCATGGGTACCCCCCCAGTGCACCCACACCTTCCCCCAACACAAGGGGGGCCCGCAACGGAAAGGCTGGCTACCGCCGGCATCATGATCGCGCCGGCGGAGCCTGCTAGTCACCGCCGCCATGCTGAGCATGCTGACCGCTCCGCCGGGCAATCGGAACAATTGCTACCAGCGGAAAAGCGGCGGACGGACTTTCCGTCCGCCGCGGTACTCACCGCCATCGTGATATGGCGGGGGTATTTCACGTTACGATAGCGGAGAGGGCGCCACCGCCGGCCCGGCGGTGGCGATCCGCCCGCCATCGTAATGAGCCCCTAAGTGCTGAGACGCATCTGGCATAATACATTTTAATGAGCACCTTGATAGGCTTATTTCCCAGTCTTGTGGCAAAAAACAAAAGGGGCTGATAAGTCCTGGTCATCAAATTTCTTTTGGCGATGATGAGCAGAGTCCACAACCCATTGCAATAAAAAAGCACACTTAAATATGTATAGGACTCAACCCTGGTGATTTCGCAACCTTCTAAAACATATTTTCTCATTTTTGTTGACTATGGACCTACAACCAAGGTATGGGATTTTTAATAATTAATACTTAGATCTAAATTGTTAATAAAGTCCACAAAGGAAATGAGGAGTTGTTAAAGGCCAAGAGCAGTTCTTGCGATAAGAAATGCGTCATCTGTTTATAATAAGGCAGGAATTAGTTACTATCTCATGCTTGGTATATCTTTACTAGCTTCACACAGTGTTGGACATGGATGATTAATATATAACGTGAATAACAAGGGGGCGAGAACCCACCCCTGTCCCACGGCTTGTTTGACATTGAAGTCAGAAGTACAACTTCCATCAGGACCATATCTACCGACTGCTGACAGGTCCTTATGCAGATCGTGTAGAAATGAAAACATGTCTCTATCATCCTCTATATCAGCTTAATGTTCCATATCTTGCTCCTATTGACTCTGTCAAAGGGAAACGCTAACTCCATGAATGCCATATGAAGGGAGCCTCGCTTGGCCAGAGTGGAGTTGCCCACAAACAAATGTAAGTTCAGGCACTGATCTAATGTGCTGCGCCCCAGTCTAGAGCCATACTGAGGATCAGACAAGATACTATTGCCTCCAGCCCAAGATGCAAGCCGTGAAAGGATAACCTGCCCCCATAACCTTGACCACAAAGTCAATAAGGGATATGGGGCCTATAATCCAGGGATCATCCTTCTGGCCCTTCTCGAAAACTGGGAGAAGGACAGATACAGTCCAAGAGGTGGAATGCATACTTTACATGTGGGGTTTAGGGTGTTTGTGAGAAATATGGGCCAAATCAAAATATATGATTTAGATAAATCAGCAAGGACCCCATCTAGGCCCGGGCTTTACCCCAGACAGATAATTAATGGCCTCGCTGAGGTCCTCCAATTGAGACCCAAGGGTTTTCACAATTTAGACCTAAAGATACAAGGGTGAGAAGCCCCCCTTTGGCTCTGCCTGAAGCTGCAGGGACAGCAGAGGAAAAAAGGAGATAAACCCATCGAAAAAAAGGTACTAGCTGTTTCCTGTAACCCAATAATACTAAGGATCTTGATAAAACTGAGCCAGGTAGAATAATGTTTCTTATTCCCCAAGCCGGCTATATTCCAGCTTAGGAACTCCAGGGATTTAACACTGGTGTTTGGAGACAAATGGCCGTCATTTGCGTCCATAGATACAGTATGTGGCACGTCAGTGACTGAGTTCAGTCAGTCATTACAATCAACTGTACTAAGGGCTTCAAATCTATTGGCTGTCTGAAATTGGGGGTTATCTGCTCCCAGAACAGTCCGCTCTTGCGTCTGTCCTGATGTTATCCTGAGCTTAGAATTGGTGTTTGGTGGATAGAAAAACCCTAAAGGGTGAAAAACACTGAGTTCTGCCTAACTGAGTCATAAAGTGACCTTCTAAAATGGCCTGGTCGAAATTAATGACCATGCATTCACCATCCAAAGTTTTTTCACTACACTCCACCCATTTAGTCCTTCTAACCATATTAATATGGGGAAATAGGTAATCACCACCTCCCCCTACACAAGTGTTGCACTACTTTATTTTTTGAGCTGGAGAGTGTTTTTCCGTGCCCCCTGTTTTAATGGTGGAACATTGAATAGGATAGCCACTAACAGGGTTGATTCAGGTGATAAATTCAATCTGTTCCTTATGGGGAGAACTCTAGAGGGATGCAGAGGGGATTGACTCACATCACCTGCTGCCTCCCTCTCCGACCATCGCGTCTGCTGATGTGAAGATTCATGTTCAGAGCAATTCCTACATGATTCTGCGTGGCTACTCCTAGCTTACTCAGATGGTCCTGTAATATGCAGAGGCCTATCTAGCAATAATCGGGCCATCAAATCTCCCAATGGTTCCTGTGGACAAATCTTCTACAGGAGAGCCTAGCCTTTCTCCGTTATCTCTATGGCAGGGATGATTTGTGATACTTGATCTCTTGACCACTGAGTTTGTGTTTTGGGCAAATGAGTGACACAGATTACCTATTGTGGTCTCTATCATAATTAGCCTGCTATCAAAAACATCAGCAGTTCTCTTGATTAAAACTTCAACTTTACAAAAAAACTCATTCATCAATTGTTCAATCAACAGTTTGATAGCTTCCGTTTATTCTCTTTTAGCATATTCTCCATCAACACTGTCTTGTGCCTCAATTTGAGCACAGCCCTTAGCCCCCCTTGTGTGGCCATCTCTTAAAACCTGAGTTTTCTTTTTAACCCTCAAGTCTTATTTCTTTCTTTTCCTGGCTGATGTTCAGATTCTCGAAGCGGCGCGCCAGAGATTTGATGTACCCCTGCCGCCGATATCGAGGAGCAGTGGTGTAGCAAGGGGGGAGGGGCGGTCCGCCCCGGGCGGCATGAGTTTTGGGGGCAGCGGCTTCCCCCCCTGCTCTTACCTGCTGCCTCGGGGCAGCAATCACCAGCACAACCCATCTTCAATGTGGCCGTCGCGGGGTGGCAATCGGAGGACTCGCCAGCACCCATACCCCCGATCTTCAATAGCCGACGCGGGGCAGCAAACGCATGGACCACAACGGGCGGCCAAAGGAATAGCTACTCCACTGTTGAGGGGGAGTCTGCATCGTCAACATGAAATGGATCTGTGATAGACAAACTATCCACAGCCCCTCTATTACACAACTCTTTAACTCTAGCTGCAGGGTTCTGTCCCTATCTCAGGTGCCTCATCCAATGACGGAATTTCTTTGTTTAATGCCTTCACTGCCGAGGTAAGAAAATAAATTATAGATGACCCTTTACGAGCTCCCTTAAAATTGACAGAGTCAGTCAGAGGCAGAGGAAGATTGCCCATAACAGCCACTAATCCGCATGGGCAATGAAAGGGATATGGCCCTGCCCATCCTCTTCCAGGTGGAGATGGGCCCGGTCTTGGCTTGGGTAGCGCTTGGGTGTATCCTGCGCTGCGGGGCTCAGTTACACGCTATATAGCACCAACTTACTGTCTCCACCCTTCCTGGCCTCTCTTGGCAGCAAGGGATTACACTTACCTTTGAACAGTACAAATAGTAACTTTACACTTGTAAATCCGGTTCTAGGAGGCTTCACCAGGGCTTAGAGAAATGTAAGACATGTAAGTCTGAACCTCGGAGTAACTTTATACTAGGAAATGATGACCAGCAAAAAAGTGTAAAATTACTACCAGGTGCAGTATATATTTACATATGAGAAAATTTACCCTAATGAATAGATCTCCAAGTACCTACTCTGATCTTTACTTCTGAAGTTTTAATTCAAAATTAATTTAAAAGTGCTGTATCAATTTTTATTTTTCTCTACATTTAAAATAAATATATATAATGAATTACATTAATATTTAACATAATCTTTTAAATATTTATTTTCGAATTAAATATATATTTTTAATCTTCCTTCCTTATATTTTACCTAAGGGCAACTCCGCAGCCGACAGAGTCTCCCCATGGTAAATGATCGAAAAAATGCTTGTAAAACAAAAAACCATAGACGGAAACAATGATTGCTGTCTTTAGTTTGGTTTAACCATGTCAATGAAGTGTGAACAGCGCCACCTTAAAATGCTGGCCCAACCAATAGTATTTTAAGGCACTCAATAGTTGAATAATCAATTTCATGAGGTAGCAATTTCTTACTTATATACCGCAGTGCTTAATTTGAGCCGCTGGTTTCCGGTGCTCAGCATCGGCGCTTAATCATCAACACCGGTGCTCTTCATGAGCAACAGTTAAGGACACTCAATCAACAACAGCGCTTTTCATGAGCAACAGTTAAAGACACATTCAGTCAACACCAGCGCTTTTCATGAGCAACAGTTAAGGACAGATTCATTTATGGGGAAATTAAGTGATCTGCCCAGAATCACAGGGTGAGGAGCCAACGCTGAGAC
The DNA here is from genome assembly GCA_963921515.1 of Calotriton arnoldi. Classification (NCBI taxonomy): domain Eukaryota; kingdom Metazoa; phylum Chordata; class Amphibia; order Caudata; family Salamandridae; genus Calotriton; species Calotriton arnoldi. The sequence continues at coordinate 1,317,957 of CAWUFW010000568.1, forward strand.
TCGAACCTGGTTCCCCAGCTCCAAAGTTGGCAGCTCTGGCCATTATGCCACATCCTCTCCCCACTTTTATGGTTGGTAGTTGGTTCTGTTTTAGGCGACGCAAACGGGAGAAATGGGCTGGTTCAAGCTGCCTCCTGATGAGAGCCCCGGCACTTATTTTTATACAAATTAACCACTGATATACTGTATTGGATGCTCCCCAGGTCTGAGCATTTCTTTTAAGTGTTTTTACCGTTCGCTACACTTTTAAATCATTTCTTATAATTGTGGAGCTATTATTGTATTGTACTTGAATTTGAGGGGGGCATTTCATTGCTGGTACATTCACTGGTGGGAGGAGGATTCGAACCCTGTTCACTCAATTTTACCGACGCCGCCATATTGCAGGACGGACACGGTCTAGTTGTTTTTTATGGGGAGTATAAAGCGGGTTGCTGCACGAGCGCGCAGCGGACGCGCAATCAGAAGTGGTTACTCTGTCCTGTTTTAATCCACTGCTGCTATTTCTCCAGGTCTGAGCATTTCTTTTAAGTGTTTTTACCGTTCGCTACACTTTTAAATCATTTCTTATAATTGTGGAGCTATTATTGTATTGTACTTGAATTTGAGGGGGCATTTCATTGCTGGTACATTCACTGGTGGGAGGAGGATTCGAACCCTGTTCACTCAATTTTACCGACGCCGCCATATTGCAGGACGGACACGGTCTAGTTGTTTTTTATGGGGAGTATAAAGCGGGTTGCTGCACGAGCGCGCAGCGGACGCGCAATCAGAAGTGGTTACTCTGTCCTGTTTTAATCCACTGCTGCTATTTCTCCAGGTCTGAGCATTTCTTTTAAGTGTTTTTACCGTTCGCTACACTTTTAAATCATTTCTTATAATTGTGGAGCTATTATTGTATTGTACTTGAATTTGAGGGGGCATTTCATTGCTGGTACATTCACTGGTGGGAGGAGGATTCGAACCCTGTTCACTCAATTTTACCGACGCCGCCATATTGCAGGACGGACACGGTCTAGTTGTTTTTTATGGGGAGTATAAAGCGGGTTGCTGCACGAGCGCGCAGCGGACGCGCAATCAGAAGTGGTTACTCTGTCCTGTTTTAATCCACTGCTGCTATTTCTCCAGGTCTGAGCATTTCTTTTAAGTGTTTTTACCGTTCGCTACACTTTTAAATCATTTCTTATAATTGTGGAGCTATTATTGTATTGTACTTGAATTTGAGGGGGGCATTTCATTGCTGGTACATTCACTGGTGGGAGGAGGATTCGAACCCTGTTCACTCAATTTTACCGACGCCGCCATATTGCAGGACGGACACGGTCTAGTTGTTTTTTATGGGGAGTATAAAGCGGGTTGCTGCACGAGCGCGCAGCGGACGCGCAATCAGAAGTGGTTACTCTGTCCTGTTTTAATCCACTGCTGCTATTTCTCCAGGTCTGAGCATTTCTTTTAAGTGTTTTTACCGTTCGCTACACTTTTAAATCATTTCTTATAATTGTGGAGCTATTATTGTATTGTACTTGAATTTGAGGGGGGCATTTCATTGCTGGTACATTCACTGGTGGGAGGAGGATTCGAACCCTGTTCACTCAATTTTACAGACGCCGCCATATTGCAGGACGGACACGGTCTAGTTGTTTTTTATGGGGAGTATAAAGCGGGTTGCTGCACGAGCGCGCAGCGGACGCGCGCAGCGGGCGCGCCGCTGGCGCGCCGAAGGCGCGCCTAAGGCAAGCTCCGTCTGCGCCCGTCCGCGACCATAACGCGGCCAGCGCCAGCCACCCTGCTCAAAAAGGATCTGGGGTAAGAATTTATTGGTCTAGAAAACAGCTCTTGGATTGTAATGTGGGGCAATGTTCCCATTCTACATACCCCAACCTTTGCCTGACAAATCGGGACCAGGGTTTTCAATGCAACACCTGCTCCTTTGTTATGGGGGCATTGGAGGGGACACAGGAGGTAGAGGCAGGCGGTGTCAAGTCTCTGACTACTGAGACGGACGCCAATAAGCCTACTATAAGAGCATGTTTGGTTAATTGCAGATCTCTCCCTAAGCACTCAGAGGACATCTGGCTTTCCCTTGAGCTCAATCGCTGGGACCTCATGTTTCTGACAGAAACCTGGCTTACAGACACCTCTTATCCAGATATCGCTCTGGCACTTCCCACTGGTTTTAAAATCTCCAAGGTGAATCGAGCAGATAGCAGGCGTGGAGGAGGTCTTGCGATTATTTGTAATGATAAATGGGATATCTGGTGTAAAAAATTGAGAATATTGGCACTATTGAGGCTATGTCCTTTTCTATTCAATCCTCTTTAGGACATACCTTTGCGGGCATGCTGGTTTACCGACCCCGAGTTCCGTAGTTGCCAACCTTTTAAAATTAGGGGACATTGTGGCGGATCTCTCACTAAGATATGCCAATTTTACGGTTTTGGGCGATTTCAATGTCCATATGGACAGACAGGATTGTGCTTTGGCGCTCCAAGTGACTGAGATGCTGGGTGGACTAAACTTGATTCAGCAGGTTATGTCTGCCACACACTGTGCTGGTCATATGTTAGACCTTATTTTTTCTAACGACCCTACCATTAGAGTAGAGGTCCCTCTGCCTTTGACGTGGTCAGACCACTGGTTAGTCCCTTTTAGTTTGTCCAGGCACGGTGGGACACACCGGACGAGACCAGAGTGTGAAAAGAAGAGAAACTGGAGGAAAGTATCTATTGAGACCATGGGCCCGGTCTTGCATGATATCCCTCTTCAGCTCACAGGCAATCCCAGCTTAGATGCAACCTCATTTAATGAATGGGTTGCTTCTTCTCTGGACGCCGTTGCTCCCATGAAAATGTCAAAATCGGCTAGAAAAAAACCTCCTGCTCCTTGGTTCTCGTCAGAGCTTCAGGCTGAAAAAAGCATATGCAAAAAGCTGGAGCGTATTTGGCGGAAGTCGTATAATTCGGATGCGAAAAGCATCTATAAAGCTGCACAAAAAAAATTCCATGCTCTTAAACGCTTGTCAATTAAGAATCATTTGGCCAAACAAATTAAAGACTCGGACAATTCTTCTAAGGAAATTTTTAAGATTGTTCAAGATTTTATGAGACCTGAGGCCACTTTGAGTAAGATTGTGCCTTCAGCTGTTTTATGTAGGGATTTATCCACTTTTTTCAAGGAAAAGATTCAGTCTATATATTCCACATTTAAGGGACCAGGAGAAAGGCCAATTACACTCTCGGCCCTTGTTTCTCCCTGTCTTTGGACTGAATTTCAGCCTTTCTGCCCGTCTTTATCCTTGAAAGACCTTGTTAGAATTAAATCAGGCTCGCCCCTGGATCCCTGCCCAGCTAGATTTTTAACTTACTGGCCCCTCTTTTTAACCCTCAGTTAAATGCTATTTGGAACACCTCTCTAAGGTTGGGATGCTTCCCTCAGTATGGAAAGAGGCCCTGGTCTTGCCAATTCTTAAAAAGGAAGATGCAGACCCTAGTATACTTAAGAATTTCAGGCCCATTTCGCTTCTGCCGGCCCCTGCTAAAATTTTGGAGAAGGAGGTCCAAAGACAACTCTCTAATCACCTGGAGTCTAACAATCTCCTTCACGACTCCCAATCAGGTTTTAGGAAGGGTTACAGTACAGAGACGGCCCTGTTGGAAGTGGCGGAAACCATCCGAGAATCATTAGACCACGGTAGCTGTGCCATGCTTGTGCTGTTAGATTTATCTGCAGCCTTTGATACGGTCTCTCATTCGATTCTTTTAGACCGTCTGACACAGCTGGGTATCTCGGGTACCATTCTAAATTGGTTCCAATCCTTTCTGGAGGGGCGATCTCAGCAGGTCTTCCTCCGCCCTTATGTCTCTTCCTCTTGCGCCATGGGCTGTGGAGTACCTCAGGGTTCTGCGTTAAGCCCGACCCTATTTAATATCTATCTGGCCCCTCTGGCTGCACTAGTTGAGCAGTGTGGCGTGCGTACAATTTCATACGCTGATGATACGCAGCTGGTGTTTTCATTTAAAGATTCCAAGATGGCCGCATTTGACAGCTTTAGGCTATGTCTAAATAAAATTGTTTCATGGATGACAGATAACTGTCTTAAATTGAATACCGAGAAAACTGAGGTGATGTTTTTAACCAACCATCACCTCCTCCGGCTGATTTATGGTGGCCATTGCAGTTGAATCCCCTCCCACCCCAGTTCTATCTGTTAGAAATTTGGGATTTAGATTTGACTCGGACTTGTCGGTGAAAGCCCAGATTGGCCGAGTTTCCAGAGCATGCTTCTGGAAGCTCAAAAGCTTGCGTAGATTCCTGTATTTATTACCGATGAACTGTCGGGCCACCATAGTCCATGCCTTGGTTACATCCCAGCTGGACTATGCCAATAGCTTGTATCTTGGCCTCCCTGCCTATCTGATTAAAAAGCTCCAGACAGTTCAAAATGCTGCTGCTAGGTTTCTTAGAAACGTGCCTCTTCGGCATCACATTTCCCCCACTTGCGCAGTCTTCACTGGCTTCCAGTGAAGAGAAGAATCGAATTTAAGGCTTTATTACTCGCTTTTAGAGCTACCAGAGAAAGTGGACCTGACTATCTGAGGCTCAGACTTCGGAAATACCACCAAAATAGGACTCTGCGCTCGAACTCTCAGTTTTTTCTTTGCTCTCCTTCCTACTGCAAAGCCAGGATGGGAGGGCGCGCCTTTGCAGTCAGAACTGCCGCTCTTTGGAATGCGATGCCGCTCTACTTGCGCAAAGCAGAATCTGAAACCACTTTTAGGAGTGCTCTGAAAACCTGGCTTTTTGATCTCCCTTAGTCTGCCTTTCCTCTCTTTATCTTCCTTTGTCTCTGTGTAGCGCCGGGACACCGCCGTTGGTGGTAGCCGTGCGCTTTATAAATGTCTTGGTATGGTATGGTATGGTAAACAGCTGCAATAGTACAGCTCTATGTCCAGTTCCTGAAGCATCTGTTTTTAAAACAAATGGTTGCCTAAAATGAACACGTCTTACTTCTGGATCTGTTGTTAGAGCAGTTTTCCCTACCCTAAAAGAATGCCCTTGCACCTGATTTGGGTACATTTTTTTTAATAAAGATTCAACGAGATGTGGGTACATTTTTTTTTTAATAAAGATTCAACGAGTTCTACCAACGTTGAAAAACAGGGCACAAACTGCCAATTATAGCCTACAAAACCCAGGAAAGAACAGACTTCTTTTTTGTTCCTGGATCTTGTGATCATTTTAAGAGATTTTGGGGCTTATTGACAAGCCCTTTGCGCCGCTGGTGCGTCACTTGTTGTGAGGCACCGGCAGCGCAACCTGCTGCCCCATATTTATAAGGACACGTAAAGCCACACTTTGTGGCTTTTCGTGTCCTTGTTAATATGGCCCCTTTACACGCAACACTTTTGGTGAAAGGGGTGTTCTGTGGGTGTTGCTGTGGGTGTTCCCACGCAACACCCATGGCTTCTGCCGCATTTCCAGATTTACGAGAAATCGTAAACCTGGAAATGCGTCAGAATGCTACGCCTCCCCAGGGGAGGTGTAGGGAGGTGCAACGAGGACAAATGTTTTCATTTCTCCTCGTTTTTCCCTCTTTCTATGCATGCTGCATTCTGCAGCACACATAGGAAGGGGAAATCAACTCTTGTGATTGTTTTTGTGCAGGAAGGTGTCCCTTTCTGCACAAAAACAATCATCCCCGTGACACAGGCACCCTTGCACCATGGTACATGGCAGCTAATTGTGCGTCAGCCCAGGGGGGAGCAAAGAGATCCGTCATCCCTTTGCTTTGGAATGAACGCAGCACGGCACAGCCAAATGGCTTGCGGCACAGCGCTGCGTTAATTCCTTGTAAATAAGGCCCTCAATATTTTAGATTTTGGGCTGTACCCTCCCATTTCCTATAAGGTACCACAAGTATTGCACCTGTTTTGCTGCTATTGTACATTTGAACATGTTTGCCGTCTATCCTGCCTGTTGTAATGCTTCTTGAACCATTCTCGTGTCTTCAATAGGACTGCCAATCTGGGCTCAAAATCATAATGCAATCCAGATAAGCAGCTGCAAAATCCTGGTATGGTCTAACGAACTGGTCCATGAGTCACTGAAATGCAGCAGGTGCCCATGTAACCTGAAGGGTAAAACCTTAAATTGAAATAAGCCAAAAGGTGTTGAAAAGGCTGGTTTGTGCTTATTGGAATTTCTCATGAGAACCTGCTAATAGCTCTCTATTAAATCTAACATAGATGTCCCATTGACCAGATGGAAAGTAATACAAAAATGAATAGTCTCAACCATACATAATGACCAACATAATGGACCATGTCCATTTGCTCTTGGATGGTTCTATATTTTATCAAGGGACGACATAGTCTCTCTTTATTTTCTGACTGCTTCCCTTCAGTGTTCATGGATCCGGTAGGGCTTAATTCTGACGTTCGTTCCCTGAGGCGTATTAATAGCATGCTCCATTAAAGTCATATGCCACAGGAGAAGAAAATACCTTCCAGTTTCCCCTGAGTACAGGCTCCAATTCTTATATTTCTCACCCAAACTAGGAGCCTTCTTGAGTAGCCCCTGCTAGAAACATACCCCTATCTGCTTTTTAGGTTTGTTCCACAGTTCCTACCGAACCTACGTTTTCGGGTTAGTTCCAATTTTTTAAACACATTTTTATTTGGTACGCCTGAAAATCTCTTCTTCTATTGGGGTGGGATACTTAATATGCAAGGGAGCCTATCTTCTCTGTCACCACGAATGGCCATAGCCACTTGACCAACATCATATTTTCTGCTGTAAATTTTCAACTAACAGAATAGTTTTCTTTTCTGATTCCATCCACTCTTTAAGAGCCATAAACAATGTAGATCTAGGTTCCTGACTTAAAAGTCATTCCAAGGGCTAGAACCCGGTGGAGGACTGGGGAACACTCCTTAGATGAACAAAATTAAAGGCCTTGTCCCAGTCCTTCCCATCCAAACTTGCTGCATCGCTCAATATCTGTATTAGTATCTTATTAAAATGCTCCTCCAAACGTCAGTCTGTGGATGGTACACTGATGTCTTAATATGATGTATTTTTAAACGATCACAAACTCAGGCCAGGAGCTTGGACATTAGGGGCCTGATTCACAAAGGTAACCTTTCACTTTTGTGAAAGTTAAGACTGTTTGCTGTTCACAAAGGTATTTTACTAGTAATTTCTTTATGACTGCGGAGTCTCTGCACATAAAAAGATAGGACAGCCCTATCTTTTTGTGAGCGAAGACTCGGGCATAGGGTTGCTGGAAATTGTTTCCCACAAGGCCTATATCCATTCCTTTGGGAGCCGCCTCAGTGGGACACATCCTAGGGATGTGCCCCAATTCCCTGCATTCAAAGCATCTTTCCAATATCTTCTCAGGAGGGATGTGTCTCAGTCTTAGGTTGGGTCGGGTTCAGGCCGCACCCTCTGTCCTTCCCTGGGTATCGCTGGTGGAAGAAACTGGTGCCATGGGCTTTCTAGAACTTTATGTGGTCGGGCTTTCTGGAATGCCATTGCCAGGTTTATCCTCTCTTCAAGGATGAATTTGGAAGTTATTTCACTTATCTTTGCATAGCAGTCAGTAAAGCCTCCTTAAATTGTTATTTGAGGATTTTTAGCTTGTATTTCTTCTTTGGTGGAAGAGCTAGTTTTCAGCCATTTATACCCCAAATTCTGGGCCCGATAGTACAATTGTCATGGATTCTCAGTATGTTTTAGTCTTATGTTATGAGAAGTATTTCTGTAGGCTGCTTCTTCAAACCCCAAGTGCTCCAGTATTGTTTTCTTTGTTTCCTAATGGAATTCCATCCAGGTAGGCTAATGTGTGCACCACCCACATCTATCTAGTTAGGAAGAAAGCAATGTAATTCCAGCACTCCACAGACTATGGAGCATTATAGGCCACCCTTTTGGAAACAGTAAAGAAATAGCTGGTGTTGTCCCCTTGTGTATATTTCTGTAGCACCATGGAAAACATGTTTAGGTGCTCTCTGAAAGCGGCAATGCCATCTGTTAGCTTGGGCATAGGGGCCTGGCTCTTTTCATGGGCAGCCACTGGACTTTGCCCTTGAGCTTGCAATACCCCCTGCAGGGTTTGTCTGTTTTTATGAGTTTGTTGCTGGAACCGTTTCATAGCTTGGACTATCCAAGGTTATAGTGGGAAATCCTTCCTATTCATACTTTCAACACCACTTGCTTGTCCACCTGTGGGCTGACCGATCACGCGGACAGAGTCAGGTTGCTGGCTATGCATCAAATGTTTTCCCAAATATATATATAGGAAAAGCGTTTTTTGTTTTGCTAATAACTTTGTTGCCGTTTGACAAATCTTAACAAAATATTCAAAACTAGTTTGCCACTCACTTCAGCTGCTGTTTGGAAAGTTTTGGGGGTCATTCGTCTAGCGGGGCTGAGAAAAAAAGGGGGGGGGGGTGTCCCAAAACACGTTTTCCTCATGTAATTTCCCATAGGGATTTTAGAAACGACTACAGCCCAAACTGATGAACAGAATTACAACAAATTTGGCAGAAAGCTAGACCTTGCTCCAGAAAGAGTGCTTTTTAAAAATTTGGTGTAAATCTGTTAAGTAGTTTTTGAGTAATTTAAAAAAGATTTATATATATCCAGAGACGCGTATCCACTACAGATCCAACACGGTGGAACCTGAATCCACAGGCCAACAGCAATGCCATAATTGGCTGCAACCACTTCAACCAGTGCCAAGCAAAATGCAAAAATAAAACCACAAGGGGGCAGGGTAAGAATATTCTGACCCCCTAGGCCTGGTGGTGGGGTCCCAAAAGGACCCGCCTGGGGCCAAAAATGTATTTTTTTCAATTTTGCCAGAAATTTGCAGAGGATCCCCAGCAAAATAATAATAATAAAACAAAAACAAGTGCGGGCTCCCATGCTTGTTTTCTTTATGCCTCCTGTGTAGGCCAGGTCCAGGGGATAGATTTATAAATATAATTAGAGGGGGGGGCATGCGTGACCCCCTCCCGGGCTGATTTTGGCCCTGGGGACACCATCCCACGGGGCCCAGCCTTAATATAAAGTGGGCACGTGGCCCCCCTCCGGGGCTGATATTGGCCCCTGGGACGACACACCCAGTGCCCTGCCATCTTACTAATTGGGAGGGGGTCTACGAGATCCCACTCCCCAAGCCAATTTTGACCCCCGGAACCCCATCTTACGGGGCCTGGCAGCAAAGCAAAGGGGAGCGGCCCCCACTCCCGGAGCCATTAATAGCCCGGGGACCCCATCCCCCAGGGCTGGCTCCTGCTATATCTTGGGGTGCCCACCCCCGGGACATAGAAGCTTCTCTGCCCAGCATTGGTGCAGGCAGGGAAACTCGTCTTTGCTCTCGCTTGGTGGGAGCAATTTCTACGTTTCGGCCAAGCAAGAGCCAACACGAAGTCCGCTCCCAGCTGGCAGGAGCTATAGAAATCCTCCCCCCAGCTTTGAGGGGACTTCAGATCTATTTTGTTGCCCACAGTAATGCGGACAGGCAAACAGATCTGAATATTGCTCCCACCCGCAGGGAGCAGCATTTTTGTGGGTGAGAGCAATGCCAGCTGCCGCTGGAGGCAGGGAGTAAGCTGGGACAGTGGGGCCTTGGGCCCCCCCCTGCAGCCCCCACCAAGGTGATGGTGGGTGTTCTGGATGTGCACTAGGGCACCCACCCTTAGTTGGCCAGGCCCCAGGGGATGGGGTTCCCGCCGACGAAATCGGCCCAGAGAGGGGGCATGCCCCCCTCCCCCTTTAATCATTGGCCAGCCCCAGGAGATGAAGTGCCCTAAGGTAACTATAACTCATGCACTCGCCATGCACTGCTAATTACCCCATATATTACATCACTCATGAAATCTTCTATGACATCATTGATTATATCACTGTAACATTTGCTGTAAAATTATTGATGAGGAAGCTGTGCCTGACAGGGGCCCGAGTTATAGTTACTTGAGATAACTCTAACTATAACTGTTGAATGTCTATGGTTTTGTGAGTGTAAAATCTGAGCCTAACTTTAACGTCCCTGTAACCTTTGTTTTTTGTGTGAATTTCTAATGTTTTTTTTATTCTATTACCTAACTATAATGTCCCTGTAAACTTTGGTTTTTTCAGCGAATATAGATATAGATAGTAAGTATATATAGAGTAAGAAACTGAATTACTGGTTGAGGAGGGGTAAGACCCTACTCAAGCAGCAACCACAATTCTTGTCAGGTTGGAACACAAGCAAACCCCAAATTAACCTGTGGTCAACCCTCTGGTAGCTTGGCACAAGAGCAATCAGACTTAACCTAGAGGCAGTGTTTAAAATATTTATGCAGCACACACACACAGTAATAAAGTGACAACACGACATCAGAGAAAACCCACACCAATTTAGAAAAATAGAGTACATTTTAATAAATTATTTTACACCAAAACGACAAACATCCAATTAGTAGAACTGGAGACATGCAATTTTAAAGATTAATTAGAAATAGTACTTAAAAGCATAAAGCACCAACTGTGCTTATCTGGTCGAGCAGGACCGTGACAAACTCACAAGTTCAGGCCGGGAGCCATGGAGTGCGGACCAGATACAGGGACCAAGTTAGTCCCGATAAACAAAATACCTTAAATACAGGTCCAGATGTGTACTGAAGAGTTGGGTCTGAGGGTCCAATATTTATACTTGGTGCCTGCTTTGAAGTGGGGGAAGTTTAGAGTCCACCCCCTACTGAGGTGTCTGGAATTTCCTTGCTCCCTTACCTGGCCCCAGCTTGTCTGGGGGAACAAAAGACTAGTGTGAAACCCTTTGTGAATGTGCTGAGGCAGAGTCTTTGTGATGTGCAAGTGTGTGAGTGTAGCAATGTATAAACTGTAAATGTAGAAATTCCATATGAACATGTCGATACAGTGAATAGCACCCAAAAGCTAGTTTTCACAGTGGCAGACCTAGGTGGTCAATGTAGAAAACCCAAGTACAGATTAAAATCTGAATACTGTATCTCAGGAATGGGATTAGCTAGAAAAATAAGTAAACAACTATTTTTAACAGGTATTAAAAATCCAAATCAATGGTGAAGTCAGATTTTTAGTAAATATTAAGGAAAAGTAACTTTTAGAAATTTACTTTTTAGCTGTTTTAACTGTCAGGAGGCTACTTAGCATAGTCCTCTGCTATCTTTCAGCCAGTGATTAACCTTTAAAGAAGTGGAAATAAGTGTTAAATGCCTCCCAGGAGCAAAGAATAGACGGACCTGAATGGATAGAGATGACTTCTCTAATCTCAGCAGAAGATTCAAGTTGGGCTGTGGGCTTTGTTTTGGCAGCACAGTGTTAAAACCTGCTTGATGGGTCTCTTGAGCCACATGTAACACTTGAAAGGGAGAGAACAGGATGCTAAGACTTCTGTATATGGGTTTCACATATAACACTTGGGGAACACTTGAAAGGAAGGGGGTGGAATGCCAAGACAATTCTTGTGTATCTGCTGTCTGGATGCTGAGGAATACTGCTTTTGCCCTACCAGACTTGTGACTTGTTTACTGTGAGTATAGCGGCTGCCTCAAACTATATTTTAGTGTTAGATGTGGGAAGACACTTGAATTACCATATTGCACTGCTCACACCACTTCCCCCAGCCCTCAGAGCCCAAGTGTAATGTGGGCGAAGACTTTCGCCATCTTGAAAATGCCCAAAAGTGGGAGGGGTTGGCTGTAGGAGCTTTTATTCCATTGGTTAGGGCGTGTCCATGAGTCATTCCCATCCACTCGCTAATGCCAGGCGTACATGTGCTACCTCCATGCATTCACTTCAGAACATTACTGGACCTGAGAAAGTACTGAAGAGGACTGGACCTGCTGCCAGCGACCTGAGAGAAGCTATGAAGGACTGAACTTTCTCCCTCTTGTACCCAGCTGACCTCCTTTTCAAGCTAAAGGGATACAACAAGCTGCAAAAGGCATTTCCTGCAAATTTCCAGCTGACCAGTGGCAACTGGACCCAGACTGGACACTGCTGTTGACTTCTGCCTGACATCCTGTGAGTCTTGCAGGGCTTTAGATGTGTACCTCTGTGGTGGATTGGGACTTAAAGGACTAAGTAGAAGGTATAATCTTTGACTAGGATGAACCTGGTTGGTGTATCCAACCTGCGCTCCATCGCGGTCCACCTCAAATTGCTCCTAGGTCCCGATCTACCACAATCATAGGATATCATTGGCACCTAGCTATTTTGTCTCCATTTCTACTTAAAACTTTCAAAATTCATATCTCTGGTTCCCCTTATTGGGCTTTTGTCATTTTGGTGTCAATTTGTTTATTAAATGTTACTTTGTCTAGTTCTGTTACTGTTTTGATACTGCATGAATAGTTTACACATTGTCCTATGTCAAGCCTGTTTGCTCTGTGCATAATAGCTACCCAGGGAGTGAAGACTGACAAGGGTTGTAATTGTTGTTTGAGGTGGGTAGTCACCCACCCCAAATTGTAATCCAATTTCTTATGCTCTGTTAGAAAGATTTCCAGGGTCTTCTTTAACTGGGTTTTAAAGTCTCTAGTAATCAGATCACATCCTTAACAGAATAGTTCTGAGGGAGATGAAAATTGGCTGTTACCTTGAACCACTGTTTTATTTTCCTCCACCCTAGTTGTTTTTTTTGCATGAATGATAAAGGCTTCCTCTCAGTAAAAGAAGCATCTATTGATGATTCATCTTCAGCTTCTGAACGCCTAACTACACTTCACCCTAACCTTCCACTCAGTGTTACAGATGACTACTCGTAGAAGGAAACGATGGAATGAAGTTAATTAACCCACCTCTATTCAACAACATAATATGGAGGCTCAGTACAGAAATCTAATGGTAGAAACTGATGAACACCAAAGAGAGTTCCACTTTACATGCCGACCGGGATCTGTCTGATGACCTCCATGAAGATATCAGCTTCAACACATTCACACTGTTTTCCCTATCTGTTATGCTCCAACAACCATATTCTGGTCTCACAGCGCTTTTCCATGACCTTAACCATAGAATCTTCCATGGCACCACACCAATACTTCTTACTATTTAAAACATATGGAGAAAATAATCTTATGTTGAAGTGCTTTGAAACCATATAAACAAAATAAGTATATCATTTCATCCACTGAAGTTATTAGGTCGGTCTGGCCTCGAGTTGAGGAAGCTGTGTCATCTGTTTTTGTTCGTCCATCTACAATTTATTCATCCTTCTATAAAGAAGAAGCGGTCCTCATGTTGTCTAGACTTCATAAATGCTTAATGCTAAGGATCTTTTCAATTTAGGATTGGGTTTGGCATTCTTCTCGGTGGATAGTTTTATGCGCTAATTTTATGTGTCGACTTGTCCTGTATTTGAGTTGTCTTATTCTCAAGGGTAAATAGTTCTTTTTCTGCCTTTGACTATTTCTCAGAACTAGGGTTGAGGAGCTCCACAAAGTTAGATGTGGAATGCCTCTTATTAGAGAGTGTACAACAATTATAGTTACTGTGTATACCTTAGTAGGGATGCCTCAGTTTTCACTTAGGTCAAAGATTCATTAGCTTCTCAGGAGGCAGATTTTTTTTCTGATAGTTTTTCTCTTTGTACTTCAGGATATTATCTTGAATCTCAAAGTAAAAAGGTCCACTGAAATCAAGATTTAGAGAGACAATTGATGTTTCACATATAACAACTTGTGCACTCATGCCTGGTATGTTGTCTTCGGTTCTGTTTCTTTTTATAGCAATTAATGAAGTTTATACTATAGTAAGCTGTAATTTAAACAATACTAACAATGATTGCTGTAGATGATTGACATTGGCGTTCTACCCTTATTCATTATGCTGGTATACTAAAATGCAAGATGCTGGTTCTCATAATCCCCATGGCATGATTCCATGCTGAGTTCTGTGCATCTAGACTTGAACTAAATAGAGCTACCACTTTCAAGTGTTTCTTCAATTTGGGATGACTAAGCCACCAGTCTGCATACAGTTTGACTATGCAGTTGAACCTAGCTGCTGCTTCCCTTTTCTGGGTTTTTCTTTCATGGCTGTGAGGTTGGGAAGTGGTCATGAGCTCTTGGGTCATTGCGTCTGTGAAAGCAACAACAAATCTTGTGTTTCTTGCAAGAAGGTGATCCTTTTCCAAAAGACCCTGGGAAGTTTTGAACATGACCATACCAGATGGGCCATATGTTCAGGGCATAATTCCAGAACCATGATGGCCTCCCCAATGTACGTCCTTTCCTATTAGGTGATTCTGACTTAGTAGAGGCTTATTGTTTTGCACCTCCTCCATTCTGCTACCATGATCTGTCGGGTTCTTTTGCCTATGTATTAGAATTTGACTGATACGATAAATGCATATTGATGCTTACAGCTAAGACTAACTTAAATATGTTTAAACACTAATGAAAGATGGGTCCTCTTCCCCATCAATTAATGACTGGGAAAATAGCACTGAAAATAGGGCTGTCTGAGATCCTGTTGCCAATAAAGTATCTGGGTAAATATGGATTTGAATTGAGAGAGGCATAATAGCATTTTCCTTAATATGTATTTCACATACGAGGTGAATTGTTGATAATGCTAATTTTTATTTCACTTATTATCTTTTGGTTTTACACACTTCTCACTCTCTGTGGAACTGAAGAAAGCAGTGTGATGACCTTGAGCTCCACTTTATTTTTCTATATGTTGAGTGAAGAATAAAATAACACCAGTTTTTTCTTCAGCCCAACTGTTTTTCTCCAAAAGATGTTGAGGTTAGGTTTCAGTTGATGATGAATCGTTTCATGCTTCAGCTGGCATAGTAATTTATATTTTGAAATTGTGTCTGTGCAATATTTTCCACTAATAAACCTGACCTCATCTAGGTGCCGATAGCACCGGGACACTTCTTTGGAAGCAAGTGTGCGCTTTATAAATTGTATTGTATTGTATTGTATTCTCTGATCTATTAGTATAACTGAATTATTTTTAAAATTTTGACTTTGAGGCTTTATGTAGGATGCTGTAGGTTTACCATTTAAATTTTACCCAGGAGATTTCGTAGAGTTCATTAGGAATCTTGTGATGGTCTGTAACAAAAATAAATGGCAGCAGACATTTTCTATATACAGTGGTGTAAATGACACCCTTTACAGAATACCTAAGAGAAATCCAAATTCTATGGTCACTGGAGGAGGTTGAGGGAAAGCGTTATCAATAAACAGAAAACAAAAAAAATGTGTTAACCAATTTTATATATAGTTATTTCTTTATGTAGTGGGTTACATCACTGGAGATTTTTTTTTCTTTTTTGTCCTTATTCACCTTTGACCACAATATCCACTCCAAACGCCCGTACCCCAGAGCCATGGAAGCAGGTGGATGGCCCTCCCTCCTGCGGGTACACAAACACACCGGAGGGTACTGTCCCAAGTGGGAAAGTCGCTCTCAAATTTGATCCGGCAGAGACCGGCAGCTGCGCATTGAGATGGAGCAAAGGGGGGGGAGGGTCCATTGCAGCCTAGAGAGATCTTAACAGGGTAATCATAGGGCAGGAGTGTCAAATTGGTAGTCCCCTATCTATTTCCCCCACCTCTTCTTTCAACCATCTTAATAGAAAATCCCAGAGAGCCTTCTTCCTGTTAGATGGATTCCCCCTTAGATTTAACTTAGATGTTGAGCGTACAGATTCTAGCCAGTCAGAGTGTTGGGGAGGGAAATATTCTACCTACTTACGACAAATTTCCCTTCTCGCTAGAAGTATGACATAAAATAGAAAAGATCTTGCTGGGCCTGTAATGTTATCCAAAACTCCAAAAATAATCAAGAAGAGGCTTACCTTAACTTGCAGCCCCAATATATTCGAGATAGACTTACCCACTTTCTCCCAGAAATCAAGAATAGCCGGACATTGTTGGAACATATGAATATCCGATTGCTTTCTCCAATCCGCATTTCATGCATTTAGCGGGAGGCCCTTTTGACATTTTTGACAACCTTTGTGGAGTTAGGTAGGCCCTGTGAATTGAAAAGAGATGATTCCTCCTTAACCAAGCAGGCTTGACAGTTAAAAATAAAGTGCTCATCGATACTTGCCAGATTTGCTCCCACTACATTCCCGGCAAGCAATCGCCCCATAGATCTTCTGCTAGCCTGAAGTACCCATCTATGGCTTCTTGTATCTCCCAGTACCAAATTGATACTTCTTTCCTCCCAGGAGGTTTCGCCACCAAATGCTCTTCTAAATAGTTGCCTGTGCCGATCGGAGACTTCTGATTCTGTGCCCAGCTTCTCAGTTAAATATATTTGAATTTGGAGATTTCACCCACCAAAGTGTTGCAAAGCTGTGACCAAGGTAATAAATTGCCATCCCGAACAAGGTCCCCCCAACAGCGGAGTCCAGTATTTCTTAATGGAAGCGCTAACTTATCTTTTAGGCAGTCCCGTGTTCCTGGAGAGTTCCAGAGAGGGACCATGTTAGAGTAGTAGCTTAGACCCGTCAGCCGTCTAATGCTGGCCCATATTCTAGCCATTGCCTGTAACACCTTAAGCCTAATCTTTTTAAAGTATTTGGGGTCCCCATACTTAAACAGGAAGCAATCTGTTTCTAAATCAGCTCCCCTCAGCATAGCAGAAAACATGGACCCCACCTCAGAGCAGTCTGGGGTTTTTAACAGCATTCTAGATTGGGTCATTGAAAAGTCCATGCATAGTATTGTAAGTCCGGGAAGGATAGACCCCTTTCTCCCTTTTACGCCGCAGCTTCTTCCAAGAAATTCTTGTGCCTTTATAGGCCCAAATAAATGAATTTATGGCCTGCTGAAGTTTATCAATAGATGACTTTCCAAAATGTAAAGGGATTGTGTTAAATAAGAAGGTGATCTTTGGTAGTATCGTCATTTTGACCAGATTCACCCTCCCAAAGATTGACAGGGGGAGTTGTACCCAGCTCTTCATAAGCCGTGAACATCCCCTTATAACATTTGTCATATTGACTTCTGGAATTTTATCTGTCTCCTGTACTATCTTCAGCCCCAGGTATCTCATCTCTTTTTTGGTCCGGGTATTTCCCTCCTTTAAGTTCCATATCATTTCTCTGTTTTCTCTGCGTTTACCTCATACCCTGACATCTTACCAAACTCCACAGCATGATGTAAAATAGCAGGCAGGGCAACAGAGAGATCCAAGGAATACACCATTATATCATCTGCATAGACTGCTACCTTTCTCTCCCACCCTTCATGCATAAAGCAGGGGATGTTCGCAGCATCTCTGAGCTTTTGCGCAAATGGCTCAATATAGAGGTTGAAAAGGAGGGGAGACAGAGGGCAGCCCTGTCTAGTGCCCCTAGATATTTTAAAAGTCTTAGCTAAATTTCCATTGACTAACATTTTCGCTGATGGGTCCTGATAAATTAGCTGGATGACTCTACGAAAGTCCTTCCCTATGTTGTACTTTTTCAACACAACTGCCAAGTACATCCAGTTGACTCTATCAAATGCCTTAGTGGCGTCTAGGGTCATAACTGCTAAAGGGAGCGAGTGCACCAAGGCCAGATCTATCGAGCCAATCAGGCCGTATGTAAGCTCATATAAGTATCTGCCCTTAACAAATCCCTTCTGATCGATGTGCAGCATATCTCCTGCTACTGTACTTAATCTATCTGCTTGAACTTTTGCAAAAATCTTATAGTCCGCAATAATCAGTCGCAGCTAGCAGGATTTTTTCCTGGTTTTAATATTAGTGTGATGATAGCCTCACCCCTGGACCCAGGCAGTTGTACCCCGGTCCTTAAGATCTCATTGAACAACTGGGTCATGAACAGGATTAACACCTCACCCAAATCTCTGTACAGCTCTGTTGGTAGCCCATCAGGCCCATCAGGCCCTTCAGCTTTCCCCCTTTTGCTTGACTGTAAGACTCTCTTTACCTCCTCCTGGGTAATTTCCTGTTCTAAGAGGTTCTGTTGTGATGCGTCTAGAGATTTAATTGTGCTCGAATCCAGCCACTTCACTACTTCCTCCTCAGTAACTACCATCTCTTCAGTATATAGCCTCTGAAAGAAATCGTAGAAAGCCCCCTCTATTTCTGAGTCAGTGGTTAATTTGACCCTATTCTGTATATCTTCTATTTCCCTTATCAAATTTCGGATTTTGTCTGCTTTTACTTTCCAGGCCAACAATTTCCCTGCCCCTTCCCCATATTCAAAATGTGCCAGCTTACTTGCCTCCCAGCGCTTTGTACTCCTTGTCTGCAAGATAGTGTCTAGCTGTTCCTTCATACTCTCCAATTTATCTGCGTCTCCCCGCTTAATCTCGGCATCCCTATTGCACCACATACCAGCCTCTTAGGCCTTCATTTCCGTTTCTATTTGGCTAACCTCCTCTCTATATCGCCTGTTTCTAAAACACAGCCTAGTCATGATTTTCCCCCTAGGTAGGCCTTCAGGGTATCCCAACCTATCAAGATGGAGGCCGACCCAGTATTGTGGTTTAGGAACTCCTCCGTCTCGCTAAGCAGATAACTCATCTCATCTGTGTCGCAGAGTAAAGTCTGGTCTAACGTCCAGATTCTCCCAACCTTCCTGTTCTTTAGATCCAGGTCCATGAAGACCCCTGAGTGGTCAGACAGGTGGGCCTTCAAATACCCAATATCCTGAATTGCATCTCTCAGGTTTAAACTAACCAAGAAATAATCGATTCTGGATCTATGTCTGTATTTCTTGTTATGGTAGGAAGCACCAGGCAAACGGCCAGAACTGTCCCTCCAAACATCACAGAGCCCAGACTGCTTCATCATTGCCTGTAAGTATGTGTGCGATTTGGGAGAGGCCACTGCTCTACTGTTTGTTGATTTATCCAGTTTAGGGTCTAGTACGATGTTGAAATCACCAGCCATAATTATAGGATCTGGAAAGTCTAGCAAATTAATGGAAATTGTTTTCAAGGGCTCTTGGATCATCACAGTTCGGACCATAGTAACCCACCAGTGTTACCAGATTACCCAGCAGTACAATTTTAACAATAACCCACCTACCACACTTGTCCACTAAAGAGTCAATTATATGTACCTTAACTTGTTTTTTGATTATTATCGCGACTCCTCTTATATTAGTACTGTGATCAGTGCAAATCATATGCCCAACCCACTTTAATTTTTTGAAAATCGACGTACATTTGCTATTTACCAAGTGGGTCTCTTGTAGGATAATTATCTGTGCTGGGGAGTCCCTGAGATATTGCAGAATTTGTGCCCTTCTCCCTTTAATACGTAGACCATTAATGTTCCAAGTTAAAAATTGAATGGTCATCTGAACACTCTGTATTCGTGGTATACCGCCTAGACCGCTGCATATTTAAGTACCGTAACCAATCTAATTGAGGTGAATGAGGGATTTTTTTCCCTTTTTTCCCCATATGCTCCCCACCCAGTGCACCCTCCCCCAAACCCCACTCTGCCCCCCACCCTGGAGAACCCAATCCGACATCTCCCTGGACTTGATGTTAGTCCTGATTGCTACGCCTCGAGGCGGCCCGCCACCCTGCAAGTCTATCGCGCAGTGTTTGTAGCCGCATAAACTTTGTGATTTACTTCCCTACTTGCCCCCTCACCCCCTCTCTGTCCCCCTCATCCCCTATGATTCTTCATAGTCAAAAAAAAAAGGATAAAAGAAGAAAAGAGGAGAGAAACAACCACAAGTTACATGTAGTCCCTGCAAGATAAGGCTAACCATCCCCTTTTTTTATACTCTCCAGGAGCTCATCTGCCTCCCCCTTACTTCTTACATTGTGCATTTTGTTATTATGCATAACTTTTAAGGAGGCAGGGAATTTGAGCTGAACCACGGCCCCCAACTTTTTGAATTCATCAAGTCTCTTCCCCAGCTCCCATTGCCTATCTGGGTGGCACGAGAGAGGTCTGATCTAATTTCTAAAGAGAAGTCTTTCACCCTTACTGACTTCGATTTTAGAGCCTTGATCAGAATTTTTTCTTTTAATGCATAAGTGTGGAAATTTAAAAGAATCTTACGGGGCTTAACTTTATTTGGGTTCCTTCTAAAAGGGTCCCTGTGCACCCTTTGAATATCTTTACTTAGCTCTTCCTCGCTCTCTTCAATCTGTACCCCTTCTTTAATCTGCGTGATAATGAAAGCCTTTAAATCCTCTCCTTCTTTTCCTTCCGGGAGGTTCAAGATACGCAAGTTGTTTCTCCTTGAGTTGTCTCTAACTGCTCCAATTTCTCTCGGACTTCCTGTTCTTCCCGTTTTAGAGCCACTATATCTGCTTTCGAAATACTCAATTCTTCCTTTAGCTCCCCTACTGAGTTCTCCAAAGTCTGTGTATTTGTGTTCAGGAGGTCTATTTTCTTTTCCAGGGACTCGCAGAAGCTCCTTATCTCACCCTGGTTAGATTCTGACACTGCGAATCCTTTCATGTTTTCTTCTGATAAGGAGAAAAACATAGGGGCATATTCACAAGGAGCTATTGCCGAGTTAAAGGCACTTTATCGCAGCCAAAGCTGCGATAAATTTATCGCCCCATTCACAAGCTGGTGTTAACAGCCCATAACACCAGTTTACCCGCGATAGCAGCCGCAAAAAACATCGCCACAGATGACCCCGGCAACTATCTCTAATGAGATGCAGAGTAGGCGTACCCGTGCAAAAAGCCGCCAAAACACAACTCCGCAACATTCTCAACCACCAGCCAGATCTGCGAAAAGACCACAAAACATGCGACAATGCGCGTTAGCAGCAGGAAATTAACACCTGCTCTGACCTGGTGTAAAGTCGGACGGCAGCCTGCACCACAAAAGGGAGCCCAGCCCACAGCCACACCTGAAGACCAACAGATGCCATGGAGCCACTGAACATGCGGGCCAGACACCCAAGAGGGCCCCAACACCCACCACCACCACCCCCAGGACCACCCCCACCCCCCTGGACAGCGACCGCCCCCCCCCCCGGGACCAACACTGAGGCAGCGCAGACAAAGACAGCGACCCTCCGAAAATGCACCAACCTCATAGACCCAACACCAGAGAATGCCATTGCCCACAATATGCCCAAAGGGACAACCCTCCTCTGCATCCTAACCACCATTGCCCACAGGCTGACCGTACCAACACAGCGGACAACCAACATCCCACTGCAGACAAAGCTGCTGGCCGTGCTGCACGTGTTGGCCTCTGGTAACCTCCAACCAACATCCACCTGAGACCGAGGAGTCACACAGCCAGGCCAATCCAAGTCCCCCACAACGGTCATGGATGACATCATCAGCTTGGTATCCCACTATCCATACTTCACACACACTGCGCAGGAACAGCCGGAGACCAAGCAAGGTGTGTATGCCACAGCTGGCTTCCCGCATGTGTCAGGGGGCAATTGACTGCACACATGTCCTACTAGTGGCCAATGGCGACACTGCACACAATAAGCGCAACAGAAAGCGCACGTATCCCACCAATGTGCAGGCAATAGTGGACCACCGTGGAATCCCCGCCAACGCCGCCGCCAACCACCCAGGCAGTGTGCATGTTACCTGCACCTCCCGACAGTCCATCATCAACCTGCGCCACCAGGATGGCACCCGAGGAAATGCACTGCTCGTTGGCCAATACCAAATGCACACACCACACACCTCAACTCCACAATCATGCTACACACAATGCAGGAAATGCACACGTCACAAGCTCACATACAACATGCACACCCACCAGACATGACAGCACAACTCACTGTGGGAACCTGGGCCAGCCATGTACATGAGCCATCAACAGCATGGCACCCTGGACACACAATAGCAGAATGTCGGAAGAGGTGGGGACCAGGCATGTGCGAAGGAGGCAAGGGACCGATGAATGAGAATGTACACAATGCCAAGTGTGGTGTGGATGTGCTGGCCAGACTGCAGTATGCAGACCACACACATATCCATGTCGACACACACCGCTGGTGTTTGGAGTGTAGTGGACAGTGGACGCAACCATGTCACCCCAGCCAGTGGGGAAGATCGCGGAAATGTAGCTTGTGACATCCCCCCCGTAAGCGTGAGCGGAGTGGGCTGGCCCGGCGTATGCCAGGCCAGCGTAGGGGTGAGAATAAAAGGCACGTAACTCTGGGCGTGGTCCACTTCCGGAATGCCCAACGTCTCTGCCAGGGCAGCGCCTCTCACCCCGCCACGAGGCAGACGCCATGAGCGGTGTCACCAGCGATCCTGTGCGCCTGCTGCACCCCGGGACACTGGTCCCCGAACCAGTCCTGCCCGCCCCTGCACACCCAGGCCTCGATGTCCACCTTCCGACACCGGCGTGTGTCGAAGAGGGCCCACCACGTGCCGGTGCAATCTCCAAGCCCGAGGCCTGCGACCATGGCAGCCTCCTCAGACCATCACAGCCTCCGCAACACAGGCCCGCAGTACTCCATTCTCTTTGACGTACTCCACCGGCATGCACAGCGGACAAGTAGGTCACACATTTGGAACTGAGTCTTGATTACACCATGGCAGAGCACATAAATCATGGCTGAGTGTATGTCACTGTACACCCTTCGATGTGGTGCCAACAGGTCTTTGTGTTACATCACAGCCGCAAGATTCTGTGGTCCCACGCGGACTACTGCTCTCTGCCTACGCTGCGCCCGAGTAGGTCACAGAATTGGAACTGAACATCGATTATTCAAAGGCAGAGTATGAATCATTGCACGCAAGGAGAGGCATAAGAGGATGACGTGTTGCATTTGGAGGTGGTCAAACACTACCGACAACTGCCCTGATGTCACTAACTCTGTGCATCGCGAGCCTACAACACATGGCTGTGGCCCACTGCTGACCGCTGCCTCCGGCCTACACTGCTGTCCAGTAGGTCACAGGGTCTTGATTCGGCAATGCAGGAGTACATATCAGTGTACAGGCATCATCGCAGACTGCATCCCCTCACTGCCCCTGTGCCACTAAGTCTGTTCCCCGACATTCATGGACACTCTCTGGTCGTACATTGGTGGCGTCTGAGTCTATGGACTAGGGGCTAGTTTTCATCCTCATGCAGCTGATGCCGAATTGGTGGTGGCAACGAGGCAGTCACTTTCCACTCCTCCATTTGCTGCTTCCGGAGAGCTTCTGCCCTCTGCATCATGCCCTGGAGGACACCTTCCACTGTCCCCTGCAACCCTCTGCCACATTCACCTTCGACAACGACGGGGACCCGCTCAGTCTGCGTGGCCCTACCTTAGTGGACCGCAAGTCACCGTCCCGTGGCGGCATGCCTGTGCCTGCCGCTGTGCATCCGGGGCCACCAACTCTGTGCAGCTCAAGTCAGGGACCCTGTCTGAATGAATATTGGATGACCTCTGTGATGGTGGTCTTGGGGTCATCAACGCCATGTGCATGTGGCCCTGCGCTGTCCGTTGCCTCCGGGCTCAACTGCAGACCACTAGGGCTCACACATCAAATCGAGTCCTGACTGGCCCGGACGTTGCATCACCGCAGGAGGCACACGCCACCATCGCCAGGGCCAACTCCAACCACCATCTGCCAGAGTCGAAACAGTGGTACTGGCAGACTAACGGAGTTGCTCAGACCTGTCGTGGATGCCATCATCTGCCTGATCCCCTGCTCAGCACCCCAGGTGCCACTGACTCAGTGCACCGCAACCCATGGTCCGTTACTGATTGAGTTTTGTGCTGTGGAGAGGTTGCGCAGCAATGTCACCTCCAGCAGTGTGGGAGACCTGGGACATTGATGAGGAAGTTGATGCAGGTCTAACACACCCCACTGCATCTGCATCAGGAATATCCCGAATGGACACAATCCTAGTCATTTTCATCACATGAGCGCGCTCAGCTCTAGTGCCCCAACCTCAGTGCACTGCAACTCACGGACACTTCTGTTTGTATGTTGGGTGACCTCTGTACTTGCTCCGGCTCCCTCCATCTTGCTCAGCAGTTGACTCTGTTATGCAGGTGTTTTCTGTTTCCATTGCACTGGTGTCCACTGTTCAAGTTGTTGCCAGCACCAAGCACTCCGTGCGGGCTGGCTTATGCTCACCCCACACACATCCAGCACAGGCGTCACTGTACATGTGGCCCTGCCAATAAAGGGGCCGGGCGCACGTGCCCATAGCCAGTTTAACATGATATCTGCGTGTGCCCCTGTGGTCTTGTTGTATGCATAAGGGCCCTGGGCCCTACGACATTACAGTGTGCTGTGTACAGCGGACGCAGACATGTCACAGCAGGCAGCGGGTTAGAGCTTGGACATGTGGCTTTGTCGTCACCCACTCAATTCGTAAGGGGAGTGGACTGGGCCGTCGTATGCAGAGCCAACGTGGGTGTGTGACTGATATGTGCGTGTCCCTGGGCGTGGTTCTGTACTGGGAATGTGCATCTGCATGTGTCTCTATGGCAGTGTGGGTCTCCTTTGTGGGGTGTAGGTGGTCCCTGAAGGGTAATTGACACCCACGTATGTGATCTAGTTCACCTTCCATGGGTTCGGACCACACCCGCACCTGTTCGGCCACCTCCTTTTGGCATTCTGACACCTAGCATGGGGGTGCCATGTGTGGGTGGGTGAAGTGTTGTGAGCCAGCCGTGCTTGCAGGTGCTTCATGCTGTGTGGTCTGTTGCAGGGGCTCGGTTCTCCTCTGAGTATCTTGTCTGCCCTGGTCCTTGTGGTGGGTTGCGTGGGATGTCCATGGGCTGTTGTAGGGCATCGGTGTCGAAGGTGTGGTGGTCGTCTCGGGCATCACTGATGGGTTGTCTGGTCTGACCTGCTGGAGGTGTTGTTTGTCCCTCTGCAATGTGAAGGGGAGATGCATGTTGACATTGTGTTGACATTTATGTTGGCGCATTGTTCTTGTAGACAGGCAGACTGTGTGACAATGTACATTGTGACTGTTTGGGCGGTGCTGGCAATTTGGGGGGGACAGTGGACATTTGGACTACATGACTGATGTGAGGTTGTACCCGTACATATGCATCTCACAGTTCCCTGCTCTGTCAAATGTGATTGGCCTGTTTCTGCGCATGGGCGGACCCAGTTGTGTCCCCTGTTCTGCAGTGTCGGTGTTGCACTTTGTGCCACATTGTCATGGGATGTGCTGTGATCGCCCGAAATGCATTGGGCGGTTTTAAATAAAGCGTGGCATGTGGAAACAGTCATTCTCCTGTGTTTTTATGAACAGTAATGATCAAAAACGAAAATGAGTAAAATGAATTGAAAACAAAGGGTGAAAAAAAGGATGAATAACATTGGATATAATTGAGGAATAATTGAAAAGTTTATTATGAATTTAATTCATTGGATTCGTTGGAAATTGGTTGTGCAGCTTGATGGGGATCGTAATGTGGTGCCCTCGTGTTTCTACTGTGTGCTACAGTGTGCCACGGGGATGGTGGACATGACCCTGGGTAATTGTGGGTGTGCAGTGTGCTACACATCTTTGTGCATGTGTGCCATTGTGTCCATCTCCCCCTGTCCCCCCAGTCCCTGTTCATTGCTCACCCTGTTGTTGTTTTGTCAGGTCCTCTCGAGCTGTGTCCGTACTCCCACCTCCTTGCACCGTCTCCACACTGATGACTGGCCTCCATTTCCTCCAGCTCCTCCTGTGGCGCAGGACTCCCACCTCCTGTCGCCGTTACTGCCTTCCTGTTGGCAGCAGCTTTGGGCCTGGTTTAGGTTTTCACGTCATGCCAGCGCCTCTTGGCCTCCTCCATTGGCCTCCTCGACACTCCGGCTGCATTCATGGTAGTCTGATTGTGGGTCAGTTGCTGGTAGTGTTCTGTTACATCTGTGACGCTGGTCTTGTTTTCCTACGGACTGCGCCTCTTGGCTCCTCCATTGACCTCCTCGACACTCAGGCTGCATTCAAGGTAGTCTGATTGTGGGTCAGTTGCTGGTAGTGTTCTGTCACATCCTTGACGCTGGTCTTGTTTTCCTACGGACTGCAGTCCGTCTTCCTCTCCCTTTTCCCCTTGCCATCCCCGACCCTGTTGGTCCTTGCTGGTGGTCTGTGGGGCTTGTGGGGTTTGCGTTGGCCTCTGCGCTGGGTCAGGGTGCATCCATGTTGCTACGCACTTTGGATTGTTTCTGGTGTGTTGTTTTTGTTGCTTTTATAGTGCATTTTCCCGCCAGGCGCGTGGGATTTGCAGGCCTGCCGCTTGTTTGCGCTGCTTTTTGTATCGCGATTGGCCTCATCGCAGATTTTTTTGCGTTCGTGTTTCGCATTTTTGTGGCGTGGCTTTGATTTTAACACGGTCAGTGGACGCGTTATCTGGGGACTATCGCATGGTTCCGCCATGTTGTGAATACTTGTTTAACAAGGCGTAAATTTCCCGCGATAGCCTGCGATGTTGAAGGTTGCGTTAAGTTACTTTTGCGATGGTTATCACACGTTCTTGAGAATATGCCCCATAGCTTCCAGTGGCCTAGGTGATTTATCGGAGATAGTATCCTTTTCTTCAGCACGCATACTTGGCTCAATCTCAACCCCTTGGAAAGTTGCTGCTATAACCTCTAGCGCAACTTTCTCGCCACTCCGATTTGTAAGAGGTTGCTCATGACTACTCACAAACTTTGCTAGGGAGGAAACCCCTTCGGTGGCCATTTGTTCTGTTATAGACTGACCCACTGACCACTTTGCAAGTCCCACTGCCTGCTTTGTAATATCCACCACGATGGGCTGCACCTTGAAGAAAGACCTTAAAGAGGGAGTAATTTTTAGTCTGCGATCCTCGGTTTTCTTTTGCCCCCTTCCTGATTTACCAACTAGACCCTTCACCTTCGTTCTCTAGGGTGTGGGGGGCTTCCCCTTCCTCTAATTCCTGTAGGGACCTTTGAGCAACAGGGGGAAAATTCTTCCTCCCCCCCACTGACTGCCTTCCCCCTTGTAGAGCCTTGTTTTTTTCCTCGGGCGTAGACTTGTGTAGTCTCTGGATTCCCGCCTGTCCCCCGTACCTTCTTTCACTGGCTCCAGACTTGAAGATCTGCATGCTCATTCAGGAGCTGCCTCTGAAGCTCCTCCGTCTTCCCGCACTGACCGCTCTGTCTGCCTGCTTCCATGGCTGCAGAAGCGGAACTTGTGTTGCCACTGCCTGCAATGCCCTGTAGGAGATCGTGCGCTGCTGCCTTGCGGCTCCTCCTCAACTCCAAGGCAGCCATTTCCCAGCGAGTTGTCCCAGCGAGAGTAGCCAACTCCTACTCGGACTGAACCAGGCACATTTACCGCAGGCAGTACGACGGTAAGGGGGGGGGGGGCTAGAACACTAACGATTTGTGTGTTGTGGCGATCAATTCATGTTTCTTGCTGTGGTGGACGTGGGCCGCTGCCATGTTCTCAGTTTTTTCTCCAGTCCAACTTTTTTTTCTCCAAAAAATTTTGAGATTAGGTTTCAGTTGATGATGAATTGTTTCATGCTTCAGCTGGCATAGTACTTTATATTTTGGAATTGTGTCTGTGCAATATTTTCCACTATTAAACCTGACCTTGTCAAGGTGCCGCTAGCACCGGGACACTTCTTTGGAAGCAGCTGTGCGCGTTATAAATTGTATTGTATTGTATTCTCTGATCTATTAGTATAACTGAATTATTTTTAAAATTTTGACTTTGAGGCTTTATGTAGGATGCTGTAGGTTTACCATTTAAATTTTACCCAGGAGATTTCGTAGAGTTCATTATGAATCTTGTGATGGTCTGTAACAAAAATAAATGGCAGCAGACATTTTCTATATACAGTGGTGTAAATGACACCCTTTACAGAATACTTAAGGGAAATCCAAATTCTATGGTCACTGGAGGGGGTTGAGGCGTTATCAATAAACAGAAAACAAAAAAAATTTGTTAACCAATTTTATATATAGTTATTTCTTTAAGTAATGGGTTATATCACTCTGAAAGAGATTTTATAACAAAACTCAACCTTGAATTTAAAAAAACATCATTTATCAGTAACAACAATCTCTAAAATAAGTTTCAGTCCTCCAAATAATTTTAAACATTTTGATTATCTAGCAGCTTCTTATAATCTAACACCCATATCAATCAATCAATCAATCAATCAATCAGGCGTTTGTTAAGTGCGACTACTCCCCCGTAAGGGTCTCAAGTCGCTGGGGGGGGGGGGGAGGGTTGTAGGTTCCAGTCCATCAAGGGGGGGAGGGGCTGTCGAAGAGCCAGGTTTTGAGGTTTCTTGCGAAGATGGGGAGCGATGTTGTCTGTCTGAAGTGGAGCGGAAGGGCGTTCCAGGCTATGGCCGCGAGGAAGCATTCATACCTCTTTAAAACAAATTTCTGCCTAACATACACATCAAGTTTCTTTTATTTTGGATACAAACGAGTACAGGTAAAATATTGCAAAAGCAGCAGTGTAGTCTGATTTCTCCAACCGGAAAGTCCAACATATTAATAAGTTGATACAGTGTTTCAGTAGGATATATTTCATTGCCCACATTAAGAAGAGCACATCTGTTGGACTGAAATGTAATGCCACAAAAGTACTACTTGGAGATCACTATGTCATATTGGAACCGGGTGTGTGATTGAGTAGTTACTTTTTCAATAATTCAGATTGTTACCATTACCAATAAAACATACTTGCTAATCATTTAGGTAGCACACCTATCAATATGACGAAATCAGTGACATAAGGCAGAAAAGGGCGATCTGAGAAGTGTTAATTTGACGTGCGACATTTAAAGTGTTATTGAGATTGAACGCGATACCCCTATGGACCCCAAATTTTCTTGTGCTTATTAGTGCAGCCTCTGCTCTGCGCCAGCATAATAAGGGTAGCTTGGCGATTTTGGTGATCCGCGCAGCAAGTGGAGCAGGCTTCCCCTATATATTAATGAAAGTATTCCAGGGTCTCCAGGCTTAGTTCCAGCCGTATCCCTGGGTCCTGACGATCACTTAATAGCCATTTGTTTATGGGGAGCATCTGGAAAGCCAGATAATATAGGCGAATGTCAGCAGTACCTAGCCCTCCCTGGTGTGGCGATTGGGTGCACTCCACCAGTGATTCCACAGTTAGGGCCAATAACATCCTACATGTGTAACCCTCCTGGTAGGAAATGGGTTAGACAGCACCCTGTTAGTCTGAAAGTTAGTCGCTGTAGCCAATGCAATTTGTTAAGGCCTCAGACAGTGTTGGATACTCCCGCCAGACACAAAATCAGTTTGATCATTGTGTATCAAGCATCATATGACCTTGAGTTTTTTGCAGGGAACTTGACCTCTATATTGATTAATGAGATGGGGGTCATATGACACACATTCCTTTATCGGTTGGGCCAGGCTTTAGGAGGTTGTTCCTTTGAGGTCATGGGGAAGTAAAGACATGTCTAGTAGCCTCCTTGAACAATACCAACAGGAGCAGTGTGATATAGGAGGTGTACTTCTCAAAGCATTTGAGTGGGAAACCATTGGGGCCTATTGTCTTGCAAGAGGGCATCACCGTAGCCTCCTATATTTTTTGGCTGTAATGGGAAGGTCTGACCTGAAAATGACTGTGACCTCATAGGGAGGTCAGCTGCAATCAGGTGTTACATGTCTATGGGTGGAGGCTGGTGATTGTAGTAGAGACCCTTTTAATAAGTGGTGGAATGGGCTACATTCACCCAGGAATCAGAGAGACTACCTCCTTCGTTCATCTGTATTCAGTGAATGGTTCTAAGGTCTTCTAAGGTCCACCTACCTACTGGCTAGTCAGTACAAGAGCTTTCCTGCCTTCTTTCCAAGTTCGTAGACATTGTATTAGACATCGTCCAAGCCAGCTTCTCTGCGTCAAGTAGTTTTGTTCTCAGCGATAGTTAGACGAGCTCCATCTGTATGTGCATATCAGAGTTATAGGCAGTTGTCAACTGGCTTTCAAGCTCAAGGCTTGGCTCTTCATGGCACTGAATATCGTGTACCCTGTTGCTTTTCTTCCTCTGCACCAGAGCCAAAGTCTCCACTCGAATGACAGTCTTGAATTCCCTCAAATGGCCCACCAGCTGGTTGTCTTTCAAACACCATGCATTTAGATGACATATGCCCCTTCACCCATAATCCGGCCACAGATCTGCATCATGACAGGTGAGTGATCAGAGAGCCCTTGTGCCAGTATCCCAGCATCAGTCGTCTCACTCAGCTTGACTGTGAGGAAAAACAGGTAGTCACGTCGCGAAAAATAGTGGTGGTGTATGGAGTAGTGGGTGTATTGTTCATCAATTATATGCCTGAGTCAGCTCACTTGGCAAGGACTGTGGATCTTGGAGTCAGGGAGGGGCTGTCCACGTTTAGGGAAGTATTCATGACCACATTAAACTCTCCCCCCACCACCGTGATACTTATGGGAATTCTAGTAATAGCTCAGTTACTTCATTGAGGGTACTGTTAGTCAAGCTAGGTGGTGCATACAGACTTAAAATGGGCCACATCAATCCTTCTAGAGTGCCCATTATCATGGCAAACTTTCCCAGGTCATCAGTGTGAACCGTTGATACAAGGTGTGGACGGTGTGGAAGGATTTGTTTAAAAGTATGGCGACACCTCTGGAACATCGATTGAAGCCTGCATGGAACACCCAGGTGTATCTCTGCCTCCTGCCAAGGAAAGTACACTAGGTGCCCAATGGGCGAGTCTCCTGTAGAAGGAGAATGGCAGGGGTATGCTTTTTTGTGTATTGCATCATTGCACTCCTCTTAATTGCATTATGAAGTTCATTGATGTTCATGATGTGATAGTGATCATGTGATTTAATCTTTGACATTGTATAAAAACATAAGAAGAGTTTTGAGTGCCCATACGTGTGTGCCCATGCCTGTGTCCCAAACCTTCAAGTGAACTTTAACAACAGCCATTTCCACCCAACTGCCCCCCGCCCTATACTTTCTACCAAGAAGCATATGTCACTCGAAAAACTAACCAGAACTCCCTAACCTGAATAAACCAGAGGGGCTACCTGTAGCATGAACAGATCATGCCCAACTCTGGTGGCACCCATATATGTATTAAGATTACCCTGTGAAGCCAATATTGTGTATCGAAACACCAAACATTCCACATGAACCCGACACCTAGAGAATGGCATCAAGCTTGCAAAAAGTACTGTGCTCTCATAACTTTTCCTCAGCGCCGGCCGGCACAGGTAAGCGTGGTGAGGCAGTGGGGTGGGGTGGGGCGGGCGGGGTTGGAGGGGGGAACTCAACAGACAGAATAGGTATAATTAACTAAATAAATAATACCTATTCAGTCATCTGTCGACTTTCCCCCCTGCCGCGCCCACCCCCGCCCTACCACTCTTACCTGTGCCCTCGCCGCTGCTTTTCCTCAAGGCGTGCAGGCATCACCTCCCTCAGTGTCTGACACAGAGGGGCAGATTTACAAGCCCCTTGCGCCACTTTTGCGTCACTTTTCCCATGTTAAAAGTGACGCAAAAGTGGCGCAAGGGCCTTGTGAATCTGCCCCAGAGTTTGAAGCTTTCAGTCTTTTGAGGATCACTGTTGCAGCTCACTTGGAGTTAGAGGAGTTGGTGATGGATTTGGTACTATTGGCATTGTGTTCTCCACTCATCGCCTCTGTTATGGAGCACATCTGGGGGCCTTTCCTTCAGGCACACCTCTGCACCATGCGATTCGCTGAGTCCTGTGTGCGACCTCCCGTGTTCCAGGAATGTTGGTTCTGTTTATTGAGGTGGGGAGGGGGGTCGCTCCTCGATCCAGGCCCATGCTTGCATTGTCTGCTCAAAGAGTAGTGTCTTGTTCTAGTAGATCACCTAAGGTTTCGTTGGGTATAGAAGCATGCATTTTATAGGGGTGGGCAGAACTTGTGGAGCTTTACTCTGTGGAATTCTGCGGAGTTACAGAAAACCTCTGTGAGATTCCGCGGGATTCCACTATTGGGCGAAAAATATGCAGCTCGTGCTGCTCTCACTGCAATTTAGCAACGGTAGCATGAGCGGTGCGAACGGCACCATGCATTGTGCAAGAGCCTGCGGCCATTCAAGTTGATTTTGCTGCTGCTCGAGTAGAAAATCTACTTGAGCGGCAGCAAATCTACTCAAATGGCAGCCCTCTGACTATGACCGCTCACGAATGCTGGCGACCGTCGGTGTTACAAAATCTTGCTAGGGGACACCAAATCTCGCTCACCAGGCCGGATATTTTGGAGCCTCTTAGGATAAAAATACTGCCATGCGGATAATGGCAGAATTTGGCCAGAACTCCCCGTTAAAGAGTAATGCGGATTGGCCAAAATTCCACCAATTCCACGGGCGGAATGGAATATTTCACCCACCCCTAGTATTTTATATTCATTGCTCTGAGTTTCTGCTTTACATACTTGAAGGATTTCCACTGCATCTGGAAGAGCTTGGTGTAATCTGGGAAAATGTAAACTTTATGCAATTCATATCTGATTTCCCCCTTTTCCCCTGCAACACTAAGAGTTAGGTTTCTGTCCCGATAATTGAGCAAGTGGTCAATTAGTGGATGGGAAGGGGACCTAGGCAGAGGTTTTTGAGTAAGGAAATGATTGCCCAGCTTAATCAGAAAATATGACAAGATCTTGCCTTCCACCATGACTCTATAAAGTTCTCAACATGCGACCCCTCTTTCTCCTCGATAAGCGCACAAACCTCAACTTGTTGCGGCGTGAGCGGCTCTCTTCATCCTTGACTTGTGCATTCAGGTTGCTGGTGGTTTGCCACAACTACTGAAAAATGCCTTCAAGGTCTTTTACTGTGCTCTCCAATTCTAAGATGCGTCCTTCAGTCTCGGTCAACTGATCAAAGGTCTTAGTTACATCAGCACCCACTACTACTATCTTTGCCTCAAGTGTTAGTCCGGAGGCCAGGATAGCCTGATCTGTAGATGTGGATGTTGTCGGTTGAGAATCAGGTGCTGTGGAAGCATTGGCATTTGCTTTTCTGCCACCCCGCAAAGGGGCTGAGTGATTTTTTATATGTTTGGACAGAAAAGTCCTCTGCATGGTAAAGACATGTACCCCTGCCCTGAGTGCTTAACTGTACTGTTCTCTGGATCCTAATGCTTATTTTTTGCCATAGGTGTACACAGATCATATGTGCACGCCATGACATAGACCTGTCTCATAGATAGCGAACATTTTGGATCGTGAGGGTCACCCAAAGTGCTACCCTCATTGTGGTGGAAGGCTACCGGAATTAAGCAGCACAAGCACGGTGATGGCAGCCTAAAATGTATTGATCAATAGTAGTGAACTGGACCTTTTTACCCTGTGTCACTGGAGTGAGGCCTACAGGTTCGC
Source organism: Calotriton arnoldi (assembly GCA_963921515.1). Taxonomy (NCBI): domain Eukaryota; kingdom Metazoa; phylum Chordata; class Amphibia; order Caudata; family Salamandridae; genus Calotriton; species Calotriton arnoldi. The sequence goes on from CAWUFW010000568.1 coordinate 1,351,226, forward strand.
TTACCCTTTTAAAGGTGTGTGCTTAACTTACCCTTGGCCTACATCAGGTAGATGTGAAGTGCAGAGTAGCACATGAGTAGTGGCTCCACACTAGTGTATGTGTGCCTAGAAAGGGTCCAGTACAGGGATAGAGCTGTACTGTGTAGTACATGTGAGATTGGTGCATGTGCTGAGTGTATGTATGCCTGAGAGGAATAAATGATATGAAAGATGTAGTGCTGTGCAGTGCATGCACAAGGAAAGCATGTGCTGAGTGTATGTGTGCTTGCATGAAGTACAATACGTTAAGAGTGAAGTGCTGTGTGGTGCACATGGAGAGTGTGAGTGTTTTTTAAAATAGCACACCCTGGTACTATGCAGAAAGGCTACTGTGCTGAACAGTGCAGACTGAATGTGTGTGCTGAATGTATTTGTGCTTGTAATGGCACAATGCATGGAAGTAGCAGTGCTGTACAGTAAGTGTGCCATGAATGCACACTGAGTGCCAATGTACCTGCAATGGTACATTACATGGAGGACCCTGGGTTCCATTTTGGGAGGCCCAAGTCTGCCTGGTGAAGACATGAGGAGGAGAGGAATTCCCCCAGACATATGTATTGCTGCATTCCTGTGAGCTGGGTGGGACCCACACTGGAGAGAAAAGGAAGAGACTCCATTTACACTTCAAAAGACTGTTCTTTGATTCAGTGATAAATCACAAGGAAAGGGTCTGGGCACATCTCAGAAAGAGAGATGGGTTTATAAGGGAATCATTAAGAGTAGGTCTGGGGGTCTGGGATTAACCTTTTGATGCACATATCACTGTGGCTGACATCCAGTAGTGAACTCTGGTCACTCCCATGAGTGGTGTTGTGGGACAATCAGCTTCTGAGTCATGTCTGCTGTGACAGATGTCTTTCATGAGGAAAGAAGAAAGAGGAAAGTGTCCCTCTTGAGTGAAGCAAAACCCCAACAGAAAACTTCAAAGACTCAGACCCTAAATCCTATTTGGTGCCTGAAAAAGGACTATAAGAAGGGGAGGTTGAGTCCCCAAGTATTTGTCATCTGCCAAACAGCCAAACTGGCTGTGTGAGAATGGAAGCTCTGCAAGACTTCTGCCTTTGACCAGGACTGGTTGGGGTGGGGGGGCAAGGCCTGCTAGTCTCCCTTCTGGGTGAGGGGACATCACCCAGGACACCAAGAGCACCATTGCCTGCCTGCTTGCCAAGACCAGTGTGCCCTGTGAGGGAGAGGAGTGTGTTGGAGGGATCAAGGTTCAGTGGAGAGCCCTGCATG